>JAJTUV010000489.1:355000-955000 GCA_021653895.1 Mastomys natalensis | reverse complement strand
ATTGTGAATTACAGTTTATTTTCAGTGTGAGTGGGCTCAGCACTAGCATCACTTCAGATGACATTTACTTGGTGTTGTGGGTATTCAGGTATTCATTCTCTTTATGTTGGTGGACTATCCCCCCAAGAGCCTCTGACTTCCCAAGGCTAAGCAGTGGACAACTGACCTAATTGGGCCAATTGGGATTTCTCTCTTAAGGCTAATTCTTTTTGTTGGGAAAATACAAGAACAGAAAACAATATTTATGGTTTTTTTTTTCTACCAAGGAAGCCCTAAAGATATTATTCAATAGTTTCCACAACATAAAGCCAGGAGCCCTGCAGCATCTCTAACAATGCTGACAATAACTACTATTTTAACCACTGTTATTGTCTTCTGATTCTTCCAAAATGACTAAAGAAAAGACCTACAGAGTCAACTAACCTGGCCGCATAGGGACTCATAGACTGACACCACCAACCAAAGAGCATTCGAGGCAGGACCCTCCACATTTGTAACTGATGTGCAGCTTCTTCATGTGGGTCCCCTAACAACCAGAGTGGGGAGGAGGCTGTTTCTGACTCTTGCTTGCCATTGGATCCCCTTCCCCTAGCTGACTGCCTGGCGGGGCCTCAGTGGGAGAGGATGCCCTTAGTCCTGCTGAGACTTGATGTACCTTTGGTGGTACTCAAGGGAGGCCTCCCCTTCACT
Organism: Mastomys natalensis; assembly: GCA_021653895.1. Classification (NCBI taxonomy): domain Eukaryota; kingdom Metazoa; phylum Chordata; class Mammalia; order Rodentia; family Muridae; genus Mastomys; species Mastomys natalensis. Next base: position 954,310 of record JAJTUV010000489.1, on the reverse strand, counting down.
GAGGAGAAGGGGAGTGGTAATGGAGGAGGGGCTTGTGAGGGTGGGACTGGGAGGAGAGGTAGAGGCTGTATGAGAATGTAAAGTGAATAAATAATAAAGGAATGAAAAACACCCGACTAAAGAAGTGTTCTAAGTCACTACTAGATCAAGATTCTAAGAAGCTACAGTTGACCATCCATATGTTTATCCATCCCCACTCCCCCTTTAGCTGGGAGCAGAAGTTTAACACAGCAGAGCCAAATAAAAGAGAAGCCTGGAACCCATGCCACCACTTGGAGGGGAACTATTGTCTGAATGTGGCAAATGTAGAAATACACTTCTGGCAGAAAAGTCACTGAGGTTAGGAGATGTTTGTGTACAGGCTAATAAATTCTTTCCTAAGAAAGTAAGTTCTTTGGGTCTCCTTTCGGTTTTGATACTCTTCAGAGCATTCTTTTTCCCCTTTGTTTCTTTTTCTTTTCCCTTAAGTTAACCAGAACTAGTGCTTTCAACCATAGGTTCTAATGAATCTATCACTAATAATCACTTATATACCTAGATGGAGATTATTGTAGTAGTAATTGTTCAATCGGCCTCTGGCGTTGGGTGCCAATTTGTTGTAGAGGAAATTATTTAACCCCCAAATTTGCCGCCATAAGATCTCCTACCCGATTGAGACCAGTAAAGGAAGACACAACTCAATAATTATGGTATAAATAGCATGCCTAGATTGGGCAGGTTTACCGCTACACTACTCTAATCTCTGGCTATGAGATCCCTTATAACTTGTGGTTATCCCAGGCCGCGTCCTTGTCCTCCGAGCTCCAGCTCCTCTGTCATTGGCTTCCTTCTATCACCAACTTCCTTCTGCCTGCTTCCTCCTCTTCTACCTCCTCTTCTTCTGTCTCTCCTCCATCTCTTTCACTCTGCTTCTGCCTCCTTTTATATCAAATTCTTCTCACTCTCTCCTCCCCTAAGCCTTTTTCTCCACCTCCCCTTCTACTGCCCAATCTCTGGCTCTAGCCTTTATTTTACAGGTTTTAATTGGACAGAAGGTTTACAAGACGTCACCTGTGTACAGATTCAATCATCCTCTGCAGCCCCTCCCAGAAGGGTGGAACTAGGATCAAAATACAAGGCTGAGGCTATCCACAACAGATTATGACCAATGATTGTGACCAGGAAGTCCTTACATTAGTTACTTAATGTCATCGGTTTATGTCCCAATGAAACACAGCCCCTGGAACCCTGTTGGTGTCCCACAGACATCTTAAATTCTACATGTCTAAAACCTAACTCATCTCTCTGCTTCTCTATCTCGCATTTCCACCCATGTCCCCTTTCTTAGTTAATGGGACAGCTAGTTACCCACCTAATCAGAAATCCTTGTATTCTGTTTGACTCATTTCCTTCACTTCAAGATTGCTTGCTTTGGTCTCAAAGCTTTTGTTAAAGTTCTCCATCTCCTATTCTGGTTTAGAATCTCAGTCTAATGAAATGGAATGGAATAAAACCATATTATTTCACTCAAGACTGTAGATTGTTGACCATGTTGTGTTAACAGAGACATGCAGTATCCAGTAACATTTAAGAGGCACAAATGACCTATACATTCTGCCCCTTTGTCATTTTAAGGCATCTTTATGTTAGAACCCTCCTGATATGGCAGATATACACATGAAAAGGCATTGGCCTTGGCTATGTAGAATTCATCACTCAATGTTATTATGAAACTCCAAGTTTTGTAAGGAATGGATGAGAAGTACACGCATAGTATCAATGTTACCACTATCATGAGGTAACACCAGAACACGCCACCAAGGGGTTGGTTCTATTCTTGGTCCCGTTGGTTTTATAGCAGCATCTAGAGTGATTCGTCTACTCTCACATGGCTCTGTCTGTCCATTGGTCATGATTCTTAAACCCTCTGTCTTCTGTCTTCACTTTCTTTTGATTTCCAGACTTACATTTGCAATTGCCAGCAAGCAATTTGCCATGGACAATTTGGGTAACACTACTTAACATTACTTAATGTAACGGATTTCAATCTATGAAAAATGACCCAATGAAACACAGCCCCTGGAGCCCTGTTGATGTCCCACAGACATCTTAAATTCTACATGTCCAAAATCTAACTCATCCCTCTGTTTCTCTAACCTGCTTTTCCACCCATGTCCCCTTTTTCAGTTAATGGGATGGCTGGTTACCCACCTATTTAGAAATCCTTGTATTCTGTTCGATTCGTCTCCCTCACTTCCTTCTATACATTCCCAAGATCGATTGCTTTGGTCTCAGAACTGTAGTTAAGGTGACTCTACTTCCTATTCTGGTTCAGAATCTCATACTTTTCATCTGTGCTTCTGCAACAACCTCCATATCCAGCCCCAGCTCTGCTCTCCTCCCGCTAATGAACCACCTGCCAGGCATGGAGTATGTTTCCAATGCCTCTTGTACAAGCCTTCATTCCAAATATTGAAAGCACATCACTTGGCCTTTAAGTCCTTCTTTTTACTAAAATGAATCCTCTAGCCATTCCTTACCAAAAAAAAAAAACAAAAAAAAAAAACCCTTAACAACCACTAGTTTATATGGTGTTGTAATTACCAAACTATGAACCCCAGTAATCTTTTCAGGCTACCTTGTTCTTTGACAGAAAACCTAGAAATCAGGTTACTTTCCTGGTCTCAAAGAAAAATAAAACTATTAAACAAAATGGCCTGCAGACTATAACAACCAAAAACCTCTAGTTTCTTTTTAATGTGACAGTATTTTGAAAAAAAAAATTATAAAGGGATGCCAAGATAAAGACTTAGAATCTGGCCCTTGGTATTTTAATGTGCTCAGAAAATTTTCATAGATTGAAACCAATTCCTATAAATAATGGACATAAGTAGTCTTGCTCAAAATTGTCCATGGCAAATAATCTCATTCTGGACGTTTCTAATTAGCATAGAGCAGAGCAGGGCTGTACGTGTCCCTCAGGTGCATCGGTTTAGTGGCCCTGCTCTTGTGTAGAGCTCTGGCTGCAGTGTCCTTCACTTGTGGTCACCTCTTCTCAGTACTGAGCCCTGCTGCTCATCTCCCCTCCCATCACTGGTGACCACCGTCATTGACCCTTCTGTTCATTCATCAGCTGCTGACCCCTCTGAGACCCAACAAGGACCTCCTCCACCCACAGTTAGCTTGGATTTGATCCAGAGGGATGTGTACTTTAGTACATCCTCGAATGACAAAACTTTCTGTCCATTCATTCCTCGCCCCCTCATCTGCTAAAGTGGGACCAAATTCATCTAAAGTGGTTTCCTACCTGGCCTCCTTCCCTCCACACACAATTACTTCTCTGCAGATGGCTGCCTCGGTCCAAAGCTGTGCTCCCAATTACCTAACTGCAAGCTCAAACAAACTTCTTGTTACTACAAACTTGGCTATTAGAGTTCAAAGATTAGGGGAAAATGTATCTTTAGATTCTGTCTGATTTAAAAAAAAAACACAGCAGAGCTCAAGTCTTATCTCTCTGTGTTCTCAACATTGTCAATAAGTCTTTTACTCCTTTAATTTCCTTTGAATAATTCATATCCCCCTGCCTTTTCTACAAACCACAGCAATTTAGTTTCTATGTTGGCTCTAAGCATTATGTGTAAGTCAGCCTTCTAACAAGAAAGAGCAATATTACCTTATTTCAGTTTGTAGACTCTAAGACTGAGGCATGAGAGCTATTGCTTTGCCAAAGTCATGACAGAACCTAAAGATTCTAAACAGAAAATGCCACTTTATCCCTGGGTATCGAGATTCTCACAGAGGGAAAAATAAAAAAATCAGTCTTAACCTTCATTTACATTTCAAACAAGGCACTCTAGGATGTGCCCACAAATCACTGTCAGTTCACTTTTGGAGGCTACAAGAAAAACAAATGCAAAACCACAATGTCTTCTGAATACAGTTTAGAGGGTAATTATTTCTTCCTTACAATTGACAGAGGGCGTTTCTTTGTTTTCTGTGTTGGTTTGATCTAAGTTGTTATTGGTTTTTGGTTTGTTTGTTTGTTTTTGTTTTTTATCTAACCAACATTTATGAAATGCAAAATATGCACTCAGCTTTCAAAGAGATCATTTCCCACGAACATTCCTCCAATCCACAAGAGAAAAAGTGGCCAAAGCAAGGAGTTCTCAGTTATGAAACAGTTAATATTAATAAGAATTACAAGTATTTGCTTGAGAATAACTCAGACACTTCCAGTTAAACTTAGCACACCTCCAAACAGCTCTTCTCATTGGATACATTTTATTACTAGACTCTGGCTTACAGACACCTTGCTCGTGATTGTCTTAAGTAGAGACAAATTGTTTAAGAAAATGCCAGAGGCCTTTGAAATATAGTAGAGGCTAAAAAGAGACAGAGGTCACTGATGTGTACACATCTCGGAAGACCCCAGGGGTCTTTTCTCACGTAATTAGCTACCACATAAAAAGACAAGAAAGAGTAAGGGAAATCCGGGCTAAAGGTGAAAGTAGGAAAGGTAGGGGCACTCAGGAGACCAGAAACATTCTCACAATGCTCCAAAGAGAGCCACAGCCTTCCGGAAGCAAGGCATGATGAGCAGAGCTACAACCTAGAAGGAGAATTTTCTACAACAGGCTTGTCTACACACAAAAGAAAAATCACGTATGCAGTCTGCTAATGCACGCAGGGAGAAAATGAACAGGATGCAAGCAGCCTACGATGAAAACGCTGCCCCTGGTTTTCACTCACCCAACACCAGCAGTTCCACCGAGTCCTCATTTTTGCCTTCCAGGTCGTCCGGGGTGGTGATGATACAGTAGTAGAGTCCGCTGTCTCCCCACATGAGCTTTCCAATCTGAAGATCTGCATCTATTATCAGAAAAGGAAGACCTGCTCCTAAACCTCTGTCCTCTGGAAGGGGCCTGGGACAGGAGCACCCTTCTGGACATCTATGGAATTTTATTTCTTTGCCCAGATACTGATTGGAAAATGCTCAGTTCATTTCAAACAAAATAATACAAACTAGCATCCTTAAGGCAAGAGAATACTTAGGGTACAGCCGCAAATAGATGTAGCTCTAGCCCACTACATCGGGAGTAGCTGATGTCTTTGAACCTGGTCTACAGTAGCACCTAAGTACAGGGTAATTTCCCAAATAATTCTGGGTTCCTAGAAATAAAGTGATTTCTTCAAATAATTTAGTAATCAATTAGGTCATGAGACTTGTGACTCACATCACAAAAGACATGTGACTTTTCTTATCTAAAGCTTTAGGGAGCTGGAGAGAGTGGATCCTTCTGGCTCTGTAGCTTGCATGAATCCCTTCTCCATGAAAAGGAATTTTTAGGGAAGTCTACTTTTCAGGGTCAGTAAAGAGGCAGGAAGGGCAATACTGAGGTACGGAATGTCTGCCTCGAGTTCTTCTGCTAAAACTCATTTCAAACAGTTCTGACAACAATCTCTGAGATTGGAGACCAGGCTCTGAAAGGCTATTCCAGAGCTTATCTCTGTGTTTCCTATGCACTATATTGTCCATATCCCCTCCCTATCATTCAGAGCAAAGTGCCAGGGCTCTTGCTGCTCCCGTCTCCCACAAAATCAGATCCTTGAGTAACTAAAAGGATAAGAGATTGACTTTCCCCTGTGTCTGGGAAAACCCTGAACCTCCCACACAACCCTAGATTCAGAACAAAGGCATCATTACCATGAACTATCGTGATCTCTCTGCCCCTGTAGAAATCTCCCAGGGTAACAGTTGAGCCCTGTTTCGAAGCTACCACTCGGACGGTCCTTCTGCTGTCTAAACAATCCAAGTAGGGGTCCCATTCCAGGTTCCTCTTGCTGAGAGCTTGGGCTCTGGGAGAAGACATGCCCAAGGATTCTCCCATGCGATCCTGGCAGTAGGATTTGAACTTCCATTGCACCACCGCAGGCTGGTGGGAGGATGTGGAGAAGTGGCAGCGAAGCACGGTGGGCTGGAAGAGCATGGCCACCTTCTTCTTGTCAGGCACTGTGACCTGAAGGCCTTCAACCATGGCTGCAAAACAGAAGGAACGTGTCTGAACAGTACCCATATCATGGACCCAACCTCTCACCACACGATAGCATCTTCCCTCCCGACATCCTTGTTCTGCATTTATTTGGGCCCACAGTTCCAGGTTACAGTCTATCATGATAAGGAAGATAGACCAGTGGGAGATTGAGGCAGGAGTCACATTGAACTCACAGTGAAGAAACAGAGTTATGAATGCGTGTTCATAGCTCACATTCTTCCCTTTAGACAGTCCAGGTTCCTAGTCCATGGGTGGATTCTACCCACCATGAGCAGGTCTTCCCATCTCGACATGATCCACATACGGCCCACAGGCATGGCCAGAGGCTATAACCCCAGTCACTCTGACCTCACTAAGTTCATAATTGAAACTAATCACCACATTCAGCAAGAGGTTTTGTTTGTTTGTTTGTTTTGGTTTTTGGTTTTTGTTTTTGTTTTTTAGAATTTAAGAGACAGTTTAGTCTGTATCCAAATATGAATGACCTTGGCCTTGGAACAGATTTAGGTCATCTCTCATTCCATGTCCCTAACTAGTAACAATCTCATGAACTTTTTATAGTAACAGAACAAAGAAAGTCATGAACTGAGCCACTTTTCTTTTTTTTTTTTTTTAATTTTATGGTGCACATTGTGCTTTTATTTTTTATTACCATTTTGTAATTTATAAAGTAAAAGATACACCTAACATCCAGTCCATCATCTTTGACAATTAAATAGAACACTCTGTCATCTATCCTAACTTAAAAGATTTATAAATCCATATTTTATATCCTAGTTTAGTTTGTATACTATCTGAGAACTATCTTCTCAAATATATTTTCTCAATGGTAAATAGCCTGTGTTGGCTATGAGACTATAAGTAGTCTCTCAACCCCATCAGAAATCTGAGAACGAGCAACATTATCTGAAAATATAGGAAGCCTAACTCAGCTTCCAGAACTGAGACAAGCTGTAGAGACAGCTGCCTACCCATACAGCCCCAGTAAGTCAGGAAGCTGGAGCATCAGTCTCCAGCCTTCTCGCCCAGGATCATCTGACAGACCTTTGAAAAACAGGAATTATTAAGGACGAGCTTATTCTGTCTCGACAGAACTAAGCTGTCCTAACCTGTAAATTGTGTCCTCTCAAGAATGGTACAGGTCTACCAGAGAGATAGGCAATTGCTGCCCAGTGGTCACATAGCCACAATGTGCTACCTCACCTGGAGGTGGAGATGCTCAATTTCATCTTTGAATCCACAAAAGGACCTCAGCAAGGTATTCCAATAGTTCATCATCGAGCTTCTCGCCCTCAGCTCCACCCCCTTGAAGTGACTCCACGAGAGCACCGAGCTCAACAAATACCAAAAAGCTTAAGAGTTTCTCCGAGTGACTCCTGTTATTCCACACCTCTAGGTCATTGCACACGATGACCCTTGTTTCTGGAATGCTTTGCTTCACTTCCCTGGGAAAACTTTCAAAACCCAATTCTAAGGCCTTCTCTGACCAGGGTGTCCCTTCCTTCTTTTTGTTAGCAACATACCTAGCATTCTCCTGAAAACAGTTATTGTGACAATTCTGTGAGTATTTCTTTTCATGCCATTTCAGGAAATGATAATATATTGTCTGGATTATAAAGCCCATGGGTGTAATGAACAAATACTTGATAGAAAAACAATGAAATCAGGAAGAATGACTTCAAAACAAATTGGCTTCCCTTCCAGATGGTGACCAAGCAAAGGGAAAGAAATAATGGAGCAAAGAAGTCTCTTTATGAAAGAGAGACCTCAGCTCCAAAGCAGTAGACTAGGTTGAACAGCTTTTAAGAGTAATTGGAAGAAGAAAAGAAATTAAAAATCAAATGAGAAGAGAAGCCAGTTGAGATCTGGTGATCAGGGAGAACAGGGGGATTTCAATGAGTGAGATACCAAGGGGAGTCTGAGAGACAAAGGTCCATGAGATCTCATCAGTTAGAGTCTAGAAGTTCTAAGCAATGAGAACACAATTTCCTACGTGAATGGGAGAGTCTAGAGTTTCTCACTTAGAGATTTCTGTTAAATGCAAAAGCAGAATTGTGATGAGAGGCAGAGAAAGGAACAAGAAGATAGATTGGAGAGCTTCCGAGCTGAATGCAAGAATCACCAGGTTGGCTTCAGGTAGGTTGGAGCAGAAGGCTTTGGATTTGCTTTGGTTTATTTTGGTTTGGTTTGTGTTTTGTTTTTTTGAGGAAGGGTTTTTTCTGTAATAACCCTGGCTATCCTGGAACTCACTCTGTAGACTAGGCTGGCTTCAAACTCAGAGATCCACCTGCCTCTGGCTCCTGGGTGCTGGAATTAAAAGCATGTTCCACCCCACCCAGCATGGGGCATAAGGTTTTGCTTTCAGACTGCAGCATGGACTTGAGACAGATGAGAAAGGGTGCCAAGAGCTCAAACATGTGCTCACAGAAACATGCCTCTTTATTGAAGCAAGGTTGACAAGGACAAGGTGTACACATGTCTCCTGATTCCAGAGCAGCATCCCTCCTCCATGAAAGGTACAGTCAAAAACACAGGTCCTCATTCTTGTTGTGAGAAAATGATTCGTGCATTCCATGGAACTTGGTAGTGAACACAAGAGAGTGTTTTGGACCAGCCAAGTCTTGGAGGCTGCCCATGAATAACTAAGGGGATGGATGAGCAAATATAGGACTATTAGTATGAGAGATTCAAGAGCTGTGCAGAGGAAAGTAGTAGGTGACTCATAGATTGCATAGTATATTAAAATAGTATTGGCACAAAACAGGAAGGGCTTGGAATATCATCTGGCAACATACTAGTGGCAAGGTCTTAAAGTCTGTGTAGCAATCTGAGATCCATTTTCCTCACCTACCCAGTAAGTATCAATGCTCTTCCCCCCCTAGGAACACAACATGAACACACTATCTCAACCGGGCTCCTTCAGAGAGCAGACTCAATAGAAGTTCATTGAGATGTAGATCTCACGTGACAGCCCCCACCACCATTTTCACCTTTGTCCTCACATCCCTTTCTGAGACTACTACATTGCAACGACCATCTCCTACCACCAGGCTTGATAATAACCATATTCTGTAGGTCGGCCCCGTCAAGGGGCAAATGATTCCGTCAGGAAACTCAGTTGCAATCTCCCACCCCAAATGTTGATGTTGCTAATTCCACCTGCAATAGAAATAAATGTACATGACTTTACAGTTACTCCTTAAATGTTACAGCACCAGTTTTCAGCCCTGTAATTATTCAAGTCTTTACTCATATCCCAGTTTTCCAGGTGACGTAAGTGGAATAGAGAGGTGAAATGCTTTCAATTAATAACAACTGGGTTTGAGTAATGAAGCATGGGCATTATTCCCTGGACATATCGCGCACCTGACCATGCCAGTTCTCTCTGCCCTGTGCCCTGCTGAGGCTCTACTTGGGAAAATCTCAGTTTTTAGCCTTTCTGAGGTAAATAAAATCATCAAGAGAAAAGAATGCTACATAAAAGCGTTCTTGAGGTTTCAAGCATTATTTACTCTTTTTTTTTTTTTTTTTCAGAGAGAGTCAAATTTGGGTTTTTGTTCATCAGATAATTGCTGAGAATAACCTCGTCATCAGCTTTGTTCTGTTAATGAGATTAGCCATTTGAGGAAGGCAACCATTGAACTCCCTTAATCAATTATTAATAGAGGTTAGTCCGTTCTCAGCGTCTTCCATGATAGACACACAAACTCATGCTCCAAAGAATAAGAAATAACATTCTCCGAAACGTTTGCCTTTTTTTTTTTTTTTTACAGCATGATGGTTAGTTAAAGGTCTGAATTTGGAAACCAGTCCTAAATTAAAATCCAGCTATATGGCCTTAGGAAAGTTACTCAACTCGTGAACTTTAGATTTCTCATGAGTAAAAACATAATAATAGTTACAGTCTTACGGGGTTGTTTAAAGGTTAAATGGCATTTATCCTAAATACTTATGGCAACAGCTGATATATATTAAGCACTGAAGACATGAAACTGCTGTTGGTGTTGCTGTGACTATCAAGAAGTATCTTAGCTTCTGTGGAGCTGTGGTCCCCCAAGCGAGATAGAGAGTCAGGCATGAGATGCTAGCTGTGAAAAGGGAAGAACAGAGAGAAAATGCACAAGCACTCTGGAATATGTCAGGAGTTCCACAATGACGGTGTCTCGCTATGCTTACCAATTCACTAGAAGTCAGAATGGAGAGTGGCAGGTGTGTGCGTATGCATGCACACTGTGTGTATGCATGCACACTGTATGGGCACAGATGCAGGTGCAATGGGGCCCTGTACTGAGGACAGAGCTGAGTTGGTTGAGAAGACACGGACAGGAGTTCTGAGTGTCCATTTACCAGACTTTTGAGGACCACGACTGCTAAGATTTAACACTAAAATGATAATCCCTGTCCCCACTTTGTCAGTTTCCAATGGTAAGTAGCATTCAGTTTCCGAGGCTGCTCTGAGCCCATTCATCAGAACCCATCCTCACAAGTTGAGGGTCTAGAACTGCTCGTCTGGCCCTAACCTTATGTCTAGGACGAGAGACTGGATTTCTTGTGTCCACTTGATAGCATCTCTTGTTCTTATCCCGTGTTTGCCTCATACAGAAACTGTTCCCAATTTGGGATACTAATTTGCAGCCTAGTCACCGTATCCAGAATTTCAACTGGCTTTTCCCAGATCCCAGGGGCAGCCCCTTCTCCTAAGGGAGGGGGACATGTTTCCTGTATCTGCTCATGAATAGTTGAGTCACATCCGAAACCATGATGGTACATCCACCATGTCTTCCCTTCCATGCCGATATTGAAACTATAAGTGGGAATGAATTTTTCCTTCCTCCATTTAAGTTGCTTTTGTTTGGTACTGTGGTCACCATGAGGCTAAAGTCATGAATACAACCAGGTTAGAGCTTCAGCTGTGATGACCTCACTGTCTTTGGCTCCTAACTTGAATTTTCTCTGTCCCCACTATAACCAGGTTTCTAGTTCATCCTTCCTGATGATAGTTGTATGACATTATGTGATAAGCCTCTCTCCTATGGCATTTTAATGAATTCTTTAAAAACTTATAAACTAGGGGTTATAATCACACTCATTTTACATATGGAAAATTGATGCTCTAAGAATATGCTACCCTGCCTAACATATCAGCATAGCAGGTGCCAATCATGCTGAGTCCCAGGCTGACTGGCTCCAAACTTCTTAGCCATAACCACCTGGGTATGAGAACTGTGTCCTGAGTAACCCCTCACACACACACACACACACACACACACACAACACCACACACTTCTAGCCCCATCTATACACAACATTTTTTTCTAGAGCATTCTTTTTTAAACCTGTTATCATCCAATCAGTTCAGTTTCTTGCTTTAAAGACAACTCCTCATTCTCTCCATGATAAAATTCCCTAATTCCAAAGCCTTGGCATGATATAAGATCTTATTCATGGGTCTTAAGAGATGGCTCGACAGTTAAGAGCACTTGCTGCTCTTCCAAAGGACTTGGATTCAGTTCCCAATACCCACACTGGGCAGCTCACAACCACCTGTCACTCCAGCTCCGGAGGACTCAATGCACCTTTCCCTCTAGGTGCACCCACATACACATGGCACACACACACACACACACACACATAAACAAAATAAGATTTAAAGGCAGATCTTATTTATGATTGGTCCCATATACATTCCAATTATACATTTGTATCCATTGTCTATAGGGACACATAGCTGAAGGGAGCCAGAGAGGAGCACTGAGGAGAGGTGTGGCAGATACAGAAACAAGTACTGGCACACAGTGGGAAGGCAGGCATTCTGAGGTCAGTTGCTGGCACACAGTGGGAAGACAGGCATGCTGAGATCAGTTGCTGGCACACAGTGGGAAGGCAGGCATGCTGAGATCAGTTGCTGGCACACAGTGGGAAGGCAGGCATTCTGAGGTCAGTTGCTGGCACACAGTGGGAAGACAGGCATTCTGAGGTCAGTTGCTGGCACACAGTGGGAAGGCAGGCATTCTGAGGTCAGTTGCTGGCACACAGTGGGAAGACAGGCATTCTGAGGTCAGTTGCTGGCACACAGTGGGAAGGCAGGCATGCTGAGATCAGTTGCTGGCACACAGTGGGAAGGCAGGCATTCTGAGGTCAGTTGCTGGCACACAGTGGGAAGGCAGGCATGCTGAGGTCAGTTGCTGGCACACAGTGGGAAGGTAGGCATGCTGAGATCAGTTGCTGGCACACAGTGGGAAGACAGGCATTCTGAGCTTGGGCACTGGTCCACAGTGGGAAATCTGATGTTCTGACTGTGGTCACTGGCTAGCACACAGTAGGAAAGCTGACATTCTGAGTTCAGGCACTGAGGACAACTTACTGAACATGAGTTTTGAAGTTTTCTTAATCATTTAAGAGGTACAGAAAGAATCTGGTCCACCCTCCAAACTAAGGTAGGTATTCCAGAAAACTGAAGAGAGGCAGAGGGAGAGAAAAGGGCAAATAAATAAATGAAAGGAGGCAGGGCAGTGTGTGTGCTACAGAGCACACCTGTAAAGATCAGATCTCCTTTTGAAAGTTAATCACTGACTGCAGGAAGCACGACATAGCTATCAAAGACCACAAGTAGTTTTCTACGTCTGTCATCGTACTAGACTTAACTATTCTCTCGAATATTCTGTCTCCCTGGGCTCCAGAAAACATTGGCCTTGGGTGTTTTAATTCTGTCAAAGGCTATTCAAAACACTTCATTAAGCACTGGCAAAACAAAGAAAAGGCAAATTCCATATCTTGGTACATTTAACCTAAACTTGCTTTATTTGTTTTACCCTAAGGTGCCTGAGGTTAGTTTCCAGGATTTCCTTGAGCCTGCATCCCTGAACATCCAGCCAAGCAATAGTATGTAACCAAGGTCTAAGAAAATGTGGAGTGAATCAACAAAGAGCCTTTGAGTCAGTGTAGCTTTCACAGCAGGTGGGCCTCAGTGCAGATCTTGCCTTCTGGCTCAAACCTAGGGAGCTGCCTGAAGGAAGCCAGCAGAGACAGCTCAGAATAGCGGCTATCCTCTTGGCTTACTTTCAGACTAGGGAAAGTCCTCTCCAAGCACAGACAGTGCCTGCGAATTAGGGTCCCAATTTGCCTTCCCCAGTTCTCATGTGAGAGAAGGGTTCTACATATGACAAACTGTGTTCTCGTAACACAAGCAGTCTTTAAAGCAAGGATATTCTTATTTTAGCACCTTCATTTCTTTACAAAGCAAGTTCCTCTCCCCACTTGTTAACAGCCATTCCTCCAGCATCTTTGAGAGGCAGTTCGATGAGCACACGCCCATTTTAGAGAAGCAAAGTTGCTGCTAAGGTCACAGACAAGTATCCTTGGAGACAGGCATCTAGAAGCTTTGTATAAAGCTTACCCATCCCTTAGGTCTGCAAGTCTCCAGAGAAGATTTGACAAATTTCTTATTCCCTAGAGACTACTAAGGTGTGTCTTTATTCAATATGGCAATTCAAACCTTCCTTCTCCTGCCTTCAAGTTAAACGTAAGAAATTTATTACTTGTTTTCACATTTTATACATGTCTCAACCTCCCAAGACATTTTTAGAGACAACTAATGGGCAGGTTTTTCTAAATGTAGACAAATGAATAGAAGGTATGCACATACCTCCAGTGAGGTTAGTCTATAGTCCAACCAAGTAAAGAAAGACTGTGCATTCCTGAGTATTCAGGAGGAGCAAAGCATTTGCCCAGTGTCCATCTATAGGCGAAAGGTTTAAAGACAAAGAAAATGCAGCTTGACAGTTTTCTTCTAGAAGTAGGAACCATCTTCTTATCAACTAAGGTTAAAAAAAAAATAAAAGTCTTTACTAAGAATAGCAGACATATCTAGTACCCGCCTATTTTCTGAGCTTTGTTCTCTACATTTCCCATTGATTCCCACGTTTATCAAATTCTTTGAAAAAAGATTTCTTCCATGCTTAAACTGGCTAGAACCATGTATTGTAGTAATTTATGGGGCGGTTTGCTATGTCCTCTTTTGTTCCCAGGAATCTGCAGGGCATTTCTACATCCACTATAGCCTGTATAATGTTTTTTTGTAAAAACCAAAAACACAAACAGAAGCCTGGTATCTTTATTAACAAGCTCTAAGCCTAAACTGGCACATTCTAAGCTATTCTATCCTACATCCAGCCATATTTGCCAACTGAGACTTGCTTTGTTCCACCTCTATCCTCAGGGCAACTTTCTTCTCCTTTGTCCCTTCTCCCTCGTGGTCCCTACCTGAGATCCTCTACTCACCGGAAGTCCCATCTTCCTCTCCCCCTGCCCTGTCACAGGCTCTACTTTTTATTTACCAATCAGAGATATTGGGAAGCATTCCTTACAGCACATTGGTCAATACAATGCCCATGTCTGTGAGGATGTGGAGGTCAACCTTGTGAAGGGAGGGTGAGGACCACAGGTCCCTGCGACTCCTCAAAGAGTCCTGATCTGCCGCTCATGGCATCAGTTCTAAGATGGCTCCCCTCCATCTGCTGAGTAACCTCATCAGCAGGGCTTTCATTAGGGCATGCTGATGCTATGGTGAAATATGGTTGGTCAAGGATATAGGGGCTTGGATTGGCTCAAACACTGCATATAAGCTTATGCACTGCTCAATAAACTCATATCTGCGCCCTGATGCTGGTCTCAGGAGTCTGATTCCCAGGATTCATCATGTGACTCCATGACCTCTCATTACCACTACCTCCCGATCCTCGGTCCTGCTCCCACACATGACTAGACTGTAACCTGATCTGGGAGTATAGAATTCACCATCTGAGTACACTGCCCACAAGCCCAACCCCAGCACCAGGTCTCTTCTTTCCTGCCCCAGTACCTGAATCCCTCATCTACATTAGACCATTGTCTGCAGTAACCATATAGACCACTTGAAGACATTTTTTTAAATGCTAGCATTCTAGTATGTTTTCCTTCTAAGAATCTCAAAGTACAGCACCATGTTCCCATTTCAGATAGGATTGTCGTCAATGACACCCACGTAGGCTTTGCTCATGGCCTAGTTATTATTTGCAGCCAATAACTCTGATGCTCATGCATACAGAGCTTGCCACTCATTAAGTATAATTCCTAGGTCTCCAGCTGGACCACACTTTCCTGTTCTGCCACCACCATGTAGATAAAAAGCAGACATAACTATCTGACTTGTTTCATCATCCATAGGTCTGAACTGAATTATGGGTAATGTCTAGCTAGCTTGTGTGCTAGTCCAGCGGAACCAAAGCAGTGCTGAAAGGGGTCAGTCTTTATCCTGCAATGCACAGGGATCTTAGAAACCATCCTGGTTCTTTCAGGTGGGTCAGACTTCCGCCATTTAGACAAGCCAGGGAATATATAAGAAAGTTCCTACCGACCATTATCAACTTGTCTGTATTTCCTGTCTAGATCTCCCCTGTGCTCCAGGCCCAAATACATAGCTCTAGTCTCTGTTTTGGTGTTAAATAAGCATATTCAAGCTCAGCCTGCTGAAGAGGGAGATACAACCATTTCTTCCTTTTTAGTAAGAGGACATCCCGGGTTTTCATTTGGCTAGACAAACCATTAGGATCTACACATTTTCTGGACTCTCTTGCAGCTAGCTATGGCCATGTGACTATATTTAAGAAGTGAGAAACAAGGGTACAGCTTCTAGGTCACCTTTCTGCCAGCAAGTTGTTTGCCTTCAACTGTTTTCCTTGTTCCTCCTGCTGAGAAGAGCCTACAGCTAGGAGCCACATGTTAGAAATGGTAGCTATAGTCTCACAGATTCAAACTGTAATGAGACGAAAATAAAGTAATTTATATTAGTCACTATGTATGATGGTTAAGATCATCAACTTTATAAGACCTAAAATTACTGAGGAGGTAAGACTCTGGGCATGTCTGGGACGAATTACTCAGATGACATTGAATGAGGTGGGAAGAACCAACCTCCATATAGACTGAATCATGCCATGGGCTGGAGTCCCAGACTACATGAAAAGGAGAAAGTGCTGAGCCAAGCATTCACCTCCCTCTGCTTCTGCTTCAGACTGCAGATACAATGTGATCTGTGTCTCAGGCTCCCACCACCAAGACCACCCTACCATGGTGAACCCTAGCCTTGAACTGTGAGCCAGAACAAGCTCTCCTTTAAGTTGATTTTATCGAGCACTGCATAAAGTAACGAATACAGTATGATTTATGGTTTCTTAATTATAGCAGCCCAGGCTATGTGTAATTAGGAGAAAGAGATGGAGGAATTTCCATGCCCCTCCTTTATGTTTCTCCTTTCATATTAATTTATGTCCATGGATTCCTAGAAATCCCAAGCTAGAAATCTAGATGCATCCTTAACATTCCTTCCATCTCAACCATCCAGCCAGTCCTACTTCCACCATCATGTCTGTCCACATCTGTCTGTCAGTCTGTCCCTCCCTCTCTGATTGATTGATTGATTGATTGATTGATTGATTGATTGATTATGTATACAGTCTGCATATATGCCCGCAGATCAGAAGAGGACATCAAATCTCATTATAAACAGCTATGCAGTTGCTGGGACTTAAACTCAAGACCTCTGGAAGAGCAGCCAGAGCTCTTAACCTCTAAGCCATCTCTCCAGCCCCATGTCTGTTTCTTAACTCACTGTATCAATATAGGTTCAGGTCCCATCAGACCTTCTCTTATGAGGCTTCTTACTGACATCTAATCTATTCACCACCTTGAGCACAAATGTTCTCTTTGAAATGCACATTTGATCATGGTATGCCCCTGGCTCTGACTCTTTCTTTCAAGACTCCCTTTAGCCTTCTGGAGAACAAAGGGGCTTCTCTTTTCTTTGCTCCTGCAGCAAATGGCTTGAAACACAGATAAATATTTGTAGTTTACAAAAACATATCACGTCCTCCCTTGGTTCTCAGCCTTTACACAGCTTGTTTCCTCTGCACATTTCTTTGTTCTTTCTCCCCATAGCTCCCTTCCTTTCTAACTCCTACTTATTCTTCAGGACTTCCTCAAGTATCACTGTCTCTAAAGGCTGCTTCCAGTTCTCACCACAGAACACAGAAGAATCACATCTCCTTGCATGAAAATCTCCTATTCAGTCATCTGCGACTTTTGTTATCAATAGTTCCATTCTGCAGGTTTCTAAAGATTCTGCTACATAGTAAGGACAAGATTACAGTTGTTGGATGACTTAGTCTAGGGAATGGATTTCACTGTCCGTTCCCTTTCCAATCTTGCACTGGTCTCTCCAGGCACAGGTACCATTCCAACTCCACAGACTATACACTGGGCCACAGGATTTCCTTTGCCTAGTATAATATGAGCAGATAAGTCACAACACATGTCCAAGTAGAAGTTTAGAGGCACTTGTGTGATTTGATTCTACACGCTGCCTCTGTACTCCCACCCAATCCTCCAAGCATTTGCCCATCACCATAAGAACAACATAACCAATTAGTGTCTGTTCTTTCATACTGGTAAAGGACAATTGATAACGAGTCAAGTTCACCAAGCCAACACTCAGCTACCCACTGCTAACTGCAGCTTCCATGTGGTATGATTAAGAAGTAAATATCAACTACAGTGAGCTACTGAGGTTAATTTCTTGATGCTTCATCAAAATGCTAATGAATATGCCTAGCTGGGTTCGTGAGAAATATTGGGCTATTACTATGTGCCGAACGTCGTTCTGAGAGTTTTTACGTGATTTAATTTTAATTATTTAACCAGTACTGTGAGATGAGTGATCTTTGCATGTCTAAGTCAAAGGAAATAAGATAAAATACTAAGCTAGCATTCAAATCCAAATCAGTTAGTGGTAACCCTATGTAGGACCGTGAAAGGCAGCCTGGTTTCTGGTCAAACACAGCCTAGAAACTGCCAGAGACCCCAGGGATGGCATGTGTTTTGCCATGCTCCCAGACTCCAGCCTCCTGACACAGGGCGCAGCCCTCCATAGATTTGTGTCCTTTAGTCACATAGGGCAATGCCCCTACTAGCCCCTTCACAGATACAGGGTGTGACTACAGGCCATGGAGCCTCAAGACAAATCTCCATATTAATGAAGTACCTAGAGGCTAGAGAAGCATAGCCAATTAAGCATTCCTTCCCAGACCCTCCTCCCTGCAAAGGGTATTTAATCTCAGGCCTGCCCTGAGAAAACTGGGGTACAGTTTCTCATCTGCTTTCTGCCATGACAGTAAACATCTTAAAACCATGGACAGTTTCTTTCATCAGGATCTGCCTTGGGGAACAATGGAGCAAGCCTTTGCCTGTGTAATCACCTGCAGAAGACCTCTCTAATGTTCCCAGCCATGGAGACCACTAAGCCAACCGCCATGACCAAACCAAGAACTCTCATCCCCACAGGACACAGCCAGAGTTTCTCTCTCCCTTTTGCCCCCTTGGGCTGCCGGCCAATCCAGCTCTTACACCCCACTTAATTCTCTGCTCTATTGCGGGACCCAGCAGCACCAAGGTCCAAGAGCCTGAGAACCAGCAGGTCCCTGGCTGCCTTTTGGCCTGGGAACTGCTCCCCCCCAGTCAACTCTGGCAGTCTCCAGGGACCTCAGACTGTGCTCCCCACCCCTGGAGCGGGGTCCCACAGCTTCCCATAGCCCAACACCTGCCCAGCTGTGGGGAGAGTGCAGTCAAACTTCCTGCGCCTCTGTCTCCTAGAGTGGCCCTAACCCCATGGCAGGGCAGACGCAGGACACACTTTAACCCAACAACCCTACCCCTAAACACATGCACAACACACACACACACACACACACACACACACACACGTGCGCACACACATATGTGCACATACTGCAGCCTCTGACCTGCTCTCCTCTGTATCAGCCCCTTGGGAAGGTTGGGTACAGAAGGAGTAACAGTGTGAGTGCTCTGCTCCTAAGGCAGAGCACTGCATCCTGTAAGCTCCAGACACAGAAGGAGAACAGAGGAAGTAGCATGTTCTTCTGAGCTCTTTCTTGTTTCTTGGCCCACAAAGAACTCCAGTCATCCAAAATGCTTTCTTTTCATTTTCAGAGAGCCAAAAACCTATCTCCATAGCCACGATTTTAAGCATGCATATAGCACAGCCACATCTTGCACATCTTGGTGTATAGCACTAACACCAAGTCCCAAATGCTCAGCAGTGTCTGTTCTGTCTCGAGGACACAGCCTCTGCCTTTCTGCAGTATTCCCTATACACTCTCCCCTGCACGCACACCTCAGGACTTAAGGAAAACCAGCAGCCAATCTCTCTCATTTTCCCCTGCACTGTTTCCATGAATTCCATAAACTCTAACCCTCGATACCCAAGACACCACAATAGTCATCATGTATATTCACTAAAGTCAAGAATTACAGTTTGAGCCACCTTAACCAAAATAGAATGCTTCCCTTGGATCCTGGCACTTGAAACAACCAAGTTATGCTAAAGTGGTGACACGCTTTGAAAATTCTCCTGAACTTTTTTAATCAATGAAACCCCATGGACAGATAAGTCCTTTATTTCTTCTGAGCCTTGGGCTTCTTGAGTGGAAGTAGGTAATAAAATCCTTACTTTAGAAGGATCAAACGGGATAATGTATATGAAAGCCACTCAACAGAGGAAAATGTCATAGCACAAAAATACCAAGAACAACCACCAAAAGCCATTACCTTTCTGTATGCTTCTGACTAAAGAATAGGAAGGATGAATGCCCAAAGGAGGCAAAAGACAAGTGGGTTCTGGAAATTGGAGGACTATGTCAAGGCCATGCTGGGCTGGATTCAGGACACCTGGTCCAAAGTATTCGCCTCGCCCTACCTAACCTGACCACCTAACCCTGACTTCTAAAAGCTAATCATTTGTTCTTCTGAAAATCTCAACAACAGATCATCCTTCCTAGCTGGTGGGGTGTTTTTTCATTCTAAATGTTAATTAGAATGGAAAACACTGAAGCAAACTGAGATTTACTCCAGGTGAATTAGCAGATCATCAAAATGAAACGGAGGAAAACCTTCAGGCTCAGAATCACACAGCCAAGAGCAACCCCAGAAACTACCCACCTAACAGACTATAAGACCAAGATCTAAACCTGCCCAGGGCTACACAGTTCTTTATGGAAGAGCTAGTTCTTGAACCCAACCTTCAACTCCCAGGTTAGGGATCTTTCCATCCACCAAGTTCCCATACTAAGACTGCTAACATTAGACCAACCACTAAGTACTTGAACTACTACTAACTACTAACATATAGTAGCACAGAGCTTACAATACTCAAACCTTTGTAAATCAGCCACTCAGACGACACTCATGTGTCCAAACTGTAGGCAGCGATAAGGGTACTAAAACAGCCATCTTCTTCTAATCCAACGAGAAGCACCCATGCTGGGGAAGGTGAGTGTAGAGACGGCTATGATAAAAGATTGAAAGAAGCTTTGGTATAAACAACGTCCCTTCTGTGGAAGAAGGCAGAACATAGAAGGGAGGGAGTGTAAGCACTATACAGAGCATGAAAGGGGATGATGGAAGTTAGGTACCAACAATCTCTAGAAGAGAGTCTTCCTTTCCCAGGATTAACAACGCCATAAGTGTTCATACCACCATCCTTACATGGTCATCAGATAGCAAAGTGGCCCAGGTAACAGCCATGCCCCAATAGCTCCCTGCCTCCTCCACACTGGGTAAGGAGATTTTCTGAGGCATCTTAGGGAAATTTTCTTAGAGAAAATTTCTCTTACTACTTTTGTATAATGCTAAAACTATTGTCCAAAATTCCACAACCAGTGTCTCTGCCTCCAGACTGAGCTCCTTGAAGGCACAGACTGTATCTTACTCTTACTAACCCCAGCACAGTGTGTAGGACATGGCAGTGACTCCCTGACTGCACGAAGACATTCTCAATTCAGCCATCACTTCTTCAGGAACTTCATTTCAGAGTCAGTTTGGATTAGAGCCCCATGTTTTGGATAGAATATAGCCTATTCCAGGCACTATAGCACCTATGCAACTCTTACAGAACCATCAACCATTACAACAAATTCCCCGAGTGCTCATTTGAATCACCAACTAGACTGACCCTTCTCTGAGGGTTAGGACTGTGTCCTTACTTTAGCCTCAGCACTTGCCCTTGCCTTTAGAAACCACAGGGGTTGAGGACAAGCCTTCAGAATGGGTTGATAAGCAAATGAAAGGGTCCCCACGGAAAAGCTGATGGAGCAAAGAGTCTCCATTACAGAGACACTCAACAATCTCTAGGAAAACCTATAGCTAGCCCATGGAGTGGACTCTCTCAGAGCAGAGCCACGGTGTTTCTCACAGCCTTTGCTGCCAGGGGAGACTGAACCTGAACGTCTTCCATACTCAGGAACAAAGATGGAGCCCTCCTTCAAGTCTCATGGCTAGAGAGCACCTGTTGCTAAACTAGCAGCTGGTAAGCATTTTGTTTTGTTCAAAACAACAACAACAAAACCAATCTCTTGCAGGAAGTAGCACTATACTGACAATGAGAAATCATGAGGCTAAATATGTAGCAGGAAGAAGAACTGGATTTCAGCAAGGAAAGACAAGGAAGAAGCCGTTACAGCCTGAGGAGAAGAACCCAAGTGTTGATGAGAAATTGTTCAGCCTGCCTTAAAGCAAAACAGGGGAGTAGAATGGTGGAGAGAGGGAGTATGGGGGAGGAGGGGAGAGAGGGAGGGAGGGAGGGAGAGAATGAATGTGGTTTGTTCTTGGCTGTCTCATTTTTAATCTGCTTTTTTTCCCTCTCTCCCTCCCCTTTTTTACCTTGTCTCAGGAGAGAACTCATTGATTGGGCTGGACCGAAATGTCTCACCTTTGCTCGTTATGGCTCCTGTGTGAGGAATGTGTCTAAATCCCTCCTCAGGCCCCCTCCCCAGCAGCCATTGTTAGCGCCCTCATACTTCGCAGGGGCTGAGAGGCGCCTTGTCCATCAGCACCTCTGACAGCAGGGAGGAGGGGGCAGGGCATGACAGGGGGCAGTCAATGGCATCACAGGAGACAGCCTCACTTCCACATCACCCCGCATCTGACAGCTGAGACACCCTGATAAGTAACCTGTTGCCTGTATCCAGGCAGAGCCAGCTCTCCAGGTGCAGAAGGCAGAAGGCACAGACAATGCAGTGCCTCCCTCCACACAAAAATAAAGCAACAGAGCCTCCCACCAGAAACCCAGGGAAGCAGGTGGAGCTGGTGCACAGAAGTCTGCCTGGGGTCTGGGAGGACTAAGGCGATGCCCCAGACTCAAGTATGCATACCGTTGTTTCTCTGCACCTCTGTTTCTATAAACCAAGGGGGGGGGCTGAACTAGATTTCCTGTGGTCCCTCCACTAATAGGTTTCCATTTCATAAGAAACTGTTAGCCATCTAGAGAGCCCATATGGTCTTCTCCCACTCTCCGTGAGTCCCCAGAGTACTCCTCTTGGGCAGACCCAGTATGAAGGGGAGGGAGGACGATGAGAAAAGCATCTCTGACTCATAGACCTCCTAAGATGCCTGCCTGACTTCAGAGAAGCCATGACACAGGCCACAAGTCCAAGTCCCCTTGAAGATGGCAGCTGAGCAGTCAAGGCGACTCAGAGTTAGGATCTGTGAGGGAGGGCGACCGTGGGAAGCACTGGGAGGCCAGAGGAGGGAGAAGTGGTGGATCAGCCAAACCCTGGAATTAGATGATTCATATTTGAATAATGTGGGAGGGATGAACTCAGAGCAGCCAAGATAAGAGGCTAACTCTGCTGAGGGTGCCACCCCCCACCACCTCATCCCAGCTGGGGGCAAGAGCAGTGTCAGGGCCTATCATTTGCCATGGGGATAGAACTCAGGCAATTGATAATTTCATTCTGAGAGTAAAGAAGAGAGGGCATTTGCCTTTCTTTCTTCTTATGTCTTTTCTTCCGTTTCAGTGATTTGCTTTGGCTATTTTAAGCTGGATCCCATTTTCCTAGTGTCTTGATCTCACCCTACCTCATCTCACCCTGCCCTACCACACCCCCCTGGAACTGGTGGATGCCCCAGAGGAAACAAACTTTTTTCTTCTTGCAGCCATTTGCTCTCTTCTCTTCCGCCTGTGACCTGGTCCTATCAGCATGACCTTTTGACACCTTATTCTGTTTTTTCCACTGTCTCTTCGGTTGCCTCTGACCCACCCCCAGCCTTCTAAACCCTCCTCACCCTGCCCCATTTTTCCTTCAGTGGGGCTATTCTGTGAATCTGAGGTGGCCACCCCAAGGCCACTTGTTCCTTAACCCAGAATTGCTAAATTGTACACAGTATTACAAACAAGGGCTTCTCCTAGCACCAGAAGATGGGAAGAAAGTTCACAAAAGGAGAAGAGGTGCCTCAGAGGCACCGCCAGAAGTTACCTCTGAACCTCCATACAGATTAACCTTGTTGGGGGGAGGGGCATCGATCTATTACAGGGTTGTCTTTTTTCTCCAAATGGCTCCAGTAAGACTGATCAGGCCTTAAATTCCAGGGTCAATCAAGCCTGTTCTTCATCTTCCCAAACCCCTTCCCCTGCAGCCAGAGAGCCCCAGAGTATGCCCCTGGGTCTCCCTCCTCCTCTAGGGAAATAGCTGGGGAGACACTCCCCTACCCCCGCCTCCAGAAAACCAGTGCTGTTAATGAATCAACCCCTTCTGAGCTTTCCCCAGGACTCGGAGCCTAACAAACTCAGAGAAAGAAGGAGGAAGAACCATTGTCTGGAGAGGAAATATACATCCTAAGAACAGCCTCATAGCGCTAGTGAGTCAAACACCTGCATCTCCATCCAGTTCCTTTGCAATCTCCCTTGCCTCCCCCATCATCCAAACACACACACACACACACACACACACACACACACACACACACACACACACACACAGGCTAAGCAGCTTTAACACCGTTAAAAAAGGAGGAAAACGAGGGTGGAGTGGAACACCACCACTGTGGGAATACATATAAAGTTATCCGTCGCTATACCAAAGGACTCTTACCTGTTAACCAGAAGACAGCGGTCCACCCCAACACGACCCTATCCATTCTCCCCAACTTCCCATCCAGATCCAGAGTAGGGAAAGCGGGCAGCGGCTGGCACGCTAGGATCTCGATGACCTCGCGGCAGCAGGCGGCGGCGGAGCGCGGGCCCCGCGCGTCCCTGGCGCCGCAGCCCTCGGGGCTGGCCGCGCAGCCCGGCCCCGGGCGCTGGACGCCGCCGCCTGCGATAGGCGCGCTGCCGCCGGCTCCAGGGTCCGCTTGGGCTGCGGGGGCCGTTCCCGCATGCACAGGCTGCGCGGCGCGGGGCGAGCGCCTCCCCGCAGCAGAGCTCGCCGCGCGGGGGAGCTCGACCGCCGCGCCGCCGCCCGCGCTGCCGCCGCCCGCCAAAGTTTCTCGGTCACGTGCCAGTCTCTCTGGGCTGGGAGGTCAGCGCCTTGCAGCGAAGTCCACCCCCCGAGGGCGGACCATGTGGCGGGGACTGCGGTCCACCCTCTGCTCAGGCCATCACGCAGGATGGGACTCGATTATCTTCGTATGCTCCTGGCAGCCTTGCACCTGTACTGGGTGTCAGGAACAGAAAGGCTACAAGGACTTGGCATAACTTCTGGGGCTTAGACCTGTGTAGTTTTTGTTTGCTTGTTTGTTTTGGTTTTTTGCTCTATCCTGGCTGGTGCCTCTGGAACCAAGAGGCACCAGCCAAATTGGAATTCACAGGGGAGAAACCCACTAGGCAACAATATTTTTTTTCCTGTTAAAACGTGTGGCTTATGGACCTTTTAACAGAAAATGCGTTTTTTATAAGAGAGACTGAAATGGCCTACACCTATACATCCGCCATTTGCAGAGCACATCTCCATGGGTTATGCCCACTTTTAAAATGGAGCTGTCTCCTGTCTATTGGAAAGGACTCACAATATACTGAGCAAACGCTGAAAAACTAGTGCTTGGATTAGCAAATACATACTAAGGTTCTCGTGGGCTCCAAGAACTAAGGCTACAGGATGAGTGATGGTATAGACCTTTACTTGAGGAGCCGCATCTTGGGTCCAGGAGAGGAAGAAGGCCAGACTATTAGAGGCATAATGCACACTCATTTAAAAAAAACAATGTGCCAGTGTCATCATAGGATAGGGAAGGGGCTGAGTGGACTCAGGAAAGACCAAGTTAGCCCCAGGGGTGGGGCCGATGACCACAATAAAGGAGACATCTGTGTTAACACTTGAAAGATGGGACAAGATTTGGGCTGTTGAGGGTTGGTGGCGGTAAAGAAGCAGGAACCCATATTCTAGCTAGAAGAAGGGAGAAAGAACACCCACCAAAAACTGTGGGCGAACTCGGAAGCAGAAATCCCTCACCCTAAGAACTGATGCATGTGAAAGGGAGATGATACACGTGGGGACACATGTGGAATAAGGAGGAGGTCCAATGGTGGCCTTTTGCCACGACTTGCCTTCTGGGTTCCTATTGTGTATTTTGTGTATAGTTACAAATACAGAAGTCAGAAAGTCTAGTCACCACATGACCACCAAGCTGGAGGATAGGTTCCTGGCCTCAGCATGGCCAGGGTGACCTCTTAACCCATAGGTTTCTGAATCTGGATCAAGTAGTGCCAGAGGCAGGGGCACTGGACGATCCGTGTTGCACGGAGGTAGCAGCAGCTTCTGGGGCCGGGACCAGGTGTGGTGGATGGAGGTCAGGAGGTGGCACTGCTCAGGGATGTGGTCTGAGCTGCAGTCCTGGTGTGGCCTCTCTAGTTTCCCACTTGTCTCCTGCATCTGATCTTCAGCGTATTTAGTAAGTCTTAGAGCCACTCTTTACAATTCATAGATGGTCTTTTTACATAATTTGAATGAGTGATTTGTATGCTATTAAGAGCCCGTAGTAATTAACTCTATGAGAGAACTTTGAGGACTATATCCTTTAGCACCCAGAAAATTAGAAAATTAAGACGGTACTTAACATCCGTGGGTTTCTTATTAGGGTCTAAGCAAGTTTGTGGGTGTTTTACAAGATTCCTTGTCACTAATACCTTTAAGATCAAGAAGACAGCAAATGGTGGAGCCAGAATTTGACCTCAGGCCATCTGGCTCCAAAATGTGTGCTTTCCACTACAAACAGCATGCCTACATCACAGGGTTGAAATAGCGACGTATTTGTATTATGCTCTGCTATTTACTGCATGCCTGTGTTTGTACATGTGCAAAACTTAGACATATGAGAAAGTTTATACAGAGGGGAAATATGGGAGACAGGCTGATTTAAAAAGTGAATGTTCACAGACGTGACCTTCGAATGTGTGTTAGGTGTATGTCAACAGGAATCAGGAGTCTTGCAGAAGAGACATATCATAGTGAATCATAGAATGCAGGTGCCCTCTCTTTCATCCCAGGAACTCTTTTCAGTTCTGCATGTTATCATACTGCGTGTTTACAACTAGAGAGATGAAGTGGTCTATCCCCTATATTCCTGAGTGGGTGGGACTCTGTGCTACATTCTAAAATGAACTATGTGCCCCTCCTAAATGTACACCACTATGCTCCTATGCACACCACAATGCCCCTATCCACACGACGATGCTCCTATGCACAACACTATGCTCCTATCCACACCACTATGCTCCTATCCACATCACTATGCTCCTATCTACATCATTATGCTTCTATCCACATCACTATGCTCCTATCCATATCACTATGCTCCTATGTACACCACTATGCTCCTATGCACACCACGATGCTCCTATACACACCACTATGCTCCTATCCACATCACTATGCTCCTATGCACACCACTATGCTCCTATGCACATCACTATGCTCCTATGCACAACACTATGCTCCTATCCACATCACTATGCTCATATGCACCTCACTAGGTTCCTATGCACACTACTATGCTCCTATCCACATCACTAGGCTCCTATGCACCTCACTATGCTCCTATGCACACTACTATGCTCCTATCCACATCACTAGGCTCCTATGCACCTCACTATGCTCCTATGCACACCACTATGCTCCTATCCACACCACTAGGCTCCTATGCACCTCACTATGCTCCTATCCACACCACTATGCTCCTATCCACACCACTAGGCTCCTATCCACACCACTATGCTCCTATGTACACCACTATGCTCCTATCCACACCACTATGCTCCTATCCACACTAATATGCTCCTATCCACATCATTATGCTCCTATGTATACCACTATGCTCCTATGTACACCACTATGCTCCTATCCACACCACTATGCTCCTATGCACACCACTATGCTCCTATGCACACCACTATGCTCCTATCCACACCACTATGCTCCTATGTACACCACTATGCTCCTATCCACACCACTATGCTCCTATGTATACCACTATGCTCCTATGCACACCACTATGCTCCTATCCACACCACTAGGCTCCTATGCACCTCACTATGCTCCTATCCACACCACTATGCTCCTATCCACACCACTAGGCTCCTATCCACACCACTAGGCTCCTATCCACACCACTAGGCTCCTATGCACCTCACTATGCTCCTATCCACACCACTATGCTCCTATCCACACCACTAGGCTCCTATCCACACCACTATGCTCCTATGTACACCACTATGCTCCTATCCACACCACTATGCTCCTATCCACACTAATATGCTCCTATCCACATCATTATGCTCCTATGTATACCACTATGCTCCTATGTACACCACTATGCTCCTATCCACACCACTATGCTCCTATGCACACCACTATGCTCCTATGCACACCACTATGCTCCTATCCACACCACTATGCTCCTATGTACACCACTATGCTCCTATCCACACCACTATGCTCCTATCCACACCACTATGCTCCTATGCACACCACTATGCTCCTATCCACATCACTATGCTCCTATCCACCTCACTATGCTCCTATCCACACCACTATGCTCCTATCCACACCACTATGCTCCTATCCACACCACTATGCTCCTATGCACAACACTATGCTCCTATGCACAACACTATGCTCCTATGCACATCACTGTGGTCAATATGAAAACACTAAGGCTATCCCTGGTGATCCAAAATGTGCAGCCCAAAGAATAGAGCCAGAAGGACACTGAGGCAACAGAATTGGTTTTGCTATATTGGTAGTAGATAGTAAGATACAGGACCCCCAGTATCTCATTGCCTTTGTTTTTCTTTTGGACCTGGAGCAGCAGAATTTCTGTACAGTGTCTGCTTAAAAGGAAGAGTCCAAGTTCAATTAAAAATAATGAAATCAAAATCAGCATACAACCTGGAAATCTACATTTTAATCCCTTCTTCAAGTACTTTCAATAAAGTTTAGTTTTTGAGAAGTAATATTATTTTTACCTTCCTCCAAATCTGTTAATATTTGCAAATAAGCCTGTGATGTGGCTAAATTCTCACTGTCCATTTACACAAGCCAAGCAGAGCAGTTCTCTGGGTAGAGATTGGTTGATCACAACAAAGGGAGGGGTCTGCTCCCCAACATGTCACACTTTCTCCTGCAATGATCCCAACATGTCAGAGAAAGATGCTACGTTGGACCAGAGTAGGAGTCTCAGAAAGTCACGACTAGCATGGGGTTTGGTGGGGAGAAAGGATGGACAAATAGTCTATTCTTCAAAGCTGCATGTTTTAGAACGGAAATCAGGACACAGAGAATAGAGACGTGAGCCGCCACAAGGAGACATGCTGGGAACTGGGAACTGGGAGCAACACATAGTTATAAATATGATGCAGCTGAACCCTCTTTAAAACATGATTTCATTGCAGACACACAGGCATGCATGAATCCTGCTTAACGTGGGTCTTTTTAAAGCACGCAGATAAAAATTATATTTCTGCCTCTTTCTGATCTTTGTTCCCGGAAGAATAGATGAGGTAGGACTTTAAAGCAGATGCCATTTTTAAAAAAATAAAAAAAATTCTAAGTTTGGTTCCTCCTTCTTTTCTTTGTGCCACCTATTGGGTTTGTTATCCTCCCCAGCCTCATACTGACAAAACCAACCCCAGTGAATTCTGAGTTCAAAATAAAAAAATTCTAAACCAAGGATTCTCTTGGAAATGGATGAATTTTAATCTGGAAGCTCTTTTGTAAATGAGGGACTCTTTGTTTCGTTTTTTGTTTGTTTGTTTTAAGTCTTAACGACTAGTATTGTAAATATAAAGTTCATGATGCCCTCCATGTCAACTACCAAGAACTGTGGTCATTACGTCATCAGCAAAAGACTGGGTGAAAATGCTATAGTTCATGTATCCATGTTATGTTTAACCTTAGAACCTGCTATCTCAGACTCCCACTTTGGGTGATACTGGATGCTGAATTAAATGGTACCTTTGTACTCTAACTGGGATCAGAAGACCCTCCTCCTGAATTAGCTTTCTGAATGCCTTTCCCCAAAGGGCCCATGCAAGGATAACATGCAGAAAAAAAAAAAGAACAAAACAGCATGATCTCAAATATCGGGGGAGATACATTTTACAAAGATGAAACAACAAAAGAGATAATCTCAAGGTAATATTTTAATTCATTTGTACCTTCTTTATAATTTTCTGAACACTGTTATTTCTACAATGTGGAAGTTTTTGACTGAACATATGCCCCTCCTCAAATTTATTCAGTGTCTGGGACTTCCCTGGAGGAAGGAGAAAGGCAGAGGGGAGGGGCAGGTGCTTTGTCAGACCTGTATTTTTAGCCAAATGCAAAGCTCCCAAATGTACACCTGCTCTCATTATGTCTCAATTGTGATCCACTAATCAAGTTAATTATGAAGATTTGAGGCCCTGGGAACACTTACAGACTAATACTTCAGCCCATAAATTGTTTGTAATTTACAGGGCCAGAGATGAAGTAAGGCGATTTCTCTGTTATGAGCCCTCATTCTGATTTTGGCTTGTGTTTCTGTTTCTGTTCCAATTATTAGCATCTTTTGGAAACCTGAATAACACTGGCAACTCCCAAAATGGGGAACAGAGCAATTCTGATGCCAGTGACTGAGCAATGTCTGACAGCCCGAAAGAGAAAGAAGAAAGGGGATATGGCCCGTCAGATTTCACAAGCCCAACGTGCCTTGAGCAGTAGACTTTGATAGAGTGAAAGGTTCTTGCTCAGAGACCTAAGCATTTTTTCAGAGGCCTTCCCTGGTCCCAGTCATAGACAGAAAGAACCCAAGGGATAGACAGAAGCTACAAAAATACATCATCTGGTGACCTCACACCCAAGAATATGGGTAGATGCCTCATCCAGCATAGCTCCAAGGTCAGACCTCACTAGGGCAGTGAGGGAATGGGAAAAAGAAAGCACACAGACACACATGGGCAGAAATCTTGGATGGGCTGGATTGGGCTGTCTGATTAAAACCTCAGCACACTGGAAGCTTATTATATTCAGTTGAACACAGTCTGGGTTCTTAAGTACAAACAAGAAGGGGGGCTTATGGCTTACTGCTGGTAAGCCATAGAAACGTGGTTTAGCCCAAACAAGTGAGGGTGAAGTTTGCTTCCCACAGAATGTGTTCACATGAGCAGAGGGGCAATAATGCTGTAGGTAAGATGAGATCAGACAAGGGAGATTGGGTTAAAAGGTCTAGACTTGGTAGGAGCCGTCTCTGTGGGGGAGTGGTTTTTAAGCTATAGATAGCCATGGAGAGAAAGCTATGAGGGACATTTTCTGTACACACCGTTAACATCCACATGTGGACCAGAGGAAGGCTTTGCTGTCCCTCTAAGCCAATGTCAACATTCACTCCGGGCTTCCTCTGTTCCCCACACACAGGGATGACGAGGTGGAGCATAAAGGTAGACATCATGAAGACTGAACATCATGAAAGGAAGTAGATCAAATGAGCAAAGGGCAAGCGAACTCTCAATGACAGTATTAGAGAGCACCCACCTTGACCTTCATGTTGGAATTGTGGAGTAAAGACGTCTCACACAAGTATATGCACTGTGCCCCCTTCGCCAATTCTAGATGCCTTACACATGAAGGGATCAATATTCATTACCGTCTGCTCCAGGATACTCACCTGCCTTTCACCTTCTTCTCTCTGCCATAAAATCATTCACTTATTGAGTAAAGATGAACAGGAATTCAAAGATGAATGAATGAGTCACGACCCATCGAAGAACTTACAGATGCATCACAGGCCTGTGTGTGGGGAGGGAGGCAAATACGATGATGTGACAGGGGCCATGTTAAAGAATGTATCAGGTATGATGTGGAAATAAAAACAGGGGGAATGAGTCATTTGTGTGACTCAGAAATGTTTTCATTGAGGTAACCCCTGATCCAAATCTTAAGCATCACCAGAACAGAATCTCTTAGGGCAGAAAGGAAGCCAGAGGTGCAGAGACATAAGCAGCAAGCAGAAGTGAAAGTGGGGCTTGCTTCCCAGAGGGTGTGCTCGAATGGGCAGCGTGGCAATAACACTGAGATCAGACAACGGAAACTGGGTTTCCAGGTCTGAACTTCAAGGCAAAGGAACTCATGAGAACTTCTAACAAAAGGAACATCAGCCTTGTGTTTCACCAAATTGTGTTTCTGGCTATAGAATACAGGATGAGTTAAGGAGAGAAAAAATAGATAGAGGCCTTCTTCATGGAGGTGTTAATTTTAAGAGGCCAGGAAGGAACAAATCATCCAAAGTAGACCATGGGACACCATGAGTAGGAATTGAGAGAAATATTGTGGGACAATGCAAGAGGCAAACTCCATGTGACCAACAAAAGGTTGAAGGTATATACACTTGGTGGGTAGAAGGAACTGGGCAGTTGGGATTCATTTACTCAAAATGTAGAAACACAGTCAGCAATGTCTAGAAGGAACCCAGAAATTGCTGGTTTGCTTTTGTAAATTTTCAGATCATAAAAATCTTAGAGGACCTGTGTTAAACATGTTGTTCCAAAAGTGTTAAAGGGTCGCAGGGTCTCATGGATCAGGGTCATGAGCAGTGTCAGCGCAGGGAAGTCATTTTCTACTCTATGCTCCAATATCCTGGTCTACAAACAGGGCTACTCAAGGAATCTGTCTCTTACAGTTGTGAGGGAGATATGAAATAACTCTTTTATAAATGGACTTTCTTAGGAGAGGCCAATATAATACCTTTCAAAGAACATTAACTGCCATTATTTTATCAAAACAGGATGGAGGCTGTGTACAAACTATATCAAGCATTTAATACAAACCAGCATTGGGGAAAACTCAGCCACATTTTCCAAGAACCCACTATAGCATTCTAGGGTGCTTTTCAGCACAGTTATCTGAAAATTATGTGTTCTATGTTCAATTTTTAATATATATATATATTACATAGGAGATATATATATCTCCTATGTAAATCTTTAGTGGCTTTCCCTCATTTTGACTAAAATCTAAGTCTTTATGGTGTCCTTGGATAAGTCCTACACAGCTTGGCACTCACATCTGAGTGGCTTTGCTGTTGTTCAAACACAACACTCCCATCTCACCTGGGTGCTTGCTGTTCCTCCTACCTGCAATGATGTCTGCAAATTTCATGGTTTGGCTTTCCAGTTGCTTCTAGTCTGTTCACATTTTATTGTCTTATCCAGGGGCTTATCTGACCGCCTTAAATTTCAGGCTCTGCTCATTACTATTCCCTTATTCTGATTTTCTTCATCAGATTTTTCCAATATAATGTTCTGACATCTAATTAGAAACATAATTGTTTATTTCTATATTGTCCATTTCCCTCATTATACCCTTGATTTTATCTAACCTATTCTTTTGCCTATAACAGAACTGGGCACTCAGGAGGCTCTTCTTAAACCTGTATTGAGCAAATGAACTGCTCCCTGCTGGCATCACTCAGTCCTCGGTTCTCCTCATTTTCTTCCCACTTCCCCTATACTCCTTCTTAGTCACCTTGGCCTTCTTTCTATGGCTTCTAAATGCTCGTGTACCTCAGTACTTCATCTTGGGTTCTTTCCTCCTTGGATTATCTCACCCATTTCCATGAACTGAACTAGCTTCTTTACATGACCTTCTTCCAAGTTCTATCTCAAGGCCAGACCTCCAAGCTTATATGGACTCTTGGTCACTTGATATCTTCACTCAAATATCGAATAGGCATTAGAAATTAGCATATCCATAATGGTACCCTTGATCTCCAGACCACCTCAATCGAAGTCTGCCACCCTCTAAAATTTCTGAATAGCATAATTTGATCTGGTTCAAAAATAGATAAAGTTGTGTTTATTTAGGACTTAAGAATGAAAACAAAAGATAATTATCAAAGAATGAGGGGGAGAGATATGAGAATATGGACCCTCCGTGGCATCAACATTTTCTCCCTCTACCCCCGGGGTCCTCTGGAACATAGTAAAAGCACCACTTGCCTGTTGATACCTCACACACCTTTAGGTGACTCCATTTCTCGTTTTTTTTTTTTTTTTTTTTTTTTTTTTTTGGTTTTTTCGAGATAGGGTTTCTCTGTGTAGCCCTGCTGTCCTGGAACTCACTCTGTAGACCAGGCTGGCCTCGAACTCAGAAATCTGCCTGTCTCTGTCTCTCCAAGTGCTGGGATTAAAGGCGTGTGCCACCACCGTTTTAACATGCAACCTATAACTTCTGTTTTTCCCTGTACTACAACGCTAGCCATTCCTCGATTTCCATATCTGCCAGTGCGTTTCTAACCTAGGCCACCATCTAGGTTCACTTACACCCAGACTTTCTTAAGTCTTCCAGTGTAACTGCCCATTCTGCCCCACGTTTGGGGGCCACTCTGTCCCGGCCGAGTTGCTGCTCCAGTCCGCGGGTCAGGGTCTAGCAAGAGAGACAGTGGGGATGGAGGGGCAAGAGATGCGAAGAATGGAGACAAGTCAGAGTTTGATCAAGTCTCTCTTTATTGAAAGGAAATCCTGGGTATTTTTACCCTTTACCACATGCCTTGCCATCGTGGTCAGGCAGGGGAACACAGCTGAGGTACTTGACCACGTGCCTTGTAGCCGTGGATACCATGTGCACCTTGCAGCTGGGGTCACTAAACAGCAAAACAAGATATGTGAGAAAAACAAGATGTTTATCAAAGTGTGCTCAGCTGTTGTGGGCTGTTGAAAACAAGGCTCTTTTCAGGGTATATGGCCTGAGATGGCTGCAAAGATGATAGCTGCTTTCTGCTAGGACTTGGCTCCCAACACTCCAGGTACTGGGGGTTGAATCCTAAGGATCTTAAGACCTTGAACATGCTAGGCAAGAACATTAAGCTACATTCCCCTGTCCTTTTCAAGTTTTGTATTTTGAGTCTAGGTCTCAATAGGTTGTTGACTTTGAGTTTGTGATCCTCTCACCTCCTATAGTATTCATGTAGACTCCTTTTCCTCACCGTGTGATGCTAGGGACCCCAGGAATGCTGGCAAGCACTCTACCACAGATACACCCACAGCTCTTCTCCCTTAACTCTTGAAGGAACCTCTTAACAGATCTGACCCTGTCAGTTCTTACTGCATTTTGTGAATATTTGTTGGGAGGGGGCGGAGGCATGGTGCACAAGTGGAGATGAGAAGACAGCTTATGAGGGTCAATTCTTTTCTACCATGAGCTGAACTCATGTTGTCGGGCTTCTTAGCATCTTTAACCAAGGAGCTACCTCACATACCCTGTCTTACCTCCTTGATTTATTCTCCAAAAAGCAGTAACATTGACCTTAAACTATCAATCATATCATGTTCTTAAAAACATTTAAATGATAATAGATTTCTGGTCCAGAGATGGTTCAGCAGGTAAAGGCTTTGCCACCAAGTCTGAAGACTTACATCTGATCCTCAGAACTCACTTAGTAAAAGGAGAGAATAGATTGCCACAGGTTGTCCTCTGATTTCCCTTACACACCATGGTGCAGTGCATCCCCACCCCAAACAAATAAATGCAGTTTTAAAAGGAGATTTAAGGTATTCTCACCACAAAAAAATAAGTACACAAGGTAATGCATATGTTGATTAGCTCAATTTAGTCATTCCACAGTGTGTACATATATCAAAATAGCATGTGTGTATATAATAAATGTATGCATTCGTGCAATTAAAAGAATATAAAATAAAACCTTAAATGACCATTTTATTGAGATTACAATTTGAGTTCCTCATAATGACCACACCCAAGTCCCCAATTCATTATTCCAACCTCAAGATAGATCATTTTCTACCTGAATAGAATCATAATACCACTACAAAGTAAGCTTTCACCTGTACTGAGGATATCTGAGTCTTTATGTTCCCCATTCTGTTTGTCTGGAATTCTTTTCTCCATGTTCCTTTCTATTTTTCTCATTTAAAAGTCACCTACTCTTCAGGATAATCTGTCCTGACCATCTATCTAAAATTTTAGTAGTTGAGTGTAATTTTTTTTTTAAGTGTCAAAATAAGAGAAAGTCATTTGGATCAAGGTGGAATAACAGAGAACAGAGTTATCCAACAGCCTGAAGCCACTAAACACTAAACAATCAAATATATAGAATAATGACTACAGACGCCGGACATCAGGGAGCCAAGGTAGCTATCCCTGAAAGAGCAGAAAAGAACAAGCTCTCTGGCTACACCAATTGCTGCAGTGTCAAGAAGGGCAAGCACTCAGGGCCTTAGAGTCTCCTTGGCTTGAGAAAAAGGAGCCAAGTGTCTAGATTGGCCAGAGCAAGAAGAGTTTGCCAGCAGAGTACCGGGAAAGAGGAAGCAGCATGATGAAAGAGCCAGCCAAAAGCACGCTGGAGCTGTGGTGAGGATCTCCCTTGAAGCTGTAGCTGAATACTGATCAGCGTCCGTGTGGGAGGAAACTACACAGTGCCAGGGAAAGAACAACTTGAAAGGATTAGAAGGAACAATCCTTGGAATTCACACAGGGCTGGAAATAGTCTGTGTTCTTGTCAGCCAAAATGGAAAAGCCTCCAAATTCATGCATGGGCCATCAGGTGGAGTCCTCAGAAAGGGTGTCACGTCAGTAGAGGGGAAAATTAGTCTTAGCAGTTGCTCTGCCCTCAAATCACAAAGCAGAAGAGGAAGGTGCAAAAGGAGCACTTAACTGTTTCCAAGTAACAAGCCATGTCCTAGAGCAAAGCACAAGAATATAAAAATATGCATCATTTAACAAAGTAAAATGACTGTCCTCCAATCAGATATTACCAAGCAAAGACATAGGACATTAACCAAATAATAATAATAATAATAATAATAATAAATCACCTGTTGAGACAGACCCAGAAATGACTCAGGTGACAAAATACATAGACAAGGACAATTAGTTGTTACTTTAACGTCTATATCCTATAGCTCAATTCTGTGTGGAGGAAATTAAAGAACAGCTGGCTCTGTTGAGTAGAGAAACAGAGGATATTTTTAAGAGATTCAATTAACTCCTGCTGATAAAACCAGAATAATCTGGTGTGGAAATATGTTGGTAGGATTGACATCCGACATAGAAAATACAAGTGAATATGCAGGCATAGCAATGGAAGAAAAGTACACATGACAAGACAGAAAAAGGCAGAAGGAAGGACGAGTAGAGAACTGTGGGAGCTCCATGCAGTGTGCAGCAGCCATGAGAAAATGGGGCTGGATGTGTTCTTTATATTGTTTGCAGGCATAGATGCTCATGTGTACAAATGTCAAAACTCACCAAACTTTATGTCTCAGGTATGTTCAGTTTGTTGTATTGTCGCGTCTGCCTTGACCAGCAAGTAAGACACAACAAGGTCAAATCCTTCTCAGTCAGCTTTATTGCAGGAACGACTCTTGACTTATGGCCGGGGACCCTCAGCAGCAGAAATGAGCTGCTTATATAACTGCCCAAGGCGGGCTGGGTGACATGTTCTCTCAGGATAGGTTAAGCTGTCAATACCTCATTAGCATAAGCCCGCTCAGGCGGGGCACGAGGCCGACACATGCACAAAGGACTTGTTTACCAGTTTAGCTGAGCTGGCCATGCTGGAAGCCAGCTGCTTACATTGTCAGGTGCTAGTCATAAGACTTTGCAACCGTCCCAGGTGCTATCTTAAACACGGCTGCCTACATTGTATGTTGGTTCTTTACCAACATTGGTTTAAAACACACACACATACACACACACACACACAGCACCCTGAAACTGTCAAAAGTGGTCATCTATGGGCTCTTTTACTTTATCTAAATACAACTGCAAGGAGCAGGGACCAGTGCTCTTCATTTTACTGGCCTTGAGTTCTGGAGGCTTACAAGAGACTAGGCTTCTAATGCAGAGAGTGATAGCTCTAAGCTTTGAGCCAGAGGGTTATGGCTCCAAGCTTTCAGTGACAAAGGCTTATTGTTGGCTGTGCTCAAATTAAGCACTTTTCTGGGTCTAGAGGACCAATACTCAGAGGCTGGAGTCACAGTTTGATTTCTTAACCTTTAGTGCACTGTCATCTTCCATAGACTTTACCACAATATTTCTTACATTCTTCCTAGTATTAGCTTACTGTAGCTGCAGCTCTTGGTGACTGTCTGGAACTCTCAGCTGTCTCTCGATAATGTATCTCAGAGCTTGATACCATGGCTCTCAGTTCACAGTGGCTGTCTGGGCCCCTTAACTGCCTCTTTTCTATGGTTGCTATTGTTAAGTCTGATTGTTCAGCCCATTATTCCAATAATACAGACTACGTGTCAGCTGAAGGCCATTCAGAGATGTTGTATTGGGCTCAATGCTGCAGCCCTGGGGAGAAAATCCTCCAAAATGAACTTCAAAGGTGTGGAAATCATTCTGCTTATACCACCAATGACAGGTGTAACATGCCTATGCATAGAGTCTGCCAATCAGCCTCACATGTGTTTCTAGCCCCACCTAAGCTTTACCTAAGCACTAATCACAAACCTTACATAAGCACCAAATCTCCAGTTTGGGGTGTTTGTTTGTTTGTTTGTTTGTTTTTTATTCTGAGTCACCTATAACCTTTCCATCCTAAGTGAGAAGAGCTACAGGAAGAGACGCCTCCTTGTGGATGATTGACGTTCCTGTTACTAATGTAAGCTGGTGCGGCTGTACTGGAGCAAGACCTCCTGAAGCAGAAACTGTGGCTGCAGCAGCAGTCATGGTGGCAGCTGGAGTGTAGTTTCCTCAAGCCATCTGGGATGTGCTCTGCAGTGGGAGTCCCTTGGTGGCTGTCCACTGGGTCACCAAATGTGAGGCTGCTCTGTTAACAGCTCCATTCAACAACTGGGCACAAGTAAGGGGTCTGTAAGCCTTCTCTCAGTAGGGGCTGGAGAGATGGCTCAGCAGGTAGAGATGCTTGTATAGTGATCGCCAGATCCCACATGGTGAACTGACGCCTGAGAGTTGTCCTCTCAACCCCCACACCCTGTCTACGGAATGAAAAAAACAAAATGGACAACTTTGAAGTCAGCAGAGAAATACATAGAGCAGAAACACTGATCAATCCAACTAAAGCAGAAACGAGAGAAGCAAACCTATAAAAATAGACACTGAAAAGAATAAGATATTTTATTCCAGAAACTAGAAAAAGAAATGCAAAACAGGCTGAAGTAGAAAGGGCGAATACATTTAAAGCAGAAGGGGGTGGAAAGGAGAAACGTTAAAGTTTTCCAATAGAGCCAAAACTCAGATTCTTTAAATGATCAATAAAACAGTTTTAGCAAATACTAAGAAAGGGCTTGGGGCAGGGGCAGGAGGACTGGGGAGATGGCTCAGCGGTTAAGAGCACTGGCTGCTCTTCCACAGGACCTGTGTTCAATTCCCAGCAACCACATTGTGGCTCACAGTCATCTGTAATGGGATCTGATTCCCTCTTCTGGTGTACATGAGAACAGAGCACTCATAAACATTAAATAAATAAATAAATCTTTTTGAGAGAAAGAAAAAATGAAAAGGCTTGTACACCTTAAATAATATTAGAAGGAAAAAAGGAGGTGGTATGTTTTCTTTTTAAATTATAAACAAGGTTACATCTATTTTTATGCCAATCTTTAAAATAAACTTTTTTAGACTGTATTACACAGAATGCATGCAATTTGGGGGTTGGAGAGATGATTCAGGGGTTAGCAGTTTCAACTGTTCTTCCCAAAGGACCTAAGTTCAGTTCCCAGCACCTACAAGGCAGCTTACAACCATCTGTTAACTCCAATTCCCGAGGATCCAATGCCTTCTAAGGCATGCATAGACATACATGCATGAAAACACCAATACACATATGATAACTTCTGAAAGTGTATCTAAAAATATAATTTGACGAATTTGACACACCCTGCCTGTAACTGCTACAAAGCACAAAATAGTTCACCGCTTCCAAGGTTTTCTACTCTTTCCCTACCTCTAGGCCTCTAGCTCCTGCTGCTGATCTGCTGTCTCTAATTATGATTTATGTGTCTCAAGAGTTGTATCCACTGTGTCACAGAGAATGCACATCTTTATACATGCTTTCTCCCACTTAGCAACATTTGAGATTCATGTAAGTGTGTCAAGATCAGTTAACTTCTTCAGATTCCCCAGTGGTCTACCATATTATATACCACAATTTACCAATTCACTGTTGATGGCTTTGGGTTATTCCAATGTGGGTCTTTTTATGAACAGAGCTATGATAAATTCATCTAGAAGCCTCTGTGTAAGTCCATTCCTCAGGAAAGAGTGGAATGCTGAGTCAAGCAGCTTAGTTTAAGAAGATCCTGTCAAGATATTGTCTCATCCATATTTATAGACGTGTCAGTAGCCTCTCCTCCTCACCAAATTTTATACCAATATACTTGCAGTCTCAAATGTAACGTAGGTCTCTAAGAGAAATGGCTGAAGAAAACAGACAATCCATGCCAGATACCCACAAGGTTCAGCTCCCCAAGCCCCTGCTGCCCTCCAAAGGTTGTCGGTATCAGAGCTTAAACAAGAAAATCTACCAACTTTTTAAAGAATCAGTCATTTCTATCTCTTATTCAATCCTAAGAGAAAAAGGGGCATTCATTTTATGATGCAGTAACAACCGTAATGCCACTATTCAGTAAGGAAGCTGCCCGATCATGTATGGCTTGAGTCTTGGAACCCTCCCTAACCACGGGCAGAGATGGAATAAAGGAAGAATAGGCTTACACAGACATACAGTGAAGCTAGGATCCAGTGGGAGTTTTCTAACCTGCTGACACCTAGAACCTTGGCAATTTGGAACCTCAATGTGTCTATTAGGTAAGAAGAAGGCAAGTCTCCATAGGAGGTCTGTGTCCGTGAGCAGTCTCAGACTGTAATCACTCACGAGGGGGCGACAGTAATCGCTCACACGGAGCAATCAATCATTCATAAACATTCATTCTCATTCTCTCCAGCAAAGCTTTACCATTTCTCTTGAGCCTGGCCCATACAGTAAAACTTGGCCAGTTGCCGGTTGATCTTTGGACATCACTCTGCCCATGTCCACGAAGCACATTCTTTAGGGACACTACTCATTCAGAACTTCCTCTGATCCCTAAAGAAAGCACCACAAAAATAATCCATTATCTACTAAGAAAGAAAAACTTTTTTTTAAAGTGTCAGCAATGGTTCGTGATCAAGAAGTGAGTATACTATAAACTATAGACTGCTTCGATACCAGAAAATTTTAGCAACATTACTAGCAAACAATTAAAAATGAGGCTATTGTTAGGGTGGAACCCCTCCTCAGCCCCTTCACAAGCTGGGAAACCCCGTCTACCCCGCTTTCACCAATTCCACCCACAGAGAGAAAATGCGTCACTCCTCTGTGTTCCAGCAACCCACCCATGAGTGCCTGCCCAAGGGCTCAGTCTTTGACCATGTAAGGGCACAATACCAGCTCCTAACTCACATGTCATCACCCCGTGCCCAAGACTCATTAAAACAAACACAAACAAAAAAAAAACCTTGCTTTCGCCTGGATGCATAACCTCACTGACTTCCACCTGTGAGATCTGATGAACCCACTGGAGAGCTGCCTCCTAATAAACTGCTGTTATCTCTTTTAATCTGATCTAATCTGTGTCACTGAGGGAGAGAGAAAACTGATCAGTTATCTGAAAAGATAAAAATTTGTAAATGAATTTTCAACTGCCTTTAAAAAAACCACTCTACTTTTACACAAACTTAGTAAGTTGAATACACAAAGGTATTTTGTTGGTAAGTACATCGAGAAAACCCAGGTGAGATCAAAAAGCACAATTTGAACTAGTACAAGAACTCTATTACCAAATACACGGGCTCAACCTCGAGTCAGCAGTAACTAAGAGGAGAAAAGCATTTCACAATAACTCCAAAATGCCACCTTAATAAAACTGACCCCTCCCCAAGTTACCCAGACCTTATGAGAAAGCCTATAAAACGTTATTCAAGGATGTTCTTTGAAATCTTAGCCTCTCGTGTTTTCTTCTTATGTCTAATTGTAAATTGTACTTTAAAATTGGGGGAAGGAGTTGAGAACAGAGCTCCGTGGTAGAGGGCTAGCCTAGCATGTTAGAGACTCTGGTTCTATCCTCAGCTCCCAATGCTAACAAATAATAATTTTAAAATATGTTGGGTTTGTTGTCGTTGTGGTTGTTTTTGTCTCGAAAACACCATACTGTCCCCACCTCTTCCGTCTCAGTGCTTTGCACATGCTTGCAAGCCACACCAAGGAACCGAAAACACCTGTGGGCGCTCTTCCTACTAACCGGGTACACCACGCAACAATCTACACAAAAAGGCACCACGCCCACCACGTGACAATCCCCGCCTACCAGGCAAGGGAGTCAGCCAATCACAGCACTCTCCCCACCTAGGCCTCGCTCCTCCTCCCTCCCCGCCTCCTCCACCCCCGCATGCACGAGGTGGAATCTTCCAGTTTCAGGCTGTTCCCCCCCCCAGCGGGGGCCAATGCGGCTGCGCGCTGCGCCCTGATTGGCCAAGCGCCTGGCTAAAGCACGCGCAGGCTCCGCTCGGTTACTAAGGGCGGGAGCCCGGCGAGGGCGCCGGCTGCTTGCTGTGTCTCTGGAGGGCGTCGAGGCCCGACGAC
Source organism: Mastomys natalensis (assembly GCA_021653895.1). Taxonomy (NCBI): domain Eukaryota; kingdom Metazoa; phylum Chordata; class Mammalia; order Rodentia; family Muridae; genus Mastomys; species Mastomys natalensis. The sequence continues at coordinate 912,320 of JAJTUV010000489.1, read as the reverse complement.
GCCATGCCCAACCGCAGGGCCAGCCGCAATGCCTACTATTTCTTCGTACAGGAGAAGATTCCCGAACTGCGCCGGCGAGGCCTGCCGGTGGCCCGCGTGGCAGACGCCATCCCCTACTGCTCGGCCGACTGGGCGGTGAGGCTGCGGGCAGTTGGGCAGCGGGGAGGGCGCGGTGGGAACCCGGCCTGCGGGCGCCGGTGGAGGGGACACGGCCCAAAGGCCAGACCAACCGACAGAACCTTCCAGAACCGGGGCGTGGAACGGACGCCTCACCGCTTGCCTCTCTTGTCTCCCTCTTCTCCCAAAGCTCCTGAGGGAGGATGAGAAGGAGAAATACTCAGAAATGGCTCGAGAGTGGAGAGCAGCCCAGGGAAAGGATTCTGGGCCTTCAGAGAAACAGGTAAGGGCAGCCACTTCCTGCCCGCCCACCCTTGGACTCCAGCCACAGTGGAGCCGAGGAACCTTTGGGAAGCTTCCAGATAGTGCAGAAACCCCTGGGGAAAGGGTCTGTCTGGTGGTCAGGGCTTGCACTAAACCGCCTCCAAGAGTGTCTTTCAACTCTTAACGGTTAGATGGCTTAAAAAAAAAAGTCAGCATACTTAAAAGTAGTTGGGTTTTATTTAAATGATTCCTAGAAGCAAGCTTGTTAACAGTCCTTTAAATATTGAAATAACAAAATGTGAGGACCCAGGTAAACATTTGTAGATCCTACAGGCAAAGTAAATAAAAGTTAAGTTCCCAAGTGGTGGGAGAGTAAACTACTAAGTCGGTAACTACAAAGTCGTTAACGAAGTCTTTTTTCTTCTCCCTTCTATTGTTTTTCTCTGTTTGTACATACTGGAATTTAATTCTTAAGTTAGTGACATTGAATTGAAATTTAATAATTGTGGCAAGTTGTTTTTAAATATGGTAGATTTGTGTTTTAAGTTGATGCCTTAAGTCAGGTGGATTTTTGAGGTTTTGTGCTTGTGAGCTTTGATTTTTCTTAATCAGAATTTTCTATAAAACATATCTCCTCAAGGGACTGGTGATGGCTCATTGGCTAAAAGTGCTGGCTACTCTTCCAGGAGACCCAGTCACCGTAAGCCAGTGCACCTACAAGGTGACTCACAGCCATCTAACTCCAGCTCCCATGAATTCTGATGCCCTCCTCTGGCTTCCACTGGTGCTGCACACATGTGACACAAGCACCTGTCTGCACACAAAGAAAGAAAGAAAAAGAATGAAAATTTGAAGAAAAAATTCTCCACAAAACTTAAGTGTATATATATATTTGTGTGTGTGTTTTGTGATAGTTGAATGGACAACCTTTTGTAGTTTTCACTTTTAAATGAAAACCACAAACATCATACTAAGCTTTAGGATTTTGTTCTGTTTTCTTTATTCTTTTGAGCACCAGCCTGGCGTTTGGTAGTTAATGACTCGGGGAAATGAGATGATGGAGAATGAGCAAATGGCTTTCAGCTGTAGTTGTTTATTTACACCTACCTTCTCACAGACTGCTGTTGTCTGCTGGCATTTACTGATAATGTTTTCATTAGCCTAGAGGGACTGCTGACATAGTCCATGGGTTATTTTGAGGTTACTTTGTTAAATTTAAATATGGGAAGTAAAGAATCTATCAATAGCTCTGTTTAAGTGTTTGATTAGTGATTCTCTTACTTTCAGAAACTCGTATCTACACCACTGAGGAGGCCAGGCATGCTTGTACCAAAACCAAGTATTTCTCCCCCTGATATGTCAAATTTATCTATAAGAAGTGATCAAGGTAGAGTATTCCTAACGTACTTCACTCAAATTTGGATGGCATATTGGGCAATTTAAAAAAAAAGTTCTGTATGCTGTGGGAAGATGGAAATAGTGTTTGCCATGCAGTGGTAAGGACCAGCACCTATATAAAAAGTGGTGGTGGTGCCAGTTTATAATCCTGTGCTGGGAGGTGGAAACCTCAGATCCCCAGGGGAGATCCATCACAAAGGAACATGGACAGCTTCTAGAGACTATGACACTAGAGATTGGCTTCTGATAGCCTCAGTCAATGACAAACCTATGCAAGTGCATGTCACCCCCAAAATGTGTTCTGTTCATTTGATCCTACATTTCAGAATCATTGACTCTACAGGTTTAAATATTCTAGCACTAGTGTAATGCTGACTGAACTAATTTGCATCTGTTGAAATAACACTGGAAAGTTTTTTTGTAACAAAAATCTCTCATGGTTTCTACCACTTCATACATTATTAAACATTAGATTTCTTTGTCGCTCCCACGCTTAGGTTATAGAGGTAGACAAGAAGGATAAGGCTTTTGACCTATTTCCCAGCCTGGTAAGAGTAGATTCTAAATGTTGGACTACAAAAATAAGAGGTTATGGATTGATGGATATGTTACCTAGCTTGACTTTTAATCATTACACAATTTATAAATACATTGAAGCCCAAGATGTGCTATTATTATTTGCCAATTAAGAATAAGGAATTTTAAAATAGCCTGGGATGGGCAGACATGAAGCCAGGATAAATGATTGCACTACTTTAGAGGAGAATGTAGCTAGTAAAGGGCCTTTTCTGTTCCTTCTGGCTGGTTTTATTGTGTTCTGCCTTTGTTGAACACAAACTTTTAAACATTGGTCTTAAGTGGCCAAAGCTAGCCCCACATACCTCTCTTGTATTATAGGTGGTCTTCTGTATAGTAGCAGAAAGTACAGAGGCAGAGCACTAAATTTCCATAGCTACAGTTCCTTCATTTGCTCTGTTGGACTTTATTTCCCAAACCTATTTGTTGCATATGTCACAACTTACATTTTTGCTGAAATTAATTCTAACCTATAGCTGAATCATGGAAAGGCTGTTGCAAGACTGAATAATTTTATTTCTTTATATAAAGAATGGTTACTACTTAAATTCTTGGTAAATGTGATTGCAAGTTTTTTACTTACCTGGTATAATTAAGTTTTCTCTTTTATAATTCACTAGTAGACACAGAACACATACCTGCACAAAAGCAGTTCTAAAAGTTTTAGGGTTCTGTTTGTTTTGTTTTTCAGCTCTCCTTGGAGGCATTTTTTATTTTCTGAACATTTTTAGTCATGGTGAGCTACCTCCTCATTGTGAACAGCGCTTCCTCCCTTGTGAAATTGGCTGTGTTAAATACTCCCTCCAGGAAGGTATTATGGCAGATTTCCACAGCTTTATCCATCCAGGTAAGTAGCCAGCATTTGATAGATCCTAAAAGTATCTGAGTTTTTAAAACTGTCGTTACAGTAGTAGTTTTTCTTAAGAGCTAGTGAGTTCTTATAGAGTGCATAGACATAATACTAAAGTCCCAACTATTTTGTTTGATGCTTTTCCTCTTAAGAGAACATTAGAATTCAGTAGATAGAATACCTCAAAAATGCACAACCTACCATTCGTTTACCCATGGTCTTACATCTTGGGATTTTTCTGCTTCGTGCCTCCTTTTTCTTTCCACTGTCCCATCCCTCACCTCAGTAGTCTTTAGTTTGAAGCTGATACTGTTTTGTTACCTTGAAAATACCTTTCTGAACCAGCTAGCTCATTTGTAAAGTATTAGTAACTGTTGAAACAGTATGGAGGTAGACCAGTACTCTAAACATCCTTAATCATCTCCTTTCCACTATTCAGTTCCACTAAAAGCAAAACAATAGCCCAGGGGAGACTCAAACCTATGACCTCAGCACTCTTTCAGGGGCTAAGGCAGGAAGATTTAGCCTACACAGTGATACCCTGTCTCAAGAAACAAGTGAAAAGCAAAATAGTTACAAAGAATAGAATCTAGTCAGTTCCCAAAGGACAGAGAGCAGTTAATACCCTTAAAGTCAAGAGAGGAAATGTATCAAGTGAGGAAAAATGTTCAACATTAATTTGGACATGTTCATTCTCAGAGGACAGCAGAGATAATCATGTTATGCTTGTAGACATTGCTGTTTAGGGCAAGCCATACAGTTTTTAGATTTTGTGTGTGTGTTATGAAACACTGAAAAGATAAAATTTCAACATTCTGAAAACTTTGCGTACACTTACAGTATGTCCCACCACTCTCAGAGCCGTCTATTCGATCCTAGCTATAGAAGTTCTTTGCCATGAATTTTCTTCCCCAGTATAATTTTCCTGGAAGGAATAACTTGCTGTGAAAAGTAGCTTGAAAATACATAAAAATTGTCAATTATCATATGTTTGATTAAAACAACCACCACCAAGACGAAACAAAACAAAAACCAGGAAAAGGCAGTATGAGTTTTACTTTTATATTTTAAGGTAATAAAAATAACCCACATTGAAACTTGGTCATCATATGACGTATTACTGCAGCACAAGTAAGAGAACTTCAGGTTTCTGTTTCTCAACAAAGTGCTTTGTGTTATAGGTGAAATTCCACGAGGATTTCGATTCCATTGCCAGGCTGCAAGTAAGTATAAAGGAATTGGGGTAAGAGGGCTGGGTGTGTGCAGCCCAGTTAAGACTTACTCCATTAACTTGGAAAATGTAAACTACAGGGAATGATAGGTGGAGTGATCTTTAAAACCTTTAACCTACACGTGCACACTCATGGTATTGGGGACTGAACTGGGGCCTCATACATGCTAGGCAGTCAGTGCCACAGCTGGACTTCCAGCCCAAAACTTTTAATGTTTTTCTGACTTGTATTTATGCATGAACTCTCTTCTTTCCAAGGTAACATGATTGTATTTTCCTAATGTTAATAAATCCATGGGTTTCCAAGGTCAGCTGTTGGTATAGGGGCCAGGCTCTTAGGAAAGTCATGAAAGTTTCAGGTGATCCAGAAACCACTATGAGCAATGTCTATTTTAAAACATTTTTTTTCAGAATCCATACTTGGAAAAGTTCAGAATGGAACTTTGAGGAATTTTGAGGTTTGGGTGAAAAAATATCAAGCTTTTAAGTATTTTGTAACCAAAAAGTTTGACTATGACTAAATTTATCTAAGATTGGAGTTCAACTCTTACTAGAAACAAGGTTTTAAGCAGTTTCCTGTTTGACTAAAATGAAAATCATTAGTTTTACATTAAATTGAGATTCATTCAGTATATTGTTTAAGGAACCATTTAATTCCTGCTTGTACAGTTTAACTTTAAAATGTGGTCAACTAGCCTGTAGAAGTATTAGAAATAGACATGTTTGTCAAGTCTACTGTAACTGGTAGAGAGAGAGAGAGAAGAGAAGACATGAGCACACACTCACCCCATGCACTTGCACAGATCAGAGGACAGCTCTGGAAAGTCAGTTTGTTGCCCCACCTCGTGAAGCAGACTGGTTGGGTCATGAGCTTCTCAGTTGCATCTGTCTCCCGTCTTGAAATAGGTGTGCTAAGATTACAGGTGCCTACTGCCACGTCCAGGGTTTTTGTTGTTGTTGTTGTTTTAATAATAGGGGTTTTAAGAACTGAACTCAGATTGTCAGGATTACAAGGCTAATGTTTTACCTACCTATTGAGCTATCTCTGACCCTATAATGTTGTTTTTAATACAAATACTTTGTATTATCCCATTATATTTTGCATTTGGTCATAATATTTAAAAAACAAACAAAAAAGATATAAATCTGTTGTTTGCCCTGGAACCAAAGTTGGAAACTGTGGACTAAGGAGTTCAAGATTTTTCTTTCATATTTTTTTTAGTTATGCCTCCTCATATATTTTGAAATAGGAAAAGAAGCTTATCATTCAGAAACGTTTTAAAGTCTCCTTCAGAAATTACATTATTTGAGGCATTGTGCTAGTAAGTCAATGGTAGTTAAAACAAATGGAGGAGCTAGAGAGGTGGCTCAGCAGTTAAGAGTTCTTTACAGAAGATGGGGATTCAGTTTTCCAGCATCCACCTCAGGATGCTCACAGCTGTCTAATTCAGGGGATCTTCAGGCCTTTATAGGTACCTGCACTCAGTGTTCATAGACATACACACAAAACACAAGGATGTAAATGAAAATAAGTCTTTAAGACCCATGAATGAAGCCAGGTACAGTAGCTTATACTTGTAATTCCAGAGCTTGAAAGACTTAAGGAAGGAGGACCTTCTATAACTTGAGGCTAGCATGGGATATATAGAGAGTTCATTGCCAGCCTGTGCCACCGAGCAAGACTTAAAACTCAACAAAATTCTCAAACATTTTTTGTGAAATCTAGTTTCTGGTTTCATTTTCATGTTTTAACTTGAAAACATGTTTTCAGTTGGTTCATCATCTGAACGAATGCATTGCCTTCCTTCTGTGTTTCCAGTCATTTATTGAGATCGTCACTGTTACCATTTCTTTGCTATTTTTATGATCAGACCTTTAGATATTTTATTTAATTGCATGTTTTGCAGTATTTTCACATTAAGCAAATTAGCAGACTCCTTCCTTTTTAAAAGCTGCCTCTCCTATCTATATCTTACTGAAGGCCAGGAACATTTTTTTTCTTCATGCTGAGGATCAACTCAGGCAGGTCCTGCTGCCGAGCTGTAGCCACAGCTGGGAATGACTTCTTAATTTATTATTCCAGATAATTGAAACCGCACAGTGTTTCTCATTCAGACAAACTTAAAATGTTTGGAGCTTGCCAATTTAAGCCTGTCTCAAGTTGCCAATTAAATAACCCTAGGAAATATGCCAATTAAATAAGATAAATGATAGTTAGAGTGACAGCTGTGTTGACATAGTACCTAAAAATTCCTGTGCTGATGTAGTGTACTGATTTGAAGACTGAGGTTCATAGAATAATCTACTAAGCTAGATTTATATATTGATATGTGCTCTATTTAAGTAGAAGCCAACAAACATGCACATAGATTTCTCAGGGCTAGCAAGATGGCTCAGTGGGTAAAAGTGCTTGCCGCCAAAGATGATGGCCCGAGCTTGATCCACAGGAACCACATGTAACACCTCCTTCCTAAACAGATATTTCAGAGACATGGCTGCCTGGTCTTTCAGGTAGTGTAAGTGAAATGAAGACTACTTCCTGGGCATTATAGTTTACCATGTTGGAGTAGTAAAATGTCTGAGGATAGAAAGGCATTTTAGTATGCATTTCCAGTGACAACTCCTTCTCACTTAGGTTCCTCACAAAGAGGTGCTTCGGGTTCTCTCTGAGCTGGGAACTAAGGTCTGGACTCTCCTTCCTCCCTTGAGTGAGAGGATCTCGACTTCTGTCCATTTCACTGGTTAATGATTTTTCATTAGAGAAGTTCTGCTTTAAAAGAAGCAAAGCTTTGAGTCCATATTGTAGATTTCTATATGAAAGGTCCATCAGCTTTTCAAATGCATCTTCATTCAAAAAAATACATCACTGACTTACTTGTAGACCGTTACTGAGCTACAGTGTACCCCCTAGTCAGCTGAAAACAGTACATTACAATTGCCATTGGCAGTCTTCCCTCCCACACAAAGGTCTTTATGAGAGAAGTGTTAGAAATTTTGTGTTAATCATATTTTCTGAATAATTTTACTATGTATATGTACATTTTAGTTTATATTTTTGTTTTTATATATACTAGCATTTCTGTACTTATTTTTAAGCACATTATCTTTTACTAATTATTTTTCTTCTATGTGTTTATTATAGAACTTTCTGTTTGTTAAATTGTGTGAAATGCTTTTTCTCAGCTTGAGCCTTGCATTGTTCACTGTCTGTGAGGCATTTTTTTAAGTTTCAGTACAAGGTGCTGAACCCTAGGTCTTGCACATGCTAAGCAAGCACTCTATCATTGAGCTACGTCTCTAGCCCTGTGTGGTGCCCGTTAGTAAGCACACGTGTTGGGTTTTAGTTAGCAAGTCATTCAATTGTTATCAACTGTGAATCTAGATAGCTCTTTGCTACCTGAAGGTTAGTCATGTGCTCTACACTTTGCATAGTTTGGTTTTTTTGTATCTGATGCTTATTAGTCCACCTGGAATTGAGAAATGGCAATTTAATTTCTTTGTGTGCTCCCGTAGACAGCCAGTTGTTGACATCATTTAGTCAACAACCTAATTTTCCCCAATTTATCTAATCTTAGATTCATACTTCTGCTTGTTTTATTGGTCTGATGGGATTTGATTTTTTGAGGGGGTTGGCTTAACTATTCTTAAGCATAATAGTTTGAAATGTTTAGATAGCTCCCCTGACCTTGTGAAATATCATAGCTATATTTTTGACCCATGTTTTTCATCCACAATTTGGAATCAGTTTTCCATACACCAAAGAAAAAGCCTTGTTGATAGATTGGGATAATCTGTAAGTATTTAAGTCTTTTTGGGGTAAACAGATGTCTTCATAACGTTGCCTTTCCATCAGTGAACATGGAACTACTTGTTTCTTCAGGTCTATAATTTCGTTAATCAGGTTATTGTTGATGATCTTTTTTTAAGATGGGGGTCTCACCTTGACTAGCCTAGAATTTCTTATTTAGAACAGGTTAATTATATCTAGGACAATCCCCTTGCCTCCCAAGTGCCTACGTCACCATGCCACTTTTTTGTTGTCTTGTAAGTGCTATGCTTGAATTGTCTTCTGATTTTTTTTACTTAGTTTTGCCTTAGTATGAAGGCTATGATCTCTAGTTTGTAGTGTTTCACCAACAAGTAATTCACTGTAGTTTCTTCTTCCCAACTGCCCTTATTTTTGCTGTGCACACTTTTATCAGAGTGAAGAATTCCTTCTGTTTTCAGTTTGATTACAGATGAATATTTTAATAAGGATGCTCTTTCTAAGGCTCCAGTGTGTATTCATTAGTTACTTACCAACTTAGACTTATCAACTGTTAAACTGTTTTATATCCTGGGCATTGATGGCTCATGCCTTTAATCCCAACACAGAGACAGAGGCAGAAACAGAAGGATCTCTGATTTCAAAGCCAGCTTAGTCTACAGAGTGAGTTCCAGGGTAACCAAGGCTACAACAGAGAAGCCTGTCTCAAAACAACAACAACAAAAACCAAACAAGCAAAAAAAACTTGGTTTTGCACTCTAGAACAAACCCAACATGGTAACCATCGGTCTCTGAATTGTTGTTTGGCTTTCTCATGCTTTGTCTTAGGGTCTGTATATTTATGATGCTGTTGACATCTTATTTGGTTGCCAGGGTTACTTTCTACAATGAAAGATGATAGAAATGGGTTGGGATATATTTTCCTTTTTTAAAGTTAGGTTTCTGGTTCTGCAGAAGGTATTTAATGAAGTTGCTATTTCTTTGAACAGAAGCAACAATTGTTTTACAGTCTTGTGTTCAGTAATTATAATTATGTTTTCATAGCTTCTTGGTTATTGTGTTTATCAGACAATCCCCCCACCTCCTTCTGTGTGTGGTGTGTGTGTGTGTGTGTGTGGTGTGTGAGAGAGAGAGAGAGAGAGAGAGAGAGAGAGAGAGAGAGCGCACATATTATTATCCAAAGAATGTTTATGGTTGTGTCTGGCAGAAAACTGGAGTCATTAAGTATCTAAGATTAACTTAACACATGGTCAGAGATTGAGATAATCTACAATTATGTTTCAAGTAATCCATCTCAGCTCTTTAATAAAAAGAGAGAGGGTGGACAGATTACCACCAAAGGATTATACATAAAATTTGTAGCATAAGCAGTGGAAGTCGGAAGACAATACATTTTATTAATATTTTTATATAGGATCTCTAAACCAGTCTGGACTCTAAAGAGGAACTTTTTTGAGTCCTGGCCTGTCAACTTCTGATCTTCATGCCTCACCCTTTCAGCTCTGAGATTACAGATAAGCAAGCATCACCAAGCTTAACATTTTATTTACACAAGTAGAACAAAAGCATCTAAAATTTTTACTGAGTCTGCTAAAAAATTCTGTAATTTCTCATGTTTTAAATATTTTCTTCTTCAGTTCTTTGTATTTCTTCCTTTCCAAGATTCCAGACTCCTAATTCCTCATTATTGCATTGGTCTCTATAGTACGTTGAAGTAGAATTCCACTTGTTGAACCCAGTAACTTCCATACCAAAGAAACTTTTGGGTACCTTTCTGTGAATTTTGGTTTTGGTTCTCCTTTCTGTCTCTATGTGCCTGCTTTTTCACAAAGACTGTTTGAAAAGAAGGATTTTCAGAATAACTTAGGCCTTCCTTCAGGGAGCAATGTTTGCATTTATTTATTTATTTTTACTTTTTGATGTACTTAGTGGACTTAGGTATTCTAATCATAGGTTCTAAGAATGTTGTTTGGCCATTTAGCTGCCTCTAGAATTAACAAATGATCTAAAAGTAGCCTTTTAGAAACTTCCTAACTTCTTAATCTTTTATCAATAAGTTTTAACTGCTGTTCATGTATCTACTGCTAATATCTTCAAAGTCATTTTCATTTTTTTTTTTTTTGTGAGAGGCTTCATCTTAATTACATGATCTACTTTTTTTCTGGAGGCAGCGAGTTCATACAGTCTTTAAAAAATGATTTACTATTTTTAATGTGGATGAGTGTTTTCCTGATGTATGTTTGTGCATTACATGCCACTGAGACAAGAAAGAGGAGGTTGGGTCCCCTGAACTAGAATTAGAAATAGTTGTTAGAGTTAGTTATATGAATGATGGGATTAGAACCTGGGTCCTCTAGAGAACAGCCAGTGCTACTAACCACTTAGCCTTCTTTCCAAGCCCATACACCGTTTTTAAAAAAGCAGTCATGGGCCAACAATATAGTTCATGAGATAATGGCACTTGTTGCTTAAGCCTGAATACTTGAGTTTAAATCTGGAATCCACATGGTAAGGAGTCAGCTTCTGTAAGTTGTCCTGTGAACTCTCCCATGCATGCTATGGCATGTGCATATGCTTATAACACATTGTAAACAATTTTTTATGGAAAAAAAAAAGCTAGAGAAATTGCTTATTAGTTAAAGTGCTTGTGGCACAAATGTGAGGGATGGAGTTTAGACCAACAGAACTTTACCTAAATAGCTGGTGCCAGTGATTCTAGCCTCAGACAGAGACAAACCATACCAGCAAGTTCTGGGTTTGAATGAAAGACCCTGTGCCTTAGTGAGTAAGGGGGAAGAGATCAAATATGATTCTTGATAGCACTCTCAGATCTCCACATGCATATGCATGCATGTCCTGTTGCACCCCCCCCAATTCCTGCAAACATCCATACACACAAATACACATATACATATATACACACCAGCCTTATTGAACAAAAAATTTTTGAAAAGCATCATGGGAACAATGCAAACACTGTAGACTTGGTCATTAAGAAACATGGGTTCAAGTAATGACTTTATTGTTGATTATTTCTGGGAGTTTCTGTGGTCTCTTCTTCATTTACATATGAATTTCCCACCTTCTAGAGTAACCATAAGATTTTTGTTGAAAGTGTGTAAAGTAATGAAAACCAGCTTGGCAGGCACAAATGCTTCCATGTGAATTACCCACTGCTCTCCACCTGTCATTCTATTCCCACACTTACCTGATAGCACTTGTCTTCCTTAGCTCAGTTGTTGATCTTCCACCCCTTTATTTCCCTCAGGTGATTCTAGTCACAAGATTCCTATTTCAAACTTCGAATTCGGGCATGACCAAGCAACTGTGTTACAAAACCTCTATAAATTTATTCATCCAAACCCAGGGAACTGGCCACCTATTTACTGCAAGGTAATATCCAGTAAGAAGTTCTTTTAAGATTATTCTTTTAGACACCAGAAGATTTAAAAAGATACTAAAAGAATTTCAGTTTTCTGTTAGTTGTATGTTTTAAAACGTACTAAATTAATTGCTGTGAAATTAGTATAACCTTTAAATTCCTAAGTTTTAGAGGCTACAAAAGCTGAGTATAATATTTTTTTCAAATCTCTTTTGAAATACCTGCCATATCTTTTTTGTTTAACAAATGGATACTCCATTCTGTATACATGGAAGATTACATGCCACACAAGATTACTTTCTATTCAAAGCTATCTTTGTCACGTACTTTTACTCCTTTGGAGATATTTAGAAAAGACTTTGCTTTATGTAAATTCTCTAGGATAGTGGTCAAAAATTGGGTCCAAAACTTGCTGCATATGACCAGATCACATGATCTGAACATTGAGTTCTTGATTGGCCTACTCTAAGTCTCATTTGACTTTTCATAAACTGTATTAACATATGTTACTGTGTGTGTGTGTGTGTGTGTGTGTGTGTGTATGTACACACACATACATACATATATATATATATATATATATGTGTGTGTATATATGTATGTATGAATGTATATAGCCAGTTAATAACAGTAGAGTTTTCTAATATATGCTATTTTTTAATAGTTTTCAGTTAGTGTCTATCCTATACACACCTTATTTTGAAAGTACTGTTAATTAAAATAATCCAAAATAGATGAAAAATAACAATGATTTTCCTTCTGCAGTCTGATGATAGAGCCAGAGTCAACTGGTGTTTGAAGCGCATGGAGCGGGCATCAGGTAAGTGGAATCGGGCTCACTGCAGGAAGTGCAATACATACTTTTGTTTTGTTTTGTTCTGAATGCCCAAATTCACTAATTGTATTTTTCTATTCACTAATGGAAGAAATAAGGCAAGATCTAGAACTTCTCACTGTAGAGGACCTTGTAGTGGGAATCTACCAGCAAAAATTCCTCAAGGAGCCCTCTAAGACCTGGGTTCGAAGCCTCCTAGATGTGGCCATGTGGGACTATTCTAGCAACACCAGGTATTGATAATAATGATTTTGTAATTTGCTAATGTTGATACCTTTTCTGAACTACATTCTGAGAAAATAGGCTTTGACTAGGTTTTAGGTTTTGTGTTTTGTTTTCCTCTTGTGAAGTAGTTTTTAGTTAAATCTGGTAAACGTCTAAAACTATTTTTATGTGTATGAGTGTTTGCCTGTGCACACACCAAATGAGTTCCTGATAATCCTGGAGGCCAAACAAAGGTGTTTCTGGGAACCAAACCCAGGGCCTCTTTACTACTGAGCCAGCTCTCCAGCCTAGGAAAACTTATTTTTAGATGCTGTTTTTAATATTAGCATATAATAATTGATAAAAAGATAACATTGCTGTTTTATACTAAAAAAAAAAAAAAAAAAATACTGCCAAATAACCTGACTAGTTTTTGTCAGTTAGAATTTCTCTACTAATGAAAGAATGCTTTTAAATTTATTTTGACTTTAGTTTTATTAAATTGTTTTCATCATATGTATAATTTATACAAAGATACATAAGTAAATTTGCAAAAATGTTTATTTTGAAATAATCCTAGATTTACTAAAAAGTTAAAAGATCAATAAAAAATAAGCACAGTACTCTCTTGGTTTCTTGAACATAGTAACATTTTCATAATGATTTGTCTCTAAATACACACTTTTTCTAAGCCGCTTGAGAGTAAATTAAAGTCAGTCTGCTTCTTTGTATTTAAAAGTCAAAATATTGCCATTGACACAAAGTTGTATTATCTAAGCTGAAGTTCATAGGTTGCCAGTCATTCCATGATGTCTTTACAGATAAAACAGTATTTAAAGTCCAGTCACATATTGCATGGTCTTCATGTCTTTTACAAGTACTTTGATCTGGAACACTCCTTGGTCATGTGTGTGCCTGTGTGTTAACTAGGGCTGACCTGGAATTCATGATCCTACTGCTTCTGCCTCCAAAATGCTGGTGTTACAGGGATGTAGTAACACTCCTGGGCTACTTAGTCTCTTCGGATCTTGACATTGCTTTGGAGAAAAAGGAAGTCCAATTATTTTATAAAATGTTTCTCTGTTTGAGTTGGCTTATGTTTCCTAATGGCTAGGTTAAGGTTACACAGTTTTGAAGGAATACCACAAAAAAATGCTGCATCTTCTTCATATGTCACACTTGTACATACGTCAATTTGTCCCATTCCTGATTGACAACTTAGTCAGTTGCCTTCGATCTGTTGAAGTCCCTTCATCAGTCACTTTCATGTACCTACCTCATAATGGGTTGGCATGAGCCCAGCTAGAGTACTGCCTAGGTACTATAAGGCCCGAGTTCAATCTCCAGACAAAAGTAATTTCAAGTATTTTTGCAGAGTAATGAAATTCCTTAAATTGTCAAATACTAGTTCTGGCATCCAGTGATGATTTAGTTGGAAGTGTTCCTCCCGTGCTTGTGAAGTACTGGCTTTTCATTGTCCCTTCAGTATTTCTTAGCTCTCATTCTATAATAAAGGCTTTCCTTCTATTTTTACTTTGTTATGTGAGTAGACTTGTGATCTGGTTTTATTCAGTGAGGTATATACTCTGTATCAGAGCTTGTTTTTAGGCTCTGATAGCATATGTGGCCTGAAGAGGTTCCTTCAGACAATGGTCTCTGTGAACTTTCACAGCATGTGATCACTTGAGCGCTTTTTGCTTTCTAGTACATTCCAGCTTCATCTTTCTTTGCTCCGTCCATCCCTTGGATTAGCGGCTTGTCTGCTAGACCCTTGTTCCTTTCAGTTGCAGGCGGCACTGAGAATGAGAAATCTGTTGAGTATGTATGTCTTACTGGTTTTGAGTTTTGGGATGCACTGACAGAAGTTTCAATGTTAGTGGAACCATGACAGTTCAGAACTCATTTCTGGGTTGATTTTAGTCTGAGGACAGATTCACAGGAATTTCCTCAAAGTCACTTGGGTTATTTCTTTCACTCCTTTACAATAGTACTTGTTTATATCCCGTGTTGGTCCCACCTCCATTTTGTTGATTTAGTTAGCCTTTGGATGTATAAAGCACTAGCATTTTTCTAACAATGCATATTCAAATGTGTCACTCATTTAACTGAAACCCTACAAAGATTTAGAAATTAACTTGGGGAAAACTGACTCTTTATAATGTTGAGTTGTGTCATGTTTCTCACACAGGTTTGTATGGCTAATATTGGTACATTGATGAGGGGGAGTTTCTTTGTCAATTTTATTTCTTCGATGGAAACTGGTTTAATTAAACTTCATAATTCTAACAGTGTATTTTTGGTAATTTGTATATTTTGGGGGAACTATATAGAATGAAATAATTTTTAAATGTTTTGAGATGTCTGCAAGGAAGGAAGCCTCAAAATTTTTATTTCTAAACTTTCAATGTTTTGTGACATCCTACAGATTATGAAATGTCATTTTAAATAGGTACTGTTTAATTCATTCTCTAATAAATCTAATAAAGTAAATATAAGCCTTTTAAATGAGTAGATTAAAGGCCTTTCTGGATTGTTTCTTTTCATAAATTACAGATCTTTGCATTAAGACCGAACTATGTTGATTGTTATATAAAAAAAACAGTGTGGTAATTATTTATGTTTATGGGTTTTTTGATAATAGTATATAATCAATTTTACAAACTGTCCTGTGAACACATGAGAATATTCTGTTTTTTTTGGGGTTGTAGGCTTTGAATCTACCCACAGGATCTACACTGATTGTTAGCTAGTCAGTTTTCTATTATTTTACACCCAAGATTTTCAGCCCATATAAAGAAAAGGGATGGTTTCAATTTTGAAGGCTTAAGTCTATGATCAGTTGGCTCCTTTGTTTTTGTGACTGTTCATGCAGTGCCTTGCAGTGGGAGTGTGTGTGGTAAAGTAAACTGCACTACTCAACACTGGGAGGTTAAAGAGGAGGGGACTGGTGTTAAACACTTGTTTTAACAGACACACACTAGCCTCAACTACCTGAAGGCCTCCCACTCACCCTCCTTTTTCACATAAGGTCTCACTCTGTAAATCAGACTGTCCTGTACTTGTTTTATTGAACAGCCTGGCCTTAAACTTGAGATCCACCTGCCTCTGAGTGCTGGAATTAAAAGCATACACTACCACACTTTATACCTTGCTTCCTATATAAATCTATCATCTCCCAGGAGCCACTAAGCTGAGAACCTTTGGTGTCACTTGGGCATTGGCAGGAACATCTTATCTACAGTGACTGCTTGTGCTTGCTCACTATGGTCATTCTGCCTCACTGTCCTGAGTGCTGGGAGTAAATACATGTGGTACCTTGTCTGCAGAGTTTCTTAATCTTAGTTAACTCTTTGTCTTCTCGATAGAGCATCTATTGGAATTAGTGTTTTACTATGTGTCCATTAAGCTGTTGCTTTTAAAAGGTGTCTGTACATAAAAAAGTTCAGTAAATCTTGGTGTATAATAAGTTGAAGGGAGACTTAAAGATATTTCCTAGTGTGTTGGTGGTGGTGGTGGTGGTGGTGGTGGTGGTGGTTTTGGGTTTTGTTTTGTTTTTTGTTGGCATGGTTAAGATTTCCACAGTCACACTTTGTGTCCATAAATTCCTAAGAAAATATAACTCCGTTGTGTTGTATATTCTTTTTGCAAAGCTTATAATTTTCTTAGCTTTAGCTATTTGGATGTTTTAGCTTAGAGACTTTAAAGACTTTACTGTTTTGCCATCCTTCATATTAGTAGCTCCTCTTGGTTTGTTGTTTAAGGTCCATTTTATGAGATGTCTGATAAACCATTTCAGTATGCAAAAATTGGCATCTGTTTTTGGAGCTTTTTCTCAGGTAGAAATTTTTCTTCCACTCTTAATTTCTGTTAAGGAAATCTATAATATATGCTACTATAGTATCTTCTACTTTAGTTACTTTCTCTTTTTACTCTTTTATTCTCATGGCAGTTTTCTGGTTTCTAGTTTTTCTTTCAAGATGAACCTCTCTCTTTGAGCAGTTTATAATCTACTTATGATTTTTTCCTGTTTTGATTTCTGAGTCTAGTCAACTCTGTTTCTCATTTATAGAATTGTTTTAAAATCTCTGAATTTTTCTTGTTCAGCGTATGTTTTCTTGTCCTCACATGCTTGTATGAGAACATTTAATTCCATGTGGAATGTTATGTTAGAATTTCCATGTTTTTTTGGAATTTACAAGTGTTTTCTTAATTTTCTTTGTGTTCTAATCTCTTTCTGTGGATGAGGCCTACTATTTCCTTTGTCTCTTGGGTAGTTGTTTGGACAGAATGCAAGTTCAGTTCAAGAGCTCCCTCTTCTGTCAGTGTAGCAACCAACCTACAGGTTCACTAACAAATGACTGGTGGAAGGGAGCTGATTTTCCATTTTTATTTAGTCATACAAGATCTTAAGTTTATTCCTTGGGCTACTCATCACCATCATACAGTGTCTGAGGGCTCCCCTACACAGGTGCTTTCTTAACAGACAAGGGCTTTGCTCTCCCAAGTCTCTAGGTCAGTTTTTATCTAGAGTGGTCTTCCTCTTTGTGGGGATGATTTAAATTAGTCTCAGGTACTCCTGTTTCCTTTTTCTCTTCCTTACTGCCTTTTCTGAACTCCAGTTGAGATAAAGACTTGAAATGAGAGACTGATAAATTTCTTCATTGCAATATAAAGCTTTCTCTTTATAATAGGGTTTTTAGTATTCTGTCCTCTATACTGTTAGTGTAGAATCTTGTTTACTGGTTTTTGTCATTGTTGTTCTTGTTGATCTGTAAAATGTTGTAAGTGATGTTAGGATAGGCTCAATACAGTTACTTCAGTTACTGGCCAAAGTATTTCTAAAACTACATCCAGAAGTATCTGGTGTCTATATTTATTTTCAGTATTATCCTCTGTGCCACTTATAATATTGGTAAAATAGCACTTTGTTTAAAAAAGATTCCCTGTGTTGTCTGGGATTTTTTTTTTCAAACAGCTGACCTTTGGTGCATATTTCTGCTCTGGCCTTTTCACCTTACCAGAAGAGATCAATAAAAATATTTTCTAAAATTCTTAAATACTGACCAAAATACAAAACTTTTTTTCAAAAAATTAAATATATTGTATAAGTTTAGACCGTGGTAATTATTCCATATACTTTTTTTTTTTTTTTTTTTTTTTTTGGTTTTGGTTTTTTCGAGACAGGGCTTCTCTGTGTAGCCCTGGCTGTCCTGGAACTCATTCTGTAGCCCAGGCTGTCCTCGAACTCAGAAATCTGCCTGCCTCTGCCAAGTGCTAGGATTAAAGGCGTGCGCCACCGCTGCCCAGGTATTCCATACACTTTAATGGCAACTGTATACTATCTTTCTGTGTAAGATAAATTCCAGCATCAGTTACAGTCTTTATAATAGAAGAAATAATGTTAAGTTCAGTTAGTAAATACAGATTCAGCAATATTTAAGATACCTTTACTGTAAGACATTTTTGGAGGCCTGTGCTAGAGGGTTGGTTCAGAGAGACCGATGACATGTACTGCAGCCAGCTTAGTGAGAAAGCTGTAACCGTACGCCTATACCTGTCACTGAGCATTTCAAAAATAGTAAGAGTTTGAGGGAGTTTAGGGTTAATAAACTATAGAAACTAGTTATAAACTGTTAATATAGATCAAGAGGACTAATTTTAAACACTGCTCTTAAGTACCTACTAAAAGAGTTAGTAGTAAATGGCTGATAACACATTATCTTAAAGTCTAGGAAAACTGGGTAGGTTTTGTATTAATCCAGTTTAGTACTTAAGTAATAAGGTAGTAAGAAGCATGCTATTTTAGAGGCTCAAATATTTAAATTTTAATAACTGTCCTGTTCTAATGTTTCTTGTCAAATTGTCTTTGGGTTAACATACAGTGTCTGTGGCCTGCAGCACAGCCATTATTTAATCAGCAAATACTGACTCAGGCATAGTGACAATACCTCTAACCCCAGCATGCAGAGTCAGAGGCAGGAGGATTGTTACAAGTGTAAGCTATCCTAATCAGGCCAGCCAGAACCCCATCAAAACAAACAAAACTTATTACACATATTTCCTGCACATAGCAAAATTAATGTACTCCTGCCTTTCTGAAGCTAACATAGGAAAAATACATGCAATAAGTAATTTTAAGAAAATTAACATTTTAGTTGTAATAAATGTTAAATCAACTGAGAAGTATATGGAAAGGGAGACTATAAAATTAATGGTCAAGAAGACTATGATAATATGAAAGATAACAGATGAAGCAGAGGAGATAAAACCAAGAGAGGCTTGTTAGAAATAGTAATTTTACCAAGTAGGAAAGAAAACTGATTAGCTCTCTAAGGTTTTTTACAGATGTATTGAAAGGAGATAAGAAAGTGTGGCGCCTATGATTATTGGATGGGCTGGCAATAAATGACTTGGGACTAGGATGGTGACAGTAGAGACAGGAGTAGGTTATTTTAGATTGATAAAAAGCAGTAGACCTTGCTTAAAATCTAGGGAGAGAGAATGGTAACTGAATGACAAAGCATGAAGAATAAAGTTTAAAATATTCTGGGAGCCTGGTGAAGCATCTGATGAGCCCACAGTGTGTGGATGAGATCACTTACAGAGGCTGAGCAAGAAGACTCAATGCAGAACCTTTATTAATAGGCTCTGTCATTACTATAATAAAGCTTGGCAGAGCTGTGGGTTTGGATATGTCAGCACTTCAGCCTACAGTTGCTATGTTACACAAATTCCAGTCATTTTCAGTGTCCGTGATGAAGACTGGTAAGGTGAGGCGTGAAGCCATGCTGCATGCAGTAACGTCACAGTCCACTGTGAGCAGTTTCTTCACTTCTGTTCCTTGGTTTATCTTTTATTCCTTGGTTTGGAAATGTAAATTCTATGGCCTTTTTCATGCTTCAGGCTTTCTTTGATTGCCTGGTTCTCCTTAGTTATTTAGAAATGAGGCTCCAAAACCAAGTAAATGATCCATCTTGTTTATGGGAACTACCAGATAGTCAGACTTTGCAGAAGGGGAAACCAACAAAGGAGCTTGGTAAGTTGGAGGCAGAATCCTAAATATAAGAGGAGTCAGCCTATTCCCTTGCATGGTGTTAGAGAATTGACAGCTTTTTTTTTTTTTTAACAGAAATTCAGTCTCCTAACCTTTCTTAGTTTGTCTGTGTACATATACACTGTGGAAAGTTCTGATAGGCAGATCTTCAGGTAGATCTTTCTGTGTCTGTTCTGTGGGTCACAAAGGCAGTGACTTGAACCACCATTCCTCATTTATTTCTACAGTGTTGTTAAGCTGTCTGTTATAGAGAAGCCTGTTGTACTACTTCTTTACTTTGTACATCTAGTTGACTGTGATTTTCAGAAGACTTTGGGGACAAGAAATTAATGTATGCGTGTATTTAATTCTCCAGCTTAAAGCCTTGGCAATAGTAGTTTTAAGAGGTGAGGTTTTAATGTGTGCTCTCTAAGCCACCAGCCTGGGAGTGCTTAGGGAGGGACTCAAGGCTCCAGCTATATAGGCAAGGGAGCTATATATAAGTGGGAGAAGAGATCCTTTGACCCATGAAGGCTGGACGTAGTGGGGGGGGGGGATACTCGAGGGTGGGGAGGTGAGGTACAGGGGAGGGTGGGTGGGGGTACACCAACATGGAGGCGGGAAGAGGGGGGAAGGGATAGTGAGTTCCTGGGAGGGAGGGGGGGAAATGGGGTAAGGAGAGAACATCTGAAATGTAAAAAATAAAAATTTTTCAATAAAAAAAAAAAAAAAGAGGTGAGGTTTTATATTGTGACATCACTTTAGAATTTCATCCTTAGTTCAATTAAATGAGCTTTTTTTATTTAACAAAAATTTTAGCAGATCTTGTATAATACATGAGACACTAGGTTCTGTGAGAAATGTGGGCAAGTGTGACATAATTCTTAACCTCAGTCTCCTTTCCAATAACAGCAGTGAGATATGTGAACATACTAGACTCTTACATAAAGGGACTTCTAAGAAACCTTAAAAAGCTTTCAAGTGATATTTGATCAGACTAGAGACAAGTTAACTTCAAATTACTTCATTGTAAGGATTTTAAAACCATGAAATACTTTATGGGGTAAATATTTTGTCTGAATATTTTTGGAAACAGAATTTCTGTGGGCAGTGATAAAGCTGAATAGAAGACATTTCCATTAGAAAGCAGTCTCAGTCGTCATTCTGGAATAAGGGTGTACATGGATTGTAAGAGAGGCCAATGAGTGAGTCTCACTAAGCCATAAAGAACTGAAGGGTGATGTGAGTTCTAACAGTTTTCCTTGGAAGGAAGAGTGTAATCTGAAGTAGGGGCAGAGGCAGTCCTCAGGATTTTATGAAATAAAAAGGAGTGTAAATAACTTTATGCTGTCTGTATGTGGGTAAGGCAGCATCAGAAGCTTGAAAGAGTACACAGTAGGTAAATTGATACCAGTATACTAGAAGCTAGAGATGGTCCTCTTCCAGAGGACCAGAGTTCAGATCCCAGAAGCCATGTTGGGCGCCTCACACTACCTGTAACTATAATCCCAGAAAGTCTACCCTCTGTGCTCCACAGGTACCTACACTCCCTTACATTGGTACACAAATAATTAACATAATTTTTAAAACAACACAAACCATATCTGATTTCCGACAGGGTACTTTTTTCTTTTAACTACAGAAGACTCAAGTTTTTAGGAGTTTTGTTATGGTTTAGTGGAAAAAGATTAATAAGTGAGTAAAAACAGCTTAAACAGCACCACTTTAAGTAGGTTAACCATAGATTTAGAAACATTTTTGGGAGTTTGAGATTTTAAGTTTTTATAATTATTTAATACTTGGGTATATTATTTAAGGTTGATCTGTTATTTAATTGTGTCTGTGTGGGGGTTTGTGCACGTGGGTGCTTGTACATTCAGAGGACCTCAGAACCCCTGAAGATGAATTGTAGGCAGTTGTAAGCTGTCTGCCATGAGTGCCAGAAGCTAAGCTTGTTCTTTGGAAGAGCATTTTGTTCTTAACTCTGAGGCATTTATCCCACCCCGAATGTATCTCAGATCTCACCTGTAATAGAAAGCATGTATCTGGGTAGGTCCTTGTGACTTGAAATCTAGACAAGGACCAAAACTAATAACCAAAACTAACACTAATTCTATATGGTTATCTACAAACTTAGTTTAGTTCTTAAATCTTTAATTTAGAGATTTATGAGTCACATTTATTGTATCACTGGTCTTTGGAAATACAGGGGGAGTTTTTAGATTGATTTTAGATAGACTACAGTTAACTCACTTGGCACAAATAACTTTTTATAGTTACTGTGTAGCATTTTCTATGGTTTTAAATGACGATTCTTGCTAAGTTTAGGCAAGCTTTGTATTGTTAGTAATACCGTTCTGAGTCTTAGTAGAAGGTAGGAAAACACAAGTATGTTCCTGTGGTTGTAGTTCTGGATTGACTCATTTGACTTTGATCATGTCCTCTCTAAGGTTTCCTCTTGTCTCCATTCAAACATCACTTTATCAAGGCCATTGCTGGTCACTCCCTTCCACACTGTTGCTACTGCTTCATATCAGTGCCATAGTTCTTTAGAACTTTTTAAGTATGCCTATTTGTCTTTTGATCTGTTGTTACTACTACAAAGAAAGTGTTCGGAGATGATTTCATTCAGTTCTGTGTCCTTCATGCCTAGATCATTGGCAACTTGTGTGCAATCCATGTTTAGTGACTTTGTTAACTTTAGTTACTACTATGCCTCTAGAACCCTCATTTTAAGGTAAAATTTAATTGTATGATTATGTATAGTTTTCACATTAAGAATTTTCACTGGAGGATGTATGTTATATACAACTCTTTAATATCTGTATTAATCTTTGAGGACCACCAAGATAGCTAAGTGGGTAAAGGTGCTTGCCTGTCAGAGTTTGATCCTGGAAATCTATGTGGCAGAGGAAGAAAACCAACTCTGCAAGTTGCACTCTGACCTCCACATAAGCATACTCAATATTGAATAAGCACAGTAATAAATAAGCACAAACAATAAATAAATGTAAAAGGTGTAATAAATTTTGAGTAATAGTGTTAGTTTTTATTTCCGCTAGTTGAGTTGGAAATCTAGCATAGTAAAAACAAACAAACAGTTAATTTAGCTTAGCTACTTCAATTAGTGAGGTTTTCTCCTTGTACTGGGTATGGAATTCAGACTAACACACACTATCCTCAACCACTTATTAGTATATTAAAGTCCTTTTTCTTGTACAGGTGCAAGTGGCATGAAGAAAATGATATTCTCTTCTGTGCTTTAGCTGTTTGCAAGAAAATCGCGTAAGTATGGGGAGGAGTTGTGTGTGTGTGTCTTCTGCAGGGGTCCTTTCTGCATGGTGTGTTGCTCCTGTTTGTCAGCTAGGAGTCTGTTCAACTTCCTTACTGAAGTCCAAAAAAACCAAAGGTGTTTTTGTTGCTGCTGCTGTTGTTTTTGTTTTTGGTTCCTTTGAGTGTTCTGTGCACATCACTGCTTACTGAACTATTTGGATGACTCTTCAGAAGTATTTATTGAGGTTTTTTTTTTACTTCTTGGGCCCCTAAAGGAGAGGCAGTTCCCTGCTAGCATTAAGGATATTGCTTTCTTGTGATGGTGCTCTAAAACTGTAAACCATTGTTCTTGTTACAGAGTGAAAGCACCTACAGCCCTGTCCCAGTTTGTTTTCTGGTGGTGTGACAAGCACTATAACCAAAAGTAACTTAAGGGAGAAAAGAATTTCTTTGGCTTACACTTCTAGGTCACAGTCCATCATTAAGGGGATGTCAGGTCAGGAACTCAGGCAGGAAACAGGAGCCATGGAGGAATGCTACTTGATGGCTCAGTTTAACTAGGTTTCTTACACAGCCTAGGGTTGGTATTGCCAACTGCATGTAGCTCTCTGGATTGATTAGCAACAAAGGCAGTGCCCACAGACCTATAACTAGGCAATTCCTGGATCTAGGCTTTCTTCTCAGGTGACTGCAGGTTATATATATCATGTTGCTGACAACTGGAGCCACTAGGACAAGTCCCAAGTCTCAGGTGCTCTGGCAGTGCCTTTCCCTGCAAATGTTTTTCAGCTCTGAGGATTGTGGTTGCTTTATTTCTGCTTCTGCCTTCTGTCTTCAAACATTGGAGGATTCTACTGATCCTTACCCTCATTCCATACCCTGTAGGAAACCTGAAGTTTTATCTAGTCATTAGGAGATCGCTTACCAGTAATAACATTCATGGTTTGAATGCTGCCTGTTCCCATCTCTTCTCTCTCAATCTCTAGATTTTTCTTCAAATTAGAATAATACCTCTGAGGTGCTTTCTTTATTGGAAAATTTAACCTGAGTGCTTTTAGAGTGTACCAAATAAAGTTGCTCTAGTGAGATCTGTCTTTGTTTTTAAAGGTACTGCATCAGTAATTCTCTAGCCACTCTGTTTGGAATCCAGCTCACTGGAGCTCATGTACCACTACAAGACTATGAGGCCAGCAACAGTGTGACACCCAAAATGGTTGTATTGGATGCAGGGCGGTACCAGGTAAGGAAACCTCAGTTGTCACAAAGCCTTGGCTGGATCTAACTTCTTTGGTGGAAAATCTGGTGGGTTTTTTTTTTTTTTCCTTTCTTCTACTTTGATTCTAAGCAGTTTCTCTCTTGTCATTTTCAAGTGAAGATATATTTTCCTGTCTTGTTGTCAAGGAAGTGTCTTCATTTTTTTTTAACTTCCTCAGACCTTCTTCCTGAAATTCCCAAGTTTTGAAATTCATGCCATCCAGGCAACGGTCCTTGGTAACTCAACTGGGGAATCAGTAGGCACTTTAGTTGGGACTCCTCATTGGAGTGACATTGAACCAAAAGAGCAGGTAGTTTTCCAATAAAAAAAAATTATTTTCACATTCCACTAAGTAATCCAGCTTCCTGTTGTTTCAGTTCCTTACTCTCCTCCCATCTCATACCATATAAGTCCATACTCTGTGATTATATCCTGTACCCACGATCATCTGCTGTTCCCAATCTCAAAATGGCCTCTTCTGACTTCCACAATCCTCCTTGAGCAACCCAGTACCAGCAGTTCTTTGACCCATAGTTCACTTACCTATAGCTCCTCTATTTTATACTCCCTTACAGAGCTACTGCATTAAACAACCCCAGGGCACCATTTGCATGTTTCCAGTTGTGGCCTCTTGTTTGTATTTTCTTTTTACCACCTTAGTTTTAGTCTGTTTTCTACTGCTTTATCTAAACTCCATTAATCCTCTTGTCTTTATCATACTTGGTTGACAGACTAATCCTCATTAAATCTAACTCTTCACCTACTCTACTCCTTATAGTTGTGAATTGAAATGAATCTAGAATGAACTACTGTGCTGCCAGGTATGATAGTAAATAACTATAATCCCAGCCACTCTGGAGGCTAGGGAAAAAAGATCACAAGTTCAGGGCCAGGCTGGGATGCATAGCAATTTTAAGGGCAGCCTAAGCAGCTGAGTTGAGACTGTTTGGTCTCAGACTTAAATAAGGGATAGGATGTACTTGCATAACATATACAAGTCTCTGGGTTTAGTCATTACACACTTGTACACACGTGAGCGAGCATGTGCATGCGCGCGCACACACACGTGGGGGGGGGAGGTGAAAGGGAAGAAAAACTTCTATACCACCATAATGACTAATCTTCCTAGACTTCTTTTATCAGCAGCTTCATCAACTCATTGGCATTGCCTGGCTGTCATCATTTTTCTACTCTAATTTTTCTCTTTCAACAGCTGTCACCTTCCCCCGACCCTTGCAGTAACTAATATTGATATTTATACTTCTCCAGGAAAGCAGAAGCAGTCACAGAAAGATTTTCTATATTCCTACAACTTCACCCACCCATCTGCTTCTACTGTATTCTCTGCTTTTACTGATGTTAATGAAAGAATGTTCTCTATTCCTATTTAAAATTTGTATATTGGCTCTTGTTCTTTCACTGACCAAAGACATGACTGCTGGATTTTACTTTCTTGAATCTTCAGGGCTCTCTCTATTCTAAATCATTTTTTTTACATTTCTGTCTGTCTCTCTCTCTGTGTGTCTCTGTGTGTCTCTGTGTGTGTGTGTATGTATGTATGTATGTATGTATGGGGGAGGGGGTCTGTGTCTGTGTAGGCATGTAAAGGTCAGAGAACTTGTTAGGAGTTGGTTTTCTCCTCCTATCATGTAGGTTCCAGGAGCAAACTCGGGTCATCAAGCTTGTCACAAGCACTTTGCCCATTTTGCCAGCCCTGTTCACACGTATCAAAAAACAAAAATCCATAATCTAGTAATTTTTTTTTTAATAAACTCTTAAACCTGTGGCTCTGAGATCCCCAGAGTCCATCCTGTCCCTCCCTTACAGAAAACATGGATAAATATTGTGGAAATACTTGTTTGCATTTTTAGTAATCTGGAATTAAAGTAGGCCATCTAATAATTGTTAAGAGTAAACACTTTTTCTGGTATTTTCTGGTTCCTTTACAGAAGCTAAGAGTTGAGAGTCCAGGATTCTGTCATTTCAACTCTTACAATCAGGAACAAAGATCAAACACATCTACTGGTGAGTACCTTTAGTTTGTAAGAATGGGTTATGCCTTAAACTTTACAGAGATCCCAGGATGTTTCTGGGTGGCCATGAGGATATAAGGAGTTTGTTGAATTGAGTATTTTGTTTGAAACAACAGTTAAAACACTTTGAATGTGTGTACTTTTTTTGTCCCTGATGGAATGTAGCATTCTTCAGATTTCTGAGCAGGACATTTCTAAGAAAACCTGGTTTTTGTTTTTGTTTTTTTTTTTTTTTTGTAGTAACTACAGTTTGATAGTTTCAGTGTGATATATGTCTTTTGGGGAGATGAGAAATTTCAAAAGCCAGTTAAATGACATTATGTCCAGTGGTACCTAAAGAACTTGGGGTTTCTTGCCTTAAAACCAAAAAGAAACATTTCTCTTCACCCACTTACTTGCGTTTTGCTCATGATTTTTTAATTGTGGCTTAGTGAGAGTCCTACAGTGGTATGTATACCACTTCATACATACATAACCTGTAGTTAACCAAAGTGCCTCATTATAATACACATGTAAAATCACCATGTCTATTTTATTGTCTTTTCACTACTTTAGGTTATTATCCATCTGGGGTGAAAATTTCGGGCCCTAACAGCAATGTTCGAGGAAGAGGGATTACCCGCTTACTAGAGAGCATCTCAGGCTCTTCCAACAACATCCACAGATTCTCCAACTGTGAGACCTCACTCTCACCATACATGCCCCAAAAAGATGGGTACAAATCTTTCTCCTCCTTTTCTTAATGATGGTACTTTGTGCAATTTCTGGAAAAGTAACAAGCCCAACTTCCTTTCTGACTACAGTCATATTAACAAACATCACATCAATAGTAAATGTCACTCCTAAAAACTACTTAATTTGTAAGGAAACTATTTCATAGATTAAAAGTAATTGTGGTTGGAGAAGATCTTGGCACTCTTGCTTGTTGTGTTTTGTTTTTTTTTATTTTCTTCGAAGACTTACACTTTCTAGTGGTATGATGAGTGTGTCCTTATGGCGATTTCAAAGCATTTGAAAATACACCATTCTTTCCACTGACAGTAAAGATATTAAGTATCTGTTACAGGAGACTTGAAAATAATATTAACTTCCCATTATGAAGTGGAAACATTACACTGAGACCTATGGACTATTTGCATTGCAAATAATTAAGAATCCTTTAAAAATAATGTGTTATTTTAAATAGTCTTTTAAATATTCTGTCTTTGGCAAAAGAAACCAGTTAACAGGATGAAAGATCAAAATAAGAGATGAGATCTTATGTCATTTACTCCAGTCATATGTACACATACAAATAATTGTAGGCCTCAAAGATTTATTTTCACAGAATAGCTTAGTTTTTCAGAGAAAATAACCCCAAACCACATCATTAATACAATTCAAGTTCTTTTTCCTCTTCAAAAAAGAAAAACAAAAAACCCTTTGAGTTCAGTAGAGTTGGGTTAACAACAGTGGTGACATGACCTAGCAGAGACAGCCAGGCCTCAGCCTTGGCACAAGTCAGCAGGAGGAACGCCAGAAGT
Source organism: Mastomys natalensis (assembly GCA_021653895.1). NCBI lineage: Eukaryota > Metazoa > Chordata > Mammalia > Rodentia > Muridae > Mastomys > Mastomys natalensis. Next base: position 884,580 of record JAJTUV010000489.1, on the reverse strand, counting down.
TCTCAGCTGTGCCTCTCTCAATGAAGTGAAGACCTGAGACACATAAGTGTTACACAGCTAGCTCTATAAGCAAGCCTAGCTCAGCCTTGGTCACTGTCCTATTTATACCTTCCAAACATAGTGTGTTCTCTATGTATGCCTCAGCGTGTGTCTTGCCTCAGCACGTGCGTCTGTCTCAGCTGACATCACTCTGCCAATCAGCCCGAGTCCTCGGAAGCAGCAAGAAACTGCAGCCTACCACTAGAAGATTTTTGATGCATTTCTCTCTATGGAGTCCCAACAAATGCTACTCAGCTATGCAGTGTATGGTGGACCAGTACATGTGTGGTTAGCAAAGAATCCATCATGTGTCCTTTCACATGCTTGCTTTAGCAGAACATCCTTTCACCTGTGTCTGCTTCAGCTAAATATTCCTTCACAAGTCTACCTTAGTCTTTCACCTGTGTCCACTTCAGTTAAATGTTCCTTCATGTGTTTGTCCCAACAAAAAAACACTATCCATCTGACTTTCCAAAGAACCCTTACGTTTCCATTTCATACATGTGCCCAGGTATACTTACTGCTTTCACTTATAACTATCTGGGTTCATGATTTACCCATTCTACTTTAAGGTGGCAGTTCCTGTGCCCAGTAGCTTCAGAATCATTTGTTACTATTACCAATAGTGAAGGCATGCAGAATTTCAAAAGCACTTCAGATGGTGAAGTACTCTGTAGTTAAAGATATCAATCACCACTCTTATGGATTTTATTCTTATCCCGGTTAATTTCATTTGTGTGGTGAACATGATTTAAGAGTCTGCCTAATGTTGGGTTCAGAATGCTAAAATGAAAGAAGACAGCTCCTGATGTTGAAGAGTTCACTATCTAGGGAGGTAATAAACACTTGTGTGATTAGTAAAATGCTCTTCAACATATGGGAGATGACACTCGCCAGTGAGAATCCAGAAATGCTTTCTTGAGTTAACTTTTCACATGAATGCTCAAATCACTGAGTAACCAAAAGAACTGTCTCTTCAGCAAACAATCCTAGGACAGTAGGACATTGACATTGAAAACTTTGGAATCCTCCAAATCCATGCTGAAACTTAATTCTTTTAGTTACATTGATTTATGGGTTAGGGAAGGTGATCCAGTCAGAAAGGCTCTCTGCCTTCATCAGTGGGGGATTGACTAGCACCTTTCTCCAATGGCTTGAACTGAGAGTTCTCTCTACCCTTCTGTTCCTTCATCATGTGAAGTCACAGCAGCCATTCCAGATGACAACATTCCCTTAAAAAGAAATGCTCATCTTTCTGGCATCTTAAATTTGTGCTTTTAGAGTCTCCAGAATGATGAGAAATTAATTTCTATCTTTAAACTTCTGGATCTTGGGCAGTGTGTTATAAATACACTAAGATAAGACCTTGCCTCACACCTTACACGAACATTATTTCAAAATTGATCAAAGACCTAAATGTAAATTCTAAAACTATGCAATACCTAAAGGAAATGTAAGTAAATATTCATGCCCTTGGATGAGGCGACAGTCTTGACACCAAAAACAACAAAGGAGAAAAAATGGGCAAATTGCAATTCATCCCAGTTAAATCCAAAGAAAGTCATCAATGTGTATTAAAAGACTCAAAGTGAAAACCCATAGAATGTGAAAAAATACACATCATTTATCTGATAAGAATCTAATATTCAGAATATATGCAGAACTGTCAAAACTTGGCAATAAAAAATATTAAAGCAAGCCAAGAATAGTCATTTCTTAAAAAAAAATTACAGATATCCAAAGCACATGAAAAGACACTCAACATCATTAGCCATTAGCAAATGGAAGTGAAAACATCAAGGATACACTACACACTTGGGTTCCCCAGAAGGGAAACAAAGAATGTGGAAAAACTGAGGACTCATACATTGTTAGTAGAATGTAAACTGGTGCAGCTGCTATAGAAACCTATTTGACAGCTTCTTAATCATGCAACCACCATATAATTCAAGTCATTGTGACTGCTTAAGGGACCAAACCACAGTTCTACAGTCACTTGAAACTGTGCTTACAGTTTATAGACATCAAGATAGCAGATGTCCACCCTTGGGCTGGGGCTGACACCTAGCTGATCTGCTCCCTTGAAGACACCATATACGGAGGCATCCTAGAGGAGCCACTGCACTAGAGCAGTGGGTAAGAACCCCCTCCCACTACCCTACGCCCCAGAGCTACAACTGGGTGCCTGGGGCACTCAGGACCCATCAGCCACCCAAAGCCTGCCCCTGCGGAATACCACTCCCCTTCCGCCCCTCACTTGGCCCCTTTGGCTGGGGCAGACACCTAGCTGGTCTGCTCCCTTGAAGACACCATATCCGAAGCCATCCTAGAGGAGCCACTCCACTCAGAGCAGCAAGCACCTAGCTGGTCTGCTCCTGTGAACACACCATATCCTGAGCCATCCTAGAGGAAACACTGTACTCAGCAGCAGGATTTCAGGATTCCAAAGGCAACCTGAGTCCCAGGAGTTCTTCCACTCAGGAGCTCAGGATCACAGGATCACAGAGACATCTGGACTCTGAGGAGTTCTGACACAAGCAAGATAACTGGAAAGACAGGCTCCAGTCAGAGACAGTGAGTTCAGGTAGCACTAGAGTTAACCAGATGGAGAAAGGCAAGCGCAAGAACATAAACAGAAACCAAAGTTACTTGACATCATCAGAACCCAGTTCTCCCACCATGGCAAGTCCTGGATACCTCATCACATCAGAAAAGCGGGATTCAGAATTAACATCACTTCTCATGATGATAATAGAGGACTTTAAGGACATAAATAACTCCCTTAAAGAAGTACAGGAAAACACAGATAAACAGGTAGAAGCCCTTAAAGAGGAAACACAAAAATCCCTTAAAGAATTGCAAGAAAACACAACCAAACAGGTGAAGGAATTAAAACCATCCAGGATCTAAAAATGGAAGTAGAAACTAAAGAAATCTCAAAAGGAGACTATCCTGGAGATAGAAAACGTAGGAAAGAGATCAGGAGTCATAGATGCAAGCATCACCAACAGAATACAAGAGATAGAAGAGAGAATCTCATGTGCAGAAGATACCATGGCAAACATTTACACACTGTCAAAGAAAATGCAAAATGCAAAAAGCCCCTAACCCAAAATATCCAGGAAATCCAGGACACAATGAGAAGACCAAACCTAAGGATAATAGGTATAGATGAGAGTGAAGGTTCCCAACTTAAAGGGCCAGAAAATATCTTCAACAAAATTATAGAGGAAAACTTCCCTAACCTAAAGAAAGAGATGCCCATGAACATACAAGAAGCCTACAGAACTCCAAATAGACTAGACCAGAAAAGAAATTCCTCCTGACACATAATAATCAAAACATCAAATGCACAAAACAAAGAAAAAATACTAAAAGCAGTAAGGGATAAAGGTCAAGTAATATATAAAGGCAGACCTATAAGAATTACAGCAGACTTCTAAACAGAGACTATAAAAGCCAGCAGATCCTGGACTAGTATCATACAGACCCTAAGAGAACGCAAATGCCAGCCTAGACTACTGTACCCAGCAAAACTCTCAATCACTATAGATGGAGAAACCAAGTTATTCCATGACAAAACCAAATTTACACAATATCTTCCTACAAATCCAGCACTTCAAAGGATAATTGTTGGAAAACTCCAACACAAGGAGGGAAACTACAACCTAGAAAAATCAAGAAAGTAATTTCCCAACAAACCCAAAAGAAGATAGCTACACAAACATAATTCCACCTCTAATAACAAAAACAACAGGAAGCAACAATCATTTTTCCTTAATATCTCTTAATATCAATGGACTCAATTCCCCAATAAAAAGACATAGACTAACAGACTGGATACATAAATAGGACCCAGAATTTTGCTGCATATAGGAAATGCACCTCAGTGACAAAGACAAACACTACCTCAGAGTAAAAGGATAGAAAACAATTTTTCCAAGCAAATGGTCCAAAGAAACGAGCTGGAGTAGCCATTCTAATATCAAATAAAATTGACTTTCAACCAAAATTAACCAAAAAAGATAAGGAAGGACACTTCATACTTATCAAAGGAAAAAAATCTACCAAGATGAACTCTGAATTCTGAACATCTATGCTCCAAATGCAAGGGCACCCACATATATAAAAGAAATTTTACTAAAGCTCAAAACACACATTGCACTCACACAATAATAGTGGGGGATTTCAACACCCCACTCTCAGCAATGGACAGATCATGGAAACAGAAACTAAACAGAGACACAGTGAAATTAACAGAAGTTATGAACCAAATGGATTTAACAGATATCTATAGAACATTTCATCCTAAAACAAAGGAATATACCTTTTCCTCAGCACCTCATGGTACCTTCTCCAAAATAGACCATATAATTGGTCACAAAACAGGCCTCAACCGATACAAAAAGATTGAAATAATCCCTTGCATCCTATCAAATCACCACAGACTAAGACTGGTTTTAATAATAACAAAAACAATGGAAAGCTCACATACACATGGAAACTGAACAACGCTTTACTCAATGATGACTTGGTCAAGGAAGAAATAAAGAAATTAAACACTTTTTAGAATTTAATGAAAATGAGGACACATCATACCAAAACTTGTGGGACTCCATGAAAGCAGTGCTAAGAGGAAAACTCATAGCTCTAAGTGCCTACAAAAAGAAACTGGAGAGAGCATACACTGACAACTTGACAGCACACCTGAAAGCTCTACAACAAAAATAAGCAAATATTCCCAAGAGGAGTAGACAGCCGAAATAATCGAACTCAGGGCTGAAATCAACCAAGTAGAAACAAAAAGAACGATACAAAGTATCAACAAAACCAGGAGCTGGTTATTTGAGAAAATCAACAAGATAAATAAACCCTTAGCCAGACTAACCAGAGGGCACAGAAACAGTATCCAAATCAATAAAATCAGAACTGAAAAGGGAGACATAACAACAGAAACTGAGGAAATTCAAAAAATCATCAGATCCTACTACGAAAGCCTATACTCAACAAAACTGGAAAATCTGGATGAAATGGACAATTTTCTAGACAGATACCAGGTACCAAAGTTAAATCAGGAGCAGATAAACCATCTAAACAGTCCCATAACCCCTAAAGAAATAGCAGCAGTCATAATCTCCCCACCCAAAAAAGTCCAGGACCAGATGATTTTAGTGCAGAATTCTATCAGACCTTCCAGGAAGACCTAAGACCTACTCTCTTCAAACTATTCCACAAAATAGAAACAGAAGGAACACTACCCAATGCTTTCCATGAAGCCTCAATTACACTCTTATCTAAACCACAGAAAGACAGAACAAAGAAAGAAAACTTCAGACCAATCTCCCTTATGAATATTGATGTAAAAATACTCAATAAAATTCTAGCAAACCGAATCCAAGAACACATCAAAACAATCATCCATCATGATCAAGTAGACTTTATCCCAGGAATGCAGGGATGGTTTAATAATTCAGAAATCCATCAATGTAATCCACTATATAAATAAACTCAAAGAAAAAAACCACGTGATCATATCACTAGATGCTGAGAAAGCATTTGACAAAATTCAATATCCCTTCATGGTAAAAGTCTTGGAAAGATCAGGAATTCAAGTCCCATACCTAAACATTGTATAAACAATATACAGCAAGCTAGTAGCCAACATCAAACTAAATGGAGAGAAACTTGAAGCAATCCCACTAAAATCAGGGACTAGACAAGGCTGCCCACTCTCTCCCTACCTAATCAATATAGTACTGGAAATCCTAGCCAGAGCAATTAGACAACAAAAGGAAGTCAGAGGGATACAAATAGAAAAGGAAGAAGTCAAAATTTCACTATTTGCAGATGATATGACAGTATACTTAAGTGATCCTAAAACTTCCACCAGAGAACTCCTAAACCTGATAAACAACTTCAGCAAAGTGGCTAGATATAAAATCAACTCAAACAAATCAGTAGTCTTCCTCTATTCGAAGGATAAACAGGCTGAGAAAGAAATTAGGGAAATGACACCCTTCACAATAGTCACAAATAATATAAAATACCTTGGTGTGAATCTAACCAAGCAAGTGAAAGATCTGTATGACAAGAACTTCAAGTCTCTGAAGAAAGAAATTGAAGAAGATCTCAGAAGATGGAAAGATCTCCCATGCTCATGGATTGGCAGAATTAATATAGTAAAAATGGCCATCTTGCCAAAAGTAATCTACAGAGTCAATGTAATCCCCATCAAAATTCCAAATCAATTCTTCATAGAGATAGAGCAATTTGCAAATTCATTTGGAATAACAAAAAACCCAGGATAGTGAGAACTATTCTCAACAATAAAGAACTTCTGGGAGAATCACCATCCCTGACTTCAAGCTGTACTACAGAGCAATAGTGATTTAAAACAAAACAAAACTGCATGGTATTGGTACAGAGACAGGAAGATCAATGGAATAGAACTGAAGACCCAGAAATGGACCCACACACCTATGGTCACTTAATCTTTGAAAAAGGTGCTAAAACTGTCCATTGGAAAAAGGACAGCATTTTCAATAAATGATGCTGGTTCAACTAGAGGTCAGCATGTAGAAAAATGCAAATTGATCCATTATTATCCCCTTGTACAAAGCTCAATTCCAAGTGGATAAAGGACCTTCACATAAAACCAGATACACTGAAACTAATAGAAGAGAAGGTGGGGAAGACCCTCGAATACCTGAGCACAGGGGAAAAGTTCCTGAACAGAACACCAATGGCCTATGCTCTAAGATCAAGAATTGACAAATGAGACCTCATAAAATTGCAAAGCTTCTGTAAGGCAAAGGACACTGTCAATAGGACAAAACGGCAACCAACAGATTGGGAAAAGATCTTTACCAATCCTACATCCGATAGAGAGCTAATATCCAATATATACAAAGAACTCAAGAAATTAGACTCCAGGCAACCAAATAACCCTATTAAAAATTTTTAATTTTTAATTAAATTTTTAATTTTAATTGGGGTAGAGAGCTAAACAAAGAATTCTCAACTGAGGAAACTCGAATGGCCAAGAAGCACCTAAAGAAATGTTCAATATCCTTAGTCATCAGGGAAATGCAAATCAAAACAACCCTGAGATTCCACCTCACACCAGTTAGAATGGCTAAGCTCAAAAACTCAGGTGATAGCAGATGCTGGCGAAGATGTGGAGAAAAAGGAACACTCCTCCATTGTTGGTGGGATTGGAAGCTGGTACAACCACTCTGGAAATCAGTCTGGCGGTTTCTCAGAAAATTGGACATAGTATTACCTAAGGAACCAGCTATACCACTTTTGGGCATATACCCAGAAGATACTCCAACATATAACAAGGACATATGCTCCACTATGTTCATAGCAGCCTTATTTATAATAGCCAGAAACTGAGAAAGAACCCAGATGCCCTTCAACAGAGGAATGGATACAGGAAATGTGGTACATTTACACAATGGAGTATTACTCAGCTATTAAAAACAATGAATTCGAGAAATTCTTAGGCAAATGGATGGAACTAGAAAGTATCATCCTGAGTGAGGTAACCCAATCACAAAAGAACACACATGGTATGCACTTACTGATAATTGGATATTAGCCCAAAATCTCATAATACCCAAGATGCAACTCACAGACTACATGAAGCTCATGAAGAAGGAAGACCAAAGTGTGAGTGCTTTGGTCCTTCTTAGAAGAAGTAACAAAATACTCAGGGGAGCAAATATGGAGACAAACCATGGGACAAAAAATGAAGAAGAGGTCGTCTGGAGACTGTTCCACCTGAGTATACATCCCATGTGCAGTCACCAAAGGTAGACGCTGATGTGGATGTCAGGAAGTGCATGCTGACAGGAGCCTGATATTGCTGTCTCCTTAGAGATCTGCCAGAGCCTGAAATATACAGAGGCAGATGCTCAAAGCTAACCATTGAGCTGATCACTGGGTTCCCAATGGAGGAGTAAGAAGACTGAAGAAGCTGAAAGGGTTTGCAGCCCCATCGGGAGAGCAACAATACCAATCAACCAGAGCTCCCAGGGTCTAAACCACCAGCCTGGGAGCACATAGGGAGGGACCCATGTCTCCAGATGTGTATGTAAGGGAGGATGGCCTTGTTGGGCATAGGTGGGAGAGGAGATCCTTGATCCCATGAAGGCTGGATGCCTAGTGTGGGGGAATTCATGGGTGGGAAGGTGGGAGTGGGCAGGTGGGTAGGGGTACATTCTCATAGAAGCAGGAGGAGGGGGGATGGGATAGGGTGTTCCTGAGTAGGGGAAATGGGGAAGGGGATCACATCTGAAATGTAAATAAAATATTCAATTAAAAAAAGAAAAAAAAGAAAGCAGATGTCCATTCATTGATAGACAAATTGTATATTCATTCATACAATGCTATGCTATTAATGTCATAATGTTATATATAATGTATCATATGTAATATATATATATATATATATATGCTAATGCGCATTGCAACATAGAGACCATATTGTTATACATACAGAATTTTGAGAAAAGGCATTCATAGATAGTAGATTTGTAGTTTCCTGGGTTTCTTTTGGTTATGATAGAAACTTTCTTCAATTAATATAGTTTTTAAAGCTTTGTTTTTAAAAAAAAAAAAAAAACCACTAAATTGTGCACTTAGTGGTACACACTACCAAAAGGCATTTTGTAGTGTGTGAACTTTTTCCCAAAAAAAAGATACTGTACACAAAGAATGGTTCATCTTTTGTGGGAAAAAAAAAAAACCAAAAACTAAATGGGAGTCTGGAATTACTTTAATCCAGATATCACAGCCAGCCACAAAGAGTACAAAAAATTGAAAACAAAGTGGGGAAAGAAATGTAAATAATATTTGTTAAAACACAGGTGTTTGAAATGAACTGGTGTATCTGAGGTAGTTAACTTTTTGTGTGTGATTGAACCAAGATTACTTTTTTATCTTTTTTTACTTAATCAAAATATAATTATATTATTCCTCCTCCCTCTTATACCCCCATGTCCACACCTCCCCTAAGTTCAGTGCCTCCTCTTTACAACTGCTGTTACATATAAGCAATTGAAACATAAATACAACCTGCTGAGTGCTTTCAGTGGCGCCTGCATGTGTATGTTTCTAGGCCTGACCTCTTGGTATTGGATAACCAATTGGGTGCTCATCACCAGAGTTAGATTGCGTATAGTTCCTCATCTAGGGATGGAGCCCTATGATATTTACCCCATCTGTGTTAGACAATTGGCTTTGGAATTATTCTGGCTTTACTGAGGCAGATATATTGGTTTCATAGCCATCTCCCAACAGACTTCTTGCTCCTCTGGCTCTTATAATCTTCCCAAACCCGATTCCATAATGTTGTCAAGCCTTGGGCATACAAATAAAATTATAGATTTATCCATTGGTCTGGGCCCCCATGGTCAGTTGTTTTCTGCAGTGTGACTAGCTGTGACCTTCATAATGGTCTTATGCTTCAAAGAGATGCTTCTTTCATGAGTGATAGCCACGTTTCTCTGAGTATAAATATTTAGAATGCACTTAGAAATTATGCTAGTCTAGTAATGTGGCAATAATAGATTCTCTAAGTCCATGACTTCACAAGCCCCCAGGTAGTTGTCTAGGTTTACAGTACCAGACCTGGTTTCCCTCCTGCTAGGGGTTCTTAAGTCCAATTAGACAATTCTTTGTTACTGCAAAGATGTGTAGAACACTTTTGCACCTTTAGAGATGCCTGCCATGCTAGTTGTGAATATGGCAGAGAACATCAAGCCCTCTGTCCATATGCCAATAAGTTGTATAGCTGGATCATACATTTTAGTTTTAGCTCTTTGAGAAGTCTCCATAGTGTTTTCCAGAGTGGCTGCACCAGTTTGCATTGCCACTAACAGTAAATAGTTCTACTTTCCTCTCATCCCCATTTGTATTTGTCGGTTTTCTTGATCTAAGTCATTCTGACTGGGGTGAGATGAGGTTTCAAAGTTGGTTTAATTTGTATTTCCCTAATCCTAAAAATTATAAATATTTTAGTGCTATTTTCATAGCTATTTTTATTTCTTCTTTGAAAACCCTTTCTTCAAATCCACAGCCAATTGTTAAATTACTTCTTTTGATTCTTGGGCAAATGGAGTCCTATACAGAAAAATCCATTCCTTATGCCTATATCCTGTAGGTTATGTTTTCTTCTAAAAGTTTGGGGTTTCATAATTAGGTCTCTGATACACTTGAAGTTAATTTTTGTTAGGGGTTATAGATATTGATCTAACTTCATTCTTCTGCGTGTGAGCATCCAGTTTTCTCAGTGCCGTATGTTGAATCTGCCGTCTTTCCTTCATTTATGTTTTGGCATCTTCTCAAATATTAAATGGCTGTGGTTACTCATACTCAAGTTTGGGCCTTCAATTTTGTCCCTTCGGTCCACATGTAATTTTGTGTTGATACAACATTGTTTTTATTACCCTGTCACAGCGGAAGTATGGAATAGCACCTCCGGGCGATGTTTACTCAGACTGCGCTGGCTATCAGGTCTCTTGTTGTTCCATATCAGTCTTCAGATGATTTTTGTTGTGGGGATTTTGATTGGCATTGTATCTGTCAATTGCTTTTGGTAGAATGATCACGTTCATATTAATTCTACCAATCCAGGTCTTTCATTTTTTGAGTGTCTTCCTCAACCTCTTCAGATTTTCTTTTAACCTTCTGAGTTAGGTTTATTCCTGTTTCTTAGAAACTATTATAAATGAAATTGTGTCCATGATCTTTCTCAGCATCTTGATTGTTAGTGTGTAGAAAGTCTGATGATTTATGTAAGTTGATGTCCAGCCAGTTTGCTGATATTGTTGTTTCTAGAAGTCTCCTAGTAGAATTTTTGGAATCCCTTGTGTATAATATCATACATGTGTGCTAAAGGGGTGGTTTTACTTCTCCTTTTTTTATCTGTAGCCCCTAGTTTCCTCATCTTGCCTTATTATTCTAGCCAGTGCTCTGAGCACTCCATTGAAAAGGAGTGGGGACAGTGGACACTATATTTCTGACTCTGGTGGGATTGCTTTGCGTTTCCCTCCATGTATTCATTTTCTCTAGTCCTATTCTGAAACTTTCATTTTGAAGCCATGTTGGATTTTGTCGAAGGTCTCTCTTATCTCTTGGTAAAGCCATTCATACGACTTACTGCATTACTGACTGATGTTGAACCTTCCCTGTATCTCTGAGATAAAGCTAACTTGATCATGATAGGTCCTTTTCTATGCATGCCTGTATTTGGTTTGCAAGTATTTTGTTGAGGATTTTGCATCTATGTTCAGCAGGCCAATTGGCCCATAGTTTGGGGGGTGCTGCTGTTCTTGTTGGATCTTACCTGATTTTGCTATTAAAGTGATACTGGCTTCATGGAAGAAGTTTAGAAGAGTTCTTATATTGTTCTTTTCTTTCTTTCTTGGAGTTGGAGATCATCTTTGAGACCTGATATTCTATCTTTATTTGATCCATTCTTCTTGTGGGGTTTCCCCTGAATTTTTCAATTGGTGTTTTTGAGTCTTCAGTTCCAACTTCATTTCAGCTTGAGTTTTATCAGTATTTCTATCCCTTTATTAAATTTTATTTTCAAATTCTGGGTTGCCTTGGTCATTTCAATCAACCTTATGGTTGTGTTTTCTAGGCCATTGTGATCTATTCTCACTGTGTTGTTTCTACCTTTTAAAAAATCCCTTAATGAAGTTTATGGTTGTTCTTTTAAGATGTGTCCTGGGGTTCAGCTAAGTAATTGTGCTCATTGGAGAGCATTCCCATAGGTCTGGAGGATTTGGAATGCAGAGAGATATACTCTCTGTCCTTTCAGATTGTTAACTTTTGCAATAAGACCTGGCATGTTGGACTTACTTTGCTGGTTGCATGTCTGATATGGATGTAGCAGGCTGAGCTGTATGTCCTGGCCCAAGTCTAGAGTATGGTGTGGGTGGGCCTCCTAGACTGAACTAGGTCACTAGATGGACTCACCAGCCTGGTACAGAGTGTGTTATGGGTCATGCTATGCTGAGGAATAGATGTGGTTGCCACTGGATAAGGTCTGGTGGACAGGGCCTGAGCAGGTACAGGATGTGTAGGGATCATTGTAAAGAAAGGAAAAATGTGGAGTATGCCGTGTTAAGGAATTTGCTTTTGTCATGAAAAGGTAGGAAGTGGGACTCATGTTAGAGCACTAAGTGCCTCTCTACCTTCCCTCCCCTAAAATAACAGGAAATAAAACAATACAGTCCACTCTAAGAAAAATTAGAAATTGATGAAGAGCTAATAGAAAAGTCATGAAGGACAAATGTCATAGAGAAAGCTATACCAAAGAAGAGTACTCTCTGGTTTTATTTTACTAAAGATAAAATAAGATGATGAAGAAATCCTAGAAAATAGTAAATTTAAAAAGAAAAATACTGAGCAGACTAGAGAGACACAATATGACACTAGACACACCGTGAGCAGAGATACAACTGGGGCCCTACTGGCTATAGAGATTGTCATAAAGGTAGGGCACAAAAACCTAAAGCTTATGTTGGAGGCACCACCTTGCCACTGCCTGGGTGAGCAATAACACAGGAGCATTAAAAAATGCACTGAGCTTGGCACAGTCTCACCTGCAGACACAAAATTCCTCAAATAAGAACAGGGCATTGGTGAAATGAGAACCTGAACTATGTGACAGGATTAGAAGAATTAGGAGGTGTGGCCTTGTGAGAGAAAGTGTGTCGCTGGGTGGGGGTGGGCTTTGAGGTTCTAAAAGTCAATGCCAGGACCAAGCACTCTTGCTCTCCTGCTCCCCCCTCCCCCTACCCTCTCTCTTCCCCCTTCCCCACACTCTGTCTATGGATCAGGATATGGTGCTCTTGCTCTGTTCACTCTCCCTCTCTTTGTCTGTCTGTCTGTCCTCTCTTCCTCCCCACTTCTCTCTCTCTCTTCCTCCTTCTCCCACACTCTGCCTGTGCTCAGCTACTGTTCCAGCACCATACAATGCTGCCATGGTCTCTGCCATGATAATGGACTAACCCTCTGAAGCTGTAAGCCAGCCTCCAAGTTAAATGCTTTCTTTTATAGAGTTGCTGTGCTCATGGTGTCTCTTCGCAACAATAGGACAATGACTAAGACACACACATGTACTCCCTTATACACTCACACATACACACACACACACATATACACTTATAGTCTCACACAATGACACTCATATGCACACATTCATAGAAAACAGGGTAGAGAAGGAGAGAACCTTCAGAGAATAAATTGACTCATAAAAGATTCAGGAAAGAGGTAAAAATCACAGGGCACAGAGTTCTGTAAGGACAGGACAAGAATGGAAAAGAGAAAAAAAGACTTGAGAAAGACTTGAGGTCAGGCACAGAGGTACACAACTTCAATTCTAGGACTGGGGGGCTGGGGGAGGAGAGACAGAGGCGGGCAGAGCTCTGAGTTCCAGGTTAATCTGGTCTTCAGATTGATTTTAAAAAGAACAAATGAAGCCAGGCAGTGGTGGTGCACGCCTTTAATCTCAGTGCTCTGGGAGGCTAAGGCAGGTGGATCTCTGTGAGTCTAAAGTAAGTTCCAGAACAGAGAAACCTGTCTTGAAAAACAAGTCATGGGTTTGAAGAGACACTAAAATGTATCAGCTTAAAAGTGCTTATAGTCTAGGGGCTAGAGAGATGGCTCAGCGGTTAAGAGCACTGACTGATCTTCCACTGGTCCTGAGTTCAATTCCTGGCAACCACATGGTGGCTCACAACCATCTGTAATGGGATCTGATGCCCTCTTCTAGTGTGTCTGAAGACAGCTACAGTGTACTCGTATAAATAAAATAAATAAATCTCAAAAAAAAGAAGAAGAAAGAAAGAAAGAAAGAAAGAAAGAAAAGAAAAGAAAGAAAGAAAAGAAAAGAAATGAGTATCCAAGTAGGAAGAGAATTAATAGCTACAAAGTCAGTGTCTCTTACATAACAGTGGCACGTACAACCTCAAGAGATGACAACTCCCAGAAAGCCTCCCAGAAAATAATGGCAGGGGAGAGGGAGCAGACTACACATTTGTGATGGTTTGTCAGCTTGACAAAACAAAACAAGTCATCTAGAAAGAGGCAACACAAAAGAGAAAAAGCCTCATCAGGTTGACCTATAGGCCAGTGTGGGGGCATTTTCTTGATTGATCATTGATGTGGGAGTGCAGCCCACTGTGGGCAGTGCCACCGCTGCAGGAGGCCCTGAGTTGTATAAGAAAACAGGCTGAGAGGGCCAGTAAGCAGCCTTACCCATGGTCTTTAATTCATCCAGGACTCCTGCCAGAAATTCTTGCCCCAGCTTCTCAAGTTGCTTTTAGTTAGTGTTTCTCACAACAATAGAAAGTAAACATAAAACATAAGAATAAAACAAAAAACGAGAATGCACGCTGCTGTGACATTCTTCAGCACTGGAAAGACGAAGATCATCAATGAGACGCCGCATATTTCAGGCTCCTACTTTTTAAAGAACTAAGTACTACCTACTAGACTCAAGCAGGTGAGTGAAGTAAAAAATCAATTTGGCACCTGGATAAAAAGTTCACAAAATGGAGGTAAAAGTCATCAATGTGGAGAAAAAACCTCAGTGAAGAAATAGAAGTTCTGGGGGAAGTAGAAATGGTAGAATTAATCATTCCAGTATAAAACAGTGGAGCACTGTAGTGACAATTCTGGAATTTTGGTTTCTTTAAATATATATATAAGGATATGTTTTCATTTTAATCCCAGGTGTAGGATATGGAACTGCTTCAGAATGTCCGTAGGAGTTGACTTTGATTTGTCCCCTAAATCTAGCAGGAACTGATTTTGCCAGTGACCTGATAGTTTCTGCGATTGTATAATTGAAATTCTGGGCACGTTTTAGAGGGTATATAAATACCCTTAGGGATGTGGTGAGTTGTTTCGGTTTTTTTTGTTTGTTTGTTGTTGGTTGCTGTTGGTCATGGTTTGTTAAGTAGCCTTGTGCAAAAAAGAACCAAGAAGAATTCAATATCATAATGTTGAGGATCAAACTTGCCCCAAAGAGCTCAACACCCCTAATCATAAGAAGTAGTCTAAAGATAACATTGCCCCCTTTCCAATCCCTGTCTTTATTCAGGGATCTCTTCCCTTTCCTCTCTATCTTTTTTTCTCCCTTATCTAGTATAAGGGAGTTTAAAGGGGGAAGGGAGTGGATAAGAGTGGAAGAAAGATGAACACACAAAGTAACAAGGACAGGCTACAGAAAGCATCATCAAGAAGATAACAAGCAAGCAGAAGAAAGTATTAGGGATAGAGGACCAGGTCAAGGGTATAACACACAAACACACACACACACACACACACACACAGAGTTGTGTGTGTCAAGGGACTAATACACTGACACAAAGTGAACAAAATCCAAACACCAAGATAAAGTCAAAGGACAGAAAATCCCCCAAATCTAGAAAACATGAACATACCTCAAGAGGCATTTAAAATCCTAAATAGACATGACAAGAAAACTTTTCCATGATACATCAAAGATGTGAAAAATGCAGAGAAACTGTATAAAAACTGTAAGAGGAAGGATGCCAACTCACAAAGGCAAAACCACAAGAACTTCAAGTCTTTCATCTGTGGCCACAAAATTCTGGCATGATATGTGTCAGTCTCTGAAAGTAAACTGCCCAATCAAAAAATTTTATCCAGAAAAACTATCTTTTAAAATTGAAAGAACAAATATTTCAAGACCATCACAAATTAAGAAAGACAATTCAAGACAACCAAGCCACCACTGCAGAAAATGGTCAAAGTAAAACTCTGCACAGGACGGACAACGACGCTCTCAGTCATGAAGGCACAGTAACAAGTATATTACAGGAGAGAAATGCACCATGCTCTACACAGTAAGCCAACAAATCCCTAATACTAATAGAGAAAGAGGAAAGAATACACCCAAACAAAAGAAACCAGTAGCATAGAAATTAGAAACTCTCAATACTGCCCAGAAATGTTAATTGCCTCAATCACTATTTAAAAGATTCTAACTGGATTTAAGAGATTCAACTATCTATTGTCTACAAGAAGCTTACCACACTGTCAAAGATGCCCATGGAGTCAAAGGACAAAAGTCAACCTATCTAATGGCGTGGTTGCTGCCTCCACAGCTCTAGGCCTGGCCTCTAGGCTAACTTGGCCGCCTTTACGGTGCTAGGCCTAGCCCTATGCAATAACCGCCAACCTTGCGGCTAGATATCATAATACCCAGTAACCCGATAAAATCAAAACTTGAGCTTATAGTTAACCAGTCAGATTTATATATCAATAAAATCTCAGTACACAAGATGCCCACACAATTTAGACAAGTTATCCCAATTATCCTAGCTTTCTGATATCCAGAACTACCTGGCTACTTAATGCAACTGGTTTGCACCTGCCTCCATTTTCACCTTCCTTCCTCTCTTCCTTTCCCCTCCCTCAGCAACTCTTAGCTCCACCTCCCATTTCCCTGTCCAGTCACAGGCCTCTGCTACAAATAGATTGGACAGGAAAATTCCTGCCTCAATAACCTAATGATGCACAGTTTCTAAGGTCTTAGAAAAAATAAGGACAGTCAAAGCCCAAAGCAGGCACTGGTGAGAAAGGCCAGAGCAGACATGTAAGAAATAAAAAGTCATATATGAACTCAAACAAAGGGTTATTTTAAAAGATGCCAAAAAACTCCAAACAAACCAAAGAAAAAACAAGAAAACACAGATTAGTAAAATTGGAGATATAAAGGATGTTACAACAGATTCCAGTATAATTTCACTCACCATTTCTGCTAGACTGGATGGTCAACTGGTCAGTAAGTCCCTGGTATCCTCCAGCCTCCATCCCCTATGCCCAGGGCTGGGGTTACAGGTGAGCCACCACACCTACCTTCTATCTGGATGCTAAGGATCCAAACACATGTATTCATGCTTACAGTATATGCCTTATCCATTGAGCTGTCTCCTCAGCCTGGCAAGTACTATTCATAGTAGGAAAACATTTCCTTTAAAATCAACAAGATTAGAAAACCTTTCATATGGCTGTTTCTCAGCATTGTACTGAAGTTTGAATTGAATGAAATACGACAAGAAAGAAAATAAAAATAGTGTTTAGGTTGGAAAGATGACTCAGCATCTAAAGAACTTCTCCCAGAGAGGACTTGGGTGCGATTTCCAATGCCAACAACTGTAACTCTAGCTCTAGAGAATCCAACACACTCTTCTGACCTCCCTGGCCACTGCATGCATGTGATGCACACACACACACACACACACACACACACACACACAGACACACACACACACACACACACACACACACAGACACACACACACACACACAACACAACACACACACAGACACACACACAGACACACACACACACACACACACACGACACACAGACACACACACACACACACACACACAGACACACACACAGACACACAAGACCACACACACACACACACACACACAGACACACACACACAGTCACACACACACACACACACACACACACAGTCACACACACACACAGACACACACACACAGTCACACACACACACAGACACACACACACACACACACACACACACACGAATAGAAAACAACCTCACAGTATTTAGGAAAGATTATGTAAGATTATATTGTACACGAATATATTTGTCTACATAGTGAAAAGAATTTGTTTTCTGTAAAATAAGATGCATCCAACTGTAAGATTAGTACCAAAACTCAAATATATTTTGGAACATCATTATAAACAGTTAGAAAACATTACAAAAAAAAAACACATAGCATTTGTAATAGAAAATCTATGAAATGCCTAACTAAATCTGATCAAATTGTAAGAACCTGTATGCAGAAAATGATAAAATTTTAGTGAAAACCATAAGAATATGATTAGAGATTCTCATTTATGGATAAGCACAATGTTATAAAGGTTTCATATTTCCCTTAGCTGATTTAGTGCATTTCCAATCAAAATGACAGTTTTGTTTTCATGAGACATACATCAATTCCATGAATAATATAGGTGAAGAAAAAGCTAGAAGCGCTCTGATAGAGAATGCAGTGAAAGGAGGGACTTATATAGACAAATTAACCACAGAAACAAAATCAGAAGTGCCACCCGCATGTAGAATAGTGGTGTGTGACAGACTTGGCATTTCAGAACAATGTGGCTATTCAGATGATTGTTCAGGGGCAATTAATGAGCCCGTAAAGGAAAAACCTAGATTTCACTTTTCCGCACTATTTAAGAGCAGCCCCACTTTGTTTAAGGACTTTGTGTGCTAAAAAAGAAATCTTTACAACCTTTAAAGAAAATAACACCTTCTAATCTTCAGGCTTTCAGGATTTTTTAAGACACAATAAGGAAGGAGTTCACTGCAAAAGAAACTATTGCTGTCTGCAGCATGTTAGATTTAAGAAATTGCATTCATTAAAAAATTATCTACAACTACATTAGATTTAAGAAATCACATTCAGTTTTAAAAGTTTTCTAACTGGGAAGAATATGAAAATTACAATTACAGGCATGTTCACCACAAGTGGTAGAAATTATGCTATCTTTATCCTAAAGACATATGCTAAGGGCAGCAGTTAATGAATTGCCAGAGACTTTAAGGATAAAAAGAGACCAGTTCTTCATGTGCTTTCTCAGGAAATGGGGTGTCTTCAGTCACTGAGTTGCTATTTTGTCCTTACTTTGAAAGAAAAACAAATAGCCTGAAGCTTTAGTTTGGCCCAGCCTGAACTCCACCTGGGGTATTATTCACCCACTGTATCACCGCTGGAGGATGCTAAAATGTCCATTTCACCGTTCAAATTAACAGAGATGGCAATTTAGATAAATTGGGCTTCCCAGGAGCTGAAAGGCAAATCTGCCAGCAGAGAGCAAAGAACATCTACCATTTGTACTAGGATTTGCTAAAAATAATACACATTTTCTGTCTCCTGCCAGCACACCGTGGCGTTAACCACAACGACTTTAATGATGGAGCAGGTCATAACAGAGCGGTGAGCATTTTAAAAGCCTTTAGCTAGTAACATTAGACCCTTGGCTTTTACCAGGTGCAGCTAACACCCTTTTTGAATTCTTCCAATTTTCTGGGTTCTGCCTTTAACCAAAATCCTTGTCAGGAGGTAAAGAAAGCACTGCCATGCACTCCTGACTTGGAGATAAGCATGCTTGCTCCAGTTCCACTGAACTCAGGTCTACACATTCATCCTCCAGCCTGACTTCCCAGTAGCCCTGTCTTTCCAGCCACATCCTGAACACAGTCCCTCTCTGCCTTGCCGAAGTCATGGAAACTCTCCACCCTGCAGGAAAGTAGTTTATGTTGTCTCCCACTAGAGGACAAAAGGTTTTAAATTTCAGTATCACAACTCATGTCACTAGAGGAAGAGTCCCTTTTGCAGATTGTTGGTCTCATTGATAGAGTTTAACTATGGGCTCGGGCAAGAGCCAGAGGATCATGCCAGAGTTAGGGAGAGAGGAAGGGTGCCCTGAGTGCCGGAGACGTAGAAAGGCACAGTCTCAAGAGAGCAGAAATAAAATGTTGTCACAAAGGAGAGCAGGGTGGGCAGGATAGGAAGGAAAACAGCAACCACCTAGGCCTTTGCCCCTTGCAGTCAGTGTAAGGCGTCACACATCCCAGGGTGCTGTGCGCCTTGGGCATAAAAGCAATGCTTCACTCTTTCAGACCAAAACAGAGCAGAAGTATTTAATCTTGATATTACTTGGCTTAAGCTTGTAGTTGGCTAAGAGCTGCTTTGTGTGGCCTGGAATTCAAAAAGTGCTTTAGATAGAAATAAAACTCTATTTATTGTCACTGGTTACCTTTTAATGTGTTAGCTTTAGGCCAGGAAGGGAACAGTTAGTCATATTTACTGTTTTCAGTTTATCCCTTAGCCTTGTGGTTAGTGTTAGGCTCTTACCATTGGTTCTTAAGCCTTGCAATTAGTTAGAAGCACTTTCTGGATCTTCACCACTGAAAGACCAGCGATGGTGTATTTTTTATTGACCCATAGAAGACCAGCACTTGAAAATGTGTCAGAAGCAACTTACAGCTTTTGTTATACATTCGAAATATACCTCCTGTATGACAAAGAAGAGGAGGAAGAGCTACCATGGGATACAGGTCAAGAGAGCCAGGCCCTGAGGGCTGCCCACTTGGAGCTAAGAGCAACCCAGACGAAACATAGTAAATAGACACTTGCTGAACCATGAATAACCAGAGACTGGGAACAACCTAGATGTCTCTCACCTGAAGAATAGATAAAGAAAATGTGGTATATCTATACAATGGAATACTACTCAGCCATTTTTTTTTTTCAAGACAGGGTTTCTCTGTGCAGCCCTGGCTGTCCTGGAACTCACTCTGTAGACCAGGCTAGACTCAAACTCAGAAATCCACCTGACTCTGCCTCCCAAGTGCTGGGATTAAAGGCGTGCACCACCACTACCTGGCCTACTCAGCCATTTAAAACAAGGACATCATGAATTTCGCAGGCAAATGGATGGAACTAGAAAATATCATCCTGAGTGAGACAGGAGCCTAGCATAGCAGCCCTCTGAGAGGGTCTACCCAACAGCTGACTGAGACAGATGTAGATAACTACAGCCAAACATTGGACAGAGGTCAGCAATCCCTATGGAAGGTTAGGGGAAGGATTGAAGGCCCTCAAGGAGATGGCAACCCCAGAGGAATATTAACAGTGTCAACTCACCTGGACCCCTGGGAGCTCCCAGAGACTGAGCCACCAACCAAAGAACGTATAGGGGCTGGTCAGACAACCCCACACACACCCACACCCACACATTTGTAGCAGAGGCCTACCTTGTCTGGAATCAGTGGGAGAGGAGTCTCCTAATGCTGCAGAGACTGGATGCACCAGGATGGAGGAATATAAAGGGGGCCTACCCTCTCAGAGGAAAGAGGGAGAGAAAATGGGGAGTAACTCTGTGAGGGAAGAATGGGAGGGGGATGGCCTTTGGGATGTCAATACAATACAATACAATACAATACAATACAATACAATACAATACAATACAATACAATACAATATAGAAATATACTTCATTTTTAATTTTGTTAATTCCCAGCAGGCCTGGTTTGATTTATAATAAAGTTCAGGGTTTTTTTTTTAGTAGATCTCACTTTGTAACTCATGTGAACATGTGATCCTCCTACCTCAGCTCTCCAAGTAAATTAGCAGATGCTACGAACCACTAATCACACCTGCCACTGTCTCAGAGGATGCTGCCATATTCTCCTGTCTTACGTGTTGTCTGCTGGAGAAGCAAAAGGCTGCAGAGGACCCTTCATTCCCTCTCTTCCCTTGTGGCATCCAGATCACTACGAATTGGAGTGCTTACTCCATGTAGTTCAGATGCAAAAGATCCCAGATCCCCGGGTGTGACACCAAGCTCCCATGTATTCACTTCTTTCCCCTGGGCAGTCAGTATGGTGAGTGTCTTGGATATATGCCATTATGCATAGTCATACATTTTATTTTCCCTTTCAAAAATCAGAAAAGAATTTCCTAATGATCTTGAGTTCATGGCTAAGGTCCTGTTACAATAAACAGATTAACAAGAGAAAAGCACACAAGCAGTAAACTCTGCGTAATTTGGGAAACTTCCTAAGGAAACAATGATGGATAAGCTGTGTTAGTTACCACAGCCTGGTGAGGACTGAATGGTTCCGGCAGTCTGACAGGCAAACAAGGTGTGATCAGGTGTGAGACCTTAGCAAGAACTCTGCTCAGACCCTTTCAGCCTCTGAGCTTTGGAAACCAGAGTGTTCCTGTCCTCCAGGTAACGAGAATTCAGTTCTCACATGATGGGCTCATGATCTGCTTCAGAGTGAGTCAGAAATCCTTCCTAGGTCATATGTCCTCCTTCAGGGGAGATCAGAGAAGCCTTCATGTTTCTGTTCCTTCCTGCGTATCTCCCTCATCTTAGAACAGCTAGTGTGCAGAAGCGCAGGATTCTGAAGTAGCGCGACCTCAACCCATCTCTGCCATCTCTGTAGACATCACTTTGATCTTTGCATGGCTGCTTTTGCCTTATGTATCTGGAACTTGGTTCCATATCATTCGTGCCCTAGTTCCTTTTAGTGAATATATGGGAGGTAGTCTAGATAGGCATGGGAGCGGGGTATTGCTTGGTGGCTAGAGACTGATGCCATTACAAAGCTGTATCAGTAAGACTGCCAGGAGCTGACTGGAATGACGTGGCCAACCAGGCTATTACTGTCTTTTACTCATTAAAATGTCATCTCCATACCATTAGCTGTGGGAAATTGCCTGCTCCTCTCAGGTATCTGATATTTTGCCACGTTAAAAAAAAAAGAAGAAGCTCACGTAAAAATAGAAAGGAAGAATGAACTCTGTCTCAAAGAAGATCTCAATTCATTCCTAAGGTTCTTCACCTTAACTCATGAATAATCCCCCTCCATTAAATTTTATCCTGACAGCAACAAGCTGTCCTTCTTACTGTCATCCAGCCACTCATCTCTCCCACTCATCCCCTGAGGACTGTGACTCTGCTTCACTGTTATGCTTCCTAATGCTACCTCTGCCATGGTGGTCTCAGTCTCCATGGAGATGATCTTTTCAAATCCAGATGACTCCTCTCCTCGGTGAACTTGTCATTCACCCACTTCCACTGTCCACAACCTTATTCATATATTAGTCATCATTACCCATAACACATCTCTCCACACACTCCACGGCAAGCAGGATATACTCTGCTAAGCACCTCTGGTTTTTATTTTATTTTTTTTTTGATTTGTTTTCTTGAGACAGGATCTCACTATGAAGCCTTGGCTAGTCTATAGCTCTCTATGTAAACCAGACTGGCCTTGAAACTCAAAGAGATCCTTCTGTCTCTGCCTCTTGAGTGCTAGGATTAAAGGTATGCACCACTACAGCAGGGCTCACTGCCGTTTTTTTGAGCTTACTTCTTTTAACATCCCAAGTCAAAAACTCTTCTATTTCACATGCGACTTACAACCATCTGACTTCATCACTCATTCCTGCATCTTTCTGCGTACTCACTGTGTTTCTTACCATGTGTGGTGGTTTGAATACGTTGGCCCATGGGAAGTACTACTGTTAGGAGGTGTGGCCTGCTTGAAGTAGGTGTGGCCTTGTGGGAGAAAGTGTGTCACTGTGGGGGTGAGCTTTGAGGTCCTATGCTTAAGCTCCACCCAATGCAGAGGAGAGCCTCCCCTGGTTGCTTTCAGATCAAGATGTAGAACTCTGGCTTCCTCAGCACTAAGTATGCCTGCATGCTGCCATGCTTCCTGCTATGATGATAATGGACTGAACCTCTGAAACTGTAAGCCAGCCAATTCAATGTTTGCCTTTATGAGAGTTGCCTTGGTCATGATGTCTTTTCACAGCAATGGAAACACAAACTAAGACATCATGTTAAACGTCCAAGTGATACAGTCACTCCCTTGCATACATTCGCACCTTCTTATTCATCTTTTCTTTTTTTAATTGCTTGGCATAACACCAAGTTTTGCTAAATTTAACACTGGGGAGGCTGAATCCATTCAGCCAGAATTCTTAGCCAGGAGTCCCAAGCAAAGAGTGTCCTCTCTGCCATCTCCATGAATAAGCTTGGCTTCTCATATTCACTGTAGATGATTCCTCTCATTGGATAAACAATAGTAGCTTCAGTTGGAAATGCATTCCCCCTACTTGTTCTCGAGCACATAATGTTTTAATATCTTTAACTACTTACTACTTTCTGTTCTTTGTATTAGAGTTATGGGGCCAGCCTACCCCTGGACAGAGAGTTTTGGAAGAGAGAAGGAAGGGCCATCTTAATCCAGAGTCCACTTTTAACAAGCTTAAGTAGCACATGACAAGTTACCAATGTAATGTATTTTAATCTTAGTTGTCTTAGAAATGTGTGAGTCTTGCTTTTTTTTATAATTTGGCAGTCTAAATTGGGATACAACTAAGTATCAAACACTAATTTGTTGATGTCTCTTTTAGTCTACAGGTTACAATTGTACTGGCTGGTTTCATGTGTCAACTTGACACAAACTAGAGTCATCAGGAGCCTCGGTTGAGGAAATGCTTCCATGAGATTCAACTGTCAGGCATTTTCTCAATTAGTGATCAGTGGCGGAGGGACCAGTCCATTGTCCATCCCTGGGCTGGTGGTCCTTGGTTCTATAAGAAAGCAGGCTGAGCAAACCATGTGAAGCCAGCCAGTAACAGCACCCCTCCATTGCCTCTGCATCGGCTCCTGCCTCCGGGTTCCTGCTCTGTTCCAATTCCTGCTGTAACTTCCTTCAGTGATGTACAGTTATATGGAAGTATAAGCCCAAAAAACCCTTTCCTC
This sequence comes from Mastomys natalensis, assembly GCA_021653895.1. NCBI lineage: Eukaryota > Metazoa > Chordata > Mammalia > Rodentia > Muridae > Mastomys > Mastomys natalensis. Next base: position 860,150 of record JAJTUV010000489.1, on the reverse strand, counting down.
CCCAACTTGCTCTTTGGTCATGGTGTTTCATCATAGCAATAGAAACCCTAAGACACCAATTTACCATCTAGATTTAAGGCTTGAGTTGAAAAACAAGCTCTGTAGTTCGGCACAATATTGATTTTGTTTACCTTCATGGATCAGTTAACATATTTATTCCTGTAACACCCATAAACTAATAGTTATACCCAGATGCTGGATCAATTTTTTATTTTTTTCAATCTTGTTTTTTTTTTTAATGTGGTATTTGTACTTGTGATGAGAGGAATATGTTGTTACTTTGGTAATGGTGATTCTTGGCCACACACACACTACTTCAGTAGAGCTGAAAAGCAGCATTTTTCTTTCCTTTTCCACGCTGAAGTACTTTGATAAAGAGAAGTCCCTCTAACTCCACCTACATCATCATACCATCTCTCTAGCCACTTAGAAAAAAGAAAAAAGGCATTATTTCGTTTACCTATTTTAAGTTAATCATGTGGGCTATTGTAGCATCTTTTCAAGAGTCAATGAATTGCTGTGGTTATTTTTGTACGATCATAAATACTCATTTAAAGAGTTCATACATGCATACTAGTGGACTGCATTGCTTCTAGGTCAGTTTTCAATAAAAGAATAATTCAAATGGCTTGGGTTTCCAAACCCTGCACATTCTGAAGAACATTCTAACCCTTGACCAACTCATAAGAAAACCTTTAAGTCTTAGGATATCCTTGACAGTAAGCATGTCTTTTATCTGGGTCCTCAGACTATAATGGGCAGTCTATGCTAACAATATTGTGTCTGTGGTAGCAGTCCAGGCCTCACAGTGTGAGCTGACCGGCAGAGGGTCATGCCTATGTGACCAGCCCCTATGTCCTGACACCAAACCTGCACTCAGCCGTCCTTCATGCATATTGCCCTTCACCATGGTCTGCAAAGCCCAGGGCCTGCGCTGGGAGAGGAACCTGGAGGCTTGCATGTGACTGCTGGGCTCCATCCTGTGTCAGTTTTCCATTGCTGACTTGACTTCTATTCTTCAGTGTGTAAATGGTAACCAGGAGGGCAAGAGCTTTCTGAGCTCTGCCTGTGCTCTGGAAGTCACGTCGCTGTACAAACAGCTCCTCCTCCTTTGGGCAGTGGCCTCGGTCGCCTGTGGCCAAGGCACTGCTTCTGAACCTCAGGTCCTGCTTTGTTACACACAGTGTCACAGCAGTGCTTTGTGTGTCCGTCTTTCTGCATTTGCGCGTTCTTGCAGATATGTCTTTGAGACAGTGTTCTAGCATCTAGGTCCCCAAACAGCAAATATCTGCTGTCATTTCTGGATCAAATGGTAAAATTTCTATACATACTACCAAAATGTCTCTGAATCATGCTGTTTTTCATTTCTGCCAATAAACTGCATCAAAGCTCTTGTTTTATCAATAGCAGCACCAATAAGAATGTGGTCGCATTTTGGAGCTTTTCCAACCTCCTTGGTGAGAAATGGCTCAATTTAAATTCCTCTTTCGGTAAGATAAGTGAATGTTAGTGTTATTTCGCAGAAATAAGGCTAATTTTCACTTTTTCTTTGTGAATTGTCAGTTCATATCTCATAGGAGGCATTTCCTCATGCTTCAAATTATCTTTGTATAAATTAAGACAGGCTCAAATTATAGCAAGTATAGAATATGTCAAAACAGCCTCAGGTCCTATTGAAATTGGGTTAAGAGGTGGGGTGGGGGGAGCATGGAGTATCACAGGGCTCTAACACACACACAAAAGCAAAAGTAGCTTTCGGTGATTATAGTTGAATTACAAGACAAATACTGGAAGCCAGGCATGATGGTGCATGCATGTAGTCTCAACACTGGTGGACGAAGACAAGAGAATCAAACAAGGCCAGCCTGAGCTACACAGTGAGACCCTATCTCAAGACAGTAACAACCGAAGTTAGGTATCTAAGGTGCTCAGGTTCATTTCATACAATAATCCATGTAATAACTACTACATGCATCCTATGTCCAAGCACTTTTGGGGGCACTAGAAATACAATAAATATTCTCTCCTTTCTTGAGGACCAATAGAGAAGAAGATGGCATTCTTGTGATCTGAGTTAAAACATGAAGCCTAAAAGAATATGATCATATTTTGTCCCCTACATTTGTATTTTCCTCAGTAGGGCTAGACACCCATTGCTGTAACACTCGGCATGAGACGGTTAAAAACAGCAATAATCATCCTGGCTTCCACCACAAAGATGGTGGATTGCCCTGGAAGAGGACTCAGCCTCATTTTCTCATCACAATGAAAGGAAAGAAATTTCAGAGATCTTAACACTTTTCCAAGTCTGAATGCCTCTAGTGTTCAGGTCTTCCTGAGCTATTTCTACAGGATCAGCCTTTGAAGCATAACTGGGACCCCAGCCCTCACCCTGGACCCCAGCCCAGCCTGGTGAATGCATCCTAAGCAGTGTTTGGTGGCATTGTTTCGGCTTGATTGTTCCTGGGCCAAGCCACAGAACTCTGCAGGGTCATGGAACAGGTTCAAAGGGACCACAGGATGTTTTCAATGTGACAATGAAAGTGACTCCCAGAAAAGTGGGAGAAAGAAGACAAAAGTGTTGTGCTGGGGGCAGGAAGGCTGCTCTGAGCTGATAAATTATACAAATTGTTCCTTACTAAGGGGAGCGCTAAGGCTTGTGATAAGAAAAAGCATATGTAAGCAACTAACATTTATTGAAGGCTTCTGCCCCAACCCTGCCCCCAGAAAGAAGGTTTCTATGGTAAACCTCAGAATTTAGACCCGTCACTAGCCCCTTCATGGCCCTGAGAAGTCACTTCAGTGTCCTGAGCCTCAGTTTATCTAGAAATTGAGAAGAAGGTGGTGTTCTTAGGAGGTTGGGATGGGTCATGGTTTTTGCTCTGCTTTACAGTGTTCCATATTCCTTTGTCCCCTGTGCTACCTCTTTCCTGCACATTCTCACCTCTGGCAGCATCAAGCAAGTATACACATGCAAGAGATTTAGGTAGAGAAGACTGACAAGCTGAGGTGTTGCTGAGGCTGGTTTCTCCAGAAAATTGCTTATTAGTGTTTCAGGAGGGTGTTTGAAGCTCTTCCTGAATGCCCAGTGAGATGAGACACTCAGAATCTACTCCACAAAGCCCTGCTCCAAGGCAGCTGCTGCCTCTGCTCCTTCAGGAGTGACAGGAAGTGCTGCCCATCAGCCCAAGAGCTCGCCTCCTCTCTGCCAGAGAATGCAAAGCTTTTTCGGGTTTTGATTGCTAAGTGAGGCAGGCAGAGTAAGCAGCCTAAATTAAGAGTCCAGGTGTCTCCCTGCAGAAACTCTCCTCTGCCTCCCTGCTGGGCCAGAGATGCTTAAGTGGACAACAGTGTCACTTGGGGCTCCAGTGTTTGAGCGATGGGCCCTATCTCACAGGAAGGTCATCTCCCTGCAGTCCAGGGCATACTCTCAGCCTGAAGTGCTGAAGGCTTGCCTCACCTGGCGAAACTGACACACAAAACAGACAGAGGTGTATCGAGGCTGGTGGGAAGTTGGGGAGTGAACTTCCCCTGAGGACAGAAGGGCTTATTGCTGTGAATAGACTAACACTGACTTGGGGGAGTCAGACTGCCACACTCCAAATAAGCTGTGCTTGGTTAAGTCTTTCCATCCTCTGGTTGTGTGAAGAATAGAATAGAAACATGAAGGCTTTAGAAAAAATAATCTAAATGGAAAGAGTACTATATTCTATTTCCTTGTGACCATCTTGCCTTGGGCTTTCCTCAATCCTTTCTGCAGGTCTTTCCCATCTCTTCTGAGCTTCCTTCCTCCATCCGCTGTTAACTGTCCTCAGAATGGGTCCTCGGCACTTGCTCACCACACACCCCACTCCAAGAAGCTTCATCCACACCAGGAATACATCACCCTGGTTTGGGTTTGTTTGCATTCTGTCTTGGCCTGGGAGGAGTCTGCTTTCTTTTTCTGAAGCAAGGTCTCAACCTATAGTCTGAGCTACTCTATGCCAAGCAGGGTGGCCTAGAACTTCTGGCTATTTTCCTGTTTCTGCCTTTTGGGTTCTAGATCCCAGGATGCCACCATTCTGACTCCCCCCCTCCTTTGATGCCTGTGACCCTCAAAGCCCCAAATCAGCAACAAGTCCCCAGAGTTCTACACAATGAACCGCACTGCCGTAAGCTGTTGTTCTAGTGTTCATCGCTAGTTCAACTCTGTGTTGTTTTACAAAGATTCTGAGGTAGATTTAATAAATGCACAAAAGGCAAAACTAAGGAAAGATAACATCAACATGAAGCTAAGAGTGACAGGGAAGAAGAGATGAAACTATGGATAAAATTTGTTCAACAGCTCCATTTTGAAAAATTCCATATAGTTCAGCTTTCACTCTGAGTTTCCTAGCAACCATTGCAAAGAAAAAGCAAGTTACAGTGTGAAGTGTCTTTAAATTAAAATAATACATAGCAAATCCATTGTTTATGTGCAGTAGTGACCTTCTTTCTAGCAAGCAGATTTGAGAGAAAATTCCCCAGGCGATTCTTTTCAACAAATAACTTGCAGTGCACTAAGGCCATGTCTTTGACAACATCCTAACTATAAATACGAAGGTGGAGAGGCTTAGTGCTATTTCTGACAACTTCCTACAATACCTAGTGGAATGATGCCAAGTATTTATGTAAAATAATTCCCGAGTCAGGATGGTAAATCAAGTCTATAAATCTGAGAGGTTGCCTTGAGAACAGGGTAAAGTAACTATTGCCTGCTCTGTACTGTTCTTCAACCGGGTTTTGGAATTACTGTTTGGCAGTGAGCCCAAAGTTAGTCTCTTGAAGTCTTGGGACTGCAAATACTCTGCCTGGTTTAGGTGCAGATGTTCTCTCTGGAAAATCCAGCCAAGGCGGGAAGGAGGTGAGAGTGAATTGTATCCTTTTATGGAAGCTAAACTGCCTTCTGTAAACATTGCCCAAGCAGAAGCCACTCTCCTTGCTGCTGTGTTGAGTTGCCTGAGGGACCACTGGTGAACAGAACACAATCCAAGGGTTTCTGCCAAGCAAGGACGTTAGCAGGTAATGTCTCAGGTCACTGTGTAAAGGGAGATCTGTGCTGCAGTCAGGAGGGAATGGAGGGTTTCTACCAACCTGTTGGAAGCTTCAGAACTGGCCACTGAGATGGAAGAGACTGAGCTCTAGGCCCCTCAGACTGGAAAAGCATTTCATTTTGTACCCTTTCTCCTCAGTGGATCACCTCAGGCAAATCATTCTCTATCAAGTCATAGCTGAGAAGGGGGGCTACTCTAGCCCAATACTGCAGGCCTATGAGACCCAGCTGAGTCTGCTCTGGGTTTACTCTATGTTGCATTGAATAATTACCCCATTTTATAAAGCAATGGCCTTGACCCAAGTTACACCATTTTGAGCCTAAGTACCACAAAAGAAAGACTGGACCTTATTTCCACAAAACAAAAACACATTAGCCCATACACCAGGAGGCACAAACTGATAATTACCTGTTGCCAGTAAATGACGATACTGTAAATAAGCCATGTCAGAAACACCAGACAAACGGGCTTATTGATCATAGATATAACTAGGAGCTCCCTCACCTAGGACACCCCAAGGCTAAATTTGGCAAGAAAACTGACTGGTCACCTAGTAATTTTCCATGAGCCTCTTCCAGGAAAATTGTCACAGTGAACGGATCCTTTGTCCCCAAGCTCCAGTTCCAGCATAGTTACTTTCTCCTGCCCATGACATCCAATGAATGTCAAGCTGACCATAAAGTTGGCCTAATCCCCCTGACCCACAACTGATATCTGCACAAGGATCTAAGATTTCTTATCTTGTTCCCTGAAGACTCCTCCTTGCCCTTGTGCCAGCCCTTTGCCTCCAACTTCAGGATAGCTTTAGAGCTCTGCCACTACATTAACCCTTTCTCTACCATCCTGTAACCTGCAAATATGTGTGAAAATCTTGTTAAGTACCGCATGTGATCTGAGAGTTAATGTCGGTGCTTGTAATAAAAGAACCTGTGATTGCCAACAGCCAGCTGTCAAAATCAAGATCAACTGACAAAGGGGCCAGAGAGAGGGCTCAGCAGTTGAGAGCATTGACTACTCTTCCAGAGGACCTGAGTTCAATTCCCACCACCCACGTGACAGCCCACAACGGTCTGCAACTCCAGTTCCAGGGAACCCAACATCCTCATACAGGCACACATGCAGGTGACACACCAATGTACACAAAATAAAAACACTTTATTTTAAAAAGATGACTTTTAAAAGAAGATTAATTGACAGGTTGCAGCTAACAAAACTGATAAACTTGAGAAATATTTGTTATTCAGTCCATTCAGACACTGTGGAAAGACACAATCATCCAGGGTCTTTCTGGGCATGGGTGCATGACGTGCCAGCTTCAAGCATCAAGGAGTGCCGAGCCAAAAGAAGTAAAAAAAGGGCCCTTCATGGGGCTCCCAATCTCTGCACCCTGGAGGCCTCCATGCCATTGGGAGAGTAACTTCAGTTTTTTTGCCAGGAAGGGTTTCTCTGGGGTTCAGCATCTCCTGAAGGCAGGGTAGCCTTGTAGTCTCAGGGGCTTGGGCCTGAGCAAACATTTGTGGCTTCCTAGACCTCATTCACTTGGCCACCTGATTTAATTGCAACTGAAGTGGACAGGTCCAGCTTATTCCTTTATAGCTACTATAATGTATACTGCCATCTATCTATATATCTAAGTATCTATGCATCTATACATCTGTGCATCTATCTATCTATCTATCTATCTATCTATCTAATCTATCTATCTATCTGCCTGAGAATGCTACCTCCATACACAGGAGCATATAGAAAGTATTAGGGAAATGATGACCACAGAAAAGCCCTACTAGACAATCACAACAAATCTAGGGTTTTATTTGCAATTCTAGAATCTGGCAGGAAAACAGACCACTGCAACTCAACACACTTGCATATTACATTTCTAGTGAGGGAAAAGGAGGTGACACGGATGGAGATGGGCACAAAGAGAGTCAGGTTGGTCACAGTTGTTGGCTTTATCTGTATGTAGTCTAGACAGTTGGCTACCTGTGATTGGCCAAAGCATATGGCTGTGAATAGCTGGGATCCAGCTATTCCTTGTAAAGACCAATTCTTCAGTCGTTAGGTTTTCTATTTATTTACTTGTTGAGTTAGATTGTAGCTTCTTACATAAGGACTCAGGCCAAGTTTAGTTTAACTTGGTCTGCAACCAGTAGAATTCTAGTAGAATCCTTCTTACAGAATGGCAGGTGGTAGGTAAATGCACTGTTCATTACAATTTGGATATGAGGTGTTTCCCCAGAGCCTTGTGTATTAAAATTTGTATATTAAAAGCTTTTTCTCTAGCTAGAGACACTGTTCTGGAAGATGCTGGACACTTCAGGATGTATAACTCTAGTAGGACACTGGATGGGTCCACGGGACCATATCTTGTTCTGGGCCCCATTCTGTCTTGTATTCTGCCTCCTGTTCTGCATATGTGAGTCCCTTGCCTCCCTACATGCTCCCTACAGTAACATAGCTCTGTCTCACTATGTATCAGCCTAGAAACAGTGAAGCCCGGTGATAACAGACTGAAACCTAGGAAACTGTGAGCTAAAATAAATCCTTCCTTTAAGTGACCTCTCTCGGGTATTTGGTCAGACTGAAAATACGACTCACATCGGATCCAAACTACAAAAAACTTCACAGGTTTCTTCTGTTCTGAAGTGGTCACAATCCTCTCCATGGAGTCTTTGTGATATTAATATGTTCTGCTTCCTTGATAGGAAAAACACAACTGGGCATAACTAATTATATGCTGAGTGCATACTAATACACACATACATACATACATACATACATACATACATACATACATACACACATGCACACACATGCATACATGCACATGTATTGACATACATACACACACATGCATACACACCACACACACACACACCCATGCATTACCTCTAACCCAGCAGAGGGGTCTAAATGTTTTCAAATATCCCATTAGCACAAAGGAAAGGAATAAAAGAGAATCAAGAAAGAACAAATGACAAAACAATAGGTTTAAAACAAGTGACATTACTCATTTTATTACACATAAAATAAGGTCTCCAGCTGGGTTGGGGTGGCATTCTTCTTTATTCTCAAAGGCAGGTGGGTCTCTGTAAGTTCAAGGTCAGCCTGATGTACAGATTGAGTTCTAGAACAGCCAGGGCTACAGAGAAAGCCTGTCTCAAACAAAACCATAAAGTAAATAAAATAAAAAATAAACGTTCAGAAAGGAAAAACTTGAATCCAGGCTCTGTAGTGCATGTCTCTAATCCCAGCACCCTAGAGGCAAAGGTAGGCAGCTCCTCACTTCACTTCACCCAGTGTGGGTGGCATAGTGAGACCTTGTCTCTGAATCCAGAGATTGTCAGCATAGATTAGAAACATCTAATTCAAATACAATGACACAAATACATTGAGTGTAAAATTACAAAAGCAGATGTATCTATCATACAACAGGGAGCATAAAGTGGTTTTCTGGGCTGGAGAGATGGCTAAGTGATTCAGGATGCTCGTTGCTCACACAGAGGATCTGAGCTTACTTCCCAGCTCCCACTTGGGGAGGCTCACAACCTCTTCTGGCCTCTGCAGACACCTGTGCACATGGGTTAACACACATAGACACACACATACGTACACATATATTTTTAAAATGTAATTTTAGCCATAGTTCCCACTTCATCATAAGTGGGAACATATATTGTCTCATATATTTATAACATCTTGATATGTGTTATTAAAATCAATGTGTCAAAAAATCAATGATAGCAAATTCCTTATTATCTATAAACATATTAGTTTATGTTTAACATTTGTTAGTTAATATAAACTTCAAGACAGAGTATTGCCATAGCTAATTAAGAACACTTCTTCCTACTGACAAAAGGGCCAATTAAATAGGAAGACATAATTATTTTAAATGTATGTATCTAAGAATAGAGATGCAAAAAAATTAAGCAAAGTAAATGGGATGTAAAACCCAATTCCAATTATTATAGTAGCAAAACCATTAAGCATTTTCAAATGAAACAAAATACCTGTAAAATCTCTGCACTGAGAACCGCCTTATATCTCTGTGAGAAGTGCAAGAGATCTAAACAGCAGAAGAAGCATGCTCTGTCATAAGCTAGGAGTCAGCCTTCCTGACAATCCCTCTCAGCTTGATGCATTAACTAAAATTCCAAGAGCTTATTTCATAGATATAAAAACTAACTCTCAGACGATACCAAAAATCAAAGAATCTAGACTGGTCAGAAACAATCCTTTAAAAGCACTGAAGAAATTTTAACTGATTTATAGCAACCAAGGCGTATTCTGAACCGTAGTATCTGGCCTTAAGACAGACAAACATCTCAAGAGAGAAGAACAGAGAGTCTAGAAATAGACTCACACTTAGATCCTCAATTGATTCCCCCCCCCCCCCAAGATACTAAGGCAGGTCAATGGGAGAAAGAAACCTTTCAGTAAATGATATCGACACATCTGTATGTATGTGCAGACAGAAGTACCTTCAAGTCATGTTTGAACCTTTCATACTATGCCCTAAAGTCAATATGAGTAGGGTAAGTGCATATAGAAGCAGGAGCTACATGCTTCTAGAAGTAGAAGTGACTATCTTCACAAGCCAGGCTCCTCAGCAGGGATGGCAGAGCCCTGTCACACATAGCAGAGAGGGAAAGACCATAAATGGAAAGTACTGTACAATACAGATAAACTGTTCAAATGAGTAAATCGATAAAAAAATGCAGTTCTGGAGCCTCTTGCGGACAAAAGAAACTCAAATGAACCCTGTGGCTTGTTGGATGCCAAACAGAGACATTGGGGTGAACGTATATCTTCAACACAAGACGTAGTTGCAAGTTCAAGAGATGTGTCTTTCACCACTCACTAAGTCTGTCCGCTCCTGAGGAAGGCTGGGAGGTACTAATTCCTTAGCAGAATGAGCACACCTCACTTTCTGAAAGGCATTATCCTAAACTGGACAGATGGTCCATGGAGAAACAGCCAATGTCAGAGCTGGGACAGAAATGGTACAAAACAGGCTGCCAGTAAGAAGGCACTCAGTACACACAAGAACGGTCGGGACATGTCAGCGGCCAAGTTACTCCCTAGCTAACCTGATTCAAATATCAGGGGGGGGGGGAAGTCGGTGATGGACCATAACTTGCAGAATGAAACAGAAGCACAGAACTCTGCAGAGACTTTATAAATATGTAAATCAAGTTGGAGAAGAAAAATGTTTACCTGCTCTCTGAGATCCTTCCAGTGCTTACAAGTATTTGCAATGGGAAGACCAGGTGAACAAAGTTCCAGCAACAGGGAAGTTGAAATCCTGTCAGGCCTGCCCCAACCGCTAGGAATCAGGGACATTGAGTACAGCTTCACTTCAGTGGTTTCCTCGTCAGAGATACACAGGTTTAATCAGGACAAGCCATCAGGCAGCTTGGAGATGTTTTCCAAAGCTGGCTTGTAGCCATCAGAAGTGTCAAAGCCACAGAAATCTAGAAAAAGAAAAACAAAGAATTGGTCTAGCCTAAAAGAGACTGCATGTATATGTGATCATGAATGCAGTGAGCGGATCTAACCCGGGTCTTCTTGCTTCCGTGGGCATTCCCAGGAAGCTTGTGGGACGTGGACAGGTTCTGAGGCTGGCACTGTAATGAGAGGGTGATGAAGCCCTTCCTGGTTGGGTGGATACACGTAGTTCTATGGGAGATGTAGTTCATTAGGTCACACTAAAGTGAACAGTGTGTCAACAGCTGAGTCCACACCACTCAGGTCCTCGCTCTGTACCTAGACCTTGTCTTACGTTCGAGATAGAAAAGGCGCAGGGCAGATGTCCTGCAGAACTGTGTCACTTCCCTGCATGCTGTGCCTGTCAGTGCCCCTCCCACCTGCTCTGACACCTAGATGTACTGCTGTAGGAGCGGCTAGCTGAGGAATCCCTCCCTCCCCACCTTCTTCTGCATCTTGAAAGGAAATGGATGATACTTATCCGCTCAGAATAGGATCTGAATATTTCTGAGACCCGTTTTTGAGGGGACCTACACTGTGGTAAGTGAAGATTTTAGTGAATAAGCTTTGGGTTTTTCACAAAGCTGAGTGAGTCACCCTGTTCCTTCAAACGGTGTAAGGGGGTGAAGTGTGCCTGACAAAACAGAAACCAGCTCATCACACAAGCGATTACTTTTCTGAACAGGGTCTCATTATGCAGCATATATATACAATGTTACATCCCTAATTCATCCTCTGCTCCCATCTACCCAGTGCTGCACGGCCTCTGGATGTGCACAGGGCCAGGAGAAGATGTGATCAGGTGGCAAGGGCAAGGTGTTTATCATCAGATCTGAGTCTTATGCTCATCCTACTGGCGGTGTCACCTCTACTGACATCCCAGCCTCCTCTGTAAAATGGAGAACTCTCTGAGGCTGAAATGAGGCGACGGTGGCAGAGACCAACAGCCAATTCATCTTCTCCCCATGTCGAGGTCACCAGTTGACATCTTGCCACCCTATGATATGCTGTGTTACATGGTGATTCATCTGTAGCCTAAGCAGAGTCTCGGTGGTGACCTCAGGACCAAAGATGAAAGAGGCCACTGGACCTTTCTTGTGTGTCCTGTCTCCTCTGCTGGCTGGTGGCAAACACCATCCTGAGGGTGGACTATCCACCCATTAGACAAAAGGGGGCTCAGAGGGAACCCCACAGGATGGAAGGAGAGAACCAACCCCTGAAACTTGTCCTCTAACCTCCACATATACACCCACCTATACAAAATGAATAAATAAGTAATAAAAAGATGAACTAGCAATGGGGAACTTGAGTGTGTGAGAAAGCAACATCTGCTGATTTTTCAGTCATTACGATTTTTAAGTCCATCTCTGTAGCAGTTTGGTTTATCCTAATTGAAACAAAAATCCACGCAACAGTCTGGCAATCAGGGGAAACGTGCCCACTTGAGATGAGTGTGAAAACCAACACATCCCAGATCACAGCAGAAAGCTGACCATAAGTCACAGCTCCCAGGCCAAGCTGACCTCATTAGAACCAGAGGAAGGTTTTCTCCAATCTGAAGAAAGTACGTGGACAGGAAGAAAGGGACCCCGCCCACAGGACCATGATTCCCAGCAAGATCACCTGTGAAGATGACCAGAGCCTTGAAACACATACAGGGGTAGAACCAAGACCTCAGAAGTCTTGAAACACATACAGGGATAGAACCAAGACCCCGGAAGCTTCTAGACTCTCCACAGGCGATTTAATGCCTGCTTGTAAGCACTGCTATAGATGATGAGGGTTACTAGAAGGCTGCCAACTTAGCTTATTCTGATTCCGTACTCGATAAGCAAGTGAGAACATGGTTCCCAGTCAGGGGGACAAAAAGACTTTATAGCTGGAAATCGCAACTTGACATCCTGTGTTATAAAGGCTTGGCTTTCCATGCTTCAACTTCTGCTCTGTAAAATGGGAATCCTAAAAACATCTGTGGTGGTTTGGACAGGAACAGCCCCCATAGGCTCTTAGATCTGAAGTCTTAGCCATTAGGGAGTGGCCTTACTTAAGACAAGTTAGTAGGTGTAGCCTTGAGGAAGTAGGTGTGGCCTTGAGGAAGTAGGTGTGGCCTTGAGGAAGTAGGTGTGGCCTTGTTGTAGGAAGTGTGTCCCTGGGAGTGGGCTTAGCACAAACCGGGTTCAGTGTCTCTCCCTGCTGCCTGCGGATCCTGATGTAGAACTCTCAGCCACCTCTCCAGCATCATCTCTGCCTGCATGCTGCCATGCTTTCTGCCATGATGATAATGGACTAAACCTCTGACTATAAGCCAGCCCCAATTAAATGTCTTCCTTTATAAGAATTGCCTCGGTCATGGCTGTCTCTTCCCAGCAATAGAACATTGACAAGGGCCCCATACTGGTTCTGTGAGGATGGTGAGAGGGGTCGTGGAAAATGGCTAGAACAGTAGCTAGTCCACAGTAAGTACATTGCTTGTCATTGGTATATGCCCCTGCCTTTGAGACCTGATACTTTGTCACTGTGACACCAAAGCAACTTCATGAGAAGCCCCAAAGAGTAGCTCATTCCTAAGCTACGTCTCATCTTTCAGGGAGCTGCCTGAGCACCCACCCAGAGCCTCTGAGCAGCCGTGCTGGGCTAGCTGAGGCCATATGGGAACCTCAACAATCTAACTGCCACAGCTTCTGACTGTAATAAATTCGCAGATCTGGAACTGTAATGGAGCTGCCAACTGATAAAAATGCACCTTTTTCCCCCCCAAAAAAAATTTTCCCCCTTTTTAAAAAGGGGGGTTTTTTCCCCCCAAAACCCCCCCTTTTTAAATTTTCCCCCCCCCCCCCCTTTTTTTAAAAAAAAAAAATTTTTTTTGGGCCCCCCAAAAAAACCCCCTTTTCCAAAAGGGGGTTTTTTTTCCCCCCCCGGGGGTTTTTTTTGGGGGGGGGCCCCCCCGGGGGGGCCCTTTTAAAAAGGGGCCCCCTTTTAATTTCCCCCCCCCGGGCCCCCCCCCCCCCTTTTTTTTTAAATTTTTTCCCCGGGTTTTTTTTCCCCTTTCCTTTTTTTTTGGGGTTTTAAAAAACCCTTTTTTTTTCCCCCAAAAATTTTTTTTTCCCCCCCGGGGTTCCCCCCCCCAAAAAAAGGGGGGGGGGGGGGGGGGGGTTTTTTTTCCCCCCCCTTCCCCCGGCCCCCTTTTTTTCCCCCCCCGGGTTCCCCCCCCCCGGGGTTTTTTCCCCCCCGGCCCCCCCCCCCCCCAAAAAACCCCCCCCCAAAAAACCCCCTTTTTTTTGGGGGGGGCCCCCCCGGCCCCCCCGGGCCCTTTCCCCCCTTTTTTCCCCCGGGGGGCCCCCCCCCCCCTGCCCCCCCCCCCCCTTTTTTTTTTTCCCCCCCCCCCTTTTTTTTCCCCCCCCGGGGGCCCCCCTTTTCCCCGGGCCACCCCCGCCCTTTTTTTTTCCCCCCCCCCCCCAAAAACCCCCCCCCCCCCCCTTTTCCCCCCGCCCCCTTTCCCCCCCCCTTCCCCCCCCCCCCCCCCCCCAAAAAAAAAATTCCCCCCCTTTTTTTTTCCCCCTTTTTTCCCCCCCTTTTAAGGGGGGGCCCCCCCCCCCCCCCCTTTTTTCCCCCAAAAAAAACCCCCTTTTTTGGGGGAAGGGGCCCCCCCTTTTTGGGGGGGGGGGCCCCAAAATTGGGCCCCCCAAAAAAAAGGGGGGGGCCCTTCCCCCCCCTTTTTTAAAAAAAAGGGGGGGGGGCCCCCCAAAAAAAAAAAATTTCCCTATGCAACCTTAACCCCCCCAAAAAAAAAATTTTTTTCCCCTTTGGGGGCCCGGGGAAAAAAAGGGGGGAAACAACATCAGAAAGGTAATGCTGAGGCAGGAGAAACAGCCCCACGGGAAAAGGGCACGAAGGAGATGACCTTGAAAATTTTTCTCACCGAGTTGGGGTTCAACAGGCACCGACCAAGGGTCCCAAACTGGGTTTTGGGGGGGGGTGCCATATTCCTTTAACAAAAAGGGGCCCATCCCTCAGAAGGGGACTGTGGGTTTTTGGGGAGAGGTCCCCGTCGCCCCCTGGGGATGGGAGATTAGGCTGCGGGAAAAAGCGGGGCCTCAGAGTACAACCCCCCAAACCAGGAAAAAGCTCTTTTCCGTCCCCAACAACCTTTAAAAATTATTCTGTCCCCCCCTTGGCCACGAGTAGTAAACCCCCAAAAGCTTACCGTCCCTTCCCCACAGACCCTAGGAGCAGGTGTATCGCTTAAAAAAAGAAGGTGAACAAAAAAAAAATGGATTTCCCCAGAAACTTTAAAATTTAAAAAAAGATTTTATTGAAAAAAAATTTTTTTGCAAAGTAAATAAAAAAATAACGCCAAAAAACCCTGGGAAAGGGCGTTTTAGTTCCTTTCGGGCCCCCCGAAAAGTTTTCCAATAGCCCAAAACATTTGGAGCACCCCATCGGCCCCGCCCCCCGGGGGGGGAACCAAAAAAGGAAGGGTGGCAAGGCGCGGTTTTAAGGGGGATGGCTGGGGGGAGGAAGAAGGAAAAAAATTTTTTGTCTGGGGCTCTTTTTAAATCGTCCCCCCTCCCCAGAAAACAACTTGGGGGGGGTCATTTTGATTCTCAATCACAAGCAGGGGACAAAGCCCTGTATGAGGGCAAGTCCTTTTTTAGCTGCCGGGTTTTCCAAATCCAACCCGCCCCAGGCACCATTCCAAAACAGGAATATGGCTCTGAGGCCTTGCATAAAACCCCGGGTTTAAAAGGGGGGACAAAGTGACCCCCTGTCCCCCTTCTTTTTAGCATCAGGAAAAGGATTAAAAAGATTTTGGGTCCAAGACGGTGGGTTTTAAGGGACACATGCTTTAAAAGGCAAATGGAATGGTTTGGGGGAAAACCAAAAAGGGTGTATATCTGGGAAACCCAAAAACACGGGGGGGCCCGAGGGGAAAAATGGGGCCCCCGGGGGCCCCCCCCCCCCCCGGAGGGAACAATTAACCAGAAAAACACAAGAACCTTTACTTTGATTTCTTCCCTTCTTTCCCAAAAATTTGGTGCAACTTATTGCGGGTTTTCCCCCAAGTGCCCCCCGGGGTTTTGGGAGGGCGTCCCCCCTTTTTAAAGCTGCTGAAGCGGGGTTTCCTGTATGAGGAGGCCGAACAAAGCAGCCCCGGATCATGCTGACTTCTAGGGGCCCCTACCGGGCCCTTTAAGGGGGGCGAGGTCGTCTGATCTAGGGAAAAGGCGGCCCGAGTCAGATTTCAAGAGGAAGGCCTTTCAGCGTCTCAGTGGGCCTCGCAGCCAGGCCATGATGCTCCCCGGGGAGAAAACAGGAAAAAGTACCCCGCAACGCCTTGGGAAGGGCCACATAGGGCTTGGGAAAAAAAGGGGCCAGAGCAAATCCTAGGCCCAGCCCCTCCTCTCCCGCTGCAGAAGGCGCTTTCACTGGAAGGCCTGCTCTGGAGTGCTACGCCCCGCCTCCCGTGGTCCTCATCGGCGGCCCACCCATCCCCTTCCCCCGCCCTCCGGAAAAACTTCTAACTGCTGATTTTTAGGCTCTTGGTAAGCTGTGGGGTTCCTACAGGGCAATGAAAAAGAAAAGAAAGTAGCCCCCTCCTCTTGGGGGCAGGGGGGGCGGGGCTGGGTGGGGGCGGAAACTATTCCTAGTCTCATCTCACCGGAGCTGCCAAGACTCGGTGCTGCAGGGCGGTTACCAGCGCAGTAAGAATCTCCCAACTTGGAGTGGGAAATCTTGTGGAAAGAGTGTGCCTGTGTTCCACCTCTTCGGATCCACACGATCCGACGGCCACAAACCCAGACCCCAGGGGGCAATGCGGAACCTCAGTCCACCCTTGACTTGGTGAGTCGCTCATTCCTCAACTGAAACGGGAAGACTGAAATCTTTGGTGTCTCCAAGGTGCTAAGGGCATCCCCGAGGGCTGGGATGTGCACCCCGTCACGCCTTCCAAGGGGCACCCAACCCGGCACACTTACGGCGCACATCCTCCATGTCTTTTTTTGTTTTTTCTTTCCCCCCGGCAGCAGCAGCATAACAATGACCCAATGACATGGGGCCCAATGGTACCTCCCGCAATGCCCGCATACAGTGCAATGTTCATGGAGGCTGAAAGAGGATGGAGGCGGTCTTCCGGCCCCAAACTCCCCCTCCCCCCCAACCCTTCCCCTCCCCTTAACATCCCTTCCCCCAACTCTTCCCCTCCCCCACTCAAACCCCCTCCCCCAATTCAAACCCTCCCCCAACCCTACCCCCCCCTAGTCAATAACCCGGTACAAGTAGAAAGTCAGGCGGGGGTGAGGGAACCAAATAGAAACCCTTTGGCAGCAGCAAAGTCCCTCCCCACCTCTGGGCCTCCAGTTCCACCCCTACTAGGGAGCCAGGGCTAAACTTCGTAACACAATGTGGTCCTGGAGCCTTGTGATCAGACAGAATGAGGGATGTTCTTTGGGTTAAAAGAGAAACAGATCCAAAGCACCTTACAGGCAAGGGCTCCCTAGGCTCTCCAAAAACCCCTGAGTTTAGCTTTGCCTGCTTCTGGCTTATGAGGTACCATGGTCTCCTTTTCTCCCCCCACAAAAAGAGAATAGGGCTTAAACCAAGACATCTGGTTCAAGAAACTCTCTTCACACCCTTGAGTGACCACAAGGCAGGCATGGCTGAAGAAGTCCCAGAAATGTGTCCCAGGATCTATTTCCAAAGAACAGGAAGAGCTGGGCTAGCCTCAGGGTGAAAAAGCCTGGGTCAGGCCATCTTCTAGGGTCACAGCAACCACCTGGTCCACCTCCAATGGCCTCAAACAGCACCTCTAGACCTATATAGCCCTCCCTCCTCCCCACCCTGCTCTTACGAGGTCTGGGTGCCACAGTGATGTTGCAGGACTCTGTCCCCACCTCATTGCTGGAGGTGCAGATGTAGTAACCGGCGGTCTCCGTGGAGATGTTCTTCAGAAGCAAAGGCTCGCCTGAGACTGAACGAAGAACAGCATGGTGAAAGGCAACCTTTGGTGGCACTGTGCACAGCCGATATGATGATGATGAGGGCCACAAAGGAACCTCCCGCAATGCCCACATACGTGCAATTTGGAGGAGGGGCAATCATCTCTAAGAACGCTGGGGGAAATCAACACGCAGTTGGGACAAAATAGTGGAAGGGCTTCAAATCCAGGCAAACTCTGGGTGCTAACTCTGGGCTTTGCCTACTTATTTGATTTAATATTTGCAAGTAACTTGTCCTATCAAAACTATTTCTTCATCAATTAGAAATGATGGTACCTATGGGAGGAGGTACTTGTAGTCTAAGATGAGATATTAATAATAAATATAAGTGCCCAGTAGGATGCCTGATCGCAGTGGCTCTGGCAGGCCTTGTCCTTCTCCCCAGCTAGCCATCTCAGTCTGCTCCTTTCTTTGGCCACTTCCTCCTCTCCTGAGGGTGATTCCCAAGGTTCAACTATCAAAGTATTGAAGTCCAGCAATCAAAAGTCCCTTTTGGTTCACCTAACCCTCCCAGTTAAAACTAAACACTGCATCTTAACACAGGGTTTCCCCCTTTACCTTTTAAACCACCATTAGCCTATGTGCCACGTTTTGTCTCCTCTATCCACAGTCCTTTGTCCCCTTCCTGGACAGGTACCACTTTCCCCTTCTCCCTCATCCCCATCTCCTGTTTTGGTCCCTTATCCCCCCCTCTGTCCCTCTGGGGCAAAATATATCTCCTTTGTGCTGAGAACTTGGTCTTGGTGGTCCTGGGCTGATCCTTTTCCTACATACATAACAGGAAATGTACATGTGTGATGTGTGGGTATAGGGTATGGACATGCTCTGGAGGGTGTTGTGTGGTGACTTGAGAGACAGGTCAGTTTAAACCTTCCTCTATCGAGTTCTTCACAGTGGCCGCCTCATGTGGAAACAAGAGTGAAAACAGGCAATGTCGAGCCGGGAGACGGGACCAGAGAGATGTTCTCACAAGACAGCTCTCCCTGAACCCATGACAGCTGTGTTATGTCCTGTTTCAGAAGATGCTTCGTCATCACTGCCATTTCAAGAGAGAAACCCACATCCCCTAACTTATAGTACCAGCTTATCAGAACCTTGTGCCACCAGGGTCACAATCTGTCCCCAGGACACACCTAAGCCCACCAAGAGGGACCTGTTGCAGCCTTTCAACATGAGCTCTCTAATTTCTAAGGAATTTACCCCAACTCACTCAGCCGGCTGGCCTTCGTCCCACTGCCACCCTCCAGTGTGGATTAAAGGCGTGCCCACCACCGCCCGGCTCTACTCTAATTTAAATAGCCAACTCAGTGTGTGTGTGTGTGTTGTGTGTGTGTGTGTGTGTGTCGGGTCTGTGTGTCTTGTGGCATACATGCGCATGTGTGTACACATGTGGAGGTCAGAGGTTAACCTCAGGGTGTCTCATCTCTTTTTTGTTTTGCTTTGAATAGAACCTCCCAATGAATCTGGAGCTCACTGATTCAGCAAGGATGCCCAGGGAGCCCTGGGGGCCTCCTCCTGTCTCTGCCCATCCCCCCGCCCAGTGCCAGCTTACAGGCAGGCTGCATGCTCAGCTTCTGTGGGATTGCAGCTGATCAAACAAGGTCTCACAATCTCACGCCAAGCAGTTTGCCACCTGAACCACCTCCTAGGCCCTGCATCCCTGGGCTTTAATACAGTGAAAAACTACAATTGGACCTGCAGCCATCCAAACCGTATGTAGCTGCTTCCCCAAACCAGGGGACAACCCACACAAGGTCCTGCCTCACATTCTGATGTTGATCTCTCAATATCCTCATGGTGTTTATCCTTCCAACATTCTTGTTATGGAAGGTGGACCACTATTCTCAACTCCGGGTTCCACAGGAAGTCCTTGAGTTTTATGTGGGCATGTGTGCCCGTATCCATGAAAGAATTTATGTATGACATAAAGCTATCACATCAACTCGCTTCAAACTAAAACATGTCGTTCCAGTCACAGTACAGAATGAGGAGATCGCCGTCTCCTGCATTCCCAATCTCTGAAGGAAGACACGCCGCGCGCGCGCGCGCGCGCGCGCGCACACACACACACACACACACACACACGCACACACACACGCACGATCAATGGTGACTTTATGAGTGGTTATGGTTCAAAGTGGGGGTTGTATCTGAACTCGTGATAAAGGGGGTTTACCCTTGTCTAGGGGCCGAGGAAGCTTCTAAAAGAAAGAAATAAGATAAAAATAAGTTAGTCACAGCACATTGATTTTCTTCTCATCCTAAGCATGCTATTTTCCCTTCAGATTCTTTCCTTAAAGCTCAAAGCACGTTTTTCTGTAAATAGTGACAGCCTTGGATTCTAGAACCCACCCTGAGTGTTTTCTGGTATACCATTTACACGTGATATTCATAAAACGGTACTGGAAAGGGGCCCAAAAGCAAGGCAATATGTAATCACTATGGCTTTAAAGCTTCGGGGGCGTGGCCCATTTTGTGGGGCGTGGCCTACGGGTGTTTTGCTATCCCAGGGAGCAGTGGAAACCACCACAGGGTTCAGAATCCTATTTCTAACCCAATTGGATTTATACTCTTAAGAGGATTTTAAGGGAAACACACTTTTACAGAAGGCTCCTGCATCTCCAGGCACAGGTGTGTTTAAGAGGCATAGCGCTGGCATCAGAGTCCCCACCCAAAAGTGTACTGCTCTGCGACTCATGTCCACAGCACCCCAGGGCAGCTCCTAGGCCTCCTTTAGGAAAGGGATCATGGGGTTCCTGTTTGCATGAGCCAGTACCATCCTTCTCCTAGTCTCTGAAGCAAACAATTTGTTCTAGAAACTTCTCTGGGATAAACTTGGGCTCATCCCATGCCACTGATTGGCTTTGATTGAACTGGAACTCTCAGGCTCCTTTTCCTTCTGGAAGAGCCCACTACTGTCTGAAACCCGGTTTCCCGTTGTTGTGGCGCCATCTTGTGGTCATGAAAGGGATGCATATGCCCGTCATCTGTCCGCTGAAGTCCTGATAACCCCAAGATATTGATATTGAATGAACCGATCTGCTCTTTCTGTCGGCTCCCACCAACGCCGGTCAGTAAGCATTGGCTGCCACGTCTCATCCCAGGCTCTGGGGCGGACCCCTGAAGTATTCCTGTTCCTGCCACTCCTGAGCTCACCAGCATTTTCAGAGGTCTCCTATGAGAAACTGCCTCCTTACTTCAAGGACGTAAACATTTGCACCATCTCAGCCTTGGGTGTGTTTTATGAAGCTTGTAAGTGACTTACAGCTACAAAGTTAAAACAGGGCTCCAGAGCTCTTCAGGAAACTCTGGGAGCAAGAGGCTTTGAGATCAGCACCCCTACCTCCATCACAACAGCCAGACACAAAACTGCACGGCAAGCATCACTCCCACAGTTAATACTGTCCGTCTGAATCAAAATCACCTAGAGAAGACGCCTCTGGGCTGCCTATGAGAAACGTCAGATCAAATCCGCCTTGGGCACGGCTGTGTGGGGCCGTCTAGATTAAGTTAATGAAGGTGGGAAGACTCGCCTTCCCACAATCCCTTGGGCTAGAATACTGGACTGAGTGGAAAGTGAACCGTGGACCAGAATTCCTCCCTCTGTGCCTGCCCTCCCCCTCTGTGTGTGTGTGTGGTGTGTTGTCTGTCTGTCTCTGTGTGTCTCTCTCTCTGTCTCCCTCTCTCCCTCTCTGTCTGTGTCTCCCTCTTCCTCCCTCCCTCCCTTTCTCGCTCTCTTCCTCCAGTGGCCAGGGGCATCGTAAGCTGCAGCTGCCATGGCTTCCCCACCTTGGAGGACATGCTCTTAAACTGTGAGTCAAGACACGTCCTCTGTCCCTTATGCTGCTGACATAAGGCATCTTATCACCACGGAGGATGGCCTCTGCTGTCACTCCAGGCCTGAGTTCTGACTGGATAGAGCAGAGAAGCAAATGTCACTTTAACCTCCTCCCATGCCCTCAGGATTCACCCACTTTTACTTAGCAAAGAGCTAAGTTTCTGACCCCACAGCTTTTTACGATGAAACTGGGTGCCCATTTGTGAGCTAGGAGGAGCCCAGTGCTTACAGGGAAAAGTCCAACCTCCTAGGCTAGCACATGGGTCCCTCTCCATCTTCCCTCACTCTTTCCCAAGAACAGCATCAGCCATCATTTCTACATGGACATGTACCCTACCCCTCAGCCACACTGACGCCATGACTCCCATGCTGTTTTCCACTCTGAAGGGTCTGCTGAACATAGCTAATAACACCTAGAACTGATTGTGCCCTTTGCCGTCTACCGGCACCAATCTCCGTGCTTTACGTACTTTGGTTCACCCTTCACAGTGACAGCATGAGATGAACACTGGTGTTGTGCCCATTCTACAGATGTACAGACTGAGGCAGAGACAGGCGAAGTATCTTGCCTCACTTGCTAACAAGGAACACAGCCAGGATTAAAGCCCATGGCTGCTCTGTAGCACATGGTCACAGTGCAACTCCAACATCCCCCTTTGTGAAGAAAACTTCCAGGATTCCTCACAGTGTCTGTCTCACATCACTGTGTCAGCCCCTGCAGCTCATGACCTCAGGACCTTCAGCTCTGGACCCTACAGTGCACACTTTGCAACAGGAAAATCACACATCACTGTGTTCTTAGACCATGAGCAGCAACAAAGAGTAGACAGGACACTGCAGTGTTTAAGCTGTCCAGGTGATTTAAACAGAAATCCCAGACACTCAAAAACTGGCAGTCCGGGAGCTGGTGAGATGACCGTGTGGGTAAAGGCATTTGGTACCAAGCCTGATAACCTGAGTTCAAGCCTGCGACTCACGTGGTGGGAGAGAAGAGGCTCCCACAAGCTGGCCTCTGGCCTCTCACTGTGCTGTTCTCCCCACATGTATACACACCACACAAATGCAATTATAGAAATGGGTCTAAAATTGGCAAACCAGGCTGGAGAGATGGCTCAGTGGTTAAGGGCACTGACTGCTCTTCCAGAGGTCCCGAGTTCTATTCCCAGCAAACACATGGTGGGAATAGACCATCTCACAAGCATCTGTAATGGGATCTGATGCCCTCTTCTGGTGTGTCTGAAGAGAGTGACAGTGTACTCACACACATAATATAAATAATTAAATCTTTAAAAAAAAAAAAAAAAAAAGAAAAAGAAAAATTGGCAAGCCAGAAACATACCAGCAAAACTGCAAGTTTGTGGTAATCACATCTATTACTATCTAGTACACCGTCCCTTTTACCTTAAGTCGAGTGAATTCTACTAACTTTTTGTTTTTTTATGAAGTTATTGTTCAGCCTCCAGATAACCAAGAGTGATAATCCAGTTGGCTTTGATGGAAACCCAGGGCGTACGGGGTGTTCATCCACGGGCTTCCCCCGGATGTTTCACAGGGCTTCCCGGGACACCCGATGCTCCTCCCTCGCCCAGAGCAACTCCACACACAGACTTTGCTCACACCTCCTTATCCCATTTCCACACACGCGGGACTGAACGACCTCAAAGCTAAAACTGAGGGACTCCCCTCGGTTCACTGGTGCAGCTACGGCAGCTGGTGGGCACTGAGCCCACGCGATTTCCACTCCAGTGGCCATAATGGCAGCAGAGTGTTAGCAGGGTCCCCAGCTCGGCCCCTCTCTCCTCTTCTTCCTCCCCTGACCCCTCCTGTATCTTGTTTATTTCCTGATCAAAGGTCAAATACTGGGTGACCATTACAAAATGGATCTCTTGGCAGCTACAGGTAAATTCGCCATAGCCTGAGGATGAGGACCCTAAACCCATGTTGTGTTTGTGATGGTGTCTGAGACGGACAGGTGTGGGTGGGAAACGGGGCTAGGAAATTCCCCACTCAAAAGTGGGCTTGAGGCCATAATTACACTTAAAAGAACAAGCCCCGGTGTTTCTACACAGAAAGTTTAGCGGGACTCACTTCCTGGAGAGAATGGAAGGTGAGAAGAGCAGAGGTCACGTGACCTCTACCATAGCCCGAGCTGAGCTTCACCGGAGCCACTGCTCTTTCCCAGCTGTGAGGTGCATAGGTTTTTGTGTGGAAAACCAATGCTTTGAGGGATGGTCCAAGGTAGCTCAAGGGCAGGGCTTGGTTAAAAAGACTTTGGTTGGTCAGCCTCTGTCTCCCTGGCAGCTGGAGGACACATGGCCCTTCCTGCTGCCCCCTTACCTGGCTGGGAGAGCGGCCGCTGCTGGTGCAGAACGTTGTAGCTCTTCCAGCTGTATGTGGCTCGGAGAGCCCTCTGCAGAGCGGCACGTCAGCTGGAGTTGTTCCCGATCACTGTCTCCCCTTCGATGCCGCAGTCTGGCTTGAAGGTGCCACTGTAAAAGAAAGAGACCGAACGAGTGACCTGAGTCGCATGGAGACAACTCCTAGCCCATCCCAATATCTACTAACCTCTGTCTCCTTCCGCACACAAGAGACGCTTGCAGAGGAACTCAAGCTTAGTGGTGAGATTTAATATTATAAGCTAATTCATCCCCAAAATATCTACTGTCATAGCACCCTCTTGAGGGCAGCTACCACAAGGTCGTGCTATCCAGCATGCTCCTCCCAGCCTAAGAGCAACAACTTTGTCAGAAAAGCTTTGACTCTCAAGGCTGTCTCTGGCTGCTGACATGCCCTCCTAGAAGGAAGGGCTGGAGAGGTACTGAACTATCACCTGAGATTCCAGCCACTCTGTCATATGCCAGTAGCCATTTGTAAGTAATCCTGTCGCTAATTTTTCATGGTCTTGTCTCAGAAGATGCTAGAGTACATAGACTGTGGGATGCATTTGAAGTGGGGTTGCCCATCTATACAGCCTGGAGAATTGTCGGCACTGAGTGGATTCCAGCACTGAGCAAGTTGTGGGCCGCCCCGGTTTGCATAGAAACACAGTAACTCCGAGTTCTCCACGCTGGGCTTCAGTGGAAACATTTTGCTTTGTCTTTGGTGTCCTGTAGAGTTTGTTTGCATCTCCCCAGGGAAAGAGTCCCCACGGGCTGGTTGATAGTGGCTTTGGCTCTCTGGACCGTGAGAGTCTAAACATAATCAGCGTAGCTGTTATACAGATGGGGGCCACCGGAGCACACAGAAGGGACACTTGTTCTTGGGTTCTGGCAGATGTGGGACTAGAACCAAGGTTTCCTGACTCCAGACCCAGTGCTCACTCTATTGTCCCAGGTGGGCTCTTTCTGCTCCTAACTCAGCGGGGATCACCGAGTCCCTGATCTGTTAATCAGGGGACAGCAAGCCCCTGTGGGGGGCCATATGGGATTTGTGGGCACAATATTATCTCCAATGCTGGTTTTTTCCCCTTGGAGGCATGTAAACTATATTTTTATTCTTTGAAATCTTCATACATGTATGCAATGTATTTTGATCATGTTTTCTACCCTACCCTGATCCCAGTCGCGCCCTCTAGACAGCTCCTTCTCCCTTCTGGTTTTAATAATGCCTTAGAACCATAAGGGCAGGGCAGGTTGTGGGCTGATGCTGCCCAGGGTTTCTCACCCTAGGTTAGATGGTCTCTGTAGCCCTTCAGCCTCGTGGGACTGTTCTCTGTGGATCTACCATTTTCCTCTCCCCCTACTTTGCTAATAAAATGCAATCAGCACTAGTAGCTAGACAGCAGGAGGGACTCCAGGCACCTGCTGGGTGAAGAAGGTGACTGAAGACATGGAATTGGACTGAGGTGACCAAGAAATGCCAAAGAAAGGAGTCTGTAAGCCCCAGCAGCCATTGCAAACCATCCGAACTGGCTTTTGAGACTCCAAGCCTGTGACTTTCCCTCAGCCAGCCTTGCTAATGTCACGTTGGGTGGAGTGGATGGTTCTGTAAATGTTATCAGGTACCCAGGTTCTGCCTAACAATGCTGGGCACTGCTGTAGCAGTGACTCTAAGTGAGTCACGGAATCTAGTGGGGGACAAAAGACAACGGAACAATGGCAGAGCAGGGGACGGGACTGCTGGGCAGAGAAAGGTAACCCAACACGCTGTGACCTGAAGGGCACCATGAAGTGACAGGAATTAGAGCAGAGATGAGCAGGCCGAACAGGAGAACAGCATACGCAAAGGCACAGAGGCAACAAGCAAGAAGTACCCGTGAGAATCCAGGAAGCAGCGGTAGGGGTGAGGAAGGGAGAGCACACTGTGAAGGAAGTTGTATCTGATGTCCTTTGGACCCTTCTACCTTTGTCATATACCATCTCGGATGGTTTGCTTCCCCAGGTCAGGCACAGGGCCACCCATCTTGAGGGTTAATGCCAGTCTTAGCCCACCTGGAAGTTGCTGGAGAACTGTTCCTGACTCTTCTCTTCCAGTCCAGCAGCTGCATAATTTCTTGGAAACAGGTAGGTTATTATTAGGAGTGCCTCACATCTGCTGACACAGCGGGCCAGCCAGGTAAGGTGGAAACCACCATTGTCATCAGGAGTGACACATTAGAGGCACTCCTGATCGCCAAACAAAACCCAAGCTTCTGAGGATCAAAGCCAAGCCTGCAAGCAGGTGAGCAAAACACCTGCCAGAAGTTGGCTATTTATCAGCCTCCTGTCATCCTGCTAGCCCTGGGGTGACTCTGGAGGTGCAGAGGAGGCCAACCTACCCTCTAGGTATTTATTCCTGCTGTGGTTCTCTCCTCCTCCTGAGCCCCACACCAGAACCTTGCAGGACCCTTACTTAGCCAACCACACCCTCAGGCGTTCCTTAGCAGGAGATGCAGTGGCAAACTCCCACACCTCCGTAAGACTAAGTAGCGGAGTAGCAGAGGGACCCCTGAGCTAGTTTTTGTTTGTTTGTTTGTTTGTTTGTTCGGTCGGAGTGGGGGTGGGGTTGTCGGATACAGACAGAAGTGGGAAGGAAAGTACCAGATACTAACTGCTGAAGCATAAAAAGCAAATGTGCTTTATTGAAAACTAGCGCCTACTCCATTCCTTGGGTGTGGCCTGAGCAGGAACTCCAGAAACTGCCCGCGGGGTGATGGCCAGCAAGGGAGATCTGCTTTCAAGGGGACTGTGTCGAGATCTTTTGCTCTAGGCCCTTGACCACAGGCTCTAAGCTTCCTGTGAACCCTGTGCCAGGCACAACCCTGTCCTCTTTCCCCAAATCTCCAGCCCCCAAGTCACAAACAGCTGGGAC
This sequence comes from Mastomys natalensis, assembly GCA_021653895.1. Taxonomy (NCBI): domain Eukaryota; kingdom Metazoa; phylum Chordata; class Mammalia; order Rodentia; family Muridae; genus Mastomys; species Mastomys natalensis. The sequence continues at coordinate 833,466 of JAJTUV010000489.1, read as the reverse complement.
CTCAATTAGATCTAGTTTAAAGAGCCACCCGCGGGAGCCAAGAGTACTGTCGAGGGAGCGGGTACTCTCAAGGGAGAGGGTCTTTCTCTCACGTGTCCTGTTTTACAAACAGAATGTTACCTGAGAAATTACTAAGGGAGGGAGAGGCAAGGAGGGTGGGAAGGGATGTGTTAGGCTTCAAAGCCTCTCGGGTGCCGGCTGTTCCCTTTGAAGACGTCAGAGGGCGCCAGAGGCCAGAGCAAGGATTCCCCACCTGCCGCACAAGCTGCTAAGACTTCGAGGCTTCCTGGAGGTGAGCTAGATGAGGCTAGCTCCCAGAGGCTAAGGTCGGGGTTAGGGACTTCCTTCTAGCCTCCCCAGAATGAGCCGCCCAGTATAATTAAAGCCTTTCCCCTTTAAAAATCACCCAGTTATAGAGACACTGAGAAAGAAAACTTTTCACAAAGAATATCGGTGGATTTATTAACATGTAGGATAAAATGCGCTCTTTTTAAATCAAAAGATTAGTTTCAACAAATTTCATATTCTCAGGTTAACAGTGTATCCTTCACTCTTCAGGTTAATCTATTTGTCTTTAAAAGTAGGTGTTCCTTGACGTAAGGGCAGGAGTTTGGTTGGAGGACCAGCGGAATCGGGTTTCAGAGTTTTACTGATTCTTGCCATCTGCTTGAAATTCTCTGCCAAAAAAGACAGGCTATGTATTTCAAGAACCCAAATTTTATATAAGTCTGTGTATATATAATCCTTATATGTATATATAATGTGCGTATGATTTGTATACATACCTATACACAAAGTGAGGTGAAGTATTGTGATATTGTAGTATTGCTTGTTCAAAGTGATATTGTAGTATTGCTTGTTCAAACAAGAGCTAACAAAAAGCGTTGAAACCTGAAGTGTTCACGGATTGTTGTCAAGAGGCAATTTGCTAAGTGCTTTATAATAACCCACATCTTCACAGGAAAGAGGAAAGTGTATGAGTGTGTGGTGCGTGTTGGGAGAACATGAGGCGAAGTTGAAGACTCTTGCCTGCATTACCATTGGCTGCCACATGGTGGCGGGATGGGACGAGATCTTGCCTATTTATGCAACATTAGTTGATACCACAGTGTAGTCTGATACACTATAATACTTTCTCTGAGTCCAACAACTACCATATACAATTTAAAAAGAAATTCTGCCAAGTAGTGTAAAGGAAAAAGAGGAGAAAAGATCCAGTGTTTTGATGCACAGAGTTGCTACCTCCCAGGAGTGGGGCCATTGCTTATACTGCATATAGACCAGGTGCTCATTAAAGTGTCCCCAGAAACTAGTTTTGAGGTAATTACTTACTTCCTTTGGGCCTCATCTACTCAGAAACTAAAGCAGATGAGTTTCCTCATCTTTCCAAAACTATAAATTCCAACAAATTCTCCCATGAAAAGGATGCAGTCCTGGGACATACTTTCATTGATTGGAGGTTGGCGATCGTGCCATTCTTAGAGGAAGGGTAGAGAGACTGTGTTGTGGAGCTGAGTTGAGAGCAGGGAAAGGTTTGTCACTTATGGGAGTCACGATTGGCCCTGTGAGTGCCACGCGTTGATTAAGGCAAGATGAGAACCCATGTATTGCTTGGGGATGCTATTCCCTTCTCTTTAGTCATGAGTTTGGAAAGAAGAGTTGGTGTGGAGGGGGACAAGCAACAGGGGCAAGAGATGACTCCAAAGTCATTGTCTTTGCCCTCAGAAACAGTGCACTATTCACCAAGAACCCAGAGAGCATTTGGCTCCAGAGGGAGAGATGGAACCACGGCTCTGCGGCTGACAGCACTCCACGGCCCACCCTCCTCCCACAGGAAAAGACAGAGACACTCACCGAGGACCACGAGGCGGACTCGAGACCCGGAGGTGACATCCTGGTCTGACATCAGTGAGACAAGGCACTCATAGGTGCCATTGTCATCCATGGTCAGCTGGTCAATGGTGATAGACGCGTCTGACAGCTCCACCTCCTTAGACACTGTCACACGGTTCTCGTAGCGGCTCCCATAGATGTACTTCTTCGTCATAAAATTCCAGGTGGCCACTCTTTCCTGGGAGACAGAGGGAATGTCTGCCAGGCCCTGGCATGGACCTGCCCTGACTCAATCTTCTTCCTCCAGAGCCAACTATCAGCATGCCAAACAGAAGGGCAGAACCTACTGGTAGATTCCTCTTATTACCTAGCTAGATAACTCTAGACTTTAAAGATCTGCTTTTAAATGAAAGTTTTAGGGGCTGGGGTTGTAGTTTAGTTGGTAGTACTGGATTGGCTCCCCGGCACCATGTAAACATGTGTGGTGGTGCATGCCAGCATTCCAGAGGGAAAAGTTCAAGGTCACCCTTGGCTATGTAGCAAGTTCTAAGGCAATCTGGGATGCATGCCACCTTGACTCAAAGGCAAAACACAAAACAGCACAGAAGCACACACCCTGGGGTACCAGTGTATAAATGAGGCTGCTCAGATCCCAACACTCACGCTTGTAACCAGACTCTCTGTCCTTGGTTCCCTCTCAGCCCATGGTTTATTCTCATCCATCCCTCCTTTCATCCAACACAGAGCAACCACCGTAAGCCTACGTACCATGCTAGGTAACCACTGACTTCCAAGCTCACTTGATTTTGACTGTTGCCCTTGGAATTTGTGTATTTATTTATTTGTTGGTGTTGACAAAGCAGCACATTAGTGGCTTAAACCACAGACACAGACCAGGCTGCCTCAGCCAAATCCTCACCCTGCCGCTAGCTGACGGTCCTTGAGCAACACACTTGGCTGCTCTGAGACTCTCACAAAACGGAGATGTTGGTGATAACACATCTCCTAGGACTGTGGTGAGAGCTAGAGTGCTGGCAATCCATGCAGAGCTGTTGCGATCGGCCTGGTGTGGTGATTAGCCATTATGACAGTCTACCATGTCCTCAGCATACAACCCATGAGTTCTTCCCTCAAAAATGAGTTTGAAAACCAACCAACCAGGGTATCTCATGATTACAACATAGACTGGCACTTGGGGGAGGAGTCCTACAAAGGGTGACAACTGCTTTGAATCTTGAAAAGCAGCTGTGAATTAACCAGGTAAATAGCTAGAAGGCTGTGTAATATATTAGACATTTGAGGCAAAGGAAAAAAAAAAAAACCAAAGAGCAGAAAGCAACAGTGTCAACCCCAAGGGGCACAGTATGAGTGAGTGACAGATTAGCAATAGCTGAGCCTGGGCAATAAAGGCCATAACCGCTATTTATGATATGTGTGTTATTATTGTGCTGTATACTGTTGCAAGTACTGGGTATCTATTATCTCATTTGACCAACACACTCCTATGTGGTAGACTTTATGATCACATCCATCTTACAAGGGAGGAAACAGAGACACCACGAGGCAGATTAAGTATGCTCCCCAAGTGGATATGTTTAAGTGACTAGCAGGGCTGAGACAATCCTGGGGATTCTGGCTCAGAGCCTGAACACTGCAGATTCTATCGAGTCACATCTGAGGTACTGTGTAACACTAAGTAGTTCACAGTTTATCTTCAAAGTAATAATGTATGTTAGCTTGTTGTTGATGCTTGGTTTGGTTTCCAGTGTGGATGTGGAGTGATCCTTGGTCCTTCCATGCTAGGCAAGAGCTCTACTGTCCAGCAACATCTCTGATTCCAGAATTCTGTATTTTGGGGGGTTAGCTCTTTTTCCAGAGCACAAATGAAAAAGGTCAAGTTAAGGGGTAACCAGGAGAGGCTAGAGAGATGGCTCAGTGGGTAAACACACTTGCTATCAAACCTGACAATCTGAGTTCAAGTCCCAGGAAAGAGGGAACCAATTCCCACAAAGCTGCCATCTGACTTCTACAAACTCACCCTAATAAACAATTAAATGAAATCTTAAAAAAAAAAAAAAAACATAATTGTTGTCAAATCAGGTTGTGGCAACACAGAGAGAGTAAAATGAGTTGGAGGGGCGAGAAGATGGGGGACACACGAAATTGGGGTGTGGGACCAAGATGCAGAATTAGAGAGCAGCTAATTTCAGATTTAGAGTTTAGGTATGCATGTTTGATGGTTTCCTTCCCAACAGAATTAACACACGAGGAGAGTGCTTTAAGCAAAAAGTAGGTGTTCTGTTTACACGAGGGATTCCTGAAGTATCCGTGGGACACCCAGTTGGGGGGATTCAGCATGGCCAAATGGGACAGCTGAATCTCACTGCAACAGGGCAGGCAAGAGAAAGCGAGGAAATCACACGCTCTCATGGTAGCCATGTCTCCCACTGTTAGACTGCCTCTTTGTGGTTAAACACACTGGGAGATACAGTTAGCTCTTCCTGCTGTATCAGAGATGAAGGCGCTGGAGAGATCTTTCTCATTGTCATCCACGAACACCTACAAAGGGGTGCGTCCTCCAAAGCCCCAGCTTGCTTATCATATTATTTTCATGGTGGCCTTGACCCCTCCCCCATTTTGTGGGTTTTTCAAGAAGACCATAAGAAAAATATCCTAAAAGCAAAATCTAGTCCACCATGGTTTAAGAGAGAAAGGGGGTTACATTGTCCCAGTAAATAGGTGGCCCACTTCATAAATATTCATTAAACTGCTGTATTTCTATATACAGAACCTGTGGACGGCTACCCCCTTGACATTCAGGAAAACCCCCTCCAGTCTCTCTTTGGGATGTATGCTTTGCCCAGGTAAATTAACTTCTGTTGTAACTGTAGGTGTCACTTGGCTGAATTCTTTCTTTTGAAGACAGAGCTAAGAAGAAACTTTCACCTGGCAATATATCTGGGGACGAAAGTTTGGAAGCCAGTAGCATACAGGTGTTCACTGAGATGTGGGCTAAACATGGCTCAAAGCAAATGCCAAGTACCAAAGTTGTTCAAAGGATCCAGTGAAGGTCAGAGAGACAAGGGAGAAAGCCAAGCCAGCGACCCCAAAAGCCAAGAAGGGCTCTGGGAAGGAGAAGTAGTTGCTAGTGGGAAATGGTGGTCATCTCAAGAGTGTTAGAGAAAATAGGTGAACCGGGCAGAGAACATGGAGTTGCTGTGCCAGGTCTGAGCCCTGAGCTTGCAGAGCCTGTCCGCTGTGGGTTGCTCTGGTGCTGTTTGTATTTTGATGTTAATTCTGATTCCTCAAGAAGGGCTGCCCCGATGAGATCACATACTCAGGGGATCTCACTGAACCTTCTCCCCATTCTAACTGGTCAAATAGAGGCTGGAGCCGATGATTGGGCAGTGGAAGGGAAAGGTGGGATGGGTGGTCTCAGAGGGGGAGGAGAGAGAGACAGAGGAAGAGGAGTGAAAGGAGGATGGAGCAGAACTACATGGTCTGGAGAAGCTGCGGCTAGCAAGGGGGCTCATAGCTGGGGAATACATTAGTATAGTGATAGATCTGCCCAATCTAGGCATATAGCTTATAAACATAATAACTGGTTGTGTTTTTCTTAATGTGGGCTTATTGGGGTAAGAAATTACCGCAACACCTTTCCAGTTAGAACAAGGCATTCCAGTTTTCCAACAGACATGGTCTAAGTTAGGGCACATGACACAGCTATTGGAGCCCAGATGCCTTACACAAGCTGTCCAACCACACCTGATAGCCCTGATAGGGTGGACAACCCCCTGAGAATGCCTGGCTGATTCAGGAAGACAAGGCAGACACTGAGGTGGTGTCTAGGCCTAGAAACAGTCCATGGATGCCCAGCTCTTTCCTGATCCTTGGCTGGCTCTTCCTGGGTTTCCCACCTTATAATACCCTCTTATCAAAGATATCCTAAGATTGTTCCTGGGTCTCTCTCTCTTCCTGACCACACCACCTCCTAAGACTCACAGAAAACAATGCCTTTCTCTGCATTTGTTTTTGGTCTCAAGGATGCTGCCTCAGATCCTTTTGGAAGTAGAGTACCCGCCGGTCAATAAATAACTGTAGAGTCTCTGTGGGCACTCTGCAAAGTCGGGGGCAGATGTTACACCTGGCTTGCATCTGGAGGGAGGTGCAGGGCCCTTCAGTTCCTGCAGACTGATGCTCAAGACTGCAGTGAGGAGTTTGTGTTTTTCCCTCTGGGAGCAGACAGGATGGGCGTCTATGGCCCATTAGGGCCCTCAGTACATAAAGATAAGACTGAGTCCTTTGTCAGACCTGTCACCCAGGAGGCAGGTGTCCTACGATTCTCTGTCAGGGAAAAGGCTAAAAGCCTCTTTCTGTCTGTAGGGCTGGGGACCTGATTATTATCTCTGGCAGATATGTTATTAAGACTTTCTTTCCCTAAAGGTTATACTACGGATAGGAGACCAAGGGCGAGTCGCAGTACCAAGAGAATACAGAGCTATTGGTTTTCCTAGTTTCAACTCTATCATATATATATATATAATATACATATATATATATATATATAATACTGTGGTGGATAAATGTGCTAGTCAGTTTTATGTCAACTTGACACAAGCTAGCAACCTTGGAAGAGGGGCTCTCAACTGAGAAAATGCCTCCATAAGATTTGCCTCCAGGGAACTCTAGTGCATTTTCTTGACTGATGATCAGTACAGGAAGGCCCCTCACTGTGTGTGATCTAACCCGGGGTCTGCTAGTCCTCAGTGCTGAAGGAAAGCGGGCTGAGCAAGCCGGGAGAGCAAACAGCAAGCAGCTCTCCACAGCCTCCACTTCAGTCCCTGCACCCAGGTTTCTGTCTTAACTCACTGCCCTGACTTCCTTTGACGATGGCCTACAGTGCAGAAGTATAAGCAAGATAAACCTTTCCTCTCTAAAATTTCTTTTTGGTGATGGTGTTTTATCAGAGCAATAGAATCCTAACTAAGATCATTTTTAAAAATACAAATATAACTGATAGTTAAAGTGTAAGACCTTAAGCCAAGGTCATGGCTTCTGATGAGCATGTTAACTGTATACAAATTCACTGAGATGCATAGAGTTTGGGCCTGGCATTTAAACTAGCCATGTGATGGCTTTGTTTGTAAATTCATTAGAATAAATCAATTTTATTTTAAAAAGAATTTTTGGGGGTGTGGGTGCTGGAATCAAACTGGAGCTCTTTCTGGCTTTTACCCCCCACCCCTCCCCCTGCCCTGAGACCCCGCCCCCTGCCCTAAGACCCCGCCCCCTGCCCACAAGTATTCAGGCCCTCTACCACCTCTGTGGAGCGTGTTAGCATTTTAAAAGAAAACCTGACTTAAATGTACAGATGGATGCTCCATGTATAGTTACACAGATGTGCTTTTGATCCCTAATGAGATATATTTTTCACTTATCAAATCACTGGTTATCAGACAGTTTGAGCATACGCTGAGGAAACCGTGGACACTATCTATTGTGGGTGAAAATGAAGACTGGTAAGATATCTAATGAAATTAACCAGAAGTTCCGTTCATTCATTCATTCATTCATTTCAGGACCTTGTGAATGTTAAGCAAGTAGGTTCCACTTTTAATAATCCATCATATATATATATATATACATATACATATATATATATATATATATATTATATATATACATATATATATATATAATATATAATAATCTTTGTGTTTATTGTGGCAGCAACAAACCAATGATGTATATGTCTATACATATACATATATTTTTTTCATAAAATATTTTTTAAAATAACATATGGAGTCTGCAGCTCAGCACTAGAATGCAAGATCAGATCACAAGGCTCTGGGTTTGAACCTCAACCTGGAGAGAGGAAAGAGGAAGTGACGCAGAGAAAGTTTTAAGGTACATACATGCCTGTCAAGAGATCAGAGTCAGGAGACGATCATGAGCCATGATGTCCCATTCACCCTGGAGTCTTACCGTTTGACTTCTGAGAAGCTTAGACCACTGAATGAATCCGTCTCGGTCTGAAACAGAGGTGCTGTAGGTACATGGAAGGGTGACGCTCCCTCCTCGGGCAGCCCGAAGAACATCCTGTGTAGTTTCCACAGTAAGAGCATCAGCCGCCACCCAGACTGGAACGAAAGAAGAACATAAATGGCGGACACACCCACGCTCTGTCTTCGGACCATTGCAGAATGCTCAGAGGAGCACTGTGGCCACGTGAAGGCCTCAACAGCAGCCGCCTTGTCAGGGCATGCTAGCAGCGGTCTCCAAGACCAGGACAGGAAGTCAAGTGCCTTGGTCCGCTCTCGTCCTGAAGAAGTTACCTGCCTTTGGTGGCTACCCGGCTTTCGATCTCAGCTGTCCGATCGTCAGCTGCGCAGGCTGCTCTAAGCCGCAGTGTTCCCATCACTTACTGGGGAGATGAAGTTTTACTTCATACCAAGCACAGAAAACTCTTGGTAAACGTCTTTCTGTTGTAACCATGATTTATGTATTTACTTACTTAACAAATGTTAATGGGACACTTGCATATCCTAAAGAACTTTATGAGCAATATTAAATCAAAGTAAAAGAGAATATTCCTGGGGAGCATTTTATTTATCAGAAGTAATTATCAGAGAAGAGGTTTTATAAAACAAACAAACAAACAACAGTCAGTTCCACCATTCCCTCACACCTTCTCCTTCCTTAGTGTTAGTGCTGCTGTGAATCTGGGTGGTCTGTAATTATGGTGTGAGGACGTTCTATGGCTCCCAAGCTAACTCATGCAACAGAATATGCTCTGCCTCGTCCTTTTTGGATGCCACTCTGGGGTCCTGGCTGATACTTGGTGAGCAAGCTCAGCAGACACACACACACACACACACCACACACACACACACATGCGTGCACCCGCACGCACGCACACATGCGGGAGAACATAGAAGAAAGAGGCCAATGTGTCTCATGAAAGGAACTGTGATGCTTTGGATAAGAATGGCCCCATAGGCTCATACATTTGAATATTTAGTCACCAGGGAGTGGAACTCTTTGATAGAATTAGAAAACTTGGGAGGTGTGGCCTTGTTGGAGGAAGTGTGCGACTAGGGGTGGGCTTTAAGGTTTCAAGAAGCCCATGCCAGGCCTAGGTTCTCTCTTTCTCTTTCTCTCCCCAACCCCTGGCAATTGCTCTAGTGCCTACCCTCATGGTACCTTGATAGCATGTTACCAGAAACCAGGCTCCCAGCCATAGAATAATGAACTAATTCTCTGAAACTGTAAGCCAGCCCCGAGTTTCATAGGATTTGCCTTGGTCATGGTGTTTTCTCTTCACAGTAATACAGTGACTAAGACAGGGGTCAACTGCTCAGAAGTCAATGATCTGTCTATACAGGGGCTCGGGACCCAGAGACTGACAGCTGGATGTGGCAAGGTGAAGAGGACCTTGACGTGAGCAGACGGAGTGGAGAGGTGAGGATGGAGCTTAAATGGAAGATGTTCAAGAACAAACTGAACAAGAATAAGGAACAAGTAGGCAACCTTTCTGGAAAGGACATGAACATGTTATAGCTAAAATAAGCATTAGGACCAAGACAGGTTTGTGTCTTTAGGGGGCTTGATGGTATATTTGATGATTTAAAAATATTTTGAGGCTGTCTATTGAAAAGAATAAGTCAGAAGAGAATAGAGTGAGCAGGGCGGTTGGAGGAGAAAGTCTTAGAAAGGATCCCAAGCCACCCATCTACTGTGACAAGATGTGGGTAAAGGCACAGATGGGTTGGTAGGCTTTGGGGTGGCAGTATGAACAAAGTTTGCTCTGAGAGTCCCTGTGATGAGGTTATGTCATAAGGAATGAAAGCATCCCACTAAAGGTAGCCTTCCATCACCTAGCTCTGAAGCCACCACTGCAAAACGTGGTTCTCGGTCAGATTAACAAAGTGTGCTGTCAATTTGTTAGTTTTAGCTGTCAGTTTGACATAACCTAGAATCACTGGGGAAGAGTCATCATTGAGAAATTATCTACATCCATTTTGACTCTGGTATATCTGTGAGGAACTGTCTTGATTGTTCATTGAGGTTTGGAAGACCAAGTCCATTGTGAGCAAAACCATTCCCTAGGCTGGGGAGCCTTGAATTGTGTAAAAGCAGAGGCCGTAAGCTGTACAAGCAAGCAAGAGCACATTGAGTCTCACTTAGCTGGTGAATGTTGATACGATGTGACCAGTTGCTTGAGTCCTGCCTTGACTTCTCCAAAATGATGGGATGGAACTTGTTACTGTAGCCCTTCCTTTGTTGCTTTTTTTGTCAGGCTATGGGTTAGAGTAACAGAAATAAAACAAGAACACAAGGTTCTTTTGAAAATGCAAATTCCTAAGAATGGAGCTATGTGTGCTCTCATGTGCAGTGAAAGCCAGCTGCCTTTACGGAGTGGGCACTGCCCAGCAAGAGAACTGGGTGACAAGAGCTCCTGGGGCTTTGTGAAACCAGAGAAATGGGTACTGGGGGAGGGACTAAAAAAATAAGCTTCCAAAAGCCATACTTCTCCTCAACATTTGTAAATTCCTGAGATAGTTGGAGCAGGAGACACCAGTGCCCCAGTGCCAAATGCCACTCTGAAGTCATTAAACACTGTCTTCCTGGGCATCTGAAGCCTGCTCCTGGGCTGTCTCCTACATGGCCATGGCTCACCAAATGCTCCTCCATGTTACCAGAAGTCTCTCCATCAGTTTCCTTAATCAGAAAACACATTTGTTGTCATTACTAGCAAGGTATCCTTCACCAGGAGGCGGGTTTCTGGAAAGGGCCTCTGATTTTATCCACTAGGTCCCCGCTGCAGCTTACGTCCTGTTCAGAGAGCATGATTGTATGCGGTTCCCTGGATGCCTCGGAGTAGTCATGGCAGCTGCCACTGGTCTTCATCTCACCTCTTACCTAGACCCATTTCCCTGGAGCCTTGTGCTCAAGGTGACCATTCTCCAGCATCTTCATGGCCTGAATAAAGATTCTTTCCTGTCGTACGTCAGAGGCCTGTTACAATGGCTGCCGCTGGTGGAATCCAGGTAGTGCAGTCCCTCTCAACCAGTTCTCACCACCAAATCAAAGAGAACCAACTCATCAAGCCATTCCTTCTGAATTCAGTTGTCCACTCGCTCATGACTAAGGAACAGGAACCAGATAGCAGGCCATCGATCAGGGAGAGGAGAGCAAGCCAATACACGGAGTTGGTAATCCCCAATTCCTATCGGTCTCTCTTACATTACATTCACTACAACTCAATGGCGCAGGTCTTTTTCCATGTATTCCCATTCTTTCCTTGATGTTATCTCTAGTTTTCAGACTACAAAATTGAGGCTCAGTCTTCACATGCCTTAACATGTACCTCGGAGGGGGTTAAGCAATGTGTTCTACATAGACATAGTTGACAGTCCAGAGCAGCTACCCAATGGTCAGCGCAAGGATCACATTGTCCACTGGGACAGAGATGGCAGGGATGGTGTTTCTCCTGACTGCCAACAGAGTCCATGTCTTCCACCCCTTTCCTTGTAAATGAAACTCTTACATCCTCTCTTCAGTCCCTGGTTAAGTATTTAACGTGTGTCTACCAAGGTAAGACAGAAACGCATGAAGCCTTCTTCTTACTGGAACAGGGTTTATGGACACAGACTAAGCTCCTAATGCCCTTAGTTCTTTCTGTGTGTCACAGGGGTACTGTGCACAAGAATGCATGCCCACAGATGCTAGAATAGGTGCTGGATCCCCTGAAGCTAGCGTTATAGGCCATTGTGAGTCACCCAATGTGGGTGGTAGGATTTGAACTCAAGTCCTGTGGGAGAGCAGACAGCATTCTTAACAGCTAAGCCATCTCTCTGCCGCCTTGCAATCCTCTTAATCAAACTCCAAGTAGACTCCTTCCCAGCAGAAGAGAAACAAACTTGAAACTTTTATAGGAGAAGAACCAGGCCTGGAGAGTGCCTGGGAACCAAACCTGCTGTTACAGAACACACTTGGGAGGCAGAGGCAGGCGGATTTCTGAGTTCGAGGCCAGCCTGGTCTACAGAGTGAGTTCCAGGACAGCCCGGGCTACACAGAGAAACCCTGTCTCGAAAAAAAAAAAGAGAGAGAGAGAGAGACACCCTACACCTCTGAGGTAGGTATTCCACATCCTTATCAGAGGTGAAGCCTGGCAATCAGAACGGGCCACCCTGGCTAGATCAGGGGCTCTGTGCATCTCCTCCCCAGCAAGACAAAACATTCCTTCTACCCGCCCCTTTCCTCTCCCAACTCCCTCTTCTAAAGTCAGAAACACCCCTATGATTCCTTCTGTTCATTCACTACTGCTCCCGCAGCACAGCTCACTGCGTCAGTTCTAGGAAGCAGCAGGCGGCTTAAACGCACAGATCTCAAATGTCTTATTGTAGTAATGCCTCAATTAGAATTCCGTCATCCACTCGGTGTGGAACTCCAAGTGGCTTACTGAAGCTGCCTGTGCCAGAGCCCTCAGCTGAAAAGCAGGTCTTGTGAGCGGTAAGTGACAAGGAAGTGATGTGTCCTTTGTTTAATGGCTCCCAACTCATAACCAGAGCTCTCTGAGTGATCGTCACCATTATATACCCTTTCCTTTATTGAGCCACTTGTATTTTGTCATCTCATATTCTGCTGTTGAGATGATCTTAGTTAGAAGTTAATCATGAGAGACAACCACCCACCCTCACAAGTTAGCCAACAGAAAACAGGAGTAACCGCTAATGACTGGAACTAAAGAATGGATCCGTTTTAGCAATTATTCTAACAGTGAGTTAAAATCATTGTGTGCTAATAGATTTATGAGGAAAGAGATAGAAATGAAGGAAGGCTCACAAAGAATAAAAAAATAAATAAATGAAACACATTGACTAGCACACAGAGCAATTTGGATGTTAGCTGAAAATCTGAGAAGGGTTTTGAAAGACTGACTGTGTGCCCTGGGGTGTGCTTACACATTCCATGATGTGATGCTCTCCTGTGTTTTGGGACTTTTGGGCATCCATCCTAACCAACGTCAGTCCTTTCTGCTGATACAGTCAGAGTTCTCCCATTCTGACATAACAGTAATAACACACCTGATTGGCTTTGCCATAACTTAGTAAGTCCTGTCCCTTTCTGTCCTTCCTGTTGATCTTACGCTTATTGGTTCTTCAATCTTTTATCTCTGTGGATCTTTGTATCCCTGCTAAGGAATTAAACAAACAAACAAAAGGCAGGTAAGACATCTAACCCTTGACTAGGATATGAGGAAAGAAGTCATTTCTAGAAGCCTCCAACCCCCTCCTTGACATTAATATCACCCTTTCAATCCCACAAAGCCACAGCTCCTCACCAATTCCTGCTTCCAGAAGTTTGCTCCCTTCCTTCCTTACTCTTCTGCTTGCCTTTCCCCCTCAAAGCTCAAGGAAAGCTCCTCTCTGATACAGAAAGCTGCTATTGTGGGTCAGATTTGAAATGAAATCTGAACACACTGAAATCTCACACACTGAAAGCTCGGTGTCTGATGCAGCCATGCTCAGAGGTGAGACCTTGGGGAAGGTATTGGACAGTAGGGCTCTGACCTCATTGATGGACCGATTACTTTATTGATAGGGTCATCATTTGATGGGCTACTGGGAGATGTTAGGAAACGGTGAAGGTGGGAGTGTGTGTCTTTGAAGCCATGTTTCTGAAGATGATAGTTCGTCCCTCTTGTCCTGTTTCTTCTTTTCCTCCCTCCTTTCTCCCTTCCTCCATCCTGTCATCTAACTTGAAGTCAGCCACTTTGCTGTATGGGTGAAACCCACACTCTGCCTTATTTTGAGCCCAGAGGCAATGGATTAAAAACCTTGAAACAAAATAAATCTTTCCTTCCATTTAAGTAGGATTTTTTTTCCAGCTGTTTAGTTATACTGACAGAGGCTGACTAACAGTTGTTAGTTATACTGACAGAGGCTGACTAACACAGTTGTTCTAGGGTTTTAGAACTAATGATACATTGATGTGTTAACCCTGGGGACATCCAAATTGACAGGAAAAAGAAAGTGTTTTTATCTGCAAGGGGTGGGGATCACAAAAATCTTCCTGCATAGCTTGTTTGGAAACAGCCACCATTTAAGTCTCCCAAGCAGATGTTGCCTTTTGTGTCACCTACTACAGGTGAGTACCTGCCAGTTCTCAGGAGGTACACAGGAGGGCTGCCAAACCAGCCTGGAGTTTACAAGCACTGTAAGAATTCTCCATTGTCTGAGATTGTCTTCACTTCAGATCCCCCGGGCTCAGCCCCAAGGCACCAGGAAAGCTCTGGTAAGTGTTCTTTGACAGCCTGGCAGAGTCAGAGATAACTTTCACATAAGAAGGGTGGGTTGGTAACTCAACACGCTTGGTGACCTATCCCCAAGTTACTAGAAAGTGTCCCCACATATGACTAGGGACACACACCGTGGTAGATCTTGCCCACCATGCAAAAAGCCACGGGCTGGGCTTTAGCCCTACACAAAGTCAAGCACATGAATGGGAATTCACGCTACCATTCAGGGTTTTTGAAATGGATATTAATAGAAATTAAAAAGGCATATATTTAAAGGAAAAGAAACTGCCTGAATATAAAATAAAGGAGTCAGTGAATCCCTCCAGAGAGAAGTGTGGCCAGCAAGAAGCCCTAAGTGGTAATGAGAGAGGTCATTTAAGCCCCCTGCAGAGCTAGGGTGTGGAGACCCAGCTTGAAGCCTCAATGATTGCTTGTAAATAATTAAGGTTTGTTAAGAAGATAACAAGCTGTCTCCTGAGAGCAAAAACGGAAAGTAATACATCCCAGGAAGATAATGAAATGCTTCTCGGAGCTGGCTGCCTGGGGCGCTCACAGCACATTATGGAACCCTGGGGAAACTGGCAGGAACGCGGCCACTTAGAAAAATCCATTTGTTCAGACAAACCACACATCCTTGCTTAGGGAGGAGATGCTGAAGGCCAGAAGGGACTCGGCCTGGACCAGGTAGACACTTTCTGGTGAGGCGAGGGAGCGTGTCTCTAAGGAGAAGGCGGCAATTCCTACCGGCAGGTAGGTTTGTCCTCCTTCCTAGGTAGAGCAGGCCTGTGCTCAGCTTGGGACAAAGAATGGAGAAGCAAAGCTACAGGGAGGCTTTTTTAGAAATCTATCCACACTTGTTGAACTGTCGGGTCAACATAGATCTTTAGGAACCTATAAATTCAGGTCAACTCAATACATTTCTTCTAAAACTCTAGACTGGTGCCAGGCCTAGCAGAACTTTCAGGGTTTGTTCATAGTCTGTAGTCTCTGGAGCCCACCCCCAGCCCCCACCTCCCACCCGCCCACAGACAGTCCTTATTGGCCTACCTTTCTGAGTATAATCCGCATGTTGACATGAGTCTCCGTGTGTAGGCTCCTTCTTTTACCAGCTGGTGTTCTCTAAGAGGACTGCTTCAGACTATTCTAGTAAGTGCCACTCACTGGCTCAGTGCCCAAGAGACCTTCCTCTTGGCTGGGTACTAATTAGGACTTTGTTGATTGAGTGGCTTGTGGCATAATCCCTAATAAGAAGCAGGTAGATGTCACTGTCAACCAACACCCTAACGGGGCCTAATAGAGTATTAGGAGTGAGTGTGAGAAGAGAGAGATGTGGGGAGGAGGCAATCAGGAAAAGGATTTTAACAGGAAAGGTTATTGAGGGGGTGAAATTGGATATAGCCCTCAAGGGATGCCATTCACTGTGTTGAATTTGTGTGCATAAGGAAAGAGGCAGGGGGCAGGGGTTGTGTCTACACAGCCCACAATCTACAGACACGGGGTGAATTCTAAAGGATGACAAAACAGAAAGACAGCATCAATAACAGCTATCTTTGGACTCCGGGTGTCAAAGGACAGTTTAGGGATATGCCTCCTGGTACATTTGTCTAAGAGCCCCCCCACTCCCCCTGCAGTGGTCTGCCTTGCTGTTCCAGCTGCAAAGCCAAGAGGTGGAGGCGGCGCAGGCAACCTACTGTGTCCCGGAGCTTACATGACACAGTATGATGAGGGATCTGAAGCCAGACAAAAAGACTCTGGAGAGGGTTTCTCTTGTCCCCACCAGACAGGATAGAGAGGCTTGGGAAGCCTACAGGTTACCGAAAATGAGCTTCTAGAAAGGAAGAGATTGAAGACAGAGGAGAGACCAGAGGAAGCAGAGCATCTCGGGAAGGAGGGGAACGGCTCTTGTCATAGGATAAAGCTCGTTCACAGGGTGTTCCCTCGCAGGGCATGCAGGTGGGCAAGTGAAGACCAGCGAGCTCTGGGACATCAAGCCACACTTTATACTTCTCCAATATCCTGGGTGACTGTCCTAACCAGAAGTGTCTGTCTAAAATCGTGTCTTCGCCTGCCCGCGTCAGATGTCTGTGGCACGCCTGACTCACCAGCACAGAAGACAAGGAAGTGGCCCAAAGGTCAGTGGGTGGCAAAGAGGGAGCATCTCAGAGGGAGGCCGTTTCCAAGGGTAGTACCCTGGGCATGGGGCTGCTCTGAGGGCAAAGGGAGCTGGGAACATGGCCCTGAAGGCAGGGAGAAGACAGCAGGGAACAGAGTTGAGTGTTGCCAATGCTACACAGCTTAAGGGCCATTGCCCTCACTCCAAGTCCAATGTCTCTGTAAACCATGTGTCTGAAAACCAGAATTCCTGCTAAAGTGCAGGTGCTGAGGGAGGGACAGACCCCAGGCACTCTTCAGCTACAAGGTGAGCCAGCTAGCCCATCTCACACATCAGACAGGGAGACAGTTGTGGAGAGGACAGAGTGAACTTAGGAAAGCCAAGCTTGGAGAGGCACAGGAGACAGTGAAGGCTAGCAGGCTTGTTGCCTGGAAAGGGGCAAGAGGGCAGGCATGCATTCATTAACACCACCCAGCAGGGCTCCAGGCTCCCAGCCAGAGGGAGGAAGACCGATGGTGGCACAGTTCTGCTCTCTCAGAGTTCAGTCCTCTGGATGAGTCAGATGGCAATAAATAAATAATCTCAGAACAAATATGAAACCACCAGGGTAACAAGGGCCCCCTCCCCCCACACATACCACACAAGGTGAGAGAATGGAGCAAGCGCCTCGGGAGCCGGAGCACTGTCTTGGGCAGAGGCTGGAGAATGAACAGCATCAAGAAAAAGAAACGGAAAAAGAGGGGATGTGTGGGAAGTGGGCAAGGGTCGGAGAAACAGGCAGGGTGTAGCAACAGGACCAAAGGGACACACACACACACACACACACACACACACACACACACACACCAGATAAAACTCAAAGGCCCATGGACAACAGAATACTAGGTCCATGAAGGCAGCTTCGGACAGACCTGTTACTTGGCTCCCTTTCAGCCAGATTACCTATGGCCACCCCAGCAGTACCTTCCTATAAAGCAACTCTAGGATTACACCACTGACACAAGCATGAGTTGAGTCTAAGCCCAAGAGACCATGACAACAAGAGGTCAAGCAGAATGAGCAGATTCAAGCCATGGTGGAAGAGAGCTAGTCTCATCAGCATAGAGGGCTGACCTGGCTTTAGGTAAGAAAGGAGGGGCCATCAATGGTGACTTGGCAAGTTATGATAGGCCCACCATTCTTGGAAACTATTCTCATCAAAAATCAAAATTTGAGGAGTGGCAAGAGTAGCGAACACCTTTAATCCAGCACTTGAAAGGCAGAGACAGGCGAATCTCTAAAATTCAAGGCCAGCCTGATCTACAGAGAGAGAGAATTCCAGGATAGCTGGGGGCTACACATTGAAACCTTGTCTGGAAAAAACGGAAAGAAGAAAGAATCAAGGTTTGGCTGAAGGGGTAGCTCAGTGGTAGAACACTTGTTAACATTCACAAGGCCCTCAACAAAAGAAGGAGAAAGGGAGGGAGGAGAGGAAAAAGAAGGAGGGGGGTAAGCAGGAAAGGAGGGAGGAAGGGAGGGGGACAGTGGATGGGTGAGTGGAGAAAATAAAACTATTTCCCAGGTGTGGTGGCACCTATCTACGATCCCAGCCAGCATTTGGGGACAGAGATCAATGTTCCAGGTCAGCCTGGGATACACAGCAACAACATAAAGAAATAGGGCTCCTCACTCCTCCCTTAAGGTGCAGCCTATGACTCCCTGAACAGTAGAACGACACAGATTTGCTGTGGGCTCCATTTTGGGGCTGGACACTCCCATTTTCTGGCTCTAGGTGTTTGCTCTTGGCCTTCCACTGAAGCTTTGAGGGAGCTAAGACTGTATACTGTGGAAGGCCACAGGGAGCAAAGCCAGAGCCAGCACCAGATTGCCTGCCGCAGACGTTACCATCAGCAGTCACCCCAGCTAAGCCGTACATCACAGACTTGCTAAGACTCCCTCAACTCCAGATCTGTGAGCAAACTAAATATTAATATTGTAATTTTGAGTAAGCAGTAAGTTTGAAATGGCTTTTTACATTTGCAATAGAAAATGTAGTAGATCACTGCTAGGTCTTTGCCTTCTGTTCCCAGATGGACAGAGCATCAGATATTGGCACAGAGAGGTCACTGAGGACTTAGGCTAGAAGGCCCTCCACATGAGTCAGGCTATATATAGCCTATGAGTTGGAAGTCTTTAGAGATATATGAGTTGAAAAGTTGCCTATTGGTCTTATGGGACTCTAGCTTGTAGATAAGCAGGGTTCAAGACGAGCATTTCGGAGTTTTGAGGTTAGCTAGGAGCGAAGAACAGCAAGAGCTTTCGGTGCAGATACACTCACAGAAGGACGCTGGGAGGACTGAGTGTCGGGAGCCCTGACAGCGGACGGCAGAGGAGGATGAGGATACAACAGCATGAGAGGCCGAGGCCCCATGAGGAAAGCAGAAGAGCATGCGGCTTGAACCACATCTTTATCCTCTTAGGAAGGAGGGAGAGATTAGCAGGATGGCACACTGCCCAGGGTACGGGCATGCACAGGGCCAGGCTCACTGGCCTTCTGGTGACCAACATTACAATAAACATCACAACTCGTTTTCTTGGAGCCCTGGGCTGGGATCTGAAAGGTCTCAAGTCTCAATCTGTGGTCTGTGAACAGCTTCCCCAACCCCCACTTGGGAGGTGGTTAGAAATACAGAAGTCCGTACCCCACCCCTGACCTTCCATCAGTAGGCATCTGATAAGGCCCCAGGTTCCCTGTGTGCACATTGGAGTGTAAGAATGCAGGCAGCAGGCTTCCCTGAGTCAAGACGCCCAACCAGGGACTAGGCAGCAACTCTCAGGGAGGATGCCAGATGATGCAAAACTGAGAGGAAATTCACACTATCAGGGCATTGATGAAAAGTACCTGTCACACTGCACTTTGTAAGTGTAATCCCAGGCTGCTTCTCAGAACCATGT
This sequence comes from Mastomys natalensis, assembly GCA_021653895.1. NCBI lineage: Eukaryota > Metazoa > Chordata > Mammalia > Rodentia > Muridae > Mastomys > Mastomys natalensis. The sequence continues at coordinate 814,279 of JAJTUV010000489.1, read as the reverse complement.
GGGTGAGTTTTCAACAGAGAAGCACACAGTTTGTTTGTCTGGATTCTGATTCAGAAAATAGGAAGGAACCTTGTGGATGTAAATGAGCCAGGGTTGGTGGCCATCACCCTGCCACACTCCCCCTTGGAGCTGGCCAGTCCTCACATTGCTTCCCCTCTGGGGCTGAGACCTATGTTAGCTGGGGCATTGTAATTCCAACTGCATCTCTGACAGGCAGCATTGCGCTTCATCTGTGAGCATTGCTTCTGCCTTGTGCCAGCCGGTGATGCCTAGGCACCAGGTGGGAAGTGGACCTTAAGGATTCTACCCAGGGCCCTGAGCACGGGGGAGAACAGGATGGGGCTTGCACTTCACTACCCTGGCTCTGACCCAAATGCATCTTCTTGAGGTCAAGAGTTTCTGGACTCGAGAAGAGCATTCCCAGATTTGACTGTTATCAGATAGATAGATCCATGCCTGAGGTTGTGCCCCCTCACTGCCTAGCCTGCGTGAGACAGGGAACTATATAGAGCTTAGACTCTGAGACCCCACAGAGCAGACACCAGGGAGTCCCCAGCCTGTGAAGCCGACTTCACAGGGGCAAGTGGTGAGAAGCACTTTTAGGAAAGCTCACCCTGCTGGGGACTGTGGGTCTGCTGATGACCGACCCTAAACATTCTAACATGGAGACCAGCAACTTGAAAATAGACTTCCTAAAATCCCACTGCGGCCCAGCACCCAGGGGGGTATTGAAACCCTTTAATGTCTGGGGAGAGATAGAAAAAAAAGATTATTTTTTTTCTCACCTAGTATGACACTTTGCAATGGTAGATTCTTTATTTCCCTATGAAAAATAGCATTTTCCTAGCATAGAAGTGACAAAGAAATTCCCTGTACTTCTAAAAAGGTGTGTGTGCATGTCTCTCTCTGTGTGTGTGTGTGTGTCTGTGTGTGTCTGTGTGTGTATGTATGTGTGTGTGTCTGTGGATGGGTACGTTTGTGTATCTGTGTATACGTGGTCCGTGTATGTGTCTTGATATGTGTCTGTGTGTGTATGTCTCTGTTTGTCAGTGTGTATGCCTATGTGTGTCTTTACGTGTGTGGTGTATTTGCCTGTGTATGTGATCTGTATGTGGGTCTGTGTGTTTGTGTGCTTGTGTCTGGGTATCTGTATGTGTGTCTGTATGGAGTGTAACTGTATGAGTGTGGGGTATATCTGAGTGTGTCTGTATTGTGTGCTTGTCTGTGTGTGTTCGTGTGTGTGTGTTGAGTGTGTCTGTGAGTGTATTTGTATCTGTGTATGTGTCAGCATGATGTGTGTGTGTGAAAGTGTGTAGCTGTGTGTGGTGTTTGTGTGCATCTATGTATGTCAGTGTGTCTGTCTGTGGGGGAGAGTCTGGGTACACGTGTGTTTATCCGTTTGTCTGTGTTGTGTCTCTGTGTGTGTCCATGTATGCCAGTGTATTTGTTTGTGTGTGTGTGCATGCACATGCACACATGCATGCCTGTGTTTTTATATTGTCATGTATTGGCTCCTGGCAGAACTGATCATGGCCTCTCCCTCTGAAACTTTCCTGGTTCCAGAATCCTTTTTACGCATCTCTTCATCTTTCAGGAGATTTAGTGGCTGAAGTTTTTCTTGGAGGAGCCTTGATTTTGTGCACAAACTGGAGGGTTATTCTAGCAGCCTTTGAGGGAGCAGGCAGGCCCACGTTGGCTGTTTGGGTGATAATTGGGACTTGTCCACAATGACTTCCGTGTCATTTCCTGGCTCATTTTGGTCAGATCAGAGCTGTTAGATGATGGGTCACTAGTGTGTCATTGACTTCTGGGGCCTGCATTTGCTCACTCTAATAATAGCAGCAATAACACCAGTGTTCATTGAGTGTCCCCCACACGGCTCAGGTCTAAGGTCTTTGCCTGTAGAAACTCTGTGACAGGTACAGTGGGCACTGGATGCATTGTAAATTAGCCTCTTGGTTTTACAGACCACGGCCGAGCTTTCATGAGGTGAATTTGCCCGTGCTCCAGTCGGATGGAAGAGGCCCTCAGTGTGAGAGCTTTAAAATAGGCGGGGCATCTGCCTGACAGGAAAGTGTGTTTTGTCAACTACTCTACTTAGAAAACAGCGACTATGATAATGAAAGCAGACCAGCTATAGTCGTGTGTGTGTGTGTGTGTGTGTGTGTGTGTGTGTGTGTGTGTGTGTAGGACAGAGGAGGATATTAAATATCTTCTCCATCTCTCTTGACTTCACTTTTTGGAACCACTTACTGAATCTGAATCTCCCTGTCTCGGCCAGGCTGTCTGCCCATTAAGTTCTGCCTGTCTCTGCTCCTCGGGACTGGAGTTTTGGCACACATAGCTATCCCAACATTTTTTTTAATGTGAGTGCTAAGGATTTGAACTCAGGTCCTCTAGTCTTCACAAGCAAGCACTCTGACCCACTGAGTCATTGTCTGAGCCTCTCTTGTCATTAAAAATAATTCTGGGGCTGGAGTTGAGAGCACCTGTTGCTCTTGCAGAGGACCCAACTTAGATTCCCAGCACCTCTGTGGTGGTCCACAGCCATTCACAGCCCCAGTTCTAGGGATCTAACAGCCATGCATGTGGTACACATACATGCATGCTAGCAAAAACATTCACTATGCAGTAAAGTAAAATAAATCTAAAAAAACATTCTAAGGTGCCAAATTATACCATCTCCACTTAATCTTATATAATACCTTCCACTTCCGCAAAGTTCAGTGAGCCTGGGCTACCTCGTCAGCTCAGTGTCTCTCTCTCAAACATCAGCACATCTATGCCGGGCACAGTCAGGTAGGGAAGGCGACCTTCTGTGATTTCGGCCTAGGCTCCCCCTCATACAAAGCAGAACATGATGCCTGCCCTTGAGGCCCAGAGGAGAGCACTGCCCAGAGGCTTTTTGGTTTGATCTGTGATGGTGCCCAGGATTGGCAATGACTATGCCACCACTTGGCAGGGTAGTTTCCTCTGCTCCAGCATTCCAGCCCTTCCTCTTAGAGCAGGGAGCGTCATGGAGGAAAGAAAGGTGGTGGATATGCGGTTCTGAGCAGAACTGGCAGGGGAGAAGGGGAAAGAAGAGGGTAGAAGATCCACTTTATCAGTGTGTCAGGACACACACAGGCACACACACACACACACACACACACACACACACACACACACTGTGCTCCCAACCCCCACTAGTCCTGCTGGCTGGGTTCACCCAGAGGTCACATGCCTCACACTCCAAGAGAAGGCCACCAGCCTGCTCCAGGCAGTTCAGAATTAAGGACATTTCTCATTCTAAGCTGGGCAAGTGACTGTGTTCTCAGTTTTTGGTATTTCCCTGAGAGCCAGTATTACTTCTTTTATGCATACATGTGTTAGTACCAGACTACACACACACACACATACACACACACACATACACACAAATACACAACACACACACACACACATACACACATGAGCATGGAGAAAAGTCCTAGCTCAGGAAAGGGTCACAGAATCCCTGAGCTGAGTAGGGGAGAGTGGCCATGTCCTTCCAGCCTCCCTCCCCTGAGGCAAGCATCCTCCTTTTAGATAATCCTCCTTTTAGATATGACGGCTGAGGTTGATGAATCCAAACTTCCCATCCTTAGGGCACCCACACAAAACATGTGTCCAGTAAGGAGCTGGGTAGATGAAGGAGTGGACAGGCCATCTAAGCTGATGACAAGGGGACAGGGGGTATGTCTCAGGAAAACGAACCTGCCCATAGAACTTGAACCAGCTATGCTGATTAACTCTCCCTCAAAGCCTTGAAATGATCAAGCTGGTTGTCCTTCACTCCAAAGCCAAGGTTCAGAGGTAGGCTGGAGAGGAAGCCCAGAGACCTGGAGGAACTGTGCTGGGTGGTGGCCAAGGTGGTTTTGGGCTTGCCAGGATGTATTGAACAGCATGCTAACCAAAGCCCCCTTGGGCTCTGCTTCCCAGGCTCCTTGGGGTTCCTGTGTTTCCTGTTCAGCTCTCACTTCTTCCCAGTGGTTCCCAGATCCTGGAAGCAAGCCACTGGAAAAACACGGGACTGGGGTCTCTGAACTAAGCTTGTCTCAGCCTCCGTGTCCCTGGGTGTGCAAACACCCTCACCCCCTCCTGCCTATCTCCACACAACTGCTTTGCTATGTAGCACTTAGTTTCGATTCGCCACAGACTGATCAGCTGCTGATTTGGGAAGGGGATGTTCTCTTCTTCAGAGCTGTCAGTGCTCACAGCCGGCCAGGTAGGAAGCTCTGGCCCTTGGGAGTGTGCTTTCCAGCTTGTGGCTCTATGCAGGATATTGAGGGAGTTTTTCCCTCTTTAAGTTTCCTGTGGGTGACATAGGTGCTAACATGTTTACAGTTGTGTCTTTTCCTAGTTTTAAGGAGACAGGAAAAAAAAACAAAAAAAGAACTAAGACCAATGTTCTCAACCTGTGGGTGCGACCCCTTGATGGAATGACCTTTTCACAGGGTCACTTAAAAGCGTTGAAAAACACAGATATTTACATTATGAGTCACAACAGTAGCAAATTTGCAGTTATGAAGCAGCACTGGCAATTTTATGGTTGGGGGTCACCATGACATATGGTGACTATATTAAAGGCTCAGCACATTAGGAAGGTTGGGAACCACTGCCCTATACAGTAATCTATCTAGATCCACACCCTGGCTTTTTGAGAATAAGCCTTGATTTCTTTGAGTTTCTCGTTCCAGCAGCAGGTTGGGGGTTGTTTATGAGCTAATGGAGATGAGGACCATTTTGATTTAGGAATAGGCCTGGAAACTGCCTCTCCAAACAATAGAATGTATAGCTCTACTCAGTGGGACACAGCGTTGCTGGGACCAGGGGAGGTGAGGGACAGCCTCCCTTTCAGATCATACGCCTCATCCATTCCCCAGGGCTGACAGAAGAGGGGCTTACTCACTTGTACAGAGCATCCACAGCACAGATCCCACCTTCCCCAACATGGTCTTGCTCCTTTTCCGACACAAACCCAGTCTGGAACTGGCAGGGCACTGGACAGGTCTGGGCTGTCTGGTTAAAGCTACGGCCTCTGGCCTGGTTCAGCCTGTAGTCCCTATGACTCTCCTCCTGTTCACCTGTGCCAGACTGGGCCCACATGCCCCACCCAGTCAACGGACAGGCAGGTGAGCTCACCTATGGGGTGAGGCGCCTGCTGCGCCTACTCTATGAAAGGCCCCAACAAGAGTCTTCCTTCCTGGAGCCAGCCATCTTCCTGCCTTCTCCCTCTTTAGCAGGAGTGCAAAGTCCTGTACTTCTCAGAAGGTGTGGACTTCTGGTAACTGATGGGGTGTTGTTGCCTTGTAATAAAAAGGGAGCAATCTCAGAAGTAAAAGCTAGTAAAAGCAGGGTGTTGCCACATTTGCTGAGGCATGTTAAGACCCAGCGTCTCGTCTTTTTCTTCGCCTTTCCTCTCTTCTCTGACACCCACACTGGGGCCTGTGGTGGTGGAGGGCACAGGAAGTTCCTGCTTTCAGAGTTGGTACTCTGCCTGGGAAAGTAGCAAATACACAGGAAACCAAGACGATGGTATGTCTTAGCTCTCCTGCCTCCATTTTTAACACCAAAGTCTTGTATCCTGGAAACCCTGAAATCTCACAATCCCAAAACAATTAAGATGTGTGTCACCTTCAGATGTAAGAGATGAACCATAGCACCTTTTATCCCAGCACTCAGGAAGCAGAGGAAGGCAGATCTCTGAGTCTGAGGTCAGCCTGGTCTGCAGAGTGAGTTCCAGGACAGCCAAGGATACCTATAGGGCATAGCTCTCCAGGAGAGCTATCTGATCAGGCTCTGCCACAGATATTCTATACATAATAGAATATGTACAAATGATATTATGTCATTTAAATATTTTTCATTTAATAAAATACCCTAGAGGTTTTTTGCATTCATACACACAGCACTACTGAGTTCTGTTTAATGGACAATAAATAATACACTGGGTGTTACCTCTTCCAAGTTGGTTTATATTTCTACAAAGTTATTGGTCTTTGGCTTCCTGGTCTCTAGAGGGTCTTTGTGTTCTTGAGAGACTCACTTTTGATGACGTGATTACTACAGATGCTTTCCCATTACTACAGATGTTTTGTATTAGGAATTCCCTGAGTAAATCACTGGCAACGTTCTTTTCTGGCTACCAGGCTTAGTTGGCTTACAAAGTTATCACTTTCCATTTATTACACTTTGCTTATTCACGGTATAGCATCCTCTTACCACATATGATAATTTTCCAGTTCTGACATTTCTGGACACTGTTGTCAGATTATTTTTCTCAAGACAGACCCTCTGATGCTGGGTCTCTATTCTGGCCCTATTGCTGACTCTGCAGGCCTTAAGAAATGAACAAACATCTGTCTGCAATTTAAATTGTCCTTTAAGGTGTGGTAGGATTCATTCTCCAATGTCCCCTCCCCTTTAAGAGTTATCTTCTGGAGTGTGTAACCTCTGCTCTGACTGTTCTTAGACATCTAGGTGCAGCTCACTCTTTCCTGCCCCAGAACTGTGCACTGCGCTCTCTGCAGCCCCTCCCCACTATTATACCAGTTATAACCAGTTATATTTCATCCAACTTATCCTTTAAAGGCCTGCTCCTACTCATTTCTCCCAGGAAGCCTTCCCTGGCTTCACAGCTCAGAACTTGCTCCTTCCTGTGATTCAGTGCAGGACTCTGAGTCTCTTCTAGGGCAAGAATGCCACTCTTACACGTCAGCTATGTTTAGTCTCAGTCTCATGCCTCCTAATAAACTGTGACCTCATCCATTCATTCAGCCAATCTCTGATGCTACTACTCTGGGCAGGTTCCATCTAGCTAGGAAGTCAGGATACTTTGGGCTATGAGACTGACTAACTTAGTCATGTACAGTGCCTGGTTGGTAACTAATAAATATTTACAAACGTGGAGGCAGTGGGTGAGGAAGGGATCACAGTGTGGAGAGGGTGAACGGGAAGGCATCGGACACATGGAGGCAGGTAGATGGAAGGATGCACAAACTCTCAGGACATCAGGATGAGAGGCTGAACTGTGGATAACTGGGGACTGCAGGGACAGTGGCAGAATGTCATTCGTTCCACCATAGGGCGGGTCATGAGTTCTTTGAAGTTTATCAAGTCTTCTAAATTTTTATGTTACCCCCTAGTTGCAACTGGCCATTGCCAGGGCCATGAATGGTGAGGCAGAGAGATGAAGGGGAAGTACAACTCGCCCACTGTATGGTCCTCAGACATTTCTGTTAAAAATGTCAGGCTGGTCAAAAGCCATGACTTCTCTTTAATCAAAACATGGTGCTCTCCTCATACCTGGCTGAGGGCCAGCCCGTTCTGTATAATTGGTATTTTTCTTTCCTAGCTTCTCCAAGACACTATGAGGCAAAGTTCAGTTTGTTTGTTACAAATGTGGTAATTTGGATTATTTTCAAAAAGTGCTTTGAAGAGGCAGCCTCCTGCTGGAGGAGATGACTTTCTGTAGGTCCTTCCATCCAGTGTGAGACTGTTCTAAACCCACTGCTAAACATCAGTGTCTGAGAACGAGCCGGAAGGGAAAGGGTTAAGTGAAGCCTGCATTCCTTCCTCCCAGAGAGCTGCCATCCTATGGGGCCAGAGGCTAAATTTAGAGACTGGCTAAGGTTTCTTGTTAACAGCTGTCCCTCAGAGAAGAAGCACACAGAAAGGAGAAAGCTTGGTCCCTCTCTAGCCGGAACTTCTGGTCATTTTCTTGGGGTCCTTGGCCCTTAGTGAGGACACATCAGCTCAAGGTGAGTGCTCGTCCCCTCAAATCTTCTGTGGTGAGCTGGGACTTAGACTCAAGTGGGTGGCAGTCTGCCCTGAGTGTCAGGTCACAGCCATAGCTGGGACTAGCTAGCAGAGACTTCTTGTGCCTTAATAAGATATAGGGTGTCTCCTTAGCCCAAGGCCCTGATTGACCCAGAGTCAATAAATATCACTGAAGGGGGCCTGCTGTCCCTTCCAGTAAGATAAAAGGTGTGTACATTAGTGCAGTTGGAAAGGGGCCTTCAAGTGTCCTTTTTAGTCTGGGAATCCACCGCCTTTCACAAACCTCCTGCACTACAGTTAAGATAAACCTTTGCTTTCCCTCTCTGCTTCCCTGCTACTCCATGAAAGGAATCAAGATGTCACTTCTTACATATTGTGCCACCTCATGGTGTCCTGCTGACGACAGCTGGGCTCCATCTTATTGGTTTCCCTATGGGTCCTTTACCCACTCGGATATTAGCATGCTGAACTCTCCTCCTTCTCCATCCACCAAGGTGACATTGGTGACATGTCCCCCTCCCCCTTACAAAGTCTATGGAATCCAATTCCCTAAACAACCTTTTCCTGCCAGGCAGACAGAGGCTGACAGGCTGTCATGGCTACTGGTGGTGACACAGAGGAGGAGCAGGTAGTTCCAAACGAGGAGGATGAAGCTGACGTGAGAGCCGTACAGGCCCGCTACCTCCGGAGTCCCTCCCCAAGCCAGTAAGTGGGTCGGGTCACTGTGAGTTTGATACATGCCAATCAGTGTGATCCTGGGCTCTATTCTCTGATGGTGGACTGAGGCGTGGCGTCTCTAGAATGTTTGGTGCAGTGGGCTGGTGGGGTGGGGGAGGGGTGACAAGCACAAGAGGAAGACCAAAGGTTTCTGGGAGGTGCTGCTGCTGGCCTGAATCTGGAAGTAGGAATCTACCTACAGGGTGGCTTGATTCACCAGGACCAGGGCTGGATAAGGGGTTGAGATGCCAGAAAGTATCAAATGAGATGAAGAAGGAACGAGGACCAAGGGCCATGCCCTGGTACTAAAATTATTTTGCATCCACAATGGAGGTGTTGATTTCCAAGGGTTAGAAACACTCCCAGGAGGAAGGGGCAGCATGCCAAAAGACATCTTCCAGAAGAGTCCTCTGTACTCTGTGGCAAGTCATTTCTATTCCATTGAGAGCACTAATGATTTAGGGTGACATAGGTTGACAAATTTGAGTGAATTTTTAAGAAAATACACAGGACTAAAGAAATGCTATTGGGCTGTAGACATGATTCACTGAGTAAAGGCGCTTGCGGCCAAGACAGGCAGCCTGAGTTTGATCCCCATAGTTCACACAGCAGAAGGACAGAATTGATCCTGCAAGTTGTCCTCTGACCTCCACTTATGATCTATAGTGCATGTACCCCTCTTTCACCACACAGAAATAAACACATGCAACTTTAATACTCAAAGATAAAGAACCTGAGTGTGGTATCACATGTCTTTTATCCAGCCCTTGGAAGGCAGAGGGAGTTGGGTCTCTGAGTTGGTCTGATTTCAGGATGGCACAGGGAATACACAGAGATACACAGAGAAGAGATGTCTCATAAGAAGAAGAAATAAGAAAAAAGAAATGCCTGCGAAAACGATAGCATCTATGCTTGTTTTCTTCTGCCACGACTGAGAACAGAGACCTGCTTCTGTTCTATAATAGCTCTGTCACCAGATGCATGAACAACCACTGAGGTCTTGAGCCCATGTCTGTTTTCCTGTCAACCAAAAGAGAAGCTCAACTGAGGTATCTCAGGGAACTCTCACTTTTTTCCCCCATTTCTCACCTGACAAGGGACTGAATCAGGGCCTTAGAACATTCTGGTCTTTCCTCTACACTGAGCTGCAACCCTCCCCAGCCCCCAGAAACTTGACTTCTATGCATCTATGGCTCTTCTTGGCCTAGTGTTCTTGAGTTCTCCTGGAGTCTCCCTCACCCACTTCTGCTTCTCAGTGTTCAAAGCTCTCCGGTGAAGGAAGACAGCTCATCAAAATAAGCTATGAGCTTTGGGTGGTCTAAGCCCCATGAACTCATCACACATGCATCAGGCACTCAGCCCAGATGGAACTTAAAGATTTCACCTTTAAAGTTCAGCATCGTGTGATAGACCTAGAAAAGCTATCAGAGTTAGAGATTTAAGATGTCATACTCTCCCACACTTCCTGTCTTAGTCAGTTCCTACTGCTTTGAAGAGATACCATGACCATGGCAGCTCTTATCAAGGAAGTGTTTAACTGGGGGCTTGCTTGCTGGCTCAAGATAGTAACTTGTAAGCATCAAGATAAAAAAGAGTAAAACAGAAGCTGTTCACTGGATGGAGTCCCCCCCCCCAAAAAAAAAAAAAAACATTTCCCTTGTGTTCATAGTCCACCGGAGGGAACTCAGCAAGGTCCTGCTTCCTTACAAATAATGATAGGTCCCAGGTTCTGGGTCCAGGGAGAAGGGGAAGTGAGTTTGTCAATACACAACAGTCTTGGCCACAGTGTACTCCTCCAAGGAGTCTGCCTGCGTCAACCTTTGTGCGCACACACAACACTTTTATTCTCAGGCCTGAATGCAGCCGCTCATGGTCTCACCAGGATGATGGGTAGGAAGGTTTCCATCCTACGAAAGGAGAGGAAGATGTAGCCGTCCTGTTAGTGGTGAACACAGCTACTCTAGAACTGAGGAATTCTAGTCTAACCAGGGCAAGTCTCTTACCTGCCACTCCCCTTGGTCTCTAGATCTGTGGAGGCCTGAAAGTGGGACTTCCCTGAAGGCTGAATGGCTTCTGCAGGTTGTATCTTGATTGGAGCACATATCACCCCAAAGTTCATAGTTTTTTTGAAAATAGGATCCTTTCAAAAGCTCAGTAGACTTCGACCTGTGTACGCTGGATAGCCAGACCTGTGTCAGCCCTCATTTGTGTCTTTTTTCCTCGTCAACTAAAGATTGTTATCTGAATGACTGCCTGAAACTAGACATTAAAGCAGGAAGTCTAAAACATGTTGTAGTTTGCAGTATAACTGCTGGAAATGGCTGCAAAAGAATCTGTAACTAGTGTATTGCTAACAAGGGAAAAATGCAAGCATCAAATATAATCAGCAAGGCAGGGAGAAAGCAAAAGAAGAAAGAAAGAAAAACCAAAAAATACAGTAAAGGTACAATAAATAAGAAGAAAAGTAAAATGTGGGTTTTGAATATATACATAATTGCATTAAACTTGAATAGATCAAATATTCCAATTAAAGGAGCAAAATTATCAGACTCTCTTATAAAAAGTCAGCATGCTGTTTGTAAAATAAGGATATACAAAGGCTAACAAGAGAAAATTGTATTTTACGATTGTTCAGAAATCAATGAATTATGTTGCTAATTAGGCACCTGGAAAGGCACAAGGGGTTGAGGGATGACTTTGGTTAGCAGTGTCTGAAGTCTGAGCTGGAAGAGTTAGAAGATTAGGGATGACTTTAGGGCTAAAGCAACCTCAGCAGCTGGGGCTGGGTGTCAGGAATAGATCTCATGATTGTCAGTTTATATTGTGACTAACTGGACAGTTGTTCAGAACTTCTAAGATTATCTTTCTGTGCAATTTCTTCATGTGGGTCACTTTAGGGTTTAGCAAAACAGAGCTGCTAAATTCCAAGAATTGTGTTCAAAAAAAAAAAAAAAAAGATGAAATGTACTAGTTTCTTTTTACCTAGACTAGTTTCTTTATACCTAGACTATACTGGTATACTTTGCACACAGAAGACAGACAGACAGACACACACACACACAGAAAAAGAGAGAAAGAGGAGAGAGAGAGTGTTTCAAAGGGGAAAACAATATAGACTCAATAATTCAATCAAAAGAGTTTCAAGGTTGCATTATAAAGAGAAAAATTAGGATAGGAAATAGTGCAGTCACCTCTGGATGATAAATAGAAGCTGCCACAAATGTAGACACAAACAGAAAAGACACCAGTGAAACCCATTCATATCAGACAAGTCAGAGTTTATGATAAGCATGCTAGAAAAGACAAAAAGGAAGAAATTTCATAGTGACTGAAGGTTCAATTCGCCAAGCAAACATAATCATTTTAAATATCTGGCCTAACAAGATAGCCTTGAAATACATGAAGTAAAACCACAAAACAAAAACCCAAGGAGGAAGGATGGCTCTGCAGCTAAAAGCATTTGGGTGTTTTCCCAGGGGACTAGGATTCAGTTTCCAGCATCCACATAGCCGCTCGCCGAGGTCTGTAACTCCAGTCCTGGACAACACAATGCCTTCTTCTGGCCTCTGTGGTCACTATATTAATCTGTGGGCACAAACACTCATATACATAAAATAAATTAATTAATTTAAAAAACTGTCAGAAGTGAAAAACTTAAACTTCAAATTTTTAATCAGATGTTTTCAAAACCTATCTTATTAGATGATAGAATGAGATAAATAAATCATGAAGAATATAGAAAATTCAAACAAAATTAACCTAATTGGCATTTATAGAATGTGTGTGTGTGTGTTGTGCATAATCACTTCAAAATATTCATTTTTATCATGGGCATATAGAATATTTTCTAAAATAAGTCAGTTAGTGGGCTACACATACATCAACAAATTTTTCTGACCATAGTAAACTGTAAACTGACCATAGTAAAAAAAAAAAAAAAAAAAAAAAAAAAACCGAATTAAATTAAATCACAATTTACCACTAACTACATTTTGCTCACCAGAATATCTAAAATGAAAGTCTCTAGGGACAATATTAAGGAAGGTGTGAATGAATCAGAACTCCCCCCCCACCCCCGCCGCCTTGCTGGTGAGAGTGTGAACTGGCAGAAGCAGTCATCAGAGCTTTTACACTCTTATCTACAAAAGTTAAGTGCACTGGCTCTCCTCTGACACAGCAGGCTTGCTCTTGCTACATCTAAACAAAACCCGAGTAAAATGCACCAGGAAATATATACTCAAATACGATGCACTGTTCGGTTAACTTGGGCTGGATAAATGAAGTCGGATGCACATAAATGATGCCCTGGAGAACATGTTTTATTAACTGTCTCCCGGTGTGGTTCTCATGCTTACACAGCAGGCACCCCACTTATTGAAAAGACAACTCCCTGACTAGGAGAAAACATCTGCAAGTTACCATATGACAAAGTATTTCATGTAGAATATAGCTCTTTAAACCCTCAAAATTCAATGAATGTATGATAGCTCTCAAAATTCAACTTAAAAATGGACAAAAGATTTGAGAATGTGCTTTGCCAAACATGATGCGCGTACCGTCCATAATCATGTGAAATTATGCTCAAAACTCCTTAGTCACTGGGAGAATTGGAACTAAACCCATAACGAGTTACCATTACATACCTACTGGAGTATCTAAAATCAAAAATAAACAAAACAAACAAACAAAAAACAAAACAAACAGAAACCTAACTGTCCAAGCTGTTCATGAAGACGCAGCAACAGGAACCAGCTTAGGCTGGAAATACAGAGTACAGACCTTTCACAAACTGTCATTTGTTACAAAATTGCATGTGTCCTTACTCCTATCCCTGTATGGTCCAGCCATTCTAGATACAAACTGAGAAATGATGGCTGAGTTTCATGTAAGGAATTGTCCACAGATGGTGGTGGCAGTTTTTCCCAAGAACCCAGAAGTTAGAAATAGTCCAAATGTCTATCAACAAATGAGTGAATAGTCACATTGGTACACTCACACACAAGAAGACTGTACAACATTCAGAGGTCTTGAGGCATCAACCCATACAATTGTGGATGGATCTCCAAGTACTTATGCTGAGTGAAAGCTGTCAGACAAAACCAAGTGCACACCTCATATTCTATTCTTATAAAATTATAGAAGTTTGAACTCATCTCTCTAGTGACAGACAGTGGATCGATGGGTCCCTGAAGAACACGGGGCAGGGAGGAGTAAGATGGAGAGCTTGCAAAGGAGCATGCTACAGCAACTTGGGAGAGTTGATGTGACAAACCTTGACGGTGATCATGATCTCCCAAATGGAAGCATATGCCAAACTCACCACACCAATGTATACATTTTAAGTATATGCAATTTGTACATAAATTCTATCTCAATAAAATATATTTTTTTAAGTCATGGAGGCAGGGAGGAGGCATTATAGGAGGCAAGATAGCACCATAGAAAGAACTTGAATGTTGTTGTTGAGACCAAAACTGGGGTCAGGTCTACTCTTCTGCATATTAGTCATGAGAATGTGCTATATAAGTAACATTCAGGAATAGTAGTTTTCTTGGTGGTTGAGAATAGATAATACAGCATATATGAACACATTTGATATTTGATAAATGTTGTAGTTCATTTTTCTTCCAAAGAAGGATCTCTTTCAGTAATTCACAATGTCAATACATTTTTTTCTTTAAGGAAACTTGCACGCACACACACCAATGAGGACATCACATTTGTCTGACTCTACTGTAAGCAAATATTGGGTTCTCAGCAGCAGAACACTGTTTCTGACTATGGGTCCCAATACTGAAAGTTCTCCCTGAGACTCAGTTCCTCTGGGTCTCCATAATGAAAGGTCCTCCCTGAAAATAGGTCCCTCTTACTTTCTTGATTTAGCTGAAGGTTTGACTCTCTCTAAAACCAATACGATAGCTCGCTAACACACTCTTCATTGCTTGTCTGTCAAGATAGAGCCTCACTATGTAGCCCAGAGTGGCCTGCAGCTTGCTCTTCTCCTCCTCAGATTCCCAAATGCTGAGATTACAAGAATGCACCACCATGCCCAACTCATAAATGTACTGTCTCATAGTTTGGAAGGCCAGAAGCCTGACATACACACTTTGAGCTTTGCTCCCTCTGAGACTTTAGAGGACCCTTCCCTTGTGTCCTAGCTTTGGTTGGCTGTGGCCACCCTTGCCTTGTGGTAGCATTATTCCAGGCTTCTTCTCTCTTTGTCTCCAAGGACATTTACCACTGGCTTTGAGTATAATCCTAATCTGGGTGCTTTTATCTTAGTATAGTTCAGTTACTTATATCACCATGGTCCTTTATTTTTTTAAAAAAAATTCATTTTTCAGGCTCTGGGAGATACACACCTCTGAAGGAGAGGGCACCATCAACCTACTACAGCCCTAGATCCTGCCCTAGCAGACTTTCCTGTTGGATAAGGACAATGCTTTGAGCACTTCAGCACATGGCCCAAATGGCCACTGTTAACACAGCAGTTGTAACTATGGTTCTGATGTGAAGTGTGCTGTCATCCTGGAAGGAAGTCTTTACATTTTAAGCCTCATCCGAATCACTTCCCGTGACATAAGAACCTGACAAGAGGATGTAGACAATGGACAGGCATGGGAACTTCCATTTCAAACTGAGATTGACCCGGGTTTCAAGCACCTTAGATGTAAAGCTAACCACTGGGAACCATACTCCCTGGGGGAAAGCCTGCAGTTAGAGTATCTGCCTTCCAGACAGACAGAGTTTCCCAGAACTTCACAAGTTAACAGTGAAATGCAAAGTCCTGTCCAATGCAGTAGCTTGATGAGGGATCTTCTCCCTCACCTATAATCTCCATTTTACCTCCTAGCAACCTGAAGAAATCGGGGTGCACATGGACCTCTGCCCACCTCTCTCCCCAATCAGCGCTTACCTAGCATTTTCCACAAAGGCTAAATCAAAAGGGCACCCCTTCCTGAGACTCCACTCCTATGTCATTTGCGAGGGACTAAGGTGATTAGCCAAAAGTCACAGCTCCATTCTGTCACTAGGCTGCCTGGCAATCAGTTTAGTGTACTGGCTTTCAGACTTCACTGTTTATAATCTGCCACAGAACAAACCATTTATCTCACAACTCAGAGTTTATGCACTATACATATAAATTTTTAAAATTTTCTCAAGCTACCCTTATCCTGTACACTGAATGGTGGTTTCCTCCCTCCCTCCTGCCCTCTTCCCTCTCTCCCTACCTCCATCCTTCCGTTTTTTTCCATTCCTAGACACAGGGCATAACCCACTGAATTGATTTTATGATGCACAAATGGGCCACAGTCTGCAATTTTGAAAAACACAGGTTTAAAGAAAGCTGCACCGTTGCTGGCTCCTGGTTAGGAAGTCCATCAAATCCCCTTTATTGTGCTCTTTCAATTCACCCTCAAGGCTTCTTTAGCTGCTGCTTTCCTGATCCTGTGATGAGGTATGTATCGATCCTAGATCCTCTTTTTTCTGCCTGTCCTTCTGGAAGAGCTAGCCTTGCTGCTTTCTAATCAGGGTGTGCGTGTCGCCTCACCCCATCTCAGGAATACTGGTTGAGGCCAGATGTGGTCATAAATCAAAACCTCCAGGCTGCCAGCTCAATGACCTTCCAATATCAACAGGACCACCGTGTTCTCTCTCTCTCTCTCTCTCTCTCTCTCTCTCTCTCTCTCCTCTCTCTCTCTCTCTCTTCTTTCTCTCTCTCTGTCTCCTTCTCTCCCTCCTTCTTCTACAGTTCTGATTCTCTGCAGAATGTAACTTCTTTTCAGTTTTATACACCCCTCATTATTAGAGTCCATAAACCGTACCTGTGGCAGAACAATATTAGAACTGTTAGGTTTATGTCTCCTCACGGCAGCAGACTCAGAAAAAATATTGGTGTCTGCATCCCACACTCTACACTGAATAACGTCGAGCAGCCTAGAGCAGACATACTGTGGGGCTAGGGAGGAAATCTACGTTTGTTCTTGTTTCCCTGTTATAAAGCTGACAACTCCCCCAAAGTATAGATCTTCCTGATACCTTCTCATGGTCTCTGACTCAGTATCTTTACTTCCAGGAGCAGGAGTAACTCTTAGGCATATCTATTCTTAAATTTTAATTATAAATCTTTCTTCAGAGCCTCAGAGTTTAGGCACACTTAGGACAGAGCCTCAATTTCTGCATTAGTCATTTGAAACCAACTCTGAAAACTGTCTGTGGCAGCACATGCCTGTAATCCCAGAACTCAGGAGGTGGAGGCAGGAGAATTCTGAATTTGAGGCTAGCCTAGGCTATGCAGAGAGTTCAAGCCAGCCTGAGTTACACATCATGTGTCAAAATAAAACAACAACAACAACAACAAATAAACAAACAACACAGACAGTTCAGGCCAGACTGAGTTACCTAGTGAGACGAGGTGTCACAAAAACAAACAAACAAAACCAGACAAAGCACCAATCTTCATGATTTGAAGGGACCATAGTTTAGAGGAAATGGCATGATCAAGGCCCCTCAAAAAAGGTGAACCAGACCAAGCTCCCATCAACACCACATGCTAAACTCCTGGTGGGGCATCTTTCCACAGCAGACATTAAGGGCACATCTTGTGTTAATTTCAATCAGTTTCAGACTATAGATGTGAGAAAACCTTTTGGGGGCCTACCATGGATGACAGCTTGTGAAAGATGCTCCCTGGGAACTCTCTGCACAAAGTGCAGGCTGGCTTTCTCTGTAGTTTGGAGAATTTCCTCTTCTTTGGAAGTTTATTATTTATATAACCCTGAAGAGAGGCCTTACACATCTTTCAAGTTTCAGGAACTTCCTGAGACTTGTGAGTTATATATTTCCTGAGCGATAAGGAGCCTTCTTCCTTCCTCCAGAATGGAGTGTTTCAATGCAAAGGAAATTGCTATGCAACATATGACAGCTCAGGACTCCCAGAGAAAATGCCATACTCCAGGAAGGGGAAGCTGCCTCAAGACCTGGGCTCATAGTCCAGCAAGGTGGCTAGAGGAACTAGATGAACCACCACCTTGTCCCCAAGAAAGACAAAAACCAAAGAACAAATAGCTGCTATGTTACTGCGGTATGTGGGGCAGGGGGTTGCTGGCATTCTCCTATCTTGAATGGAGAAAGGCACAGTGACTAGAGATAGCTTCGTTTTTGTTTTTTTTTTTTTTTTTTTTTTTTAAAAGGGGGACTAAAATGTCTTATAGAAAGTCAGCTGCTGCCCAGTCTAACCCAAGTGACCTGAGGATAATCTTTCCCGATGTGGAAAGAAGAGCTAGTTGTTCATGTAAGCCTTACAGACTGTGTACAACTTGGCTCAGGAGGGTGGAGAGCAGAGTGGGACAGAGCATAGCCATAATGTAGGTTTGGCACCCAGCAAATGTGTAACAGGTATTTGCTGACTCACAGACTGAATTTGTCCTCAGGATCACTGCTCATTTGGCTTGCTGTTGGAGACTCACATGTAGCAAATACTGGATCAGTTGCAGGTCTTGTTGCTGCATGTCATGTCATAACTGCTATGTTCCCTTAAATGCGGTGCCACTGAGGACAAATTCAGTCTGTGAGTCAGCAAATACTTGTTACACATTTACTGGGTGCCAAACCAAGCATTGCCTAGGTTCTGGAACACAGTGCTCAACAGAAGACCCAACCACACTCCCTCCCTCATACAGAGCAAAGACTAGCATAGGAGACAGATACTTAGGAACACATTTTACAAATAAGTCTGAAGTTTCATTTGGTAGTGTAACACAAAGGAAAAGAGTATGATGTGAGACTAGAAAGGACAGCTCTAAAGAAGAGATGGTTGAATTCAGACCTAAAAGAAGAGAAGACTAAGCATCCATGCTGCCGAAATGGACTTCTGCCAAGATCCATGGCAGAAGGAAACTTTGTGAAGACTTGAGTTCTAGACAGGAGTAGAATATGGAGAACCTAGTTCAAGGACTTGGGCTGGAGAGAAGGTCGAAGAGCAGAACTTAGAGACCATGGGTTTGATTCCCATGATGGGATGCAGACAGTTTGCCTGATGTCTAACATAATCCAGCTAGACAGGCAGTTTTATCAGTTTTTATCCATTTTTCAGGTACCACCTACTTACCCATTCACTACTCATCTATCCCCACGTGCTGGAGACAGGCGTGAGACAGCTGCCTAAGCTATCCCTACGTCACTGGATACTCTATATTTTCATTGTTTTTACCAAGCAATGAGATTTCTAAAGCTGTCTCTAGTTCTCTCATGTGACACTAATATGCACAATCATTTCTCCCATATTAGTTACTTTGCACTTTGCTGATACAGAATTCCCAATGAAAGAGTTAAAGGGAAAGAAAGGTTGGTTTGGGCACACAGTTTCAGAGAGATTATAGTACACCACGACAGGGTAGATGGTGACGGGAATGGCTTCATCTTTGGCAGTGGGGACATATGATAGTGGTCCCTCCCTTGTAGCCAACTAGGAAACAGAGAGATAGGTCCAAGATGGAGGCAAGTGTAACCTGCAAGGTCAACTAGTGACTCACTTCTGCCACACACTCCAAAAGTTCCAAAAACAGTGCCACCAGCTGGGGAGCAAATATTCAAACACATGAGCCTGTAGGGGACATTTCATATTCAAACTTTAGTGTTCTGTCCCTGGTCCTCACAGGATCATGGTCACATTTTAAAATGCATTGGGACAACTTTAAGAGTCCCACAGTCTTAATAGTTTCCAACAGTGTTGACTAGTTCAAAGTCTGTTCAGAAACTCAAGATAAAGTTTTAGTTGTGACCTCTAATGTGTAGAGAGCCACTGTGCGCCGCACCTGAAGATGGTGCTGGCTGAGAGTGTGCTCCTTGTGATAAACAAGTCCTTAATTGGCTGTGAAGCTGTGCAGGGGCAGGGAATGGTCATCTGACGTGGATGTATGGGGAGATGACACGTGGCGTATGCTCATTGGCCTTTGTGTAGATATAAGCCTGGTCCCCGGGGTAGGTAGGGGCCACACCTGCAATCCTGCTGTAACTGCAATCCTGATTAAACCGCCTTGAGAAGGAACCTGGTTGTCTTGCGTCTGATTTTCTGCTGGTCAGGAAGGGCGCCAGACACTAATGAAAACAAACACCAAACACTCATTCATTATTTTTTAAGGAATTATTTATTGTATGTATATGAGTGCACTGTTGCTGTCTTTAGACACACCAGAAGAGGGCATCTCATCCCATTATAGAGCCACCATGTGGTTGCTGGGTATTGAACTCAAGACCTCTGGAAGAGCAGTCAGTGCTCTTAACCGCTGAGCCATCTCTCCAGCCCCACTTACTTATAATATAAAATAGCAAAGAGTAAACATTACCGTATTGAAATGGAAGAATGTACACAAAGAAAGAAGAACTGTCATCAAAGCAAGGTTACTCTCACCTCAGTGTGTGGCATCCAGGGCATGCGGTGGCATCATTTATGTTCCAATGGGTTCAGGCAACCCTGTCTCTGCCCATCTTCAGCTTTCAGGGGCTCTGTCTCAAGCCAGATCTACTGGGCCCTGCAGCTTTCTCAGTAAGTGTTAAGTGTTCCTGGGATCTCCAACACTCTGGGGTCTCTATTCCAGCTTAGGCTTCACCTTCACAGCTTGACACCAGGCCACGCTGGAGCGTCCTGCGGGGGGAATCTGACCCTGCTGCACCTGGCCTGGCCTCTCGGGATTTTCTCTAGAACCTTGGTATAAGCCTCTGTGACTGTGTAGTTCTGATGTTCTGCATGCTCACAGTTTCAACATGGTCGACATCAAGTTCTGCTGTCTGGTAAGGACATAGCCAGGATCCCTTGAACTATGGCTACAGGGGCCTCTGAATGCTTGAATGGCTGCAATAGGAGGAAATACTTCCCTGTTGAAGGAAACCTAAAGGCGCTCTCTGTTCGGATCTCTTTCGTTAGTCTTGCTTAAATGAAATTTAAGTCTCTGAAATTAGTTTTCTTCATCAAGAAGGGTCTCATTCTCATGGTGCCTAGCCTACCACCCATCCCAGTGCGAAGCCAGTGCTTTCCCTTCCATTGTCCAAGGTTCTTTAACAGCTGCCACCACTTTGTCCACAGCATTTGCCTTATCTTAAACTTCCTCTTAAACTTTTCACTTATTCACACTTCTTTCTTCATCGAGTTGCGTGTTTTTTGAATCTTGCTGCCCCAGCCTTTGCTCTAGATCTTCACTGTAATCCTGGTCAAAGTCAGTCAACAATACCCATGCCATAGCCTACATGTTCTGCTGTCCCAAAATTACTGTGCCAGATTAATTAGCCCATTTTTTTTTTAACCTCAAATGTTCAGGACCTGGACAAAAAGTCTCCAGATTCTTTTCTGGAGTGTAGCATGCATGCACCTCTAACCCAGGCCCCAACAGTCTCTGTTCCCACTTGAAACGCACGAGCAGAGTTTCTATTGTCCTCATTTTGCTCAGCATTCTAGTGCTCTGAGCTCCGACTGGAGCAGCCCATTAAGCCCCTACAGCACTTCAGTTTTGTTTGCCCACAGTGCACAGTGCACATTATAAGTCAGTTGCAAAGGCTCTAATCACAGAAATAATGTAATTTAATTGATTCAGTTTTCTTTTCTTTTTTTAAAAGACTTTTTATTTATTTTATGTATATGAGTGTTCTATCTATCTGCATGTAACTCTGTATGCCAGGAGACCACATCAGAACTCATTATAGATGGTTGTAAACCACTATGTGGTTGCTGGGAATTGAACTTTGGGGCCTTTGGGAAAGCAGCCAGTGCTCTTAACCGCTGAGCCATCTCTCCAACCCCAACACCAATTTTCTACATGACTTAGTTTTTCATCGTTGTGCCTGAATAACTGACAGGATGACAGAGAGAAAAGTTTTATTTTGGCTTACAGTTTTGGAGAGATGACAATCTGTTACTATAGGAAAAGCATTAGCTGTGGGACTGGCTCCATCCTTGGTCATGGGAACATACAGAGATGGCACCTCCATAGACCAGAAGATAGAGGGACTAGATCTGAACCTGAGATACATACAGCCTTCCAGGTACTTTCACCAGGTAGGACCCATGTCCCAAAAGTTCAGTAACCTTCCAAAACAGCATCATCAACTGGGGGCCAGCTATTCAAACATGAGTGCTTCTGGGGACATCTGACTTCTACACAGTAACTCTGAAGCCATATTTATATTTGGAAATGCGCTTTCTGTTCATAACGAGTTCTTGAGGCTAAGATAGGAATGCCCCCAATGACCCATTGCTATTGGGAACTTTGGTTGGAAAGCCCTCAGGAACTATGGGTTATTAAGCCACAGTGTGATGTCCCTTGGACTGCATAGGCAGATCTGGCCATGCTCTGGGCAGAGTCACAGGCTACCTCTTTCCTTTGGGAGGGCCTTTTTACCCCTTGCCTAGCTGACAGTGAGCACACTAGCCTTCCAAGAGTATACTCTGGTCTCACGGATACGTACAAGAGAGGTTTTCTGATAATCAATTCATTCCATTCCAGTTTACCTCAAATTTCCTCTATTCAGTGCAGCTAGATTTTTTTTCTCAGCTCAACTTTATTCAGCTCAAATCCATCCTTCGATGCATGACTGCATTTTCTTGAACTGCTTTCCTATGTCTGTACTGGGCCTGGGAACCCGGCTCGCACCGCCTTCTCTGATGAACTCGTCTCACGGTGGCAACCTAAATGGTACTGGTGCATTGTGCAAAAGACAAGGCTGGACCTCGAGCACTACTGCCCTGTTTGCATCTTCACTTCTCCATCTGGAGCATAGTCTTCAGCTCCCTGATCATACTTCATCTGTGAAAGACGAGTAACAGTAACTCTATCCAGTGGGACATTTGTCAGGGTTACCTTCCCAGAAGGCACTTGTTCTCCACTAAGTCATCCATCCCACTTTTTAAAATCACTGTTTCTAGAGGCAAGACTAGATGACTGAGGAAACCCAACGCCCTCTAGTATAGTACCTAGAAAACAGAACTCAAGCAGGGTGCAATAGATTCACCAGTGAACTTCACAGGGGTCCTAACCTTTGACCTGCCCTAAGTCTCCATGCTCCTCAGTGCTCCCTTTCATACACCCACTGAATCACTTCCCAGAAATATTTTTACCCACATTACTTTATTGGATTCGGTTTGGTTCTTGATCCTTTGAGCTCAGAATCAGGGCTTGAGAATTGAGCAGTCCTGTGGCGTTACACTTCACCTCCTTATGAGCAGGGAGAAGGGATTGGGGATGGAAGGAACAGTGACAGCCTGTCCAGCCTTCTAATTCCTCAGAACCCTATAGAGGCACAGTTGACATTCTCAGTCATACCGATGGCAGAAAGGGAAGAGGAGGACGGAGAGGAACATGGTAGAGAGTGGAAACCTAGGGTCAGCCCTCCAGCCATAGACATATGCTCTTCTTTCTATAGCCCAGACTACCACATCATTCCATGCCAACCCGGACTCAGGTGACCTTTCAGACAGGAAAATCAGTGGGTACCCAAGGGTACCAGTGGGTACCAAACCACAGCACACCCATCACCCAGCATTCCCAGGTTCTCCAAACATAATGTGGGCTTCCCAGACATCTCTCATTGTTTTCCACACATAGCTAAAATCAGCTTTCTACTGTCAGAATGCCTTCATGCACATGTTTCTGGGCTGATCTCCCCCATGTACCCTTTTCTTCTAGGTACTCAGTGGTCTCAGACGCAGAAACTGAAAGCATCTTCATGGAGCCCATCCATCTCTCCTCAGGTGTAGCCGCCAAACAGATCATCAGTGAAGGTAACACAATTAACATCTGAGTGAGTGGAGGGAGGGCCCAATAGCCAACAGAAGACCTTTGTAGGGGGCTGGATGGAAGGGGAAGGCTTTCCTGTTCAGTGCCACCCATCACACTGAGGAGAGCAGATATCACAGAGACAAGTGTGCCAAAGCCACCTCAATAACGTTCATGGGAAAGGTAAACTAATCAGATACCATATGAATGGTCCTCTAGCCCACAGTCATGGAGGAAAGCGGCTCCACTTGGACCCCAGAGCTGTTCACTTAGGTTTTTGTTAACTTCAAGGCTTGGAAATAGAGGTAGGTATGGAGGGCTTGTGGTAGACACAAACCCAAAGGCCCAAGAAATTGATAGAAATAAGGAATACCCAGAGAGTTCTGTTCACAACGGTGTTTACATTTAGATCGCTATCCATTCTGCTTAAGAATGGTTTTTAAATCTGTCTCTAAAAGCTGATAAAATGGGGCCAGTGAAATATCTCATGGGTAAGAGCACTCACCACAAAGGCTGGTGACCTAAATTTGATCTTCTGATCTTACATAGTGGAAGGAAATAACCATCTCCCACACGCTGTCCTTTATCTCCACACGTACACTGTGGTGTGTGTGCGTGCACACACACACACACACACACACAAACTAAATTGTTATTTTAAAATTTTAAACTCATAATATAGGTTGGCATGAGGAAAATTACAGGAAAGCAGGGTGGGTTGAGACGGTCATATTTACTCTTCAGATTTCGAGGCAGACGGCAATTGTATTTCATTTGTGGCTACTCATCATGATTGAAATGTGTAAGGGTTTGGTTTGGTTTGTTTCTTAGGAAGTTTGGGCCAGATATCATTCACAGTTCTACTCTTGCTCTCCTGTAACTTCTCTACGTGGTCAGCCTCACCTCTGATGGGGTTGAGCCAGAGCAAGGCAGCAAGCTGGTGACAGAGGGCTCAGGTAGTTGGAATTTGAGCTTATTTAGAATTTGAGTCTTCTGACATCTTGTCCGAATGACCTTGGGTCCTGGGGTGAGATCAAACTTCCCACCCTCCTGTGACCGAGGCATCGAGGGCTGCAGAGAGACAAGAACTGCAGGCAGAGAGGCGGAACCTCAGGCACTTGGGTTTCAGTGGTGGGGAAGCAATGAATGAAACACATGAGCAAACAATGTCTCTCAGAAGGCAATGCCTCATAAATGACTGATACATTTTCACTTTTCCCAGGAATATGTGCATTCTAGATGTGACAGGGTGGACTATGTTAGAAAGAGCATCATTCATTCATTTAGTAAATCCTTTTGACCATGCACGTGGTACTGAGCACTATGTGATTTAAGACAGGAATCAGACATACTGTGAATAGTCAAACACCAATGTCTAAGAAGTTATCAGCCCAGCTTTACAAAGAAGTGAATAGCAGAAACTAGTTTAGTTCCTCTCCCCCACACCCACCTGCAGTGGATCCTGATAACAAGTGTCTAAAGTCAATGCCACTGTCCTCCTGGGTCTTAATGAACCCCTTCCTGGCAGATCCTCCCAGCATTCCATCTGTGCCAGGGTCCCGGCAGCAAACTAGTCAAGAGAGGCTCTCTCAAAGGGCAGGAAAAGCTGGTGTTCCTAACTCTTCGATACAAATGTCACTGTGTCCCCTCTAGAACTTAAGCCTCGGGGTCTCAGAACAGACACTGAGTGTCCAGGCATGCTGGAGTCTGCTGAACAGCTGCTGGTGGAAGACCTGTACAACCGTGTCCGCGAGAAGATGGATGATAAAAGCCTGTTCAACACCCCCTGTGTGCTGGACCTGCAGCGGGCGCTGATCCAGGACCGGCAAGAGGCCCCTCGGAATGAGGTGGATGAGGTCTGGCCCAACGTCTTCATAGCTGAGAAGTGAGTGTGGTCCCTGGGGGGACGTGGCCCTCAGTCCTTCTCCTTGGTTAATCCCTGAGGTGAAACTCCTCTAGCTCATCAAAGGCTCCCATACTTCCTGCCATCAAATGGAGCCTGCCACTTACCCAGGGCTACTGACAGTGCATGTGCATGTGCGTACAAGGTTAACAATAATGAAAATGTAAACAGTACAGTAAAAAAATAGTGTGTGTATACAGTGTGGTGCTGGTTAGGTTCTCTCTCTCTCTCTCCTCTCTCTCTCTCTCTCTCTCTCTCTCTTGTGTGTTGTGTGTGTGTGTGTGTGTGTTTTGTGCATGTGCATGCATGTATACATTCTCATAAACCTCATATAGAAAGAAATGTGATAGGATGTTAATAGTACCCAAGAGGTGGTTTTGTTCTCTCCTTTGGATTTCTTTTATGCGTCTCCCAGACATTGTTCTTATAACCACTAAACTTGGTTTTAAGTTAACCAGTGCCTGCTGAAGTGAAAACAAAAAGCCATCATATTCCATCTCTTCAGGGTCTTCTCGGTGCATAATTGGTACCAGTAGGCTATTTTGAGAAACTAATTTTTGTTGATTCATTGCCTACTTAATGAGACATCTTCCTGATGCAATTACCCTTAGACCCAGAATCAGATGGAGGTTAGGGCCCCAGGGCAGGCAGTGTGGGGACAGCTTTGGATACTGGGTCTTATACTCTGTCACAGAGTCAATCAGTTGCCCAGAACCTGATTTTCAGATCATCAAGACCTAAGTGTCTTCTAACTAGATGTCCAGAAGCATTTATTCAGTGGTCACCAGACATCTCCAGAGATCCTCAGCTAAAGGCCTCTGCAGTTCTTTGAGCAAAGCTGTCCTCAGGGGCTCTTCAAATTGAGCTCCACTTACAAAAGAAAGGGCTCTGAACACTAGACCTTGTTTGGTCTTTTTCTCCTTTCAAGCCTTGGGTAAAAGCTCTTGAATTCATTTTTATAATCTTCAAACAGATATAAAAGTAACTGCCCTTTCTACTGCTTCAGTTTATGATAAGGATAAAATAAAATAATGTGTGTGCGGGGTCTGGAAAATGCAGCATGTAATGCCAAGCGCAAGATTCTATTCATTTGTATTTATTTTTATTTATTTATTTATTATTTTATTTATTTAATATTTTGTATGCATGTTTTATCTACATGTACATCTATACACCATATACATGTCTGAGGCCAGATGAGGATAGTCAGAATGCAAGACTTCTATCTATCTATCTATCTATCTATCTATCTATCTATCATCTATCTATCTATCTATTCTTTTAAATATATTGTATGCATGCTTTGTCTGCATGTATATCTATACACCATATACATGCTTGATGCTAGAAGAGGGTGTTGGATCTCTTGGGACTGTAGTTGCAGATGGTTGTGAACCACCACGTGGGTGCTAGGACCAGAACCTGGGTCCTCTGGAAGAACAGCCAGTGCTCTTAACCACTGAATCATCTCTCTGGCCCCTAATTTTACTTTTTATGCCACCTTTCTGCTTTGATGCATGCACATTCTCAATATATATTAGTCTTACCCTCCTTTTCCCCTGCCCTTCCCCAACCAATCCCCTGTCTTTTTTCTATCTTGCTGTAACCCAAAGTATTGGCCCCTCTTTTATTAAAGGTGTTAACAGTGAGCCCCAGACCACAAGGGGCATAGGAGGGAGCACTAGCCCAGCTATGTGCTCCCATCATACTGGTAATATATCTTTCTAGTTCTGACTCTGGCGACCACGCCTTGCTCTTCTTCCAGAAGCGTGGCTGTGAACAAGGGTCGACTCAAGAGGCTGGGAATCACCCACATCCTGAACGCTGCACACGGCACAGGTGTTTACACTGGTTCTGAATTCTACACTGGCCTGGAGATCCAGTACCTGGGGGTAGAAGTGGATGACTTCCCGGAGGTGGACATCTCCCAGCATTTCCGGAAGGCAGCTGAGTTCCTTGATGAAGCCCTGCTGACCTACAGAGGTGAGCAGGTCCTGCAGGTTCCAGACTGTTGGAAATCCCCAGTGGGGGGATGTTATAAAAACTTCCTGATTATCTGGGGATGTCTGAATTCACATGGTTGCTTTCTCTGAGAAGGGAAAGAACAGCCATTCATCCTGTGGGTGACTATTAAGAGCCGAACACTCAGAGAGTGCTGTTCTCCCACTGTCCTGAGGTTCAGTAGGCATTGCACTAGGCAATGAGGGGAGGGGAAATTAAAGAAGGACAGAAGTAGGGGAGGGGGAAGAGAGGGCTGGAAGAGGAGGGAAGGGGGCCATGGTGAATGCAAGGCAGAAAGTAACTAGAGTGACACCCTGGAGTGGCAGGCTTGCTCCCTGAGGGCACTGGGGAAGATCTGACTAAGAACAGGACTTTTAAGCTCCGCTAGGTGGGGAAGAGGAGCTAATCGGGGAAAGTAGAGGCGAGCTCTTGGCTAAGGGAACAGCTAGTGCAAAAGCCCCAAGTTTGATGTGTTCAGGAATCAAAAGCCTGGGCAGTATTAGCAGAGCACCGAGGGCTGAGTGTCAGGGACAGAGTCAATGGGAAAGCGAGAGTGCCCACGAGGATGACAGGACTCTGAGGTGACTGATGGCCTAAGAGTCATTCCTCTGCCTTAGAGAATGGCCAAGTAGGAAGGAGTGACGCAGGGCCATGGCTGCTGAGTGAGGCATTGTGGACTAGACGAGTCCGTAGGAGTGCCCAGGGTTCTGTACACTTCTCCATGACAGGTCTGTGCCCCTTCAAGGACCACAGCCTGGCAGTAAGCATGCGGGCTTTGCTGTCCAGAGGCCTGTCCTGGAGTCCATGAGTAACTAGCTTTGCACTTGGTATGTTCTCCTTGTCCCAGGGAGCACAGCATCCTTATACATAACTAATGCTAATGTTGCTGCGAGGGATTAAAAACTCAGAAACAAATTTATGTAGCATACTGCCTGCCCATGACAGATGTTTTAAAAATTACTGCCATCATCATAAGAATATTATTTTTAGTTATTCCAGGAAAGGGCATAGCCTGCTACCACTCATGACCAGAACTGGGAGCGTCTAATGGAGAATACCCACCCACACAGAATATGTGAATGTGTGTAAATTTCATTACACACGCATACACAAAGAGTTTTTTTTTTTTTCTTTTGATGCTTTTTTAAAAAAATCCTGAGATTGTTGTTTGTTTGTTTTAGAGAGACAACATCTTACTCTGTAGCCTGGTCTGTATTATAACTCATTATGTAACCCAGGTTGGCCTTCAACTGGAGGCAATCCACCTGCCTCAGCCTCTTACATGCCAGAATTACACACATGAGCTACTCACCTGGCTTACTTTTTAAGATGCAGGCCTTTTTTTTTTTTTTTAAATCTATGTGGGTTACGTGCATCAATGTCTGTGGCAAGGAGCAACTGGGGGGCAGCCTCCTGTCAGAGAGGACTGGAAAGCGGGGCATGAGCTATGGATTATGGATGCCATGTGGCCATCATAAAGGAGAGCATGAATTCCACAGTAGGAAGGGAGTTTTGGCAGAAGTTAGATCACAGCTAGAGCAGGCCTGTGTAGGAAGAAGATGCTGCACTGGAGCAGGAAGCTCCCTCCCTTTGGCTTATGGAGGGCGCCCACCTAGCCTGTAAAACTCATACGCCAGTGCAAATCTGCTTAGGTCTGTGGTTCTCACCTTCCTCATGCTGCGACCCTTTGTACAGTTCCCCATGTCGTGGTACCCCAACCATAAAATTATTTTGTTGCTACTTCATAACTGTAATTTTACTACTCTTACGAATCATGATGTAAATATCTGATATGCAACCCCAAAGGGGTTCTCGACCCACTTAAGCGAAACCTTGGCCATTGTGTAAGGGCCCCAGCCCCACCTTGCTGGGCCTTCTCTCCCTATTCTAGAATTGAGCCAACACCTCCTGCAATCTCCAAACAACCTCCCTTTTACTCTAGGATGCACGGGTAGAAGGAACACCAGTTTCCATCACAGTAGGCCCATAATGGGTGTGTTGCTTACATTTTACACACTGGGAAGCGTAGAAAGGTCCTAGACAGGTCTTCTGGCTTTGCCACTGTGTGATAATAAAATCCTCTTATCCCAAATTAATGACAAATGTGTGTAGTCCAAGAACATGGGAAGGATAAAGATAAAGGATTATCATGACTTCCAAGCCAACCTTAGCTATATAGCAAGTATCAGGCCAGGGCCATTACATACCAAGACCCTGCATCAAAAAATAATAAATACCATAAATACATACGGGGCAGGGGGCATAGATTTTGCTAGCAAGTGCAAAAATAGTTCCAAGTCCTCAGAAAAGCATATGCTAAAGGAAGCCATGCTACCAAGAGACACGGGAAAGAATTTAAAGACAGGACCCCAACAACAGGACCCCAACATGGTCTGAGGAGACACCAGACAATCACAGGGCTCCTGGTTTCTGGTTTCTTTCTCCCTCTATGTCAGATAAGAAGGCTGCTATTAGCTAGTCATCTGTTTCACCTGTTTCCAAACCCTGGCGAGTTTGTCTGGCAGGCTGGTGCTCTAGCTCTCTACCGTAAGTCTATCAACAGCCAGTCGAATGGCCTCTGGGCAACCACTTTTTCCTAGGGTGTAGAGAAGTATGTTCAAAGAAAGGGAGGGAAATGGGTTGGGAGGATATAGTACAAATACACAATTTAAAGGGAAAAAGAAGACTAAGGGGTAGGTAAGATGTAGACACAGTCTTGCTCAAGCCCAATGCTGCTTCCGGTGGCACTCTTTAATCTTTGCAAAGGGCCCTTATCCGATGGGTCTTCCACCCACCAATCATCCCGGTTGCTAAACAAAGCGATGACTGTGTACGTTGGCCATCTTCCTGGAGCCATTTTATTGATAGAAAGTTTTCATCTTGTCAGTGGTGACGGTGACAGAGGCATAGCTCCATACCGTTACCACATCAGCCTGAGGCGTCCCTTAATCTTTTGGGGACCTCCACTGAGGTAAAACCAGATCCTTGACACAAAAGAATTTCAGGATGAGCCAGTATGAGGAGGCTTGGTGTTTATTAAAAGACATTTTTAACACATTTCAAAACAGTGGTTGATAGAAAGAGAGGAGCTTAAGAAGAAAGCAAGGCACCCCCAGGAGCCAGCGCGGCTGCTCCGACAGAGTGCCACTTGGCTGCCTTTACAGTACACACACACACACACACACACACACACACACACACACACACACACACGGTTCTGGTAGGGCTCCAAAGCTATTATGTTTAAAGGGTTTTGAGTTTAAATGAGACCACAGGGTGGTTCCTGAGGGGCACCCGACAGGATTGCTGTTGATAAGGTAAAACTCTCTAGATCCCTGGGGATGCAGGAAGTTAAGAGTCTTCACTATAAACAAAGTCCCCAGAAAATGTCTGGGAGAGGAGTGAAGTCTGTCCCAGGTCATATACATCCAGGCCTTAAATCTATGTCACTGCTATTTTTAACACTATGCCCATATATGAAAGGAATGCTATCATTATGTGGGCTGCATTATCTTTGCAGCACTGTTGCATAGTGCTGGAACTCTTGATCTTCATTGGCGACAAGCTTCAATGGGGACTCATTCCCATTCCCGTGTCCCCATAATTTTCCCTATCTTCCTGCCTTGCTTTAATATAGTTTTACTTCGCTATGGAGGGTGCCCACTGGAGTTGTGCTCAATGCCTCTTCCCTGGTGCTGTGGATCAAACCCAGGTCCTCCCAAATGCTAGACCAGCTCTGTCCCGTGAGTGCTGCCTTTGCCTGGGCCCTACACATAGAGAGAAAAGGGAAAAATCCTGTTCTTGCTGGGATGAAGTGAGTGGAAACCCTAAGGCCCAGCTCACTCTGCCTCTCCTTGTTCTTCAGGATGCTTCCCTGAGGTTCTGTAGAGGAATCCCAGGAGCAAGGAACACAGCAAAGGAAGACTTGGCCCCACTCCAGACCTGCTTTCTGCTAGACTGTGTCTAAGTAGGACTCCATACCCTTATGACGAAGACTAGGCAGTGCTGTCCTGAAAGTGAGCTGGCCTGTCAAAGGACAAGTGCAAGCTCCTGATCCTAACGCAGGAGGTTGTGAGCTGGCCAGAAGGTTAAGAGAAAGGCCCTCGGCGAGGCCCAGGAGTGGTAGGAAGGACTAGAATGGGAAACAGAGGCCTTTATTATTTTGGCTCTGCTCACTTACCTCCCTCTAGTGGCAATAGCAGCCTCACTGGGCCCTGGGTCCTTTCAGGTTTCAGTCTCTGACCTCTGTGTCAAAGCCACGGCCTTTCTGGCACAAAAATATAATAATAAAAGAATCACCCCTGTTCCTATTATCAGATAGGACTCCTGCCGATTTAGCAAACATCTCCAAAGGCTGCTGGCAAATAGATTGATGGCAGCCAGGAAGAAGGTCTCTAGGGGTCTCAGGCTGCATCTTAAACAGCCATTAGAATGAAGGTACTGACAGAGTGTCTGTCACATTTATGAAAGATGCAAAGCAGAAGGGGAGGCCAGGGGACAACATGTCTGCTGAATGGTACAGCTGAGACTTCCGGAAGCTTCTGTAGGCTGGAAGAACAGACCACATAGACCAAAAGTATCCATAGGGATTTGTGATGTTATCCTTATGCTTAAAACATACTACATGATGAGAGACATGACTTAGTGGCAGGTGGAATTTTTTTTTCAGGTTTTATAGGTTTCAGTTGATATAGAAGTATTTAAGATCACTGTTTGACCTGCTTGTCTGCACTGCAAGCAATGCTACAGTTTAATGGCTGAGTGCCCCTCCCAGGGCTTCCCGACCTGAAAATTAACCCCAGCTGTTTTTTAGATAATAAGAAGGTGGAAACTGGTCCAACACTCGAGTTTGAAGATGCAGCCTTTAGGAAAGGATGAGGATCAGATAAGGTCGTTACGGTGGAGGTCTCATGACTTAATCCTGGTAGCTTTTTAAGAGGCAGACATGAGGGACACACACACACAACACAACAGACACTTGCTATCTTTTATTCTCTGATGCTACTGCCTCAGGACTCCACCAGCAGAAAGGCTGTTATTAGATACAACCTCTAGATGGTGTACCTTCAGAATCATAATAAAATAAAAAAAAAAAAAACCCAAAAAACTTACTTTCTTTATAAAGTAACCTGCCTCAGGCATTTCATGATAGTAGTAAAAAAAATGACCAGTACAGATAGCATGAACGAAGGCTAGGTGTCCAGGACAAGTGACAAGGGAACCTACTCTATGTGAGTTGTCTAAACTGGAAATACTTTGTTCTATCCTGGAAACAATTCCTCATGGAAACAGACAACTAACTAACTAATAGTTCAATGGTTTGATTTAATGTTTGGGAGAGAGCGACTATAGTCAAGAAGGAAATGCTTAAAAGACTCAGGTTAGCCAGAATGAAAAACAAAGCAAATATGATAGTAATGTCTGTAAGGGCCTTTGTACAAAGGGTCTGCTTCATACAAATGTGTTTGTGGTTGATCCCAGAACATCAGCACAGAAGTGCTGGAGGCAGTAGGTTATACTTTACCCTAATATATGACAAATTCTCCAAAAATTAGATGGGCCCCCCATGAAAGGAGGAGTGTGTGTCTGTGGAGCTGTGAGCCAATGAGTTCAGGGCCGGATGGAAAGGGATGTGGCTTGCAGGATGCTGTAAAGGGAAGTTGCCAGCTTTGTGCTCCTGTGTTCTGCCTCCCACCTTCCTTAATCGCTCCTCTCTAAAACAAGGATGAGTTCATGGGGAGAAGGTAGAAATGAACCCCAGTGTTTCAGAAGTGACAACAGTGGGGCGGGGTGCTCTCTCTGATGTCTGTGGGACAAGCTCCCGTGTGACTTTAGCACAAATGAACAGAGTCAAAGCAAACACACCAAATTCAACACATCGAGACAGCACACTAGACAAAGACCACGAGGAAACCCAGAAGTTATCTCATTGACTCTTGTGTTCATTTTGGCTTTTAGGGAAAGTCCTGGTCAGCAGTGAAATGGGTATCAGCAGGTCAGCAGTGCTGGTGGTCGCCTACCTGATGATCTTCCACAGTATGGCCATCCTGGAGGCCTTGATGACTGTGCGCAGAAAGAGAGCTATCTACCCCAATGACGGCTTCTTAAAACAGCTGCGGGAGCTTAACGAGAAATTGATGGAAGAAAGGGAAGAGGAGGAGATGAAGAGGAGCCTGAGGAGGATGCCAGGAGCACGCTGGGTGCTAGAGTAAACTCATTGATGGTGGAAGAAGAAGATGATGCCACCAGCCACCTGAGTGGTTCCTCCTTGGGGAAAGCCAGCCAGGTCTCCAAGCCAGTCACCCTCATTGATGAAGAGGAGGAAGAGAAGCTCTATGAGGAGTGGAGGAAGGGACAGGGCTTCCCTAAGGGGAGGCTGCTCAGGGTAGAAAAGGTAGCTGTTTTACATCTTCAGCACAGGATGGGGACGACTGTGAGGATGAGGATGTGGAAAGGATAATCCAGGAGTGGCAGAGCCGAAATGAGAGGTACCAAGCCAAAGGGAGCAAGCAGTGGAATCGGGAGGAAGAAGAGGAGGAAGAGAACTCCTATACCAGTAGAAGGCGCAGACACACGCTCAGCGAGAGCAGTGCCTCTGAGAGTGTGAGCAGCCATGACATCCGGGTCCTGAAGCAGCAACTGGAGAGGAGCAGCCAAAGTCGCCGCGGAAGACACCGCTCTGACTCCGAGTCCACGGATAGCACCTGGGACATGTGGAATGAGAGGCTGGCGGAGATCGAGAAGGAGGCTGCCCGGAAGTACCGCTCCAAGAGCAAGAGGAGGAGCCGGATGCCGATTATTCAGAGGCAGGGAGCAGGGTCCGAGAGGACGATGAGGAGAGTGTGTTGTCCGAGGCCAGCTCCTTCTACAACTTCTGCAGTAGGAACAAGGACAAGCTCACTGCCCTGGAAAGGTGGAAAGTTAAGAGAATCCAATTTGGATTTCACAAGAAAGACTCAGAGGCGGGAGACGGGAGCAGTGAGCATGGTACAGAAGAGGCCTCAGGAGAGAAGAACCTTTCTGATGTTAACCTGACAGCCTACCAGGCCTGGAAGTTGAAGCACCAGAAAAAGGTGGGCAGTGAGAACAAGGAGGAGGTGGTTGAGATGAGCAAAGGAGAGGACACAGCCTTAGCTAAGAAGAGACAACGGAGACTAGAGTTACTGGAGAGAAGCAGGCAGACACTGGAGGAGAGCCAGTCCATGGGAAGCTGGGAGGCAGATAGCTCAACCGCCAGCAGGAGCATCCCCCTGTCTGCATTCTGGTCCGCAGCCCCCTCTGTCAGTGCGGATGGGGACACAGCGTCAGTACTCAGCACCCAGAGTCGCCATTCTCACCTGTCTCAGCCTGCAAGTAACATGCCCACCACCACACCCCTGTCTAACCTGCCAGTGGGGCCTGGAGACACCATTTCCATTGCCAGTATCCAGAACTGGATTGCCAATGTCGTCAACGAAACCCTCGCCCAAAAGCAAAACGAAATGCTCTTGTTGTCCCGATCGCCCTCTGTTGCAAGCATGAAGGCAGCTCCAGCAGCCAGCTGCCTTGGGGAAGACCAACTCTCCGTGCTCAGCACCTCCCTGAGTGGCTGCTTCCCGCCTCAGAGCCAGGGGAGACCCAGTTCCGACGTGCAGTCTGTGCTGTCCTCCACCGGCTCGGTCACCTCCAGGCTGAAGGCGCTGGGAACAGAGTGCGGGGGACCAGCAAGCCCATCTACAGCCTCTTTGCTGACAATGTGGACCTGAAGGAGCTCGGCCGGAAGGAGAGAGAGATGCAAATGGAGCTGCAGGAGAAGATGTCCGAGTATAAAATGGAGAAGCTGGCCTCTGATAACAAGCGTAGCTCTCTCTTCAAGAAGAAGAAGGCCAAGGATGACGAGGACATCGCATGGTGACAGAGACGAGGACACAGACAGTGCCATTGGAAGCTTCCGGTATTCCTCGCGCAGTACTTCCCAGAAGCCTGAGACAGATGCCTCCTCCTCCTCTCTGGCCATCTCCGATCACTATAGAAACGGCCGCGGCGTGGGCAACGAGATGGATAGTAATATTAATACGTGGCTCAGTGGCCTCAGGATGGAAGAAAAATCTCCTCCTCAAAGTGATTGGTCTGGAAGCTCCAGGGGGAGGTATACCAGGTCTTCGCTGCTCCGGGAAACAGAGTCTAAATCCTGCAGTTACAAGTTCTCCAAATCTAGGTCACAGGAACAGGACACCTCCTTCCATGAAGCCGATGGCGACACTGTGCGAAACACTTCACGGTTTCCATCTTCCACCACCAAGGAGGCCAGAGAGATGCACAAGTTCTCCCGGTCCACATTCAGCGAGACGTCCAGCTCCCGAGAGGAAAGCCCAGAACCCTATTTCTTCCGTCGGACCCCTGAACCCTCTGATGGGGAGGAGTCCCCAGAGCCAAGGCGTCCAAACTGGACCAGGCCCAGGGACTGGGAAGATGTAGAAGAGTCATCTAAATCAGACTTCGCTGAATTTGGGGCCAAGAGGAAATTCACCCAGAGCTTCATGAGGTCTGAAGAGGAGGGAGAGAGAGAGAGGACAGAAAACCGAGAGGAAGGGAGGTTTGCATCTGGGCGTCAGTCCCAGTATCGGAGAACCACAAACAGGCAAGAGGAAGAAGAAATGGATGATGAAGCCATCATTGCCGCTTGGAGAAGGCGGCAAGAAGAAACCAGAACCAAACTGCAAAGGAGGAGGGAGGACTGAGCTGAATGAGGCCCACCTTGGAGACATTGGGAACACAGGAAAAAGCCATTCAACCTAACACAGGGCTTGAGAACAGCTTACCATGACCTGCCAAGGCTTGTCCACGTGGACAGGCTCTTCCAGATGTGCAAAAATGAAAGTATCCAAGTAGAAAGGGCCTGGACATACAGTAGGGTGGAGAAGAGAGAGGAGCCATGTGAGGCCCAAATTCTGGACCAGCTAACACGTTCCATCACCCAGGCCCTCTAAGCTTTCGTGTTTCCCTTCTGTATTTGATAGTGTCCATCCCAGAGTAGAGAGTGAGTCTACAAAGCCACTGAGAAAGACCTTAGTTGCAGACTGTGGTTCTCTTTGTTGAGGTTTTGTAATGAGACCCAGGCGATCTATTCTGTAGCCGTTCTGGCCTCTCCCTGCCAATGCTCGGCTGTGATGGCTTCTTTTCAATGTTCTGGATCGGCATTAAATTGATATGCTGTCAAATATTTCTCCATTCTGGTCATTTCTAACTCTGAGACTCATGGGGCATGGTGCTTACACACCCCTCCTGTGTATTAATTCAGCATCGCACATCACAGTAGACACACACGACAACTAGGCAAAGGGAAGCCAACCTGAGCAGCTCAAACCCAGAAGGGCACAAAATGCCACCGATGCAGCTGGATTAACTTGCCAGCCTCCACACCCTTGCCCACGGTTTATCTCCCTTCACCAACCACAGGAGAAAGAAGCCCTAAGAAAAATGCTCAGCCCCTCCCCCATTTCCCCTTTCCCTTCTTTGCCTACCTTCACTTAGTCAGATCCTAGTTTCTGAGGCTTAGTGTGTCTCTTTATCATTCATAAGACGCTACTCTAATCCACCCCTGCAAGAAGGCTGGCACTATACATGCTATACATTCTGTCTGTGAGAGAACTCAATGTCCCTCCTACTTCATTCATATAGGAAGGCATCTGATATATGCACAAGCAGCTGGGTATCTACCTTTGAATTTCAATTTTCTGAAAGGAGAAATTAGAGTATCATTTTGCCTTTCTACCAAGAGCCAGTTACTTTGCATGTCTCTCTATATCTCACTCTTTCTTGATCTCTCTCCAAAATATATAAATTAATCTCACTCAGTCAAGATAGGCAATGCCTTTCGAAATCAAAACTATTCCTAGTCAATTCCAATTCCTATCTTACTGAATGAATGCTAGGCAGACATTTACGGTGTATTGATTTCTAAGTTGCCTATTTTTCTCCAGCCCTGAATGTAAGCCTGAGACAAACAGACCAAGGGACAGCCTATACACCTTCGGTTGAGCCCTAGATTACAGGGACAATAATGGCTTGCATGGTCAACAAGAAGACCAGCACATCTCACTAGAACAGTCCACCGGAAAAAGATCAGTGACCAGCCCCAGAGAAATGCCTCTGTCTGCAGTGACTCCAGGCATAGCCGCTAGGGACCCTGCACTCACAATTCTGAGAATTCAGCGTATTCCTGGAGTTCAGAATACATTTTTTAAGAAATTAAATCAATGAAAATTACATTTGGTTTATGATGAGCTTGAAGAAATATCTGTGAAGTAAGACTCTAACTGATGTTGATAGGCAGTGACAGTAGGTTTTAGTTCCTAAATAAAATTAAATGGTAGAGGTTAGTGGAAGCCTCCCCCAGAAGCAGATGGCAAACATAGAGAGATAACCAACAAGCTGAGAACCAAAAAGTTATCAACTCTTCTTGTGCAGAAACTGTGCTCCTAGGCATGGATGAGAGTTACGGGAGCAAAAGAGTACCAGATACCAACAGCCACAAGAAACCAATACTACCTCAGGGCCGAGGAACAGAGTGAAGAAGCTGAATCCAATGCGAGGATTCATAAATATGGACGGGGTACCTGTGGTGATTTGAATAGGAATGGCCCCCATAGACTCAAGTGTTTGAATGCTTGCCACATAGGGAGTGGCGCTATTAGGGGGTGTGGCCTTGTTGGAGGAAGCATGTCACTGTGGAAGTGGCCTCTGAGGTTATATGTGCTCAAGCCACACTCAGTGAGATACACAGTCTCTCCCGGCTGCCTGTGGACCAAGATGTAGAACTCTCTTCTCCTTCTCCAGCACCATGTCTGCCTGCACACTGCCATGCTTCCCACCATGATGATGATGGACTAAACCTCTGAAACTGTAAGCCAGCCCCAATTAAATGTTTGCCTATAAGAGCTGCCATGGTTATGGTGTCTCTTCACAGCAATGAAACCCTAACCAAGACAGTGCCCTAACAAGATGAATATCCTCTGTCTTCGCTCATGCTGGTAACATTCAGCAGGAAGGTCTAGTTGTCTGTGGACAGATGAACAGTGAGCCAGGTGTCTTAGTTAGGGTTTTACTGCTATGAACAGACACCATGACCAAGGCAACTCTTATAAGGACAAGATCTAATTGGGGCTGGCTTACAGGTTCAGAGGTTCAGACCATTATCAAGGTGGGAACATGGTGGCATCCAGGCAGTCATGGTGCAGGAGAAGTTGAGAGTTCTACATCTTCATCTGCAGCTGCTTGCAGAATACTGACTTCCAGGCAGCTAGGATGAGGGTCTTAAAGCCCACACCCACAGTGACACACCCACTCCAACAAGGCCACACCTTCTAATAGTGCCACTCCCTGGGCCGAGCAAATACAAACCGTCACACCAAGACAGACGGAAAGCTACAACACAACAAGGAACATGTTAAAGTAGGGGAGCATCTCCAGAGTAGCACCATTCCACGGATGTGACTGGCTTCAGTGAAGGCAACACAGGCACAGAACACATCAGCCTGCTCTTAGGAAATAATATTCGGAATAAAATTTTGGCTACATAGAATCAACTGTCAGAGAGAGCAGGACTTTGTTTTACAGGAAAGACATGAGGAGATGCTTTGAATCTACGGCTTTTGTTCATCCTGAGTATCCTAGGATACATAAGAGAAAGCTCCTAAGATAAGGGGACAGAAAGGCTATCCAGAAGAGTAGACTATTGCACGAGACTTTGAAGTGGACGGGGGTCAGGTGGGGAGGGGTGTGATTTTTTTTTCCTCCAAGCTGAAGCCCAGCAGGTAAAATAAGAACATGGCAGCTGGGACTCTAGAGACAAGGGGTATCGCCCAGGACCATCCCAGCAGGAAACAAAAGCCACACCCAAATAGGGAAGTTCAAAAGGGAATTCTCTTAAGGGACTATTTACAAAGGTGCAGGCAAGGTGTGGAAACCACAGGGCACCTGTGCACTCAGGGACAAGGCTGTACCTGTGAGTCAGGAGAGGGAGCTACTTAAAGAAAGAAAGAGCTAGGTGGAGGGACAATTGAAACAACCAGCCTGACAAGACCTTTCCTTACTCTAATCTGCTTTCCCTGTCCCCATAGGACAGATCCAACCAAAGTCCAGGGGAGGGAAGCTGGTAGACATAGTGCACCATCATGGAGCCTGGTTCAGGATGGAGAGAAGGGAGGGTGTGGTTCCGAAGACAAGCAACAGAACTGGACATTTGGGTCCATGCATTTGTTAGGACAAGCTTGATAATGGGTTGTGAAGACCCTGCTTTTAGTGTTTAGGTTAGCTCCATAATCAGAATATGAATCTCTCTGGATTCCCCGAAACTTTTAGCTTTGGAAGCATTGTTAACCAATGAAAAGTAATATCAAAATCCTGCCACAGTCAGTTGTAAAATATGCTACATAGTATCCCCTGCTAGAGGACTCTTAAACACAGATAAATGCCTGATCTTGGGATCACCTCCTCTTCCAAGTTGGGATTTCAAGTTTGTTTTAAAGGAATGCCAATGTTGTTTTCCCTGTAGCAAGTTATCCCTCAGACCCACATGCTCGGCAGGGTGCCTTGCATCTGCTTTGGGTACCAACTAGAAACACACAATCCTCCATTGGCATGAATTCCTTGTAAAAATCTATATTTTAAACCATCCCATGGTCCTAAATACCTAACAAATTCAGTATGAATCCATCTAGCCATTTGTTCTTGTGAGGGTAAAAAACAACATAATTTTTTTCCACAGGTCCTGCACATGCTAACAGTCATCTTCAGACATGTCCTGTGACAACTGTGAACTGGTGTGTATAAGGACCAGTTGACGCAGGAGCCAGGCCTTCCCACTATCACCCATTCAGCCACCTGTAGGATAAGTTGACACACCCCTCAAACCAGGAGCAGATCCCCTTGGACTCCTTTACTCTATTGTTAGATTCCTGAAGGCAAAATCTGAGAGCTAGTAAGATGTCCTTTCCTATGCAGGCATGAGGACCCAAGTTCAGATCTCCAGAACCCACATAAAAGGTAGGTGCAGAGACACAACACCTCTAAACTTAGTGCTGGAGATGTGAAGATAGGAGACGCCTAGGGCTTGCTATCAACCAGTCTAGTTGAACCAGTGAACTCCAGATTCAGAGGAGTTCAACCAATCAATCAGTCATCAATCAATCAATCAATCAATCAATCAATCAATAAGGTAGAGAGGAAGTGAGGAAGATATCTGACACACACCTACACACACACAGAGAGGAGAGGAGAGAGAGAGAGAGAGAGAGAGAGAAAGCGCACAAGCTGGCCCCAACTTTACTGGCAACCAAGTTCTGGTTGGTTTTGTTTGTTTGGTCTACTTGACACAAGGCACAATCATCTGGGAAGAGGTAAATTTTGAGAAAGTGCCTCCATCAGACTGACCTGTGGGCAAGACTGTGGGGCATTTTCTTGATTGGTTGTTGGTGTGAATATGCCCAGCTCAGTGTGGGCAGCCCAACCTCTGGGCAAGTGGTCTGAGGCTGTACAAGCAGGTAAGCAGGCAAGCCATGGGGAACAAGCCAGTGGGCAACATTTCTGTATACTCCCTACTTTAGATCCTACTTCCAGCTTCCTTCTCTGCTTGATCCTGCCTTGGCATCCCTCGATGATGGACAGTGATCGAGACATGCAGGGCAGTTAAATCCCTTTCTTCCCAAGTTGCTTTTGGTCATAGTATTAGTCATCACATCAGTAGAAGGCAAACTAAGAGAGTGGCTTTATCTAATAATTCTGTTCAATTTTTTCCAACTTAACATTCTCTGAATGTCACCTCTGTACTAGTTAGATAACTATCTGATCCTGAACTTGACGTTTTTTAAACTCATTAGAAAGCACCAAAATACCTGGAACTTCACAGTCAAGCTTGACACCTCCCTTCACCTCCCTGGGAACAAATAATACTGCGCCACACACCTGCCCCCAAGGCTCTGCCATGGGCACTATCTCTGCAAACAAGTCTCTTCTTTCCCACAGCTCGACACTTACAGCAGCATGTTAAGCAGTTCCAGCCCCATCACCTGTCTTAGGGCCAAACACATCTTCACAAAGCTCACACTTTTGGTACTTTTTATTTCTCTGCTTAAAACCTTCAATGGCTCCTTTTTATCTATAGGATAAATGTTAAATCCCTTCCCTTGTCATTTGAGGGCCACCTTCCTGTCCCTCACCTGGCCACGTGTGAATGGAGCACTCTCTGGAGCACTCTGCAGTGCTCAGTCTTGGCTTTTCTTCTGCCTGAGCTGCACATGCCTTCACCTATCACTCTGCCAGCATCCTGCCTGCTCTGGGGTTTTTCCAGTGCCTTCCCAATTCTGTCTTCTGGCCTCCTGGCTACCCGTTTCCACCCCTAAACTCACACAGCACGTGTTTGTACTCATCTCTGATGCTCATTCCAGTCTATATTTTATTAGAGGAATTCGGTATTTAAAGACGTGCAACTTTCAGGATTATTGTGGCACTATAATTAAATAAGATTCTTTTAATGTGCCCAGACAGTTCATGGCATGCAGTAGACTTCGGTAATTGTACACTGTTATATATAATTCTATAATAATAATTAGTTATTATCATATCTGTTATTATAGACAGTGTGGTAAAGTAGTTAAGAGCACAGCTTTGTAATCTAATTGAAAGACAGCCAATACTTATATTGAGTGTTTACTACATTCCAGGCATTACACTGAGAGATCTAGCATGGATTATCTACGGTATCTCTACAGTTATCTCTTTTACACTTCAAAATCCTACTCTTAGGGTATTTTCCCTTAGTTTTCAAAAATATGCTATGTTAAACATGGTGTGATAAATGCAGAGAATTCAGTAGAAAACAAGACCGGGTGATTCTCATCCTTTAGTGGATAACACTTTCACGAAGAGATATAATAAACAAATGGCACTTTAGAACACTCAGGGTATTATTTGCTTATTATCAGCTTGTCTATTTGTCTGTCTGACCCCACTAGGATGTAAACCTCACAAGGATAGCTTGTACTCTGGGCTGTATCTCCTGCAACTAAACTCCAAGCCTGGTCTCAAGAGGACCAACTCATAAGAAATGTTTACAATGGATGAAGATAGTAAGTGGTTGGAAGGAAATAAACAGGGTTGAATGATGGAGAACAGAGGTAAGTGGGAAGGAAAGGTTGCCTTAGATGGGACACTCAGGGAACTATACCTAAGAGGGGTCATTTAAAAACTGGCACCTGGAAGCTGAGGAGGGGTTAGCCAGACAAAGGGAAGACAGCTCCCCTGGAGAAACCAATGAAAGCCTTGAAACTTACAGAGATGAAGTAATATATTACCCAATATGATATGCCATTGGAATGAAAAACTCCAATT
This sequence comes from Mastomys natalensis, assembly GCA_021653895.1. NCBI lineage: Eukaryota > Metazoa > Chordata > Mammalia > Rodentia > Muridae > Mastomys > Mastomys natalensis. The sequence continues at coordinate 771,721 of JAJTUV010000489.1, read as the reverse complement.
AAAATCAAGATAACCTGATTGCATGTCAGAGTTTACATGCCTCCAGGAGTGGAAGCTTTTAAAGAAGTGTTTTGGGCAGTGCCTGGCACACCACAAGTGTGCACTGGCTGTCATTTGCTGTGTTACACGCTTTTAAATTAGTCCTATTTTGAAAACATAGAATTAATTCCTAGCTACACGTAATTCATTATATAACACATTCATAATCCAAAGAGCCAAACTTTCTCTCTTTAGTTCCAAGATCCCTCCTACCTCATGAGTAAACAAGATGGTTGAGGTATGGGACAAATAGCATCTCGGCATGTGAGCATGTCAGGGACACTCAGAGTTGGATGATACTGTCAGGCTGGCGCTCAAGGATGGCGGTACAGTAGTTCATTCCACTGCCTGGGAGAAAAGCCTCCTACTTCACCCCTACTGGCTGCCCAGCGGAAGGCACTGAAAGCATCTCTCTCCCGGCCACAGGGAATGGTTTTAACACTCCAGTAGAACCCAGTCTTGACAAGTGGCCTTGCTTTCAAAGCAAAGCAGGGTGCAGGGTGGGGGACATGAAGGGGGGGGCAGGAAAGAAGCTTCAGATGCCATCAGAGTAATAATTAGTCCTGGCCCTACTCTGTCCCATGCCAGTGTAATCAACCTGTTGTGATTTCATTTACAAGGAGCTGCTAAGAACTGCTCCAGGAGAGCCAGACACTCCTCAGAGGAACAAGGTACCCTGCAGCTGGCAAGAAGGCAGACAGCAGGCAAGACTCAAGACACCCTTTGCTGAACACTGAGAAGTCTGCCTTAAGCAGGCCTGGCTTGCACTTCTCAAACAAGAGTCCATTGCAGACAAGGCTTCGAATAGGAAAGTCACAGAGACAGCTCTCTGCTCTCAGCCCCTGTGGCCCCAGGGAGGGGCACAGAAAAGAGACATTCCCACCCCCACTCAGAATTCCAAAAGCTTTTCCTTTGGAAACCCATTGGAAAGCCAACTGACAAGGTTTGGCTAAGTTCTACCCACCTTAGAGACTGCTATGAAAATCTGCAAAGCACGTTTTACAGATGGAGGAATTTAAAGGGAATGTTATGTGTGTCTCCTAAGTTAAGGGCTTTCATCGCATGATTGGTTCATGGAAATGGGGTTAGTGTCCTTATAAAAGATGTGGTGGGGTCTGATCTTGCCTGCCTCCTCCACCCTGTGAGGACATGCTGAGAAGATATGTCAGGTAGAAACCAGATGCTCCTCACCAAATACGGAATTTGCTACTGCCTTCACCTGAACCTCTCAGCCTCCAGAACTCTGAGCAACATTCTTCTGTCTTTATAAATTACCTAGCTTATGGTATTTTGTCACAGTGGTCTGCTAAACTGGCAAAGGGTGAAGTAACATCCTCAGAATCACACGGTAAGAAAGCAAGGACCGAGCCTAGGACTTTATAATTAGATATGTCTAATTTTTAAACCACTTTCTGTACTGTACCATTTTGCCCTTTTAAGGATCTAAGCCTGGGGAGAGATTAAAACTGCAATTACAGAGAAATCTAGACTCTGACTGCAGGGCTGCTGGCAGCCTGGCTGTTCAAAAGAAACAGTTCCCAAACAAAGCCGGAGCTGGAGTTGGCCTTCCTGCATTTTGCACGTTGCCTTCTCACTAATAAACAGTGCAGTGCAAAGGATTGTGGGGAAGATGACAAGCATGTAGTCTCCTGGGACAGTTCTTAAATAGGAGCTTTACTTAAAGGATGGCATGTTCAAAGAGGTTAAGATTTCCACACGCTTTCTCTTCCTGGCTCCCGGGAGAGCCGCTCTCATTGCAGGGAGTCACAATATTTGTGCATCTTTCAGACAGCTTTCCCCTTTAAAGCTGCACTGTGCAGGTAGCTATGTAGCTCTCAATTTATTACAAAGGCTGCCAGAGGACGGCAGAGGGCTGGAGGAGGGGAGTATTCAACAAGGCTTTCCTGGGCTGAGGCTCTCGGGAAATTAGGGTTCTGTTTCCAGATTGATTTCAGGGTGTGTGCATGTGAGTGTGTGAGGACAGACAGATATTAGGCAAATCACTCATCCTCATGGGGTCTCTCGGACTGAGAAAAGACTGCCAATTGGATGAAAGTGGGGTTAGGACAAATGTGGATTTCACACCAAGCCAAAATTTAACAGATAGCTCTAAAAATAGGTCTATTAGATAGACCTGATGTTTGTCTGTCTATTAGGCAGACAGAACAGGAAGAGATGATTTTGTTGTGAGACAGGGTCATATATATCACAGGCTGTCTTTGAACTCACTATATAGCCATTGATGATCTTTAACTTCTGACCCACCTACCTACACCTTCCAAGTGTACATGGTTGAGCCACCATGCTCAGTTTTATGCTGTGCTAAGGATCAGACTCGGGGCCTCCAGTATGGTGGGCAAGTACTCTATCCACTGGGATAGCTCCCAAGCCTTTGGTGTACATTTATTAATGAACACTAAGTTTAGAGCTACCATAAAAGACCCCACTGTCAGCTCCTTTCATCACCTCTTCTTTCACTGGACAAGCATCCTGGGGCACTTAATTCGAGACAAGATTGTTCTGGTGCTAGGAATGCGGAGAGGACCAAACACAGTGTTATCCACTAGAGAGTTCACATGCAAGACTAGTGAGTCTTCACCAGAGGAAGGCACTTCACACAGCCTTATGCGACAGAAATCTCTACACCCACCTTAAAGATGAAGGAATGAGTTCACTGAAGCCAAACCCCATGCACAAAGCCACATATCTAATCGACAGGGCTGACTTTAAAATACATTTCTGCCTGACTGTAGGACAAACACTGTCTTCTCCATTCCCTGTGGCTTCTCAGTTACAACATGCTCTATAGGAATGGCATGGGATCTTGAAGTTCATAGACTTTTCTGTTATACCTAATTCATCTTATCTACTATCTCCAGGTTCCCCAAGTCAAGAATAAGTACCATAAATCAACGTGGGGCATATACTTTTTAATTGAATGGTCTGTGGTGTTGATACCACCTCACTGGGACATCCTGATCTTGTCTAGGGTGTTCTCAGTTCCTTTTTCCTTGAGATATGTTTGATCTGTGAGCATCTGTTATTTTCTGCTTTTTGTTTTAAGCTTATGTTGTATGGAAAGTGATCTATGACGGCCATGCTTTTAGCTTTGAATGAATGAGTTCAGTAAGTATGTAGCAAGCAAAACTAAAAGAATAAATAGCAAACAGCGGATACTAGAAGCAGCAGTAGAGAGGGAAACAGCATCAAATCGGGCTCTTACAACAGCCAGCACAAATGCTTGCAGTAACTGGACTTAGCAAGCAAGCAAAAGCAACGTGGGCTACAAACAGAAATGTCCGGGGAAACCCTGCCAAACCTGCCCTACTGGAGTTCCTGATGAGAGATTTCCCGGCAAGCCAGAGGGCTCTCTCCATGGATGAGCTGCTGGCTTCTGTTCCTTCTGCAGGCATTTTTATGCCGTTAGATAAACAATAGTAAACTCTGTTGGGAAGGGTTTACCATATAGCTGTTCTCAAAGGGCAAGTTTTTAATACCTTTGGCTGTTTGCTGTTTTTGTTTCCTTTTGTTGTTACATTGCCTGACCCAAGACAGAGGGTTTTGGAAGACACTTGAAATAAATACACTTAGTCTGGACAAGTGAACCCTTCTTGCTCCCAGAGTCCTCTTGCTAGAAGCACATGACAGCTCACCAGATAACTGCACTGCAGTTTGCTATAAGTATCAAATATGCTTCCTCAGAATTGTTGATGCATGCCACAAACATTATTAATACTTATTACATGAGAATAATTATGACAAATGAGAATGCCTTTGTAAGCCTTGCCTCTATGAACTTTCCTCATTACATTGTTGGTACTTGGTGGTTTCAGAAATTTAGGTGAGATGGAATAGACTCAGAGCCTGAAGGCCATTCTGCAGCTGGCGAGCTATTCGGCTCACTGTGCATTCAAGAGAGACCTGCAACTATTTCAGGTGATTGGTTAGTCCATTTTAAATTCCAGGAGGTTGCATGTGAGGGATGTTGGTATGACCATGGGCTGCTGCAACCCTTTGCTGTCATTTCAGAGTGGAACTGCTTGGTGAAGCTGGGTCTGAGGGATGCATTGAGAATAAATGTATCATGGCAGGAGGGGTTCCTGGAAGACATACGTACAGTCTCTAGTCTTTTGGAAAAGACAAACTAAACACTCAAGGAGGAACTGGAGAGTCAATTAGAGAGTGTTAAAAGAATAGTGAAATGTGAACAAGGGCAACATGAGCAATTATACCGCTGAAGATATGTTTATTGATGTAATTATGCACATACAGAAAATATAAAAATGAAGTTAAATTTAAAAAGCAACTGGAGAAGCTTGGTGGATTAAATGCTAGCCATGCGAGCCCGGTGACCCGTCCCTGGAAACTACATGAAAGCACTGGACTCCGTGGCATTCTTATAATTCTGGCATTCCTATGGCACTATGGAAAGTGGAGACAGGAAAATCACCTGAAACCTCAAAGTCCAGCTAGCCTGGGTAAGCAACATGGCAGCAGAAGTGAAAAGATGCCCTGGCCCAGTGCCCAGTACACATTCCCAAAAGTTATCCTCTGACTCCACGTATGCCTGCTTTCATATTCTCTCTCTCCTCTCTCTCTCTCTCTTCTCTCTCTCTCTTCTCTCTCTCTCTCTCTCTCTTCTCTCCTCCTTCCCCAAGAAATATTTTGTATTTAAGTAAAGCTATCTGTAGCATATGTAGCATGTTACTGAAAGACAGTCACTGTTAATTTTTTTCTATGTCTATAAAACTTCAATAACTTTATAGTTGTCCATCTTCAGGCTGAAGCTGTTTTTTTTTTTTTTAACCAATCTATTACTGAACAATTAATTCTCCTTTATAAGCTTTTCCTGTTACCGACACTGAGATGATTCACCAACTTATCAACATCCTGGCAGGAGAGCGAGGCTGCACATATATCTGTCCAGTTATGTCTTCAGAACAAATTCTTAGAAAATCACAATTTCAGTGCATAGACACCTTAAAAACAAGAACACCTTTCTTTAATACAAGCCAAATTGCCTTCTAGAAAGTCTGTACCTAGCGCCTGCCATTATAAAACGCACTCAATAGAGTAACACTAAGGTCAGTAACTGTCGTGTGCTGACTCTGTGCCAATGCTTTGATAACAGCTTGTGTCAGTTTTCAGTTGTCTGTCAGCCCAGCTGTTGCACAGGACAATCCTCTAAGCCAAACAACAGCCATCTTTGGGAGTTCAGCTGCTCCTGATTGCAAAAGATCACCCTAGCCAGACTTGTTGAGTTCCTAGAAGAAGGGTGGGAGGGTTATGGATCTCTCTGTCTCTCAGTCTCTGTCTCTGTCTCTCTCTTCCTCTCCTTCTCTGCCTCTCTCTCTCTCTCTCTCTCTCTCTCTCTCTCTCTCTCTGATAGAGAAGGGGGCACGCTCTATGCAGTTATAGGAGAACCATCATTCCCGACTGACTAAAGGCTTTCCAGTGTAGTATTTTACGAGGGGACCTCACCCACACTCCTGTAAACAGCCACTCACCTACACTCTGTAAGTAAGCCCAATAAACTTACTGGTGCCATTGAATGGACTTTGATAGCATCATACCTAAGTTTATTGTTGAGACTTTAGTGAGAGGGGAAAAAGACATTGCTTTCTAAGGAAAGAAATTTTTTTTAGTTTTTTTTGGTTTTTGTGTTTTGTTTTTTTCAAGACGGGGTTTCTCTGTGTAGCCCTGGCTGTCCTGGAACTCGCTTTGTAGACCAGGCTGGCCTCAAACTCAGAAATCCGCCTGCCTCTGCCTCCCAAGTTCTGGGACTAAAGGCATGCGCCATCACTGCCTGGCTTTTTTTTTTTTTTTACTTTTTATTGGTTCTTTGTGAATTTCACATCATGGACCCCAGTCCCACTCATCTCCTCCTCCCTTTGTACTTGCTCCTCATCCTTGTAACCTCCCTCCCTGGACCTCCTTTTGGATACCTTGTACTCTAGAGATGCTGTAGTTTTGGATCTGTAGGACCTGGCCTCTTCATACATACTAGCAGCTCATCAGTGGGTTAGATGTCAGAGTGGGCCAATTTAAAGCTCTAGATCTGGGCCAGAGGTATCTGACCCAGTCAGCCAGCAAGCTCTTCCAGTCTTATACACTTGGGGCTGGCTCAGCAGAAATTCCCGCTACCAGGGTCAGCTCTACTTTGCTACCCATGAGAGATACAAGGCCCGTTCTCCTGAGTGTTGTAACTCGGGAGATCCTGGGGCTAGCTCTCCTGCCTGCCATAGATGGCAAGGGACGAGGGAGGGGAGGTGGACATCTCTCCCACACCTCTGTCCAGAAGACAAGAAGCAGGGTTAGCTCTCCCACACTCATGTCCTCGGGGCCAGTTCACCTGCAACCTCTACATCCAGGACCAGCTCTACTGTGTTGCTGAGGTTAGATACAGGGCCTGCTTTCCTGAGTGCTACAGCAGGTGAGAGGCAGGGTCAGCTCTGCTACTCTCGTGCCAGCCTTCCTGTCTGATACCTGTGGCAAGGGCAAAAGGGAGAGGAAAGGATCTCTCTCCCTGGGAAGAAACCGTAGTGATACCAGCTAAGTGAGACAAACCTTCCTGCCCCAGGCCACTGTCTGCTGCTCTGGGAGAAACTTAAAACTAAGACTCTAGTGCTTCCTGTCTCCTTTAGGCATGCCCACGATAGCTACCCTGGCAACTCAAAATGATGTCCATGTAAAATAATATAAACATATTATTTCTATTACACTTAAAGTTCATTTGTATTCCTAGCGTTTTTATAATGTTTCCTTGTGATATCTTTGTCTGCTTTTGGCATTTAGAGTAATCTTACTAGCCCTGTAGCCTACAAATGTTCCCTCATCATCTGTTTCCAAAATGTGTTTTGGAAAGATTAGATTTTTTTTTTTTGGTTGTGTTTTGTTTGGTTTGGTTGTTATTGTTTTGTTTGTTTTTGTTTTGGTTAATTTCATTTTGTTTTTTGAGACAGGGTTTCTCTGTGTAGCCCTGGCTGTCCTAGAATTCCCTCTGAAGACCAGACTGTTCTGGAACGCAGAGATCTGCCTGCCTCTGCTTCCTGAGTGCTGGGATCAAAGACATGCATCATCACGCCAGGCTGACAGATGAGTGTTTATTCTTCTTTAAGTATTTGCTCAGATTCAACGGTGAACACCTGGGCATGGGCTTTTCCTTGTGGGACATTTGCATTACTGAATCAGTCTCTGCCTTCCTAGGTTCGTCAGGTTTCTGTGTCTTCACCTGCGAGCTCATGTCTTCCCAGGTATTTGTTCATTTGCTGTTTTATTGATTGATACACAGAGTTCCTGGTGTTTCCCTTCCAATCCTTCCTCATTTTCGTAAGATTGGTAACCATGTCTCTTTTTCATTCTCAATATAAACAAGGATGTAATTTCTATTTCTAATGTAAATAGAAATGTCATTAATTTCTACCCCTTGTTTCCTTGATCACCCTAACTAAAGATTTGTCACGTTATTGGTCCCAAAGGACCAACCTTTGAACCTTTTTTAATTGAACTCCTCGATTTTTATTATTATTCTGCTGGGTCCACATATACATTTTTGCTTTGTTACTTTGTTCTTTTTTCTGATTCTTTTAAAAAGAATCTTTCCTCTAACAATTTAAAACGTATCATTAGTTTATGTATGTGTCCCTGTGAGTGCATGCAGTACAGCACATGTGTCGGTGTCGAGGACAACTCTGTGAAGTGTGTTCTCTCCTGTCCCTCGTTCCAGGGCTCGAGATCAGGACCTCAGGCTTGCTCGATGCTCCTTCTTCTGGCATCTTAAGGTAATAGGCCCGGCTATGATTCTGAAGTCAGTCTTCTTCCGTAGGCTCTGTACCTACAAATCTCTCAAGGCTCGTTCCCCTACATTTTGAGGTGTTGGTTTTCATGCTTTTCTCTCAAAGAAAATTTCTAATTTTTCTCATTTCCTCGCTGACCAGTGCATGGAGTACTTAGAAAACAAACGCTTGCTGTGTTTTGTCAGATTCCCATATGCATCTGTTACTGATTTCTAATTGAATCTCATGATCAGAAAGCACTGTTTGTAGGATTTTAATCCTTTTACATTTACTGGGATTCATCTTAAAGCCCAGCATGTGGTCTATCAAATGACGTGTGCCCTGAGCCACTCAGAAGAATGCATTCTGTTTTTCTTGGTGCAGTGTTCTGTGGATGGCACTGGGTCACTTCGATGTGTATTGTTCAAGTGTTCTATTTATTTGGTGATCTTTTATTCTGTTTAGTATTGAAAGTGAGACATCTGCGATGGTCATCTTGTTAAAATGTCTATCTTAAAGACTTACTGAAGCCAGGCATAGTGGTGCACGCCTTTAGCCAAGCAGGCAGATCTCTGAGTTCAAGGCAAGCCTGACCTACAGAGTGAGTTCCAGGACATTCAGAGCGACATAGTGAGATGCTGACTCAGCAAAATGACTTACCTTTTTTTTTTTTTTTTTTTTTTTTCTCTTGTGTGTATGGGTATTTTGCCTGTGTGTAATCACTGCATGTAAGCTTGGTGCCCTCAGAGGCTGGCAAGCATCCTCTGGGCTTCTGCCAGTTTGGTGTCATCCTGACATTGAAATCTTCAGTTCTCTTTTGAGCATCCAGGGCTTCACCAGGTTCTGAGGGCAGCCATGTTCAGCGTTACTAAATGTGTTTCAGAGTTACAACTTAATCACAAGCAATTCCCAGGCCACGATTTTCCTCCTCTAACCCTGACTGATATTCTACGCCAACTGAACAGTAGCTCACAGGGTGGCGAGGGCGGTAGCCCAGTGGTCATGGTCCTACTTGGCACACGGGAGACCACTTGCTCTATTCCAGCACTAGATACATAAAGAATTCCAACCCCTATAAGTGTCTCATATAACTGAAATCATGCAACATTTGCTTTTTCGTGGGTAATTTATCTTGTTGTGAACCATACTCTCTAGGCTCATCCATGTTTTAGCAAACTCAAACTCCCCTTATTTTTAAGGCCTGAATGAATATTCCCCCGTGTGTATATAACACACTTTTACTTCGTTTGTAGCCTGAGAAATGGCCTATTCTGGCGAACGTCCCATGTGCAATTGAAAATCGTGTATAAGCTGCAGCTGGGCAGGGTGAACTGGAAGTGTCTGTCACATCTAGTTGATTTACGGTCCTGTCTACTGCCCCTGTTGACTTATTTATCTTATCTCTGGTCATCAGTTTTGCACGATATATTTTGGTGGTCTGTTCTATGCATGAAAGCTTATGATTATTATAAAAGTCTGCTGTGTTGGAGCTTCTGTTGGTATGGTCCTTGTCTCCTCTAATCCTTTCCTTTTTAAAGTATATTTGTTTGATATTCAAATGCCTACCTCTGCTTTCTTCCCCCCCGCCCCCCATGGTCTCACTTTGTAACCCTGGGTGGCCTGGAACTCACTATGTATTCAGTTTGGCCTTCAACTCACAGAGATCATCCTGCCTCTCAAGGTGAAATTTTTCGCTTCTCCATTTTGGAGGAAGGATGTATACATGTTATACCACACATGTAGAGGTCAGTAGACAACTTACCATGTGGGTCCTATGAATTAATTCTGGTTTTGCCCTCTCAGCGCTAGGACTAAAGGCATGTGCCACCACCCCTGATCCCACCTCGGCTCTTTATTGGTTACAGGTTGCATAGACCTTTGCAGTATTTTCTCTGTTATTTAAATCTTTTACTTTCAACTTACTTTGTTTCTGAAGCTAAAATGGCTCTTATAGGCAGGCAATGGTATGTAGATAGACCCAGTCTGCCAAACCCGGGCTTTAAATGAAATATTTACTGTGGATTTAAGTAGGTCGTTGATAAGGAAGATCTTCTGGGATATTGTTGTTTGTTTTCTAGCATTTTGGTCTCTTCTTTTGTGTTCTATTGGAGTGTGTGTGTAGGAGAGAAAGACAAAAAGAGAGAAAGAGACAAGAAAGAAAGAGAGGAGAGAGGGTGTATGTGTGTGTAAAAGAGAGAGACTGAGAAAAAGAGGGAGAGAGTTGAATGTGTGGAAAAGAGAGAGATACAGAAAGAAACAGAGAAAGGAGAGATGTGTATGTTAGAGAAAGAGAGAGGGAGAGAGGGAGAGAAAGAAGCAGAGGTAGACAGGGAAGGAGAAGAGAGAGAGAGGCAGAGAGAGAGGAGAGAGAGAGAAGGTTGTGTGTGTGTTAGAGAGGCAGACAGAGATACAGAGGAGAGAGAGAGAAGAGTGTGTGTGTGTGTGTGTGTGTGTGTGTGTGGTGTGTGGTGGTGGTGTGTGTGTGTGTGTGTGTGTGTGTGTGTGTGTGTGTGTGAATACCTTCAGGCATAAGGAGGAGGACAAAGAAGGATGGATGTCTGGTGTTCTATCACTTTCCAACTTACGCCCTTGAGACAGGGTTTCCCATAGAACCTAGAGCTAGGCTATTGGCCCTCAAGCTCCAGAGAGCCTGTTTTCAAACTGGCCCCAACCCTGGCAGCGCTGGGGTAACAGACACTTATATGCTCTTAGTTTTTTCTTCTTCCTTACTTTCTTTCTTTGAAAGAACTGGGGGTCTTCCTGCTCCCACAGCAAGCACTCTTACCCGTTGTAAAATCTTCCCAGCCCCCATTTTTTTCTGTAGAAGTATAATTCCTCTCTCATTTCTTTCTGTGTCTATTCTATAGTTGTTTTCTTTCTGATTACAAGGACTGTATTTACCACCCTGCATCAGTAAGCCTTTGGCCCATAATAAAATCCTGATGCAGACTACTTAGAGAGAAAGGGGTTTATCTAGTGCACAGTTTCAGAGAGTCAAAGTCCAGCTGCATCGTGCAGAGTTAGAAAAGGTTACCTAGTGTCCCCTGATTGCCACACCTCACATATGCATTTCTTGCTCTAGAACCCAATAGTCCCAAATCCCCTCAGCTGTTTATCTAGGAATGTCTTAGTCTCTCCCTCACTATTAAAGAGAAAAAACATTGCTGGATGTTGGATTCTTTGTTTTGTCTCTTCACAACTGGGATATGTTAGCCCACTGATGCTCTCTTCTAAAGTTTCTAATGAGAAATCTACCGGTAACTGACAGTGGATTTCACCACAGCATGTCTTACAAAAGTTTGCTTCGATTGTGTCTTACCACAATGTGACTCACTTCGAATTGGTGTTACTTGATGCTGAGCTTAGATGTTTGCATTTATGCTTTTCTTTAAGTTTGGGGAATTTCCAGTCATGCTTTATTTAAATATTCTCCCTTTTCACTGCTTCTGGGGCTCCCACAGTGCTTAAGTGTGTCTGCCCAATGTTGTCCAAACTTCCTTCTTTCAATTTCTCTCACTTGGTAATGTTCGTCATCCTATCTTCAATCATGTTGATTTTTTTTATACCTGCTCAAATCTGCCTCTGACTCCCTCCAGTGAAATTTAAAGTTTCATTATTGTGTTTTTTAGCTCCAGAAAATTTTCATTTTTCTACTTGGAAGGAAGGGAGGACACACATGCCACAGCACATATGTAGAGGTCAGAGGTCAATTTTCCGGAGTCGATTCTTTCCTTGTACCACGTGGGTCAAGTTGAGCGGCAAGTACCCTTACCCACTAAGCCCATCCTCTTTACATGTGTATGTGTGATGTGTATGCATGTATGCGGGTGTAAGCATGTGTGTGCCGTGGTGCAGGTCAGAGGATTACTTTTGTGAGTCAATTCTCTCCTTCCATCACAGGATCCAGGGCTTGAACTCAGGTCTCCAGGCTCTTGTCTTGTCTCTGCTTCCATTTTTGTTTGTTTTGTTGGGGTCTTTATGGTTTGTTTGTTTATTTCTTTTAAGGTTTCCGGTCTCTTTATTGATGTCACCATTTTGTTTGTGTGTCGCTGTGGGAAGCACCGAGGTCCCTGTGCTCATAGACTAGCACTAGAGGAACCAGGAATGTTAAACACACAGGCTGTCTCTTCAAGGGAGAGATGTGTAGCTTGTTTTCTGCCCGGTTTAAGAGCCTGGTGACTTCTGTGCTATCTGTGTGGCCAAGATCTCATTGGATCCTCTCCTTAACCTTTAATCTGACCTTGTCAATCTATAAAACCTATCTTTATGAAAGATGTCACATGCAGTCAATCTGTAGACCCTATCTTTATGAAAGATGTCACATGTGCTTTACAAAGACTTTCAATGCAGTCATGTCTTAAGTTTTATTGTGCTCATGGGATTGAGTTAATTATCACCAGGAAAATTTCACCAAATTGTGCTATGCTTAAATATGCCTAAAATAAACTACTCAGGGTCAGACTCTCAAGTTTGAACCAACAACAGCTACCGAGTAACACTGAACCTACCTGCCTTCTTGCCTCCCTCTGATTGTTACTCTGCTGGTCATGGTGGTTGCTAAGACCCTGCATATCAATTTCTTGAGTGTCTCCAAGTTCATCATTCAAAAGTGACTGTCTAACAGGTCATACCTGCTGAGAGATCTTTTTCAAAGAAGCTATCAGGGATTCTTTGTTTGTTTGTCTGTTACTTTGTGTCAAACTTTCTTTTTTGTATGGTTTCCAATTTTAGCTGTTGAAAACGGATATTTGAATCTAATAATGTAACTATGGAAATCAAATTCTCTCTGTCTTAGTTAGGGTTTTACTGCTGTGAACAGACACCATGACCAAGGCAAGTCTTATAAAGGACAACATATATTTGTGGCTAGCTTACAGGTTCAGAGGTTCAGTCCATTATCATCAAGGCGGGAGCATGGCAGCATCCAGGCAGGCATGGTGCAGGCAGAGCTGAGAGTTCTACATCTTCATCTGAAGGCTGCTAGCAGAAGATTGACTTCCAGGCAGTTAGGATGAGGGTCTTAAGCCCATGACCACAGTGACACACCTACTCCAACAAGGCCACACCTCCTAATATAGCTTCTCATTTCAATGTCTGGGATCCACACATGATCTTCTGGGCTCCTCCAAAGGGATGGCATCAGTTCCCCAGTTCTGCTTTCTGTAGCTCTCTAAGCTCAGGTTGATCCACTCCACTGCTGCTGCTGTTCATGTTGATCATCCCATGGCACTGGCCTCTCCAATACACTGGGGTCTTCCACTGCTACTTGTCTTCACTGACAGCTTTGCATAGACTCTCTTCATGGTGCCAAACCTCAGATTCTTTGCATGACCCCTTCAGTCCTGAACCAACTGCAATTGAGGCTACACCTTCCATAGCCTCTCACAGTGCCAAGCCTCAGCTGTTGTTCCTGAGTCCTTCTTTCCTACAAAACCAGTACCACCAGGGTAACTCTTAAAAATTACCAAGTACTGCTGCAGCATGAGGTACAACTTCGGCTCTCTCTGGAACACAGCTTTTTTGTGCTCTCAGAAAATACTTCCCAGAAGATTTCACCTCAGTGATGCTGGTCTCTCTGTAATCACCAATAATTTCTTAGTTCCAGCTAACTAACATCAATTGTCCCAGTAATACTTTCTATTCTGGACTCTAAAGCCAGAGGCACGTGGCCAAAGCTGCTGAGTTCTGCTGCTTGCTGGGGCTGGAACATGGCCCCCTTGTTCTATTACATCATCACCAGCTTTCTGTTTTCCAACCCCTTCACTGCCTAAGCTTGGCTGTCCTGGAACTTGCTCCATAGACTGACTTTGAACTCAGAGATCTGCATGCCTGTCTCCTAAGCACTGGGATTAAAGGTGTGGTCCACCAAGCCTGGATTTAAGGTTTTCTTTACCTAGAACTTGCTCTGTTCTAGGCTAGCCTTGAACTCAGAGATCTGCTTGTCTTTGCCTCCTGGGATTAAAGGCTTGTACTATCATGCCTGGACCTAAATTTAGTTGGGTGGGGTCTTGCCCCAAGGGAACTACTCCCTTAATTCAATTTAATATCCTTCAACACAGGATTCAGCTCCATTTCATTTCCTGGTGCCCCTTTAATACTCGAACCATATATTATATATTTTTCTTTTCTAAGCTAGCTACGCTTGTTCAAAATGCTCTTCATGATCCTTAACCAAAGAATAAAGTCTCTGCTGGACTTTTTTGAGATGTCCTTTGTCAATTTAATTAATATAAATCTCTTTACCTTAGCCTCAGCTAGACTCTTCATACAAGGGCAAAAAGCAGCCACGTTCTTCACTAAAATCCCACAAAAGGAATCTCTAGGCCACATATTGAAATTCTCCACTGAAACTTCTTGGGCCAGGTCCGCACAGTTCAATTTACTCTCAGCAACAAAGTCTTCCATATCCCTACTGGGATGGCCCATTAAGCCCCACTTTAAAGCATTCTACAGCTTTCCAAATCCAAAGTCACATTCTTCCAAACAAAAGCCTGGTCAGGCCTATCACAGCAATACCCCAGTTCCTGGTACCAACTTCTGTCTTAGTTAGGGTTTTAATGCTGTGAACAGACACCGTGATCAAGGCAAATCTTATAAGGACAACATTTAATTGGGGCTAGTTTACAAGTTCAGAGGTTCAGTCCATTATCATCAAGGTGGGAGCCTGGCAGCATCCAGGCAGGCATCTGTAGCATACTGCTTCCAAGCAGCTCCCTGGGCCAAGCATATACAAACCATCACATGCTCCCTTCCCAAGAGTTTTCTATTTTTTTTTTTATTGTTGTTTGGGAGTTCTTAATATTTATAGTTCAGTACATAAAATTCATGCCTGAGACCAGCTTTGGTGGCACAGGCCTGTCATCTCAGAACTGAGACAGTAGAGGTAGAGGAAGTAGGAATGCAAGATCCTTCTCAGCTACATTATGAACTAGAGGCCAGCCTGACAATACACCAGATATCACCACAAAAGAATAAAACAAGCATTCTTGTAGGCCATCACTATACCAAGGAGCATCCTGAACTGTAAAACTAAACCTGTCTTCTCTGAGCCTGTTTTTCCCCTGGTTACCACGCCCATTTCCTACTTTTGCGCAGTCAGTTATTCTCGAATGTCTTTAATCTGACTTAGAAGATGGCAAGAAGACAAGAAGGAAGGAATTGGAGCTCTTGGCTTTTCTGAATCTTTTGAAAATCTCCTCCAGCAGGAGTGAGGACTCATAGCCTCGTGGGGTGTGCGGCAACCATGACTAGAACTTTCTGGGCTTCTGTGATCAGAATCAGCAATCGGTGATCATGAGCTGAGATCCGTGACATGAGAAGACAAGAGCCTCTTTTCCCTCCCAGCCTCAGACCAGGTAGAAACAATTTGCTCCAGGGGCACATTCAAAGCAGCCTGCCGCCAGGCTGGGAAGTGGGGGATGGTAGCTGCTTCTGTTCTAAGAACTGAAATTGAGCAAAATTGACTGCAATTTAATGTTCAAGCCTCCCCTTCAATGGACTCCAGACTTTCCAAATAGTTTCATAGGACAGACTCTTCCAGAGTAATTGTTGTCTGGGTGAGGACACAGACTCCTGCCTTGCCAGCTTCCCAGAATTCTCTCTCTACTTCCGGTTATTATGTGTTTTATTGAAAACCATTCTCACTCAGCTTATTTATTAATTTCTTTACTCTGCCTTCACACTACAAAGGCAGATGTGAGGGATTTTGACACAGGCTGAATGCATGGCCAAACCAAAAAAACTGCTACTGTTTGGCTCTTTACAATCCCCTTCTCCCTTTTCTTTGTTTTTATTGTATGTGTGTTAGTCTTGCCTGTGTGTATAAATGTGCACTGTGTGCATCCTCAATGTATATGATGTCAGGTACTGAAGCTATGAGCTGTTGTAAGCCCATATGTGAGTACTGGGAACCAAACCCAGGTCCTTTGCAAGACTAGTAAATGTTCCTAACCACTGAGCCATCCCACCAGCCCCTATTTAGAAAATAACTTTGCCAGTAACTACAGAGAAATGGGGCATAAATATTATGACAGTTTATAAGTAGATCATCTATTTTTCAAAGAAATGTAAATTAAAGCTATAAAATACAGTGTGTGTTTGTGTATGTGTATGTGTGTATATACTTGCCAATGCAACAATACCAAAGAACAAAATGTAAAATGTGTATGCATCTTAAAGATAAATTACTGGATGAAGTTATCCATGACTGCAATGGGGTTGACGTAGCTGTTTCTATGTTCTTATATTCAACTGTAACAGTCTGAGGTTAACTCAGAAATAGGCAATTGCAATAACGAAAGAGTATTTACTCTGGGGGCAGGTTAGAACCATGTGTCAAGGCAGAGTTCCTAATCCTGAAGGGACATGTAGAAGTTCTACTCAACCAGGAAAGACAGGGGCCTCATCTTGGGTGCAACAGAGTCAAACTGTGGGGACATATATTATACCCACCTTGACAGAATAAACAAAGCTTGGAGCAACCTTTCATTTTTCTCTCAGAGCACAAGGTGTGTGCTCCTTCTTTTTCATAGTCCCTGGTCACTGAATTAAAGTATGTAACCAAAAGTAATTAATTATTCATTAATAAGGAAGGCATTTTATTTTAAATCACAAGGTAAGATTGGTGAGATGGCTCAGGGGATAAAGACACCTGCTACCAAACCTGTCAACCTGAGTTCCATCCCAGGGCAGGACAAATGCATGAGTGCAAACACACACACACACACACACACACACACACACACACTGATATATACATATAAAATCAAAGAAAGTTGTCAGTGGTGGTGCATACCTGTAATTAGTCAGAAAGCTAAGACAGGCTTTTGAGGCCAGTCTGGGCTACACTTTGGAGGGTCTGTCAGAGGAACGGGGCAGGGAGAAGGACAAGGAGCAAACTGCAGGAACCATAAAGGAATCTGCTTTATCCGTCACTCTCCTAGGTAAAAACTAGGTAAGAGGAAGCTCCAGGGCCCTTGATCAGTAGTGCAACTGTCCCCTCACCACCAAGGGGAGGTTTTCCCAGTGGAAACATTGCAGGGGCAGCTGTGTGAGCTGCCATGGCTGCCGTGGTGTGCTCCATGTTGATGTAAGGGGTTGATATTTAGGCTTTCTGAGTGTTTACTCAGTTCCACGGGAGAGACCAGACACTGCATTCCAGGAAAGAACACTCCTGGGTGGGACACAGACAGTCACCCACCTTTTCTGTAAGCCAAATGAAATGTCACTTCATAGTCTTGGAGCAGCGAATTTGTGATCCTGTATCTGTTATGAAAATTGCTAGTTATCTACCCAGAATCCATCCATACTAACAGCAGTGATGTGATTGTTAACAATCTATCCAGAATCCATCCTGTCTCCTTTTTCAGTAACAGGACTCTGAATTGAGCAAGGAGGAAATGTGCAGCTGAAAATCAGAATTCCTAGCTACTCTTACAGAGGTTGTAAAGCCCGTGACTAAATTCTAGCTTCGAATACCTAGGTCTTTGTGGGGAAGCCCTTATCAAAGGACCATTGAATCAGCTCTCGGTCCCCTCCAGCTTTCTCCCTTCCTCTTCATGACAGAAGAAGGGACTCAGTAGATGAGAGGGCAGTGTCTAATTTGTGACCTTAAAGTGGCCTTGTGAGTGGGAGCTGAATTATTATTGCAATTCTTATTGAAAGAGTCACTGCACAGAACCTGCATGTCTGTGTTTCGTTGTCTGTGTTCAGATTTCACTTTTGAGAGAAATAAAATATGTCTCTAGCTTCTAGACATCTGTAGCTAAAGAGGAATGTAATTCATAACGCCCACATGACAGGCAATGTACCTCAGAGGTGGTGAGATATACTTACTCACCATGGAAAATACAGCTAGGTTTAAAAAAAAAAAAAAAAAAAGACTATTTGGGAGAAACTTTTAATTGGGTCTAATGTTGTGTTGGAGATGGGTAGCAACCACGAGGGAAGCTCCAGTCTGACCTGAAGAGACCAAGAAGCATGCTGTTTATATAGCCAGAAAAGAAGCATGGAAGGTTTTGTACAATGGCCAGTCCCGCACTCCCAGACTCACTGCTACATCACCAGGAAGAGCGTTCCCCTACTCTGTCTGCCCTGTCTGATCAGTAATAGCTGTAAGATGGTTGGGACCATCCAGCGTCGCTACAGATAAGGTCATCTGCCCCTGAGGCATGTCATATCAAAATCAAGTTTCCAAGAACTTGGTGTGAGTTGTTTGGAACAGCTATAGCTGAACAGAACCTTCTAGAATAGACGTTCTGGGTCAGCAGCCATCATGACCACAACCACAGTGGTCTTTACAGCTGGAGTGGAGTCTTCTAGGGGACACCATGAAGTGTGCAAGGCAGCCAGCCTGCGGGAATGATCTTCTGGCTGGGAGCCGAAGAAAGAGATGCTTAAGTGATAAATAACTCCCGGCTTAAGAAAGCTGGATGCAAAAGAGAGCTCGAACAGCTGTTCACCAAGCAGCTAATCATTCTACTCCTTGAAGCTTAGACTATTGGAAAAATAACAGGCATTAAGAAATGCTTACAATAAAGTCCTACCATGAAATTAACATTCCTCATAGTATTTGATAGTTCTTAACCCCCAGGGGAAGACTGGGTTGTCTCGCTCAGGAAAGCAACAAAGAGAAGAAATCCTGAAAGCGTGATCACCGTTTGGTTAAAAGCAAGTTTATGAAAAGAAAATTCTGTGAAAAGTTTGGAAATGAAAAAAATTAATTCATAAAGGTAGGTAGGCTCCGAGCACAAAGGCATGAAATATTCTGGCATCTTCAATGGGAACCAAACCTGCTGCCCACCCGCCTCACCACTACCTGTACTCATACCCCTGTGAGCTTGAAATTCACTCAAGTCCCTGAGGCTCTGGGATGGTACAGCCATCGCTGACTTCCCATTGGGAATCGGGTTTTCTGAACTCTACTTCTCGAATGCCTGTCGGTCACCCTAAACAACCCAGGAGGCTCAACCCTGAGCCTTGGCAGCTATCTAGTACATATGTCCCATACAGTAAATATTGATTGTATTTGATGAAAGACGAGGTGAAAGCAACATCTAAGTAAACATGGATGTAATTTTCAAGGGCAAAAAGACTGAGGGCGAATGGTATTATTTTTAAAGATGCAGAAACAATTTTATTATGGCCTGCGTTGATAGTTAAATGAAAAGCTGGGAGGAAATCCCCTTTTAGAATATTCTGTGGTTCTTATCCATCCTGTTCATCACAACAGAAATCAAACAAACACCGTTGGGGGAGAGCTAAAAGGGGAATAAGAGACACCCAATTCATCTGATACAGGTTTTACCACGGCCAGCCGTATTTTAGGCAGTCACCATTTTCTCTTAAGCACCCTTTCTCTATGCCAGCTGCCCACTGCCCCCCCTCTATGCCAGCTGCCCACCACACTCCCCCTATGCCAGCTGCCCACTGTACCCCCTCTATGCCAGCTGCCCACTGTACCCTCTCTATGTCAGCTGCCCACTGTACCCTCTCTATGTCAGCTGCCCACTGCACCCTCTCTATGCCAGTTGCCCACTGTACCCTTTCTATGCCAGCTGCCCATTCTAACCTGCTTTGCTTCTTCCACACATCTCCTTCATGTCTCCTGAACTGCAACTGATACCTGTGATTTACGTACTCGGGGTATGATGTCTGTGTCACACCAAATATCCGTAGTTCCCTAGAGCAGAAGCCTCAAGGCTACGCTGATGTGAATAGTATTCACATCACAGGAACCTCAGAGGCCCCTGGTCCACATCAACCCCAGAAAAAGCACGGTCCTTCAAAGTCACATTTGATACCAATCCAAGGTCCAAAAGTTTGATCCAATCAAAAAATAATGCCCCAAACAGCTTTCTCCCTTCCTCTTCATGACAGAAAAGGACTCAGTAGATGAGGGCAGTGTCTAATTTGGACCTTAAAGTGCCTTGTGATGGGAGCTGAATTATTATTGCAATTCTTATTGAAAGAGTCACTGCACAGAACCTGCATGTCTGTGTTTCGTTGTCTGTGTTCAGATTTCACTTTTGAGAGAAATAAAATATGTCTCTAGCTTCTAGACATCTGTAGCTAAAGAGGAATGTAATTCATAACGCCCACATGACAGGCAATGTACCTCAGAGGTGGTGAGATATACTTACTCACCATGGAAAATACAGCTAGGTTTAAAAAAAAAAAAAAAAAGACTATTTGGGAGAAACTTTTAATTGGGTCTAATGTTGTGTTGGAGATGGGTAGCAACCACGAGGAAGCTCCAGTCTGACCTGAAGAGACCAAGAAGCATGCTGTTTATATAGCCAGAAAAGAAGCATGGAAGGTTTTGTACAATGGCCAGTCCCGCACTCCAGACTCACTGCTACATCACCAGGAAGAGCGTTCCCCTACTCTGTCTGCCCTGTCTGATCAGTAATAGCTGTAAGATGGTTGGGACCATCCAGCGTCGCTACAGATAAGGTCATCTGCCCCTGAGGCATGTCATATCAAAATCAAGTTTCCAAGAACTTGGTGTGAGTTGTTTGGAACAGCTATAGCTGAACAGAACCTTCTAGAATAGACGTTCTGGGTCAGCAGCCATCATGACCACAACCACAGTGGTCTTTACAGCTGGAGTGGAGTCTTCTAGGGGACACCATGAAGTGTGCAAGGCAGCCAGCCTGCGGGAATGATCTTCTGGCTGGGAGCCGAAGAAAGAGATGCTTAAGTGATAAATAACTCCCGGCTTAAGAAAGCTGGATGCAAAAGAGAGAGCTCGAACAGCTGTTCACCAAGCAGCTAATCATTCTACTCCTTGAAGCTTAGACTATTGGAAAAATAACAGGCATTAAGAAATGCTTACAATAAAGTCCTACCATGAAATTAACATTCCTCATAGTATTTGATAGTTCTTAACCCCCAGGGGAAGACTGGGTTGTCTCGCTCAGGAAAGCAACAAAGAGAAGAAATCCTGAAAGCGTGATCACCGTTTGGTTAAAAGCAAGTTTATGAAAAGAAAATTCTGTGAAAAGTTTGGAAATGAAAAAAATTAATTCATAAAGGTAGGTAGGCTCCGAGCACAAAGGCATGAAATATTCTGGCATCTTCAATGGAACCAAACCTGCTGCCCACCCGCCTCACCACTACCTGTACTCATACCCCTGTGAGCTTGAAATTCACTCAAGTCCCTGAGGCTCTGGGATGGTACAGCCATCGCTGACTTCCCATTGGGAATCGGTTTTCTGAACTCTACTTCTCGAATGCCTGTCGGTCACCCTAACAACCCAGGATGGCTCAACCCTGAGCCTTGGCAGCTATCTAGTACATATGTCCCATACAGTAAATATTGATTGTATTTGATGAAAGACGAGGTGAAAGCAACATCTAAGTAAACATGGATGTAATTTTCAAGGGCAAAAAGACTGAGGCGAATGGTATTATTTTAAAGATGCAGAAACAATTTATATGTATGGCCTGCGTTGATAGTTAATGAAAAGCTGGGAGGAAATCCCCTTTTAGAATATTCTGTGGTTCTTATCCATCCTGTCATCACAACAGAAATCAAACAAACACCGTTGGGGGAGGAGCTAAAGGGGAATAAGAGACACCCAATTCATCTGATACAGGTTTTACCACGGCCAGCCGTATTTAAGGCAGTCACCATTTCTCTCTTAAGCACCCTTCTCTATGCCAGCTGCCCACTGCCCCCCTCTATGCCAGCTGCCCACCACACTCCCTCTATGCCAGCTGCCCACTGTACCCCCTCTATGCCAGCTGCCCACTGTACCCTCTCTATGTCAGCTGCCCACTGTACCCTCTCTATGTCAGCTGCCCACTGCACCCTCTCTATGCCAGTTGCCCACTGTACCCTTTCTATGCCAGCTGCCCATTCTAACCTGCTTTGCTTCTTCCACACATCTCCTTCATGTCTCCTGAACTGCAACTGATACCTGTGATTTACGTACTCGGGGTATGATGTCTGTGTCACCAAATATCCGTAGTTCCCTAGAGCAGAAGCCTCAAGGCTACGCTGATGTGAATAGTATTCACATCACAGGAACCTCAGAGGCCCCTGGTCCACATCAACCCCAGAAAAAGCACGGTCCTTCAAAGTCACATTTGATACCAATCCAAGGTCCAAAAGTTTGATCCAATCAAAAAATAATGCCCCAAACAGGCCGATGGGTAAAGAAAGCAGACTTTACTGAGGGCACCAGCAACCTGGAAGGAGGAAGGCTAGAGTCTCCAGATTCCCTGCTTCTAATGCTACGGAGAAGTAGGGGGTGTTCCCAGAGATCCAGGATAATGAATGGGAGAGAGAGGTTTTTCTTTGAGGGTAGTTGGAGATCTCCCAAGAACCCGAGTGCCTCCTCTTTTCACTGTTTTTACTGTCTTTTGTAGTCACAGTAGCTGGTAAATATGCCTTTAACCTTCAAGAGAGACAGGAGGAAGCCTGGGTAAGTCTAGGTCAGGCCAACCCAGTTATAGTTTTGGACAAAACATTTCTCAAATCATTAACATGTCTACATGCAGAGCTGAGTAGAGTCTGCCCAAAAGGTGGAGGCCGCAGAGGAGATAACGCAATGTGAGGCCAGAGACAGTAGCTTTTCATCTTGTCCCAGTAACTGGACATCTACAGACCAAAGTGAAAAGTCATAGTTTCAGCAAAGGTGGTCTTTTAAGTCCCCCCACAAAAAACCAGGCAACCATTAGCATCAGAATCCCTAGATCTCGGGAACTGTCTACAGCAAAGCTAGCAGGAGACTAATAATACATTCCCCAGCGGTGTGACCTCCAGAATGAGTGATTTTTAAGCCAACCAAAAATCGAAGCTAGAGGGTTTAATTGGGTTTTAGTAACACAACCTCTGTAATTAGTTTAGCTACTGACGACCGGAGAGTACTCCATGTCAACTCGTGCTCACCGCCTGATTCTATGGTTATCCCTGTTTTACAATGAAGGCTACAAACTTAAGGTATTTCACCCAAAATCATAGTGTAGGGTTTGCAACGCTAGGATCCATGCCCAGGTGGTGCGCCATCGAGCTGGAATTCAGCCACTATACTGTTTCCCCTTTCTACCAACTATAGATAAAAAGAAGAGAGTAAAAATTACCTCTGATCCTATCAGCAGAGGCAACTATAACTTTAATTTTTTCAAGCCTTATTTTTAATGATGGTTCTTAAATGCTTTAACATCCCGTTTAGCCCACCATCCACCAGAGGTAGCAGGAAAGAAAGGATACAGGGGTGAGAGGTGGGGGGGGGAGTGGACCTGTTTAGAAAGGTTCTTTAGTGTCCAGAGGACATGGATGAACTGGGTTTACCTAAAAGGGGAGCTGGAAATGAAAAAGAGACGGAGTGGCGAGAAAAACATGGAGCCAAGACAAAGTTCTCTGATCAAGGCTCAAAGTTTAATATTCAGCACTGAGTTTATATAAGGAAGCCACCGAACCTAGCCTTTGTTTCAGCTGGATAATGTTACAAAGCAGGCTCAGCCGTAGTCTGTTCTTTAGTCTTGCAGGAAGTTGCAAGTGTAAACAAAGCAGCTGGCTTCACCTAGGTGTTAAGGCCTGTGTGGCGAGCAAGGTCTCTGTTCAGTCTGCTCAGGGCTGGGCAGGGCACACTTTGGAGCAACTCTTTGGAGTTTGTGTTGTCTAGAAATTGACAGTTCAGTTCACAGGTTAGCAGTGGCATCTCCATCCACTTCACGGATACACTAGCAGTCCAGTTTAGTAGAGTCCGGATAGCAAACACGAATCAGCAGCAGTAGCACTACCTAGTAGAGACAGCCAGGCCTCAGCCTCAGCACGAGCCAGAAGCAGAGACCAGGAGGAATGCCAGGAGTTCTCCGCTGTGCCTCTCTCAGAGAAGCGTAGATCAGGGAAGACACACCCACAAGCGTTGCACAGCTAGCTCTATAAGCAAGCCTAGCTCAGCCTCTGTCACTATCCATTCAGTTCTTTTTAAACTCTCTTCAAACATCACGAATCCTCCATGGGTCTTGCCTCAGCTGACATCACTCTGCCAATCAGCCAGAGTCCACAGAAGCAACAAGAAACTGCAGCACACCATCAGAAGTTTTTTGGCCCATTTCTCTCTATGGAGTCCCGACAAATGCAGCTTAATTACGAAATGTAAGGCAGACAAATACACGCTTGCTGTTAGCAAAGAATTCTTTATCACACATCCTTTCACGTGCTTGCTCCAGCAGAACATTCTCCTGTCTCCTGTGTCTGCTTCAGCGAAACATTCCTTTACAAGTCTGCCTTAGTCTTTTCTCCTGTGTTCACTTCAGCTAAATGTTTCTTCATGTGTTTGCCCCAGCAAAACACCATCCAAGTGACTTTCCAAAGAACCCTTAAGTTTCCACTTCAAGTAACAGTTATTCTTTCTATGAGAGCCTTAGTGCAAACCCCACCTTTGTGTGTCAGTCATGTCAGCATTGCAAGCCCAGCCCTGTGGGAATCCACTGGCAGCCTGGAAGATTATGTCTGCACCTCCTTGCTTTCCCCATAGTGGTCATGGCAGCAGACTTTCTTGACCCTTTATATTAATAAGGCACACAAAAAGCATACTTTGTCCTTTAAGCA
The DNA here is from genome assembly GCA_021653895.1 of Mastomys natalensis. Taxonomy (NCBI): domain Eukaryota; kingdom Metazoa; phylum Chordata; class Mammalia; order Rodentia; family Muridae; genus Mastomys; species Mastomys natalensis. Next base: position 747,343 of record JAJTUV010000489.1, on the reverse strand, counting down.
CAGTTGCCTGCCAATGTGTGCTTCTCCACGTTTGCTGACTTTGTCTTTTGCACCAGTTTTTTACCTATATTTCAGTTTTATAAATGGGACAAATTCAGAACCTACCAAAAATTCTTTTCATCAAATGGGGCTTGTATAGAAGCTTTGGGATATGATCAATTCCAGGAGAGACAGAAGGCCTCAAAACTAGAGACTGTATCACCCAAGGTTGAAGGGCAAACTCATCAATTTACTTACAAAGCATTCTACATTAAAAACTGCCCTGTTACATCCTTATTGAGAAAACTGGGGAGAGGCAGCTCTTATGAATCATACCAAACCAAAACTGAGAATCAGTCCTCAAAAACAACGGAAACAATCTCCTACAAGCAACCTGTTATAAGCACCATATGAGCTGACTAGAAGAAGGAAGGCTTTGGTAAACTGAGTACTTGGTCAGCCAGTTGTGTGACAAACAGTTGTATCTTAGTCAACTGATCAACTGCGATGGCTCTGAAAGTGTTATTTGCTCTCCCAGGAAGTCAGGAGACAGGGATGTGGATTTGGAAGTGAAAGGACCATAGGAGCTGAGCACAGCCCATTAGAGGAGATTCCATTCTCAATTCTGATCAGTGCACATATCCTCACTGTCAAGACGATGCCTCGGGCTTACTCAGTCAGCTGTCAGTGGCAGGTGATCCCATTACCAATTCTTACTCTGACTCCACACTCACCTGGAACGCTTCTGATTATAAATGAACTGGCCTGGTCATTTTCCTTCAGAGAGAGAATTTGTGGGACAGGGGTCATGAGTACCTGGTCACCTTGGTGGATATAAATCTCAATGTGCATTAATAAGCGGTGTTTTGTTTTTAGCATCCTATTTTATGCAGTTCGTAAGTGTGGGTCAGTACCACGGAGCCTGATCACAACCAAGGACCCTGGAAGATGAAGTTTTCACAGCGGCTGTGAGTAATGGCCAGAACCAGGTCTGTTCAGAATGCATCTGGTTGCCTTTGCATCTTGACCTCTGTAATCTATACGATTATGGTTGAAGACTCTGCATTGATGAATGAACCTAAACTAACAGAGAATAAAATATTTTGTTATATATTTATGTAAATGCACTGACGTCATAGTCTGAACATCCAAAGTAGCATCAGTATCAGCCCCAAGATAGATCACATGATAGCTATGTGACTGTTAATCTTGACCATCAAGCTGCTTAGGGTGAGAAGTACCTATGAAGTAACTAATCCACAGAAGATTAGTTCAGAGAGAGGACATGCCCTGGGTATGAATGGCAGCATTCTATAGCCAGGGGGTCCGTAGTAATAATGGGGAAAGGAGAGAAAACTCTCTCTGCTTCTTCCCCATCACAATATTCCCTTTGGCCTCATCCTCCCTACCAGGATAGACTAAAAATAAACCCCTCCCTTTTACATTGTTTTTGGTGGGTATTTTGTCATGGTAACTCAAAAATGACCAACCCGAGATGTAAATGCTGTCTCTCTAGTATTAGGGTCTTGCATATGCGTTGTGTGGGAGCACACTCATTCAACTCAGAGCAGCTCCGTTGCTGTCTGCTATCCCCCCTAATGCCACAGCCAGGGCTAGTATAGAAAGTGCTGCTGTTCTTGCCAAAGGCAACCTTCTGCTGAACTCTTCCCAGTTCTTCAGCTGATCAAAGCTGCCGGGCTTCTCTAGGCTCTGTTCTGAATTGCCCAGGGCAAGTGCTGGACTTCCCTTGTTATTGCATGCTGCCCAGAACACAGTAAAGAACAGCTTCCCCTCCCCCTCTCCTTCTCCCCTCTCCTCCTCTCCCCTCCCTGCCTCCCCCTCCTCTGCCCCTCTCCTCCTCTCCCTCTCCCCCTCCTCCTCCATTTCTCCTCCCCCTCCCCCTCCTCCACCCCCTTCCTCTCCCTTGTCACAGTAGTTGCTTGGTCCTGCAGTGCTGCCTCCTGTTCCCAAATAATCCATGGGGACCGCACCACAGCCCTAGGCAAAGGAGTGGCTAAGCAGAACAGAATGCAGCACGTCTGTCTCAGAATCAGAAGGTGAGCACATCCATCCAGAGAAGATCATACGCACCACAGAAGCAATGGCCTGGGTTCCTACCACCCTGTCTTGCCTCCTCTGGAAGGAGATAAAGCAATGAACTGATGAACATAACCCACTTTCATGAAGAAAAAAATAAGACACAGCCAAGCCAACATTATAACAAAGAAGCACACTCAGTTTGCTGTCTATAGTCCTATATACAAACTGCTCAGGTCACATGTCCTAACAGTGTGGGTTTAGTCACTGTGCGAATTGTCCTGCTGTTTCCATAAAATCACAGGTGAACAAAGCCCTTAAGTTGGAAAAGGGAAAGATAATAGATACAACTGGAGCAAATAGGCTGTATCCATCGTTCATTTGTTCCCTGCATGAGCAGTTGAGGGAAATAGCTTCCAGAACATCACTTCTTTTTCTGGTACCTTCAGAATAGACATTCACTGTCTCTGGAGGAACGTCCAAGGAGCCACTTCCAAAATCGGGGACTTTTTGTTTTTACCGCTTTCTTACCATGCCAACTATCTATGACCATACCTGTGTGTGTACATGTGAGGTACACATGCACGCACATTTCTTTCTCTGCCCAGATGATTTCCAAGGCTTCTGGCTAACCCCGTGCTACTCCCTGACAGTTGCTCACTCCAGGCTTGGCCTTATAACCCCAAAGAATCCCCAGGTTCTGCTCAGTTCTCCTGGGAGAGCCTCTAAGCAGCCTGGATCACTCCTTTCCAGCACTCTCTCCAGACAGGACTCATGGAGGACATCCGTGTCCTCCAGGGAGTCTAAACGCTCACACTGCAGGTTCCTCTAATTTATTTCTGCTTTCTGCCATCCTATTCCTGTGAAGTCTTTCCTTTATTCCACGTGCCTTTCTCTCGTCACCCCTCTTGATCTGACCTTCCCTGCAAACCTAGTTAGGAGAGGGACTCTTCTATTTATGGTTGACCTTACCCTGTGCCTTCTAAGGGATGCTAAAGGATTTTCCCCCACCCTCAACACTGGATTTCGAAATTAATTTTAAAAGAGAACACGATTTCTAAAGCTGTCCTTCCTTGAAGGACACTTTTTATTCCCTCTGCAGAATGTATACTGAGGACCCATCTCTAGGGAAAAAACCATACTTCTGCACCTCTGTTTTGTTTTATTCTGGGGCTAAGGGGGGATGGGGGTCTTGATGACACAGCTAATCCAAGGGAGCATCTGCTTTCTTTGACAGAGTTCGATTTACAGTGTAATGTGGGTTAGAAGGACTACCCTACACAGCAAACGCTTTTTCTTCACAAAGCATCATTTTGCCTCAGGTGAAGCCTCTCTACCTTGATGACTACTTTTGTCAGTCTCTAGCATCCCCACACACGATAGTGCTTAATGCTTGATAATTAAAAGGAAACGGTCTGCAACACACACACACACACCTGATGTGCCTTTTATTGCAAAATGGTTCACTTTATTACCAACAAAACCTGGCTTTTCCTTGGGGAGGGAAAGACAGAAAGAGAAAAATAGTCAAGCATCAGAACAGTTGTCTGAATCTGGGATATGGTGATTTCTTTCCCCCATTCAGTCAGACTGGGACCAGAGTGGGAAAAGGAAACCATCAGAGAGGGGGCCTCTTCTCTTTTTTTCTACTCTGTACATGGTTAAGTCCCAGCTCTATCAGCAGAGATCCTGAAGTTAAGTTGCTATGAACCAAGCATAGACTACCCATGGTGTACACATGCAAGCCTGAGATAATGCAATAGCATCTAGGGTCTGGCTTCTTAAGTCAGAGGGACCAAATAACTGAATGTGAGGGTTATGAAAAGTTTGGCAACAGTAAAGGGTTTCTGAATAGATACTGACCAAAAATTAATTCACAGCTCAATACATATGAATCCCAGGTATCCTAACTGTGCTCACTCATGTTACAGCTCACAACTCTGGACACACAACATGCAGACATGGCAGCACTGTGCATGTAACACCATACAGCACCAAGGAAGCTGCCTGAAATATGTGTAAGAACTGCAGTGTCAGGCGGGGCAGTGGTGGCGCACGCCTTTAATCCCAACACTGGGGAGGCAGAGTTTGAGGCCAGCCTGGTCTACAGAGTAAGTTCTAGCACAGCCAGGGCTATACAGAGAAACCCTGTCTTAGAAGAAAAAGAAAAAAAAAAGAACTGCAGTATTTCTACTGTTTCTTTACATTCTTACGAAAATGAGGGCTGGCCTGGAGAGATGGCTCAATGGTTAAGAACACCGGCTGTTTTTCCAGAGATCCTGAGTTCAATTCCAGCATCCACATAGTGGCTCACAACTGTCTATAACTGTAGTCTCAGAGGATCCAGTACCTTCTTCTAGTATGCAAATGTACATGCAGAAAAAAACACTTATATAAATTATATATGTAATATATATCAGATATATATATATCATGAGAGCTACAGAGCTGGATGGCTCAGTGGGACAGAGCACTGACTGCTCTTGCAGAGAGCCCAGGTTCAGTTTGTAGTACCCACAGATCTGCTCACAACCGTCTGTAACTCCAGTCCCAGAGAATTCAAAACCCTTTTCTAATCACCTCAGGTTCCTGTACCTCTGGTACACTTACGTACACTCAGGCACAAACACATACAAAATAAAAATACATACCCCCCCCAAGAGTTTAATTACAGATAACAAAGACTTTTACCATTTCCCTGTTATGATTTCTCATCGTGTATTAAATGTGTGTATCTTTGGATTGTTTTGTATCAAAATGTTATATTTTAAAAACTGCTATTTAAGTTGCTGGCTTGAGTTTCCAAAGAGATCATTGCAAGAATCTGGGCTTAGATTAGAACAGAGTTTCCAAGTTTCTGAGCTGGCCCTAAACATCCTTCTTCTGTTTTAGGTATGCATTTATAAGGAGCCTCCTCAGCACTGATAATTTTAAACAAAACAGCAATCAGCTGTGAAACACACTGAAGATGTTTTATGCTCCACTGTATCAAATATTCAACTGCCATCGAATAGTATGCTAATAGAAACAAACACATCCATCTCATTGGTATGCACATTTTCATTTCTAATGATGGTGAAATTATATATATATAGATTCTTTCAATCAAAATTCTATATTTTATCATAATAAATAATGAAAATATTATTATAGTATTTATGATACATTATCAATGTTGGATTGTATGTTTATTTTATATACTTGTATACCTGGGGTCACATGAAAACTTCTCAATCAAAGGTGAAAGGCCCTTAAGCAGCTGTTATGTAGCTTAGGCTAGAAAGGAGATTGGGAAAGTGAACTTTGCCCCCTGACTGTCTCTGCACGCCACCACAGCCAGGTGACCCTGTCAAGGCCTCTAAACAAAAGGTCTCTGAGGTCTCCTAAGCTGTCACACTGGTTTCTTTTCATCCATACCAAAGCTCTGGAATTCGGAGCTGTTAGGACCCTCAGTGATTTTCAGTCTAGCTACACCGACCATGTTGGGGCACGCCAGATCGGGGGTGAGGGTACTTTCTGTAAGAGTCTCCCCATCTCTCCAAGTACTTGCTGAAAGGCGCAGGGACCTTACCTCAGGCCCTACCTCCTAAACTGTTACATGAGGGGGTCCCAAAACCCTGAGCTTCAGGCCTGTGATCCAGTGAGAGGGGCGGGGCGATGGCGAGCCACCTGTCTGGAAGGGAAGAGCCTCTCTCACTCTCTGCTTTCCTTTCTCTCTCCTCCCCACCCGAGTTGAGTCAGGACAGAAGTCTATCCCATCCTTCAGAGCTCCTCAAAGTGCTTGTTTGCAGTAAGGTAAGTGCTGCTTCGGGCCAGCACATAAATCAACACATGGCTTTCTTCATCTAGAACCATCTTGCAAACAAACGAAACCTGCGCCAGCAGAAGGGAGCTGTGATAAACCTGATTTACCTTCCGGAGCAGCCTCAGTGTCCTTGCAGTAAACAGGCCTCAGGAGGCAGCCCATTTTGTCCTGACATCCTACCTTTTCTGGGGCTCGTGCATCAAGTTTATGTCCTGCTTCCTTCTGGCTGTGGGCTTTGAGCTTTGGCATTTGATGTTCAAGTCAGCTTTTCAAATTTATAAAAGCTTTCTCTCTCTGGCGCTTTGTCTTCCAAGACTATTGTTTCAGCTATGAGTTGGAACAAACCTGTTCAATTCAGTTGACTCCTTTGTTCGAGGCTGGATCTGTTCCTATCCTGAGAAGAAGTATTATTTTGCAAAACTCATTTACTGAGAGACCGGTGGAAAGATGATAATTCTACCTTTGCTCTGCTTAGCTTTTTAATTGTAGTCTCTGGGTCTCTGGTGAGAACAATATGTGGGTTCAGTGTAGAGAGTTATTTTACAATTGAGATTTCATCCCCTCAACAGCACACACAACCAGCAAGTCCCAGATTAGCCCACCATGCATTAAAAAATGGATAATGTCTGGAACAAATACAACACTGAATATACCTTTTAAAAATAGCATCAGTGCCACTGGAGAGGTGGCTCAGTGGTTAAGGTTACTGACGGCTCTTGCCAACAATCTGAGCTCAGTTCCTAGCACCCACAGCACACCGGGCAGCTCACAACTGCCTGGAACTCGAGTTCCAAGGGATCCAGTGCCCTCTTCTGGCTTTGGCAGACATCAGGTGTGTGTGTGTGTGTGTGTGTGTGTGTGTGTGTGTGTGTCTGTGTCTCATTGTCTTTCTCTGTCTCTTTCTTTGTCTCTTTTTCTCTGTCTCACTGTCTCTCTCACACACACACAGTGCACATTCATGGGGAAAAAAGTCTCAGACATAATTTAAAAATAGAAAAAAAGCAATAGAAATAAATATATTCCTTTGTATTTTATATTTTATAATATTTCTATGTCTCCCTGTGTGTATGTATACAGGTGCATGTGTATGTGTGTGTGTGTGTGGGTGTGGGTGTGTATAAGGCTAGGGGACAGTGGGGAGCCCAACTGCACATCCTCAGAGAAGAGCAACCCTTCTGCTTTCCTTTCTCTCTCCTCCCCCTGTGTCAGGACAGAAGTCTATCCCACCCTTCAGAGCTCCTCAAAGTGCTTGTTTGCTGTAAGGGAAGTGCTGCTTTGGGCCAGCATATAAATCAACACATGGCTTTCTTCATCAAGAATATCTTGCAAACAAACAAAACCTGCATGAGCAGGTTTTGTGTGTACAGGTTCTGTGCACAGAGGTGTGTGTTGTGTCGTGTGTATACAGGCGTGTGTGTGTATGTGTGTATATGTATATGTTTGTGTATGTGTGTATAGGTTTGTGTGTATTCAGGTGCATGTGGGTGTGTGGGTGTTTTTGTGTAGGTGTGTGTATATATGTGTGTGTATGTGTATGTGTGTATGTGTGTTGTGTGTGTGTGTGTTTGTGTGCAGGTGCCTGTGTATGCATATGCATGAGTAGGCCAGAAGATAACTTTGGTTATGTTTTCTCTCAGATGTTATCCACCTGTTTTCTGAGCTACGGTGTCATTGGAGGAGCCAGGACTCTGTCTGTGTAAGACTGGCTGGCCCAGGGATCTTCCACTTCCCTGTCCTGACATTACCAGCACAGGCTACCGCACCCAGATTTTTGCATAGGTGCTAGAGAAGGGACTTTGGTCCTCAGGCTGTGCAGCAAGCCTTTACTGATTCAGCAATCTCTGCAGTCCTTTGTATAATATTTTTAGAACAGTAATCTTAATTTTGTGTGTGAGGGGGTAGCTGTATGTCCCTACTGAGTTATAAATCAAGCAGCACACCTATCCTGGTGACATTTGCCTCCACTGCTCTTATGATGCCTTGCTTGTCTTCTCAGCTGTTTTCTAAGAATCTTTCCTGCAGTGTTTTAATTTTAAAAAGTACAATGTTCAGGATTGAACCCAGAACCTTATGCATGCTGGGCAAATAATCCTCCTCTACTGAACTAAATTTTAATAACCTTAGATGTCAATCAATCCTTATATATAGTGTACTTTTATTATCAACCTCTTAAGACCCTCTCCCTTCATTCCTGATCTCTTCTACCCAGCCCCAGGTGGCCATGTCACCTCATGTCTAGAAACATGTGGATCTTCCCTCACATGCAGCCATATCACCTGTCTAGGAACATGTAGAACCTCCTTCACCCTGTGTACATGGCTCCAGGCTGAAGGTAAATGTGCTTCCGGTTTGCATGATGGAACAGGGCTAGTCTGCGGAGCTCTATCTCTTTCAGTTTCAATTTATTTTTATTACATTTATTTATTTTGTGTGTGTGTGTGTATCAGCACCAGTGTGCAAGTTTGAGGACGACTTGCACATGTCAGTTCTCTCCCTCTGCCATGGGACCCCAAGGGTCACACCTAGGTGGCCAGGCTCAGTGCTAAGGGTCTTCAGTCACTGAGCCGTCTTACCTGTCTGCTCTAGGGCTTATTTGCTCACCCAATGTAATTTTTCAAAAATTATCCCACTGCTGAAGACTTGTTTCCCATCTTGCAGTATACTGAGGAATCACAGGTCTTTTATGCAAAGAGGGTGAAATTTAATCGATAGGGTGCCACAGATCCCTGAACCACATCAGTTACCAGAATTACGGAAGTGTTACAGCTTTATTGACATATAGTTCATCTATTTAAAATGTACAGTTCAGGACCTGGAGAGGTGACTAAGGAGTATAAGCACATATTAGGATGGACACTCGATTTTAATCTCAGCGTTTGGGAGGCAGAGACAGGTGGATCTCTTGAGTTCATGGCCAACCTGGTCTACGGAAGGAATTCCAAGACAGCCAGAGCTTCATAATAGAGAGATGTTGTCTCAAACAAACAAAAAAAGAAACACAACAAAACAACAACAACAAGACAGTGTATCTTGTTCTTGTGGAGGACATAAATTTGGTTTATGGAGCCCACACTGGGAGGCATCACTAGATGCTTCTAACTCCAGCTCCAGAGGATCCAACATCTTCTGGCTTCCGGGGGATACCTGGACCCACATGACATACACACAGACACAAATGTGTACATATAATAAAAAAGAAATAGATAAATAACTTGAAATGTATCATTCAGTGTTTTTTTTTTTTTTTTTTTTTTAAATATACTCCTAGGGTTGTACAACCATCAGCACTAGCTAATTCTAGAACATTTTTATCACCTCAAAAAAAAAGTCCTCATATTCATTAGTAATTCTCACCCCCTAAACCTGGCAACTATTAACCTACTCTCTATCTCTATGAATTTTCCTATTTTAGACATTCACACAAGTGGACTCATACACTATATAGTAGCTTGTGGCTAGCTTCTTTCATTTAGCATAATGTGTTTAAGGTTCAGCTCCAGTACATTGTAACAGTATGTTATTTCTTTTACTAGCCAAGTAATATTCCACTGTATGGATATACTGTATTTTTTTTTTTTTTTTTTTTTTTGGCATTTACAACAGCGTCACTGTTGGTACCTAAACTATACTTGATTTAGAAATTGTATTAATTAGGATAAGTTATGTCTTTAACTTCTAAATAAGTTAAGCATTCTAGCAAAATGAAGGAAAGAAAGGAGAGAAGATATTTGGGGGGAAACAAGAAATATCTGTATCTTTTGATTTTTCCAGGAAAAACAGAATTTTATGCAAGCCAGAAATATTTTTGTAAAATCCTTTTCCAGCACATACATATAGAGATACACTTTCTTAAGTCTGGAGAACACAGCATTATGCTAACTTGGCTCAAAGTTTCCAGGGGATAAGGGAAACGTAAAGCAAGTGGAAGGAGCCACCTTGGGCCTTATTCTACCTCTCCCTGTGTCTTGACCTCGCCTCCACTTGCCGGTTTGCCTTTCTGTGTGCTCCTGGTGGTCCATCTGGAGGTCAGTCCAGCAGATAATTACGGGCGAGCTGTGGGAGAGGTGAGCAGTTATACTTAATTACAAGGAAATAAGATTTCTCTGGGGCTGCTGTGAGCAGGGGAAGCAGATACGATCAGTCAAAGTGCTTCAAGAGCCTTGGAAGGCAGCCCCTCTGCAAATACAGGCTTGGCCTTTATTGTCACTGCTGTTAATAAGCCAGATGTTCTCAAAGCATTCCTCCAACCGGTGACAGGGCTTGGAAAATTGCTACCCCTTTATTGGTTGCTGAAACCAAATAAAAATCAAATTAAAGTTTAATTCACCTCATAATTTTCTTCATGGCAGCTCTGGTTGGCAGCCTTGAGGCAGAGCCAACCTCCTCCTCCACGGCATCCATCACCCTCAGCTGAAGCCCCCAGAGGCCAGCCCTCCTTTTACCTCTGCCAGAAGTCCTCTGTGGGTGCAGGCTGCAGCTGCAGAGAGAGTGCAGCTCTGGCGAAGATAAAAGGACTTTGGGAGTTGCTTGAGGATGCCAGAAAGTCTTTCCCTCTTCTCTCCTCTGGGGTCTCCATGGTGACCGGGCAGGGGTCCGATAGATATTCTAGTTATGCGACTTGGGCCAATCCTATATCCAGCCTCCCACAGAGTTCTTGACTCCATATGCAGAGCAGGCTGTAACCACTCCTGCTATCCAGGCAGTGCCTGTCATAACAAGGGTTAATCAATATCTCTTGTACTCATGCGAAGATTTTCCTTGTGAGTGAATGAAGAGCAAAGTCACCCCTAGGTGTTTCCTTTTAACATAATCTTTATTTTTTCATTGTGTTTCCTCCTTTTCTCTTCCTTCTTTCCCTTTCTTTGACACAGAAATATCCAAGACTTCCGGGGCACCACTCCAGGGCTAACATGATTCCACATGTGTTGTGAGTTAGCCGCCTGCTACTGTTTGTGTAAACTCGAGAGCTGGGTTTGCCTGTCCGAAATGCACCAGTGAAAGCCAGCGGCCTCCTCCTCGAAATCAGACGGAGTGCAAAGACAGAAAACCACGATAGACCCAGGAGGTAACATAGAAGAACCTCTCGGTGGAGAACTGGTTCTTAAAAAGCCACTGCAGGGACACCAGAAGGGCACATGTGAATACCAGGCAGGGGTGCAAACCCTTCTTCGCAGCCAGCCCCTGTTCACCCACTCATTTTACAGCCCAGGGTCTGCAAACTGGACTAGCCCACACCAAGGAGGATGGGACCGAAGGCTGGTATGAACGCCAGCAGGTTGACCGGGGGCGGGAGGTGGGGGGAAGGGGGGGCTAGGCTGGTGGGGTGACTGACACCTTACACTCAAGCAAGAGCTGGGATAGAGACATAAAATAGAAAGGGAGCCAGGAAGTGTTCCACAGAGGACATAACAGGAAATGCAAGCAAAAATTAACTCCCTCTCAGTGTGATAGAGTAAACACTAGATCAGAGGGGAGCTGGGGAGGGAGTGGAGGGGGCGACAAGGGGATGGAGGTGAGCCATTGCCTACCTTCATTACCACGCATTTCCTAACTGTGCCTTTAAAGACATTGAAGGTTCTGATGCATGTGGCCGTGCTGATCTTTGCACTTACGGGTGGAAAACTTTGTTTGCTTGCTTGCTTTATTCTTCTGTGGGGATGGTACCCAGGCCTCTGCTCACGCCAAGCACTGAGCTGAGTCTCAGCCTTCTTTTTCTAAATAGGAGGTGTCTTATTTTATTTTTTTATATAGAACCTAGAGTTTTCATCATGATATATTTCCTGGCATGACATTAAAGAAAAAGCATGTTAGTAGCACTAGTGCCCAGAAACACTTTTCCTTCACTGTATAAAGTGTAGTGTGCTTCCTGAAGCTGCGTCTAATCTAATCGCCTTCTGTTTCCCCTGGTACGGAAGTGGCAGAGCAAAGCACTCTGATTTGAATCTGTGAACTAGTTCATCTTTCTGGACATTGCCCGTATTTCTTCTTCCACTCCTTTAACTTCATGGTTTATTTTGTTTTGTTTTAATTTAGCATTTTCTGGACAACCAGGCTTACTCCAAGATTGTGCATAGAAAGACTGGTCTATACAAATAAAGAGGAGGGGGCCGCTGAGCGAAGGAAAAGGGATGGCTGAGGTGGGAGAGGGAAAAGGTGAAGGAAGTGGAGATGCAGCAAGTTTGGAGGTTTTGGTTTTCTATCTTCTTTTTAAAATGGGATAAGAGGGCCAGTAAGATGGCCCAGTGGGCAATGGTGACTGTTACCAAGCCTGAAGACCTGAGTGGGATCCCTGGGGACCCATATAGTAGAAGGAGAGAACCAACTTCTGAAAGCAGACCTCTGACCTCTACACACCTAAAATACAAAAATATTGATATAGTAATTTTTTTAAAAGATGAAATAATAATTGTACTGCTTTTCTGGAGTTATGAGGATTAGGGCACAGGGCTTTTGCCCACATTGCCTCCATTAGCAGCTGTCTTCCTCAGGGACTTCGCTTCCTCAGTTCCCCTCCAGTGTCACCTCACAACAGGGTTGTCTACCTGTGTAAAAGGCACTGCCTCTCTAGTCCTCTAATTGTTTAATCTGCTCTGTTTTTTCTTTACAACAATTATTAGAACCCATCACATCCTGCACTTACTGTTTGTTTGTTTGTTTGTTTGTTTGTTTGTTTATTTGCCTTCCCTCAAAGGAATATCAACAAAACTGGCCCTGGAACCTTTTCTGCTCTATCCAAGCATCTCACAGAATGCCTGGCACATAGTTTTTAGTGAATGAATGAATGAACAAACAGGTTCTCCAATGGCAGGCAGGAATGGAGGTAAGAGGCACGTGTACCCCATCCCTTAGGTATCAGCCTATTGGACTGCAGAGACTTGAGATGTCTCTGGGAACCCCACACGGGGAGAAAGGAAAGGATGAAGTCCTGAGGCAACAGGAGACTTGTCTTCTAGGAAGAAATTTCAGTCCTGGCATCTTCCTGGACCACCTTGCAAGGGAGACTGGAGGAGCTGAGACAACAGTGAGCATGCTGGGTAGGACCACACCTTGACCAGGTGACCAGGCTTACTCATGCCCTATCTCCTGTCCCAGGCTTCACGTCAGGATCTCAGAAAGAAGTCTTGGACTTGGAAGGATAGACTTGGAGGTTCCTGGACTCCTTTGTTTTTCTTCTTGATGTGGCTACATTAAATGAATCCTCTTTTTCTGCTTTCACTATTACAGACCACTGGCTAAGCCTAGCCTGTTGGTTATCAGGCTTGGCTACAAGCACCCTCACCCCTAACCACTGAGCAATCCCACCAGTCCAGAAAATACATCCTTAAGATCTATCAATACAGAAAGGCTAACGAATGACAAAGGGGTGGTTGTCTTTTACTTTTTCTTTACAAAATTTTACCCATCTCCCTGCTTATTTTCAAATAGCAAAGGAACACATAACAAGAAAGTTCTTGTTTCTATCTTTAAACGCCTAGCAAGACCATATCAGAAAGAGTTCGTGGTCTGGATTGGGCTGAGGGTTTCCTTGCAAAAGGAGAGAAATTCCTCACAGGCGGATGGTAACTTCTTCAAACATCTCACTATTTATTTACTTGGGTGGAGGAGCCACATATGACGATAACATAGTGAGTGGCCAAAGAAAAATGTCCCGTTCTCTTCTCCCTGTTAAAACTACTCTGGAGAAAGGACAAACTTGTAGGGAAATTGGCAAGTGTTCCTGTTAGTTTTAATCACCAGTGCTGTGGTGCATTTTGGCTGTCATACCCAGCCACAGCTTTCCTAAATCCTGGGCACATTCCATCCTGCCTAGCCCAGGGCCCGGGGCCCCATTCTCAGCAGGGTCTCCCTCCCACCACACTCCTCTTGCTCCTTCTGCTAAAGCCGCAGTGGGGCAGCTTGCTGTCTGTCTTTAATTGGCTGCAAGGTAGAAGGTGGGGGCTGGGGAAGAGAAAAGTGATATAGTGTCCAAGTCTGTGCAGCTTGGGGGCCATTAGGATGGCGGCTCTCTGGGAAGCTTCCAGAAAGTGCAGATTGGGGATTTAGAAGTGGGGCTTTTATAAACTGCCCCCACCACCACCCTCTGAAAGAAAGAGGGAGGAGGAGCTCACAGACTGCTCTCTCTGAGAAGGCTGGATTTGGGGATGACTAATACAATTACCCCTTTGGAATTTAGCTTAAGAGATGAAAGAAATAGACCAGAGGTAACAGTTAAAACTCCCACCCCTCCCCCCACCTCTCCTGTTCAAGAGTTAGAAAGGGAACTGGGGGGAGGGGGGGAGGAGAGGAGAGGAGGGGAGAGGGGAAGGGGAAATGGAAAGGGTACCTGTGCTGCCAGTGGAAGTGATGTGGCCAGAGAGCATGAGGGGTGTGAGCTTTGATCGCCTAGATGGACGCCGGATTGCAAGCATTTGGTTCTAGAAAAGTCTGTTAAATTTGATTAAAGCAAAGTCTGTGAGTGGCAAGAAGAGAGGTCACTGCCCATGGCTTGCTCAGGCCTAACAAGACCACTGAGAGAAGCCACCAAAATCTGCCCAACCAGATGGCCTGTCCCTGGTATGTCATGGTTTAGACTGTGCTGTATTTCCCAGGCTGCATCCTCCTGATGCTTGGCCATGCTCCTCATTAGAAGGCCAAGAGCAGGGATTACATTCAGGCCTGTCCATCAGCCCATTCTGTGCACCCCCCAACCTTCCCCAGCTGCATGCGAGAGCCCCTTCCAGGGAAATGACAGCTGGCCAGAGTCATGGAGGAGACTGACCTGACCCCCAAAACTGGGGCTTTTTCAGATCTTAGAAACCCCAGAAGCCACCACAACCAAGAGGAGCCAAGGAGATGCGATAACTAAACACAGCATTCTGGACAGAGACCTGGAGCAGAAAGGGCTATATGGGAAATACAGGAACTCCAAAGAGAGCGTGGACATCTATTAATAAAAATGTATTAGAACTGGATCATTCATTGTGGCAAATGTAAAATGTCAATTATAGGGGAAATTAGGCAGGCATAGGGAAACTCAACAGTGCTTTCAGTTATTACCTATCAATCTAAAAGATCCTGAAAGAAACTGTTTAAAAAATGTAAAGTATTAATAGTGTAGATTAAAATATGAAAACTTTTTTTCTGGGAGAGCCACATTAAGGATGCTGTCATTAAAAAATTATATCGGTGCCAGCTAGATAGTTCAGTGAGTAGAAGCGTTTGCCACCAAGCCAGACAACCTTCATTTGATCTTTGGACCCACACAAGCTAGGAGAGACGGAGAGATCTAGCTTCTACAAGTTGTTCTCTGACCTCTATATCCATGTTATGGTATGTTCATGGTCTGAGTATATGATCCCCCCCCATACATACACACATACATACACAGTAAATGAAATGTTTTAAGATAAATTATAAATTGGATTTTATTTGGAAGCAGCAAGATTGAGATGCTGTCTCGGTGATAATTTTCATTAATTCACTCATTGAAACAGTCAACTGTGGGTGTTTGGTTTGTATGTCCTTGGACCAGGGTTTTATGCTGAGAGTGTGGTAGGAGACAGAGCACCGTCCTACAGACAGGAAGCAGCTGGTGGCTGATGGCGAGCTGACTCACGAGCCCACAGTTGCCTTTGTTTTGTTTTGTTGTGCCAGGGAATGAAGCTGGGGCCTCGGACATGCTAGGTATTAGGTAAACACTCTGTTAAGTCACATACCTATCCCACAAAGCCCCCAGTTACAGGGTAGGGGTGGGGGACATTAAACCC
This sequence comes from Mastomys natalensis, assembly GCA_021653895.1. Classification (NCBI taxonomy): domain Eukaryota; kingdom Metazoa; phylum Chordata; class Mammalia; order Rodentia; family Muridae; genus Mastomys; species Mastomys natalensis. The sequence goes on along the minus strand of JAJTUV010000489.1, from coordinate 731,776 downwards.
AGAGTGTAGTGACAACACAGAAGAGGAAACACTATGCTACTGATTAATCAGGGCTGCACTGTGCAGCATCTTAAGTTGGCAGTGAGGTTGAGAGCGTTAACCTTGGAGTGGGACAATACTGATGATAAAGGTAACAGCATGACAAGCTCAGGGTAAATTAGCTTCTAATAGAATGAAGTCTTGTTGTGGAACAAGGATTACTGCATACACTTTGTGTCTGTTGAACTATCTAGTCCTCCCATTCAGTCTAAGGAGCAGACACTGCCATGTTCTGCCTTTCTAAGGATGAAGGTGTGGGGACACTGACCCTTTACTCATAAAACTCAGTTAATGTCAGGGCCAGGGCAGAACCTAGCTCTTCTCCAGAGTTTATACCTCGAACTTCTCTGAGTTCTTTGCCCTGAATGCCTCCTGAAGGTTGAGTACGAGCCAGTCAGTGGGTAAAGTGGTCATAAGTCTTGTTTGACAGCTTAGACCTCAGAAAATGTCCTTTGTGATGTAAGTTTGAAGTCATCAGAACTTGGTAGAATGAGTTGATTAAGGGGCCCAGAAAGTCAGCTCTAGCGCTGGCACTACACAGATTCTATACTGAGCAGAGTTTAGTAGAAACCACCTCACCCTATTTGGGTGTCTATAACAAAATACCATAGACTGGACACTTCCACAGTTCCAGAGGCTGTGGGGTCCAAGAAGAGAGTACTGGTAGATCTGGGCTCTGTCAAGGGCTCTCTTGGTTTCTAACTTTCTTCACATGATGGAAAGCAGAGAGAAGAGGCAAGCCTTCTTAGATCTCTTTCTAGAAGGGCACTAATCCTTTTCCTGAAGGTTCTGTTCTCATGATATGAGTTCTTCTCAACGTCCTCATCACACGGGGAGTTATGATTTCAACACATAAATTGGTACAGCACAAATATCTATAGCAGTCCACCTTTGCTTCCTTACCCCAAATTTATATCTTCTTTATGTAGAAAATACACTTTTATATCATTCCAATGATTTCAAAATCACCTCTATAGTCCTATGTCTCATCTAAATATCATTTTAATTGGGCGTATAGGTAATATTGTGATGCAATTCATTCTGAGAGACAAAATTCTTTTCTAACTGTGACCATGTGAAATCAAAGAAGCTGGTGCTTCTCAAACAAGTGGTTGAATGGGCTGGCGATATTCTTTATCATTCTGAAGGGTCAACCCTGAACATTTTTTTTTTAAAGCTAATTAGTCCTAAGCAAGTCAGACTTGCCAGGCAAATCCTATGAAATGTTTTGTTTTTGTTTTGAAGACAAGGTTTCTCTTTGCAGCCTTGGCTGTCCTGGAACTTACTCTGTAGACCAGGCTGGCCTTGAACTCAGAGATCCACTTGCTCTGCTTCCTGAGTGCTGGGCGTGGGATTAAAGGTGTGTACCACCAAAGCCCAGCAGATCTTGTGAAATGCAAATCCTATGAAAAGTTAAGGCTCTAGAACCGTCCTCTTCTGCTGGATGATCTGCTCTCCCAGCCAGGAGTAGCTCCCATGATGTTGTTGCAGGCTCCTGCTCTGTAGAGACTAGAGTGTGGGGATAGTCTTCCTTCCAGCCTTCCTTTGTTCTGTCACTTTTGCTGTTTCCCTTGGTGCCTGCTGCAAGTTCTGTTGCTGTAACCCCACCTCTCCCTGACTTCAGTTGAGGTGCAAATGTTTCACATTTATGCCAATCTTTTCAGGAAATGGAAGGCTTTCAGCTAGTCTGGCTACCCTACTGTTTTCTTCTCAGTACTTTCCCAGTGTGTGAGTGTGTGTATGCGCCTGCACTAAGGACAAGCTAAGAATTATTCCACATCTCATCTTCTGATTCTTTTTGCTTAACAATTCTTGTGCTTGGGTCGTTTGTTTGCCTCTGCAGTTTACCATGGGCACTGAGAAGGAACCAAGCTCCACTCCAACCCTACACTTAGCCGTCTGCTCGGCTAAACACCCAGTTGCTGCTTCCTTTGCAATTTCTACCTTCCACCAAACACCAGAATGTGAACAAAATTCAGCCAAGTTCTTTGCCCCCTGTGACAGGGATGTTCTTCTTTCTTCCATTGTCCAATAACATGCATCATTCCGTGAGAGATATCTGAATGAAGACAAGGCTTTACCACATGAGCTTTTGGAGGCTACACTTTATATATAAACCATAGCAAACTGGAGACAAATAGAAATATTCATAGAACGGTCTGGATGAGAAAGAGTAGGAACCTAACCCTCCCAGGGCAGAGAAGGGTAGATCAGAGATGCCCTGGGGAGTTCCTGAGGCCTGGTTACTGATAGGGTGAGGGGGTCTAGGTGATGTATTAGAGCTTTGTGTGTAAAAAGGATTGTCGTCCAAATACACTAAGCAAGAATGGTTCATAATCACTCTAGCTGGAAAAAAACAAGGACAGAGGTGCAGCCATAAAACAGGCATTCCATGAAAGTTGTTTTGGGATGGAAGCCATTCTATGGAGAAGGTAGAAGTTGGCTATTTGTCTTGTCTTCCATTGCTCTATATAGCTGGCTACTTGGGACTTCTCTTCTCACAGGTTGTTCCCCTTAGATTTTGGGATCTTATGACATACGAGACTTTACATCTCTATGCCATGATTCCTGTGTGCACCTTAACTTCACTCTTCCTTACTACTAAGTGTCATTCTGAATCTATACTTTGGTTTTGAGAGGGAGTCTCAACCATTGAGACTTATTTGTCTCAGCTTATGTCCATTATTTCTGTGAGGCAACACTCTCAGTGGGTCCATTGCAGGCTGTCTGGTTCAGTTATAGTCAAGGAAGCTGAAGGGACAGGTACCAACTCAGGAACCCTGAGACCCAAGCTTTCAGCACCAAGGAAATTTATTTACCCCAGAGAGAAAGAGGTCAGAGAATAAAAGACAAAGACAGGATATAGAAGAAGCAGGAGAAAGGGAAGTGAACAAGGGATAGGGGTTTCTGTCCTGGAGGGGGACAAAGGACAGCCTCTGGATAGAGAGGAGACAGATATGGCCCATAAGAAAATAGTGGTTTATAAAAGCCCAGGGGAAACCCTGTGTTAGGAGGAGGTGTTTAATTTTACCGGGCATTATTAATAAGGTGAGCCAAAGAGGGCTTTTGATTGCTAAATTTCAGTACTTTGATAGATGGACCTTGGTAGTCAGCCTCAGGAGGAAGTGGTCAAATAAGGGAATAGATCTCACTGCCTAGCTTTAGGCATATAATCTAATGGTTTTTAGGAAGGCAGAGAGAATGGAGGAGAAGGGCAAGGCCTGCCAGAGCCATGCTTGCCAAGCTAGGGCTGGCTAGAGTCACTTCAAGAGGCAAATCACTTGTACATGCTGGTTAGCAGAAATGTTTGCGGGAAGGGCTGTGGGCCTGGTAGATATTTCTGAAACTAGGCCTCTGTGGAAATTTTCTAGGAACACTACAATCCTGTGAGGTTAATCCTGATTATCAACTTAATAGGATCTAGAATGACAGAGGAGACAACCTTGGGGTACACTCTTAAGGGATTATCTAGATTAGACCACGGTGGGAAGACTGAACCCTAAAAGGTACTTTTTAGGTACATACCTTGGGCTTAAAACCAATCCTAAAAGGAGATAAGAACATTTATTTGCCTTGGGTACTAAACTGAGCATAGAGAAAGCCAGCTGGGTGGGAGCATCCATCACTCCCTGCTTTCCAATGGTAGACACTACATGACCAGCTGCCTAGAACTCAAGCCACCAGGAATTTCCCATCATGCTGTGCTGTGGGCTCTCCTTCCTTAAGGTGGTTTTGTTCTGTTTTATTTCATAGCCTCAGGAAAAGTAAATAAGATAAATGACCCGACCCTTGGGTCTTGGTTATTCGTGGGTTGTCAAGGTGGACCGTCACCTGAAAAATAACATGGGCGGGAGAGAAAACGGAGACCAAGCAGGAAGTTTTGTCAAGGTCTTAGTTTAAAGTGGCAAGCGGTCTACAGATATACTCCCAGGCAAGGGAGGAGGGGAAACAAGGAAAGGGCGGGGTCCCTGCCCAGGGCCATCCCACCGTTGCAACCAGCCTCTAGGAAATGCCAGATGTTCTTTAAGTTCCTGAAACCTGAGAATATCTTTTCTCAACCTGGTACTGACTAGGCCTCCCAAAACAGCAGACAATTTCCTGAGCTTGGCTCCCGACAGATAAATCCCTTTCTAGCCTGGGCTACTCTAAGAGAGGTGTCAGTGAAAGGAAATGACTGGCTAAAGATAAGAAAGAGTTTAGGGAGGAGTTTAAGGCACATGGAAGTGGATGACACAGGAGGACCAACTCAGAGCAAACTGGAAGTTCACGCCTGGAACTCAAGAGGTGTCAGCTGTGGGTAGGGGAATGCACAGAAGAACATCAGAATGGTCATGGTTACTTCTAGGGATGAGAAGGTCAGGATGAAATTGGTCTGATTCCTTGTCTTTTTCCACAGAGGGACAGAAAGTTCTCTCCTAAAATTGGCCAAGAATTCATCATATCAGCAGGTAATAGCTTGCATTTCTCTCGATACTTTCACAGCAAACTTTCTGTCCTTCTCTAAGGCATAGGACTCTGGTGGTGTCTGCTGATCCGTCTGAGGCAAACACCGTGTGATGCTCACGGACACTGTTCCCCTTTGACCCCTCAGTGACCTTTGACCCCTCAATGATAAACTGATAACACAGGTAGTATTCTAGGGTATTGTCCCAAGAGATTTTGTAAGCAATGAATCCTAAACTGAAAAAAAACACTACACGTTTGCAGATGAGTTTAAACTTGTTTTCTCTCCCCTTCTTCCAGCTGGTCCCTCTTCTAAGAGTATATAATTAGCAGTAAAGCCAATCCCAGCTAATCCATAAGCTGTTCGGCAGCATACTGTACCCTGTTGCAGTCCTTGAGCAACACCCACTCACAGTTTGGAAGGCACCTTCATTTCCTCACACCAGTCCAGGAATAATGACTGTTGGTAGCCAAGAATATCTCTCTGTTTTAGGAGCAGACCCAATCAGTACAAAGCCATCCTTCCTCATTATATAACCTAAGAATCCATTCTCGGAGTTTGCTGAAGTGGGCGCTGTGCTGGCTAGTTTTAGGTCAACTTGACATAAGCGAGAGTCATCTGAAAGGAGGGAACCTCAATTGAGATGTCATAGATCCAGCTGTAAGACATTTTCTTAATTAGTGATTGATGGGGAGGACCCAATCCATTGTGGGCGGTACTATCCATGGCCTGATGGTCCCAGGTTCTATAAGAAAGCAGGGTGGGCAAGCCACAATGAGTAAGCAGCATCCTTTTATGGCCTCTGCATCATCTCCTGCCTCTAGGTTCTTGCCCTGTTTGAGTTCCTATCCTAACTTCCTTCAGTGATGCACTATGATATAGAAGTATAATCCAAATAAACCCCTTTCTCTCCAGCTTGCTTTAGTCATGGTGTTTCATTACAGCAACAGGGGGGATAGGACTGGGCTCACTACAGGACTGCACAATCTCTAGCTTTTTCTTCCCTGTACCTAGAGTCACCTACATCAGATCTCTCTGCTCCTCTAGCAATACCCTATCAATGTGTCTTTCAGAAAAAAATAAAGCCAGTCTGAATTTAGGTTTGAATATGGGCACTCTGTGGTGATATCAGCTGAACACAAGCTAGCTCTTGCTACATCCTGTGTGGATGGTCCTAGAAACCTGACTAGGGCGGACAGGGAATGAGGAAAGGACACACAGACAGACAGGCGCACACCCTAAGCTGAGATTGGGTGGACTGTGCTCACTCTGATGGAACAACATCAATTATGCAATAACAACCCACGAACTGGAACCTACAGCAATCATATTATCTACAGCACAGGGGGAGGGGTTATACAATACCTGAAAGAGGTCTCTGTAGGTGAGAAGTCTCAGCATGCAGTCATATGGGAGGAAGAAGCTATGTTTGCTAGTTTTTGCACATACTGCCAACACTCCCATTCAGACCAGAAGAAGGCTTTGCCATTTCCATGTATCTAAGGCACTGGGTCCTTCACATGACTGTACAGAGCTTCTCCTCTCTTCATGCACTCTCTCAGGCTCCCTTAGGTTTCCACATGCTCATAATGGCCCCATATGATCTATGACTGTGTTCACTACCCAATGCCAATGACGATCATTCCCATATTACCCTCAGTATCCTGCAAGGTTGTGAATTCAGACTGTATTGCTCTGGTTCAAGGTCTCTCATGAGACTGAGTTGATGCTCATCATCCAAAGGCTCCTCTGTAGCTGGAGGATCACCTTCTAATATGGCTCAGTCACATGACTTCTAGTTGGCATCAGCTACTGTATGGGCCATTAACTGCTCTCCATATATGTCTCTGTGTATGGTTGCTTTAATGTCCTCACAGTGAGTAGATGGCTCTCCTAGATTCCTAAAACCTAAAGAGGAATCAGAAGCTTTTTATTATATTGTCTGAAATGATACAGTATCACTTAAGCTATATCCTATTGGTCATGCTGGCTAATCCCAACTCAATAGGGAAGAGGAACATAACTAAAACATAACCTCCAAAAACTGAGGGTCTGCAGGGGACATTTGGTTACTTCATTCGTACTTCTTGGCCAAAGTAAGACTTGTGGCAGCTCAGTGGGTGGCAATGTACAGTCCTTCTGTGGGAAAGAAACTGAAATAATTAGCCCGTGAGTGGCTTATATACCAAGTTTTCCTAACTTCAACACACACCTAACATCTTGTTTCTTTACTTCTCTGGTCTTTGCTGGTAGCATAGCCTAATCTTGCTCAATTTACCCAAGTGGGCTTAGAGGCCATTGCCAAGACTGCCATAGATATGAGAAACTAGAGTTCAATAGAATGACGAAGGCTAAAAGCCACTGTTGTGGAAACCCTTAGGTCTCCTCTGGTGAACCATGCCTTTGAGGAAGACTGCCAAAGTGACAGTGTCTATGTAGGACACAGATAGCAGAAGCTTGAGCTGGGGTCCAAGAAGCTAGAAAAAGACTCAAGTCAGATTTACTACCCTTGGTCAGGAACTGGCCAGGATCCTAGGGTCCAGGGCAGGAAAAAGCAGGGAAGAAAACAAAAGGTGGACCCAGAAAGGTGTAAGATCTGAAAGCCATAGGCAAGTCCAACGCTCATGTGTCATGCTGAGATCCGGGCACTTCAGTCAAGATGACCAAGGGCCAGGTTCACACACCACAGGGACCTCAGCTCTGAGATAGATTCCTGTCTCCGAACTATATTTTCTTTGATTTCATCTGCTGGACTTTTCTGATTCACATCCAGTACAGCCCAAACATACTGAATGAAATTAAGACTGTGGTTGCTATCACTGCTGTAAATCGAAGTTCCATCTGCTGTGAGTAGCTCAGTAAATGCTACTTAATTACGAGCTACTGCCATTAACTTTAATATGCAGTTTGCTCAGCACTGACAAGAATCCAGGATGTGAGTTTGATGTCACATCAACAATCGAAACAGGTAACTTCACCAATGAAAGAAATCGAGCAAGAAAAAGAGGCTTAACAGTTTTTTTTTTTTTTTTTGATACTCCTATTGAGAGAAGGGGTTGGTTGCCCCTCCTCTTGATTCAGGAAAGGCTTATTTTCTTTAATCAACAGATGCCATGCTAGTTCAGAGCTGGCCTTTAGGGGGACCGACAGTTTCTGCTTTGGTCTTTTGGATCCCTATGCTGTCACAAGAGAAGGCTGATTACCCTGCTGGAGGGACCCATGGAGAGCCTCTGAGGGAAGAGGAGGGGAGGAGAGAAATAGCTCAGCTTAACCCACTTCCCCACCATCACCCCTAAGCTGCCAGGATAGTGACAAAGCTACTTTGGATTCTCCCAGCAGCCCCGTGAACATCTGAATTCTACTCGTGACATTCCTCAAGTGTAGCATAAACCCAGGGAGGAGTCTCAGAAGCCTTGGCCTACAAAAAGTAAAGGTGAAAGAAAACTCAGACTTAAAAATATGAGAGAGAGAGGTAAATTCATCTATCGTAAATGTGGTGATTTTAAGGCACATAATTTGCTGGCATTTAGCACTTTTTAAACTTTGTATGACCACCAGTTCTAATTCTCAAACTTAAAAAAAAAAAAAATCAGATCTAAAGGAAGCATCATACAATATCTAACTGTCATTCAGTAATCCCTTCTCTCTCCACTCCTGGGAACTACCAATTTGCTTTATCTGTATAATTTACCTAACCTGGATATTTCATATAAATTGCCTCTCTTGTATGTGAGTTCTTTTATTTAACATAATTTTTTGAAGTTTGTTCATGTAGTTGCATGTATCAGTGTTGCAATGGCTGTTTTGAGTTTTTAACTTTCAGGGTTTTTTTCTTGTTTCCTTTTTGTAGGTAGCAGTGGGTTTAAGCCTTAAGCTATTGATTTGTTTACCAAATGTTTTTCTGACTGGAAGCCACAGAGCTGGGCTCTCTGGGAGCCTCTTCCACATGAGTGCTCCGGGCTGTATTTTCACATGACTTTCCCCTTTCAAAATGAACACAAGAATCCAGAAGCATATGCAGGTGGGAGGTGTCTTGCCTGTCTATGAAGTACTTGCTTCAAAGAAATAGCCAGATCTAACCCCGAATGCCCCTGCTTGGCTGACGACAGCCCACAGATTCCAGGTGTGCACATCCGAAAACACAGTGCTTATTATGCTTTGAAATCACATTAACATCTAAAGCCTTTCATGAAGCACTTGGAATCTTCTAATGAGAGCCTGTAATTACAAAGTGTCTGTATTGTTAATAGCCTCTGAGGGTCCACCCACTAATCCAGCCACCTCTGTCACTTTACAAAGAGGCCACATGGAAACTGAACTCAGCAGTCTGTTCACAACAAAAAACTCAGAGAAGTCAGTTGTAGGCTGAATGAACTTCTCCCATTGGTTCTGGGTCTCCTACACCCAACCTACTCCTGAAATTCAAGAACAATAAAGGGGTATGATGGAAACTTTGGGGTGTGGGGTAATCTAGCTTGGAAGTTGGGGCATCCTTGAGATCCCTGTGGAACAGCCAAGCAGCGGCTGCCCACCTTGGCTCAAATGAAGCCCATTATCGATGACAGAGTCCCATAGCGTTTCCCGCCAGTTCTCAGTGCTAGGCTATCTCCACCAGTTTTGGAGATCTTCTCAGATGTTCTTTGGATTCCACTCAGGGACACCCTGGTTGTCTAGGTTTAGGATTATTCAGAGGATGTATATTTACCACAAAGCTTCTACCAATGGATTGTGGTGAACAGCCACATTTAGCAACTACTGGTTCAGATGAATGTGGGTTCAAGTCAGTAAATCAAAACCACATGCCAGCATCATTGGATGTGACTGACAGACACCACACTCACAATACATAGAGGATTAGATAATAGTTTCCTGAGACCTTGGTAAGGGCTTCCTCTGCCCTTCAAGGAGGAAGAGAACAGAAGACAGACTGTGTGTATGTAGCTGAAGCAGAAGCAAAGAGATTGTTTATTGTAAGGACACAAGGTTATTTTGTGGTTAAACCCAAGGTCCAGAAGCAACAGACAAGAAGGGAAAAAAAATCTAGAATTAAAAAAAAAAAAAAAAATCGCATCAGAACCAAGTGTCTCAGTCACTTGTGTTTGTTTGTCAGCCTCTACTCTACCACACAGCTCTCGGTCCTTGCTTCCAAAACAGTCTGGCTGGAACAGGCAGCTTGTGCTTTGCGGTGGATCTTGCCTGCGTTTGCTTTGGACATTATTTTCCCCTTATCCAATTCTCTCTCTCTCTCTCTCTCTCTCTCTCTCTCTCTCTCTCTCTCTCTCCCTCTCTCTCTGCAGAGACAGAAATTGATCTTTGCATGCTATGTAAATGTTCTATCTTTAAGATATATATATATATATATATATATATATATATATATATATATATATATATATATTTGGTCCCACAAAATAATTTTTCAATGTAAATTGTGAGGTTTTGTTTACGGACAGCAAGTCTGGTCTACAAACAGCCGATAACATGACAAGTTGGACTTGCATGTGGTGACAACTGGCTGGAGCAGAATAATGTCACTCTGCAGGGAACACAGCCTCTGTTCTCTGGTCGGTCTTAGCTGGGTCTTCTCCTCTGGTCTGTTTGAATAGATGTAACAGGATAAGCTGCACAGTGCAGGGGCTTCACTGAATTGACTCTCGTATGCTGAAGGCTGTGGTTCTCGGTTGGGAGTGGCCCTTGGACTCACTGGAAAGCCTGGTACGTTTTCTTGGCCACATCTTAGACCTACTGAAGTACATTTCCCAGAAAGAGGGCCAAGGGGTCTGCATTCTTGGAAAAGCATTTTGAAGATTTTTAAGAGTAGTTGTTATTGTTTTGGGTTTTTAAAATCTTTTTTTATTAATCATTTTGTTTACATTTCTAATGTTATCCCCCTTCCCAGTCTCCCCTGCACAACCCCCATCCCCCATTGTTATTGTTTCAATCTAAGATCTTTCCTAAACTTCTCTGAAATAACTAATAAGCAGAAAGGAGGAGGTAGGTTGAGAGAAAAGGATAAATGGAAACAAAACAACAACAGAAAAAGGGAAATCCAAATTCTGAAACTTTTAAAGCTAGAGGATAGATAATACACTAATAAGTGTATTAATAAGTGCATCTTAGCACTGCTTATATTCTATGGGCTGAATTCAGGGCAAGATGGATTTAAAACTGTATTTGCAACAATTTCTATTCTTTTCTTTTTTAAACATCAGCTACTTTGCAACTTGCAAAATACTCGTTTTCAGAGGAATATTTGATACAATTTCCTAAGAATGTCTAATTATTCAACAAGATTATGTAATTACATTTCTCTTGAAACATGGTTGTATGAGTAGGAAACACTCAATAAATACAAAGTTAAGCTATAAAATTAGATTAGCCTAGATTGCTTTGTGCTGGTTCGAGTTCGAGCCCCACCCTCTCCTGGGCTGGACACTTGTACACACTGTATAATCTTTCTTTGCTGTAGAATTCTTTACCTTTCTTTCTTATTTGCTATACTATCTCTTCCTCTGTCCTTCACCCTGGTCATTTACTCCCCTACACTCTTTTCCATTCTCTTTACCCAGCAGCTTTCCCTCAATGTTTCTGGTTCATCTCTGCACGTTTCACTATCTGCAGTCTGTATGAAGAGGTTTCTCTTCCACACTCCCTAACCCCTCACCCTCTCTGTACTGCACACACTCTGCATTATAGGCATCTGCTCATTCCTGTTTTGCAATGCCAGACTAAGCAAGGGTTTGTTTACATCATTTAGCAAAAACTAAACAGAGGCACTCGGAGTTTATATAACTTTACTGTAGCCACACAAGCATTAATGAACAAAGAGAGTGATTTAAATCCAAATTTAGGTGACTTCAAACAAACTCCGACTGCTACCCCTGGCTAAAACTGGGTGGTGACCTGGTGTTAGCCTCTGCCTGAAGCAACACATGAGGTGAAAGGCACCAGACAACAGTTTCAAGACACCAGAGGTAATGGTTAATCTTCAGTCACTTTAACTGGTCTTAAAATCAACAGAAAAAAAAAAAAAAAACAAAAAAAAACAAAAAACGCCTCTGAGTATGTCTAAAGGTGTTTCTACAAAGATTTCACTGTGTGGGAAGACCCAGCCTAGATATGGGCAGCTAGGGTCCCAGACTGAATGAAAAGGAGAAGCGAGCGGAACTAATACTCATCTCTCTCTGCTTCCTGACTGCAGATGCAGACAATGAGATCTGTCACCTCACACTCCTGCTGCCATGCCTCACCCTACACACCCTACTGAGGCAAGCATCCTGATCTTCTGGAGTTGAAGTGAGAAAGAGAGAGGAGTCTGGCAACGTCCCAGCAGATGGCTCAAAGAATGGAATCTGAGAGAAGACAGAGGTAGACAGAAAGAGGATCCTAGGGATCTGTGGAGAGAAAATTGATCCAAATACCAAACACAGCATACAAACCTCATGAGAGAATCCAAGAGAAATTGTCCCTTCGCTGGTTATCCACCCAGACTATGTCATTGACAAGGCACTCTCTAGAGTACTCGGGAAAGTCTTGCCTGAGTCGTGACAAATATTTAGTCTTGGATTAACATGGAAGCAAAACCTAAAAGAACCAAACTATTTCCAAAATAACGAGCTCAGCATAGAGCTTGATGACACCAAATTACCTGTCACCCAATGACATACTCCACAATTCACAATGTCTGTCACCAAGCCAAAATTATTGGGTAGGGAAAGACACAAAGGCTCCAGGTGTGATGACACATGCCTGCATTCACACCAGGTGGAGGCTGAGGCAGAGGGATCACAGGTGTGAAGTTATCCTAGGCTCCCTATCCAGACCCTATCCCAACAAACAAGATAAAACACAACTCAGATCAAGGAGAATACTTAATCCATTGAGGTGAACTGGCTCAAGTCAGAACTGGCACAGATGTTAAAATGAGCAGGGAGGTTATGGAAGCACAAGATTGGCACTCAGTAATGTCAAGTTGTTTTCATTTCATCCTCAAAAACATCCATCTCTGGACGACATCACTGTCCTCACTGACAGAAGGGAAACCTGAGTGTTGGAGTGGTGGTGTGGCTTCACTAAGTTTCCAGAGGGACGACCTACACACACGGGCTAGAATCAGTTCCTGGCATTTACCTTGGTTAAAGTTCTCCAAATGTCTAGGCTTGTAGCAAGCAGAAAGCCAGGGAAAGGCAACCCTTAGCACACATTGCTATCATCAGTCTTCTGAGAAACAACAACAATCAAAAGCAAGTGCAAAGATAAAGAGAATATCTATCTTAAAATAACTATTTGGATTATTCAGAAGGCAGAATAAGAATCAATTATTTTAACCCATTAAGAAACCCATTACTGAATGAATATACATGAAGGAATCTATGCAATGATTAGTTTTCAATTATTTTGAATGTGCTTGGGAGTGTCAGGTAAAAATATAGGACCTCTAGTTCCTGTTGAGCCACTGGGAAACTGCTAGATGAAATACATTTGGCTTTATTCTTGTTACCCTATCCTTTCACCAAAATTACCTTTAAGAAATAAACACAAATTTCCTCATCTAGCATGTGGCCCACTAAAGCCAGAGGATTTTTCTTCTGTGTCATGTCTTCTTTTTTATCTATTTACTTATTTTATGTGTATGGGTGTTATGTGTGCATGAATGTCTGTGCACATTGTGTGTCTGGCCCATGGAAGCCAGAAGAAGGCATTGGATTCCCGGGAGCTGGACTTACAGATGGTTGCCATGTGGCTGCCATGTGAGTGCTGGATCGGCCTGTCTGGGTTACAGATGCAGAGTGTAGGCACTGAATCCAGATCCTTATGCTCGTGCGGTGGATACTTTACCCACTAAGATATTTCTCCAGCCCAACAGATATACTTCTGAATATTAAAAAATACAATACTATTGAGCATATTTTATTTTGATATGCACAACACATTATTTAATGACTAAAATAGAGAGTGAAAGTCTTTTTTAAGTGGGGAGAAAGGCAAAATTTTCATTATTGGATGGAATACAAAATCATTGATATGGTGATATGGTCAGTTTTAGCGTAAGCCATTGGACTTAACATAGTCAAATTTTAAAGAAAAATAAATCATTTACCAACATACAATGCTTGAAATGGGTTATTAGAGATTCTAAATGGCAGAGTGAAGTTGTGGAGTCTTTAATATGATCAGCACTCTAAACATGAAACCCAATTATGCAATAAGCCCGTTTAGTCACAGTCACATGCCTGATTTCCAGGCATGTCTAGGAACATCCTTAGGTGGGGGTCAGAGAGGTGCATATTGCATGTAGGCACCTTGTCCGCAGCCAGATCATCCTAACATCCCTGTCGGTCACAGACTCTTTCCTTTCTTCTTTTTATTTTCCAAAGATCCCTTCTATCAAGTACTGAGCTGATGTGGTGCTGCTACATAGAGACCATTTAAATTACCAGTTACTTTGGGCTTATACAGCAGAAAACTCTTTGCCAAGGAGCTTGTTGCATACTCCCAGTATTTTTTCTAGAGAAAAATAAATGTTAGTCAAACTTCCAAAAACCTCTGTGGCGTCTGAGATTAGAGCCAACATAATGGTCTACCTGATTGTTGCCAGTTCCTGATCATGTTAAAACCATCTGCTCTTCTAAATTGTCAATACTACTGAGATGCCATGTTTATTCTTCTTAAAAACACACAGAAGCAAATGTCAAGGTCTTGTAATCAAACTTGTATGTGTCTAACTGGCATTTTCCAACAAACCAAGCTCGCATCCTATTTATCTTGGTCCGGCCAGCTAGTAGGTTCATCTTAGTTGCAAGACAACTCACAGCATTGCTGTATGGTGTGGAGGAGTGGCGAACTTGGCTCAAGCTCTACTTCTAAAGACATCCCAGCTAAGAGATGCAGTGCTGGAGAAAGCATGGGGGCAGAGGGGGGTCTGATGTGTCTCTGAGATGATGGAGCTGTAGAAATGGCAGGGGAAGGGGAGGGATGTGGTGAACAATTTGGCTGTTCTCTCTTGAGTTATTTTGTAGCCAGAGGTGCATTAGGAGGCATTTTTAGGAAGCTTTTACAACCAGGGGAAGAAAGATTCATTGCCCTCTTACAGTGTGAACAAGCACCTGCCAGAGCTTGGTTCTGCTTTCTCCTTTCAATCATGTTAGGAGAACAGAGTTGAAAGGCTTTTATGACCTCCAAAAACGCTCCCTGGAAGTAAGCCTCTACCCATCCTGCTAAACTGAAAAGTCTCCTTCCCAGGTGCAGAGATGCAGCTCATTTCCCAAAGAGCATCCTCTGCCCCCATTGCCCACTCTCTGGGCAAGCAGCTCCTCCAGCCCAGCAAAGGCTCACTTGCAGCTTGGCATTTCTCACAGTGCCCCAACCTTGATCACAAGAGCACACAGTGTATGTTTGGCAAATGAATAAATGAAGATACTGCTGTGTCTGCTCTACAGCTCATGCTGAAATTGAATTGCTGTTGAGATTGAAACTGTGGCCTCTGACAGATGTTGACATCAGTAAGAGGGATTAATGCTTTCTTTCAGTTCTGGGTTCTAGATTAATTACTGCAAGAACAGGTTGTTGCTGGGTGGCAGTGGCACATGTCTTTAATCCCAGCACTTAGGAGGCAGAGGCAGGCAGATCTCTGTCAGTTTGGGACCAGCCTGGTCTATGTAGTGAGTTCCAGGGCAGTCAGGACTGTGTAGAGAGATCGTATCTCCAAACATAACAAGAGCAACAGAAAGAATGACAACAAAAAGAGCAGGTTGTTATGAAGCCAGCCTGACCCACGTTTTCTCTCTTCTGCACATGCCTGTTCACTCTTCTGATTTTCACTGTGGCTAAACCAGTATGAGCTCCAATCAACACCAAATTTCAGCTTCCAGGACAATGGGTCAAAATGAACCTCCCTTCTTCATAAATGACCAAGGAATGTGATTTTTTTTTTTTTTTTTTTTTTTTTTGGTTTTTTCGAGACAGGGTTTCTCTGTGTAGCCCTAGCTGTCCTGGAACTCACTCTGTAGACCAGGCTGGCCTCGAACTCAGAAATCCGCCTGCCTCTGCCTCCCAAGTGCTGGGATTAAAGGCGTGCGCCACCACCGCCCGGCAAGGAATGTGATTATAGTAACAGAGATCAGGTTAAGACAAATGCCTCCAGAGATATCTTTGAATGTTTAGAAGTGATCAGTCCGAGATAATACTGAGAAAACAGTTACCATTCTTCCTTGTTGTCAATACAGTAACATCCAAAAGATGATTTTTACGCAGTTTTAAACAAACCAAACTCTGTCTAATCAGAAAATGTCTTCCTGAGACCTAGAGAAATATTTTAAGCCTGAAGGATAATTCAGAGTCTTGCAGACTACAGTATCACTAGGCTAATGCTTCTGCCTTAGACACTGGCTCTGCTTCTTTCACAGGATTCTCCTATTTTCTTAAGGAATTAAGGACATACAGGGATGTGCTTCTGCCCAGAACATCAGGCTTAATCTTCTGATGGATCCAGTAGACCCCTATTTAACCTTCAAGGCCCAAGCCCTGATGCCACCTCTTCGGGAAGCCCCCATATACTGCACTACTTCCACATTAAAGTCAGTTGCTGCTCCCTTTTGTTGGAACATAGTGTGGCTGTTACAGGTGAACCAGTAAGTAGGACTTTGCTTATTTCATAAGATTCTTGAGAGCAAGTGTTATGACATATTTTCAACTAATGTAGGGACAGATATAGCTTAGTCTGTAAGTGCTGGTTAGCTTGAGCTGAA
This sequence comes from Mastomys natalensis, assembly GCA_021653895.1. Taxonomy (NCBI): domain Eukaryota; kingdom Metazoa; phylum Chordata; class Mammalia; order Rodentia; family Muridae; genus Mastomys; species Mastomys natalensis. The sequence continues at coordinate 715,546 of JAJTUV010000489.1, read as the reverse complement.
GGATAATAGAGTTTTACTTACAAATTTGACTACATGGAATCTCATGAGTATATAGAATAGCTTCATATTTGGTTATACATTTAACAAATAGACTTTATTAAAATGTTAAAGTCACATGAAATTGGGGTGTCTTAGAACATCCTAAACACATAGCCATATGGTTTTAAAGCTGCAAAATATCAGCAGCTTGGATTTATCTAATCTGACAAAGTGAGGTGCACATTGGCATCTGAAAGAAATGTCAAACAAAAGCATGGCAGGGGGGTTGTTTAAATTAATTTCAGTTGCCAAAGGGAAGGGATTTACTTCCAAGTGATTTGTTCTAGTGCAGATCTGGTCTTGTGTCTTGTAGTAATTCCTTTAATACCTCTGGGTGCTATGTGGCTCCCTTTCATATAGGTACTGAACAATTAATTTACTCTAAAAATACTGTATAAGAAAAACATTTACTAAAGGAATTGATAATTTAAAAACTAGATTTTCCTAAAATTTACATTAGGATTTTAGAAAAAGGAAAAGGGCCATTAGAGCAGAATGCTTTAGGCTTGAAGATATAGCTCTGTTGGCAAGGTGCTTGGGTAGCATGCAGGAAGCCATGGGTTCCATTTTCAGCACCACAGGACAGCAGGTGTGGTGGCACAGGCATAACCCCAGCATTTGGGAACAGAGAGGTAAGAGATCAAAATTTCAAGGTCATTCTCTGCTACCTAGTGAATTTGAGGCCAGCCTGGAGTAAATGAGAAGGTGTCTCAAGGAAACAGAACAAAACCAAAACCAGAATACATTAAAAGTAGTACAATTATTGGGGCTAAAGAAATATGGGTATTGAAAGGAAACTAAATCTTTTTAAGATGGAGAAATTTCAGAATACTTCATCGGTTCATTTGTTCATGCAAACTTACACTGAGGCTCACTAAAATACTGCATGCTTATAGCACAATGGTATATCTCTTGAGCAACTGTCCCAGAAACTTATGAAATTAACTTTCCTAGGGCTGGAGAGATGGGTCAATAGTTAAGAGCATTGGCTGTACCACCAGAGGACTCAGGTTTGATTCCCAGCTCTCACATGGCAGCTCATGACTGGGTAACTACATTTCCACAGGATCTGACACCTTCTTCTGGTCTCTGTGGGCACCAGGCATGTACTTGGTATACAGTCACACATACAGACAAAATACCCATACACATAAAAAATTTTTAAATATTAAAATTTCTTCTATAAGACTTATAGAAGATGCTCCAACTCCTTGTGGTTGTTGGGGCTTTAAATAAGTTGTAAAGGGTCTTAATAGGATGGCTAAAGTCTAACTCTATTTCAGGCAAATTTGATAAATTCTGACATTGTTTGCCTAACTACACACATCACAACAAACAGAACTTAATTCACAGAAGATCCCAGGTATTATCAGCAGTGGTATGTTCAACTTTCATATCTCAGCGTGTGCCTGTAAAGAGCTATGCTATGACAAGACGAGGTCATGAAGTGCCTACAGTCTGGCTCCTTCTGAGTTTTAGTCTTTGTCTTCTAGAACCTCGGAAGGAGATACCTCACAGTGGGTGTTCATCTAAGCCAACAGACCACTGGTATGAAAACAACATTCATCTGTGCTTTTCATGTCTGCTATGCAACAAGCATGACACTAAGGATCAGTTATGGTTTCTGCTTCACTGGGCTTGTGAAAGAGTAAAGTGTGTGTACAGGAAAATAATTAGCACCAGGGGTGTGTGTAAATGGCTAAATGCAGCATAGACTGCAAGATCAGAGTGCATACTCAGGTTGGAGAGACGAGAAGGAAAACTTTACAAAGATGGTGAGTGAGATGACCTTTGGATCTTGGGGAGCAAGGGGAAGAGGGCTAAGCACAGTGTGGATGAGGCAAGGTGGAGGGAATGGACACAGTGCTGGAAAATGATTGCCTGGTTTTGCTACAGCACAGAACAGAGGCCATGCACCATTATAGTAGCAGCTACATCCCAATTACTAGAGACTTGTATCCACAGTGCTTTATTTCTCATTTTTATTGCATGTCATCCTCAGTGTGTTGTGGCTATGCTTCAGATGCCTTCCTCACTTGAGATCCACGAGCACCCACAACCTAGACTGTTGTATCCTTGTGATGGGAGCGCTGAGCAGGCAGAACAATGGCAAATCCGTGAGAGTTATTCTTAACCTTTAAGCAGTTATGGCACATGTCACTTCTGATAATACATCTGGCCAAAGCCTGTCACATGCAAACTCTCATGTCAATAGCTTGGGAAAACAGAATCCTACCATGGGGATACTTAGTGACTAATAAAAGACATATAATACATCCCCCAACAGTTTTCGAATATGTTCCTCTTCTGCTTAGAAAATATTTTGGGATGCAGTAGGAGTGAGAACAGGAGGCCTTTGAGTATTAGCTGCAAAGCTCTGTGCCTGATATAAAGTTCTACATGTACATCAAACACACCAAAAAAAAAAAAGTTTTTTAAAGAAAGGCATGAGTTCAGGAAACAGGGCTTCACATACTGTCTCCCAAGGAGCATGACACTGAACTGGACAGAGGCTGACAGAGGAGGAGGGAAGGGTTAGATTCTTTGCTTTGCTCCTGTCTTTATTTACAGCAGAGGACAGAACACTTTGTCACCTAGGAAACAACCAACAAAGGCAGCATGTAAAGCTGTAAGAGTCCCTGTCTGTTCTCTCAGAGGTGACTGGGGCTAAGTAGTGGGGTGGAGTGCCCTGCCACTCAACTGCCCTGAGTGCTGAGTATTGTGTAGTCAGGCAGGTGACTCCAGCTGGAAGAAAAAGATGTTTGGCCTTTGATGGTCACAGCTGACTGAATAATATGTACCTTCTTGCCTTTTTGTATTCAAAGATAACACTACCAACTGAGAAGAGTGTGGCCACTGTGTCCAAACTTCTGACCTACACTGGGGACAGTACAGTCTCTCCACTACCTAGATATTCTTTACAATTTATACCACCGTGAATGATTTTGTAGCTGTTACTCTGAATAAGCTCTAAGAACCAGATAGATTTTGCTATCATTCTCAAAGGTCATTTTATGTCACTGCTTACCTATTAACTACTAATCTTGTCTTATATTTTAATATTGATTTGCATACAGACTGTACTAATACAAATTTTCCATAAGCTGAATGTGTGTCCACTATAGGCTGGAGATTCTATATTAGCTAAAGTATAGTGATAATTATTTCTGTGCTATCTTAAAAGCTTGATGTCTCATATCATAATTGTTTGTTTGAAACAGGCTCTAACTATGTAGCCTTGGTTGGCTTGGAACTCACTTCTTCGACCAAGCTGGCCTTGAACTCTCAGAGATCCACCTGCCTTCCAAGTGCTAGGATTAATGACATGGGCTTCCATGCCTGGTTTTATATCACGATTGATATCATGTTGGCACAATCCAAAATGCTCTTGGTCTTTAAAATAGAGGATTTAAAATTTATGTACTTACTTTCTATTTGTGGGTATGTATATGTACCTGCATTAGTTTCTGTGCAGCACGTGTATGCAGGTGTCTATACAGGCCAGAAGGCATTAGATCCCCTGAAACTGGAGATAGAGACAGTTTCGAACTGCCTGATGTGTGTTCTGGGAACCAAACTGTCATCCTTTGCATGAGCAGAAACCACTCGTAATGACTGAACCATCTCTCCAGCCATTGTTGAGCTTAGATTTTTCCAGAAATTACTATCAGCCAGGTAATGTAACAACTCAGCTGAGATTGTTCAGTGTGTCTTTATCTCATCTTTGTAATATATATACTCCATAGCACTCCTATGTCTGGGGCATTTTTTCATAGCTGCAGTAAATTTTATTTCCATTGTGTTGTATAAAATATCCAGTTTTGCTGTAAACATTATTGAGCTCAGAACTTTATAATCAACTCTAGTGTCTTTGAATGCTAAACCAGAGCATTGATATCTCCCTATATAATGTAGTTTTACTGTAATGACAATAGATTGAAGGAAATCTGAGTTTTGGTCTCAGTTTGTCCATTTATGTGACCATACATAAGACACTTATTCATTCGTAGGCCTGATTCATATGAATGGATCCTGGAATATATCACAGAATTCAGAATAGCATTCCCACCAGCCACATCCAGTCACTGGACTTGATGCTACAGCTGAAACCTATATAAGTATGTATCTAATCATACAAAGAATGTGCACAAGTGAATTGCGAGGTGTTTGCTATTATATGCTTTTGACGTGCTATTGTTGCTTCTATTATTATTCTAGTTAGACAGTTATAGCAAACTTGTACATACTAGATGGGGTGCTAATAGTACCACCTACAATTATTACTCTAACAGCACTGTGCATTTTTTAAGCAAGCACATATTGTGCCAGCTTTTTCAAGATACAGTGTAAGTACTACCTTGGACAGTCTACAGAGTTCTGTAGGGAGAGAATCTCAGATGGTCACTCAACCTCCATGAGCTTTAGTTTCTTCATCTATGAAGTGAGCTGTTGGAGAATTTAGACATGAAATTAAGAGCACTGGTTCATATGCTGTCCTACATACATGTTGGTTGTGGAGGCTAAAATATAGTTTAAGACAAGCATTTGAGGACTTTTGATTCATTCTTTACTTAATCAAATGATTGGTAAACCTTCCTTAAGAGTCAGGAAATAGAAAGAAAAAAAGAAGAAAAAAAAAAAGAAAAAAAAGAGTCAGGAAATATTTTCAATGTAGTACTTTTTTCAGCTCAAGATGAGTGTCTAAACTTTCTTAAACCACCATCTTGAAGAAGAGGAGGAGGAGGAGGAGGAGGAGGAGGAGGAGGAGGAGGAGGAGGAGGAGGGAAGGCCTTCCCATATGAGAGTCACTGTCTTTATCATATATGAGATACAATTTCTTTTCATTTAAAACTATTAGAAAACTTTAAGGGGCCAATAACTCAACAGTTGATTCTATATGAATGACATTTAATAAGTAAAAATGCCATGACTCAAAATAATATACTTCTACTTTGTGCTAACATCTGAAGTTCTCTCATATACACACAGTATCTGATCACGTAGGATAAATTTCTGTGAATTCCTCTGGGAATGTATATGTAACACTTTTCAGAATGACCTATATCAGGGTCCTGCACACTTCAAATGGGAGATTCTTTTTTTTTTTTTTTTTCTTTTTAGAGACAGGGTTTCTCTGTGTAGCCCTGGCTGTCCTGGAACTCACTCTGTAGACCAGGATGGCCTCAAATTCAGAAATCCGCCAGCCTCTGCCTCCCAAGTGCTGGGATTAAAGGCGTGCGCCACCACTGCCCGGCCAAATGGGAGATTTCTAATGCCTGACTAAATGCTTCTATTTCTACCCCTAAAATGAGATTTAAAAAAAAACAAAAAAACGAACTATAACTTTAGCAGGTTTCTTCTTCCCTATCACCAATTCTCACTTTATCTTCTTTATGTATGCAAATTTATTTTCCTTACAGACAGTTCTCAGGTACAGTAATGGCTTACCTAATAACATTTTTAACTATATAATAGTCAACAGTGATATACATTCATCAGAAGCCATTCTTCAAATGTCAAACTTTCCCCTAGTAATGATTATGTCTCTCTTGATGTTGGACAGTGGGAGTGAATACCTCCTAGTCAGCCACATGGTCTCTCTGTCTTAGTTCTAGCGCTTGTCTCAGCCATGGTATCAGTGCTAGGCCTTTGATATTGTGATCAATGGCAGTATAGCCAACGTAGGAACCCATCCAACATTCTAATGGGCTTCCTTGTGAGTGACCCAGAAGAACCAAAACTTAAGACAACACTTAGTAACATGCTCTGTCTTAGGGTTTCCATTGCTGTGAAGAAACACCATGACCGATGCAACTCTTATAAAGGACATTTAATTGGGGCTGGCTTACAGATTCTGAGGCTCAGTCCAACATGGCAGCATCTAGGCAGGCATGGTGCTGGAGGAGCTGAGAGTTCTACATCTTGTTCCGAAGGCAAACAGGAGAAGACTATCTCCCACATGGCTAGGAGGAGGATCTCAAAGCCCACACTCATAGTGACACACTTCCTCCAACAAGGCCACACCTCCTAATAGTGCCACTCCCTGGGCCAAGCATATCCAAACCACCACAAGCTCACTGACTCTGTTCCTTATGGGAGCCCTCATTATAACCCTATCCTACCTATCAAGGTCTTAAAAGAACTTGTCTCAAGACTGAAGCACATAAACCGACTAGAGCCCCTTGGGAATATATCTGCCAACTGTAGTCTTCACCATAGCCAACATCACTGATTTGACTTGAATCCAAGTCTCTCAATTGTGATGCCAGAGGCAATTCTGTAAGCCCAGAAGTCTAACAAAAACAAACCTTTAACTTTCTGAAAACAGTAATTACAGAGTGAAAGAGGGGCTGGTCCTTCAGATGTGCAGACACCAGTGCAGAGCTACACGGATAACGAGACAACAAACACCAGACACCTAGAGAAAGTTACAAAGCTCTGATGACTGATCCCAAAGAAATGGTAATGCAGAAACTGCCTGAAAGGTAATTAAAAATAATGATCTTGAGCTCAGTGAGATGGAAGACAACTAAAGGAAATAGGAAAACAATGAAAGAACAAAATGGAAAACTTAATAAAATTTGTTTAATGAAAATAAAAGAAGCAGACATCCTAACACTGAAGGACCCACTAGTAGAACTGGGAAACTCATCAAAGAGTTTCAGGAGCAGACTCAACTCGGCTGAAGAAAGAATTAGTAAATGAAAGATAAAATATTTGGAACAAGCAACTAGAAGAATAAAAAGCAAATCAATTGAAGGATGACAAAAACTTAAAGAATTTATGTATGGCATATTACCAAATGTATAAATATGAGGAAGTACTCAAAGGAGACAGAGGCAAAGAGGTAGGAAGCTCTGGAGTACATTATAGTTAACTGTGGAAAGGCTCAGGCAAAGAGAGGCTCTTGAAATCAGGAGGATAGGAATTCATCACATATAGTTTATCTGTACTTCTCAACAGAAATTTAGCATATCCAGGAAGGGGTGAAATAACATATCCAATGTTTTTAAAAATGAACAAACAAAACATGGCAAGACAGAAACCAAGAATAATATACCCAGCAAAGCTGTCCTTTGGAAATGGAGAGATTAAGATATTCTAGAGACAAACACATTCTGAGCGATTTCATTGTTTTGGTCTTACAAGAGAAGCTAAATGGATTATTTGAAAATAAACAGAAGTACAATTAGTAACAATATGAAAAATATGATAAATTACATAGTTGAATTCAGAAAACTCTTAATGCCATAAAAATGACAGTAAACAATGCTTAACTCTAGTGTAAGAGTTAAAAAGAAAAGTGTATTAAACATGGTTTAGGCTATAAGCAATTACTTAACATGTACACAATAAAAACAAATATGAAGTATGAGTTGCTAGCATAAAAATTGAGATCACAAAAGGCCTGATTCAAGCCACCACCATAAGTGAATTAGAGTCTATACCACTGCATAGTAGATTTCTTACAGTTTGCTCAACAACTTTCACTTGCTTCCCTCCCCTCCTTTTCCCTCCCCCTTCCCTCTCTCTTTCTTCCCTTCCTCCTTTTTCTTTCTTTTTGAAATAGGGTCTCTCTGTGTAGTCTGGCTGTCCTGGAATTCTCTGTGTAGACCAAGCTCGCCCCAAACTCACAAATTAAGAAGACTGCAATAATGCCAAATATATTTTCTGACTAAAATGGAAAGAAACTAGAAATCCACTTGAGTAGAATATTTGGAACATTCACAAAGACATTAAAATTAAGGAAGAAGCCTCTGAAACAGCAATAGATCAAAGAAGAAATACTGAAATTTAAGGATTAGGGTTCTCTCTCAGGTGTTAGAGCATTTAGTTGACATATCTGTGTTTGATTCCTAATAACACAGACACACACATACACAGAGAGGAGGGGGAGATTTAAAAACACCGTGAGGGCTAGAGAAATGGCTCTGTGTTAAGAGCACAAGCTGTTCTTGTGGAGGACCTGAGCTAGCTACATCAGTCACGACCATCTACAACTCCAGCTCCAGAAGATCCAATGCTGAACCTTCTGAAACCCTGTTCTTAGCTCAACTGCCAATAATTGGAACAAAGATCATGGTAGGCTGGAAAATGAATGGCTGTATCTAGCCTCTATCTCTGGCCAACAAAAGAGAAGGTAAGTATGAAGCATACTTGGTGTTGACCCAAGCGACCATTGAAGTGGTGAGTCGGCGCAGTAAGAATACTTTAGTGGGTTAGGGGACACCTTGGTCATTAAAGTGCAAGCATGAACATTTGGGTTTGCCCTCCAGAGCCCACACTTACAAAACAAAAATCCAAGAACAAAACCTGAGGTTGACCTCTAGCTTCCGCATGCACAAGCATGCACATGTACATACATGTGACCACACACATATGTGCACCTGCACACAAATGACTGTATATTCATCAGCACAAATAAATTTTTAAAAATGACTTGGTAGTTTTCTTAAAAGAAAATTCACTCTCAAACAACAATAAAAATCATAAATCATGGCCACTGCTGGTTGTTAAGACAGAAGACACACAGAAATGTTCACTGATGCTTCTGAGTAAACGAAAGAATAGTTGAAGCTCTGCCCCATATAGATTTAATGCAACTAGCTTCATAGAGAAGGTTTAGGGGAATTCAAGCCATTATCATAAGTAAATTAGAGTCTACACCACAGAACAGAGTGCTCTATTCTCTTACTGTTCACTCAACAAACCTCCCTCCCTCCCTCCCTCCCTCCCTCCCTCCCTCCCTCCCTCCCTCCCTCCCTCCCTTCTTCCCTTCCCTTTTTTTCCTTTTCAGTTTTTTGAGACAGAATCTCTGTAGCTTTGGCTGTCTTCAAACTCACTATGCAGATCAGGCTGGCCTCAAATTCACTGAGAATCCCCCTGCCTCTGCCTTCTGAGTTCTAGAATTAATTAAAGGCATGTGCCACCATGCCTAGCCAGACATTCCCTTTCTACCACCTTGTCCATACTGGACTGCTGCAGGAAACACACTCTTCTGCGCTATTTTAGGAGGTGGGAGAGCTGCTGCTGCAATTCTGGTTTTCAACATCCTCTGAACCCTTCCTATTCTGATATCAACTAAAACCAAGCAATGTGTCCAGGAGACATCAGCTTCCTGTCTTTCTGTGAACTTTGATATTTGTGCTAAAGCGTAAGGTTTCAAATAGAGTTGCCAAATTCAAAAAGGCAGAAACTAGTATAAGTAAAATGTATTTTTAACTCTCTCCCTGAGGCACAATTTTGCACAATTCCAGAGGCATCATTAATATAGATGACAATGTGGATTTTACCTCAGAGTTACATAATCCACAGCCCTTTGTAAACATTTCTAAGACTTTTGGCTGATTTCATAAAAAGATCCAGTTTCCAACTTGGAGCTCTGTTTTTAAATCCTCCTCGCCCCCTTTCTGTTTCTGTTCTACTTTCCATCCCAGAAATAAATCCAAAGGCATTGCTTAGGAGGGGGTGGGCAAGGGAAGGGAAACAGCAAAATAGCTCAAATAAATAGTTTAATGCCATACTTCAAGGAGTTACAAAATGTCTAAGACCAAAATCAGTACAAGTAACAAAAACAATAAAGATCAGAATAAATAAATGAAACAGAGACTAGAAAGAAACCAGAGGAGATTAGTGGAACTAGGAGTTGGTTACAAAATAGGACTAACTCTCAGCCAGACTAAGGTCTGTTCTGTGCCCTAGCCCACTGACATGTAACAAGCAGTCACCTTATGGTCCTGCTGTCATGGGACCATATTGCCATGTCTTCTCTACTGTGTCGACTCAAAACTGGTAGCATGAATAAATCCTTCTTCAGAGATGGGGAGAGAAGGAGAGGGAGAGAGAGAGAATATCAAATACAATCACAAAAGAAGTGATTACAACTGACACGACAGAAATACAAGAATTATAAGAGACCACTACAAACAGCTGTGTGCCAAAAAATTAGCAAATCTAAAAGAAATTGATAAATTCCTAGAAACAGAGACTAACCAGACTGAATCAAAAGGATAAAAACCATATATTTCTCAGTTGATGCAGAAAAAAAATTTGACAAAATTCAACATTCTTTCATGATTAAAAACTCTCACCAAATTAGGCATAGGAGAGATATAACTCAATATAATATAGGTTGTATATAAAAACTCTACAGTTGCTTTATATTGTATGATGAAAGGTCAAAGGGTTTTTCCTCTAAGATCAGGAACCAGATACATATGCCACACATGAACTACATCTATGTATGTAAGTTTAGCCAGGAAAATCCAATGCCTCTAATCTCTGAAAACATCTGCACTTACATGAACATACATAGACACACACATAATTAAAAATAATAAAAGTGGGGCTGGCAAAATTGTTTAACAGATATAGGCATTGTTGATAAGCTTAATGGTCTGAGTTCAGTTACCAGAATCCATACGATGGAAGGAGAGAACTCACTCCTAAAAGTTATCCTCTGACCTCAACAAGTGCTGTGACACCTATGAACCTATGCGAGCACACATGCTCATGCACTCGTGTGCACACACACAAATAAATCAATGACTAAGTAAGGAAAATACCGTAAATTAATAATAAACAAAATAAATAAACATACAGAATGGCTCTTGTTCCTTCTGATCTGAAAGGGCACAGGAGTTAATTAAAAACAAAACGAAAGTTTTCTTGAAGTACTTGGAAATTTGAGGCGAAAACAGTGATCTTTTGGCCAGGAGACAGTTTACAACACAGTGGTAAAGATGCTTCCTTCTCACTTAGCTGGTCAGCTCGGCAAGATTTCAAGGTGCCCTGAAGCTGTTTGCTATGAAACAGCGTTTGTGGCTGACATAGTCCCAGGAGAAACCTCTGACTGTTAGAAACAGCAGGTGGCTCTTTACAGTGGAACACAAATGGCAATCTAGAATGAGCACTGGTGTGTTCTGATGTTCTATAGCAACATGGACAGGTGTTGTGAGTACAAACTTTTGAGTTGTTGATGATGGTTTGACCACGTTTGTGTCCAGAGCCTATCTGAGTCTTGAGACACCTGGATTGATACCAACACAGGTTATGTAGTTTGTTTGTTTGCAGAAGAAAGGGGATCCAGTTCTAATATATAATACTCTTACTTGCTTTACAATATAAGAATACAATATTGATATTCTACCTAAGTCCATTTCTCATCATTTAAACAGTCATTTAAGATTTAAAATATTTAATACAATAGTTTATTATTTTTTTTAAAATAGAGGTGTATGTTGGGGAAGTGTGAACTTGATTGTTCCCTTTCCTCCAAATTACCATGAGCACTGATCATGCTTTGTAACTGAGATGTAAGGGCCCTTGCCCTGCTGATTCTATAGGCTGGGATAAATCGCCCCGGGACTCCGTGGTTTCTGAGATCTCATTCTGACAGTTTGCTCTCTTCCATGGTTACCAGGCTGCCAATAGATGTGTTTGGCTTCTCAGGGGGACAGTTTCTAGGAGTATATTTACCTTAATCATACTTCTAATTTGATAATTTATCTACTTTGGATTTAGAAATCCCATGGCTTATGAAAATCCTGGCTAACAGAAGTGAAACAAATTCTAAAAATGGGCTTTAACTTTTGACAGAAAGCTGGAAATGTGTGCATGAAAAAGAAGCAGAAATCTTTAAGAGTTGTCTATTTGGAAGTATTTTAAATTAACGTTTGATCTTGGCTGTTTCCCAAACTGGCTAGGGGACTTCCAGAGAAGCTGTTTTTAGTATACACATAATTGGGACACTAGAGAGAGGGGTAAAAGATGATTTTAAGCCTCCATCTCACCCCATCAACATTATCCTATTCATTTTATGGAAATTGTAGTTAATATTCTGAATTAATTAGATTGTACAATCAATTTCAAAGCATAATGCAGTACTGCATAAAATTTAATAATGCATAAACTTGTTATGGAAATTTAAAGTTTTAGGCCTAGATGGATTTCAAACATGAATTTTGTATGAAGAAATGAAAAAAATAGTTTTGTTAGAGTAATTTACTTTATTACAAAGGAAAACATCCACAGCATCATTTAAATACTACATCATTCATCACATGCACTATTTCCCAGCAAACTAATTTAAGGTGGACTCCAGACTCAATAAATATCAGAAGGGTATGTGACTGTCCCCTCTTCCCCCATCACCTACTTTCCTTTGGAAGATCAGCAGGCTTAATAAAACCAGATTCCTAAAATAAGCATTATCATCTACAGAGAAGACTGGAAATCATAAGTGATGTGAGCAACTTCCCTTGATTATGACAGGAAGCCTGCATATGTAATCTTTGTAGCGAATAAACATCTTCAATTTCTAGTATTATATCATCCAATTCCAGGAAAACATTATCATAATATGAAATAGATGAGAAAGTAAATAGCAATCAGGACTATCTGGCAATGAGAAATACTAGTTTCTCTCTCTTGTGAGAAGGCAAAGAAGACGGGGCAGCCTCTTATGTGAGAAAAGCTGATGTTAGTGGTCCTGAATTCAAATTGTAGCTCCTAAGTGATTTTATGCAAGATACTAAATTTCTCTGGAGTCTTAGTCCCCTCATCATCATACTTTTGACACAATCCTGTCCAAGGATGGTATAAGACCTAAATGAGAAAAAAGTACTTCTCTACCCTACATCCCTATACATAGGACTGGTAGCTTTGCACTTAGTTTGCAGTTCCCCACTCCAGCCACAATGCCTCCCCACTCACCCTAACCCATCATTCTCCACTTATTCTTTTGAGGCAGCATCTATCCCTGTATCTAGGGCTCTTGTTTTCTCAGCTAGGTTGGATTCCAGCAAGCCCCAGGGATCTTCTGGTTTCTGCCCACCTTCCTCTGGAGCTGGGGTGACTGTAATGGCTGGATTTGTTATGTGCCAGCTGGAATGCAAACTGTTGGTCCTTAAGAGTATGGAGTAAGGCGGGTGTTGGTGGTGGCGCATACCTTTAATCCCAGCACTTGGGAGGCAGAGGCAGGCGGATTTTTGGGTTCGAGGCCAGCCTGGTCTACAAAGTGAGTTCCAGGACAGCCAGGGCTACACAGATAAACCTTGTCTCGAAAAACCAAAAAAAAAAAAAAAAAAAAAAAAAAAGACTGTGGAGTAAGTACTCTTAATCACTGCTTTTCTAATGCCCACAACCCACTCCTCTGCTTTTTTTGACTTTGGGGTTCTTGTTGTTACTGCCCGGGCTACCCATGACACATGATCCTCCTGCCTCAGCCTCCAGGTAGTTGGGATTACAGGTGCTACCATCAGCCTGGTACTAGGATTCCCCTTTTACACACCTTGGTGTTTGTGGTTTTCTTGAGGCAAGATCTTCTGTAGCTCAGGCTGGCATCAAACTTGCTATGTAGCCAACTGGCTAGCCCTGAACTCTTTATCCTTCTTCCTCTATGTCTCAAAGTCCAGAACTGCAGGCATTGGACATCATGATGCATGCACAACTTGAGGGCCTTGCAGCCACTCAACCAGAATGCTACTTGTTTCCAAGATTTCACTTACCTTTACTTCCTGGCTCTGAACAACTCCCCATCATCAACTGGGATCTCAGTTATATGCATCTGCTCCACACTTTCTAATCTGCATGTACTTTATGGTATGAACTTAACCCACACTATGAATGCTGAATTGACTAGAACTGTCTTGAAGGGCAGGTTTTTCCTCTCTAGATATGAAATCTATGAAAATAGAAGAACAAAAGCCCCACAGACATCTGTTAGTTTTCTTCCTATTACTACTTGTATGCTTCTTCTATCACCAACTCTTGCCCTGCCTACTCATTGGGTCTATGGTATTTCTGGTGAAACCTTAGATGCCTCAGGTGACCTTACATAAGTACTGAACAGACAATGTGATCTCCACTGTGTAGTGGAAGACCCTGAAGCACAGAATGTTCTTTTTCTTTGCATGAGGCTAAATCATCAGTGAAGGACATGGGATAACCTCAGGTATGGCTGATGTCAGCATTCATAGCTAACTGTTCCAGCAACTGTTTCTTCCTCACATCTAATCAGTTACTCATGGCATCCACAATGCATACCCTGGCTGAAGCACTGTTAATCTGTCTCCTACAGCACTGTCGTTCAATTTGCCAGAATAGGGTGAAATTCTGTTTTCATGCTAAACTCTCTAAGAGAAGGTGATGGTTTATATAGGTTGTCAACTTGACAAGATTGAGAATCATCTAACAAGAGTGTCTCTGGGTATGGCTATGTGGGAGTGTGTAGAGTAGGTTAGGCTCTGGATATGCCTCTAATGGATTCTCTTGATTGGGCTGAGATAAGAAAGCCCACACTAACTGTGGGCAGCACCTTTTCATGGGCAGGACCTAGACTGAAGAGGAGAAAGGAAAAGAAACAGTGACATCCAGTCCTCTCTGCTTCCTGACTGGACCAGTGTGACCAGCTGCCTTGAGTTCATATGAATTCCTTGTGCTGTTGGATTACACTGGTAAGCTGTAAGCTAAAATAAACCCTTTCTCCCTGAAGTTGCTCTTGTCAAGGTATTAGTGGTTTAGTTTTTAATTTGTATTACTCTTTTACCTCATCTTTTTCTAATAATCTTATTTATGAACTAGATTTTAAAAAATGATTTATTTTAATTTTGTATGTATGAGGGGTTTGCCTGCATGTGTATCTGTGCACCTGAATGCTTTGTGCCAGAGGAAGTTGGAAGACAGTGTCAGATTCCCTGGAACCAAGTTACAGTTGTGAGCCACCATGTGAGTGGCAGGAGTCATACCTGGGTCCCCATAAGAGCAGGTAGGCCTTGGAACAGTTAAGGGATCTCTTCAGTTCCTGAACCAGCTCTCTTATTGAGGTAATAACTGATACTTTTCAGGTACCTCTGAACCATAGGGCATTGCCTACTGTATATTTAAAGTATAGAAGCAATTTTAAAAAGTAGATAAACCTAGGTCAGCCAGATGGATTCAGCAGGTGCATGCTGAGTAAGCCAAATGACCTAGGTTCAATTTCTGGGATACACATAAAGGTGGAAGGAGAGACCCAACTTCACAGAGTTGTCCTGTTACCTCTGTGTATGCACACACACATGTATTGAGTTTATACACAATACTAATAAAAAAGAAAATAAAAAGTTAAGTCATTTTAAATTTAAATGACTTAATTTTATACATCTAAATTTAACATCTAATTATATATATTTAATATAGTAATATATGTACAGTTACTGGAATATGTAGTTTTACTTATACTACACCCATTTGTTTTAACCTCTCTTAACATCACTCATCTCTACTTACTAGTTGTATAGTTATACTCCTTCCACCTCTCAACCTGTAACTAAATAGTAAAATGCTGGTTAGGGATTGCTGTAATATTAGAATAACACAGGAAGTGGTTGCATTTACTTCCTGGTAGCAAGGTTATGCCTTTATCTTTCTACTTGATTAACTTTTCAGCTGCTTACAAAGTTATAGCCATAGGCAGCAGTTACCCAACAATTTTACTTTATTTTTAAAGCTATGTGTCAGTGAAAAATAATTCAGGTATGAGTTGCTCAGTCTGCGATTGTGACACCGTATAAATACCCATGTCTAACCAAGACAGAACTGATTGAGTAAACCGTGGTTCATGCATATGGTGAAGTATGCAGAGACATACAAAAAAATGACCAAAGTCCTCACGCCCTGAATGTCCTGAGAGGGAGCAACCATCCATACTTTTAGGTGTAGAAAGCTAGGAAGAGAGCAGTATACACAGCAAACATATGATCTTTTCATCTATGAAAGGAAGAAAAATAAAAAAAGATGTATTCTTTTTTTTTTTTTTTTTGAAAAGATGTATTCTTATTTTGCAAAAAGAAAGTTGCAAGAAGAGATACTGGAAGATATGTAACAAACTAATAAAACCTGGCTTCCTAAAGAATGGTGGTACATTCCTTTCATTCTAGTACACAGAAAACAGACATAGGCCCATCTCTGTGAGTTCAAGGCCAGCTTGAGCTACATAGTGAGACCCTATCTCAAACAATAACAACAAAACCCAACAACAACAACAACAAAAAACCCAAAACTTTATATCATAAGACACACTAGCTCAGATTTTTAAATTTATATAAGGTGGAGCCACTAAAATAAACATATAGAGACACTACCTACATTTTCTTTTAAAAAAAAAAGTGTATGCTGTGTGGAAAGGGATGTTTTAAGCCTAAAGTCTACAGTTGCACATCACCTGTTTGTGGGATCTACACTAACAGTTCTCAGGAGTAAAACCTCATCTGCACTAAAGATTCTAGAAGGTGGATTGGCTGATTAGAACTTTGTGAGTACACAGATTAAAATGTTGCAGACTCAGAGGCAAACTATCTTGGGCTATCACAGCCTCTTATGAGTTCACTGCCATGGTCTGTATGAACTAACACCCTGTGACTATACAGGAAACCTTTTGGAATCATGAACAGACCGCTAGAATCCACTAACTTCAGAAAAGAATGTCACCGGATAGAATATCTGAGACATGTAGATTTCCCCACTTCTTTGTAACCTGCCTACCTGATATTTCTTTCCATCGATATATTTGAAAATTCCTCATGACTTTCCTTTGTTCTTGTAACTGTAAAAATTTCACAGAACTGTTTTTACTTTGGAACATGGTTTTTAAAGCAAGCTGAATCCATGGTTTTGGGCCATGATCACTCAAGAATAAACTTATTTCTTTTCTTTCATAATAGGTGTTATGATTTGTGCTGACTAAGCTGTATTCTAATCTTTCAGGGCATTTTTTTTTTTTTTGTGCCTTTCTCCTGATTCATGGAGATTACTGTTTTCAGCCTGTCTCCACTATTATATTTTCATTTAGTATTGCTATGTATTTGGAGCAGAGGAAACGTCTATAGATGTGAACTTACTGTGCAAATGGAAATCTTTTCCTTTCATCTTAACCCTAATATTTAAAAGTCTTTCAAAATCTCTCTCTGCTTTAAAAACAGAGTCAGAATTAATAAGGATTTCTTAGCAGATAAAACATTAAAAATGGTCCCAGCACTTGGGAGGCAGAAGCAGGCAGATCTTATGAGTTCAAGGCCAGCCTGGTCTACATAGTGAGTTCCAGGACAACCAGTGCTACATAAAGAAACTCTGTCTCAAAAAAACCAAAATCACAAATAAAACAAAACACCCATTAAAATGGTATCTCTAAATTTTAACTTTCAATATAAAATGTGGTATTTCATAGAATTTTAAATGTCATAGACTGTCAGCTACCGTTAAAATGTTGCCAACTGACAAAATACATTTTAAAATCACAGCCCTCCTGAGATTCATCTTGATTTCAAAAATACTGATATGTGGTAAATGTATATTTAGAACACATAAAATTCAGACAACAATGTTGACGCAGAAGATTAAAAGGTTGAATTAAATGTGCCCTAATACCAGGATATTCTAAAAACCCAAAGAAATGTTCTGTCTAGAACAATGCCAAATATAGGTTTCCATTGCTGTATGTGAATAAAGACTTTGTACATGTAGTGGACAGTTTACTATAATATAAATGGAATTCTGCAAGAAAATATGTTTTAAAAATGTTTAGCATAGGTTATGCTCAGGCCCTTCACAGTCTGTATTCACAGAGATATGTGTAAAATTTCTGACAATAAGAAAGGACCGAGGTGTAGATTTAGGAATTGGCTTCAGAAAGATAGCAATTGAAATTGTGGGGATAGATAATGACATCAAACAGGCTTGCAACATAAAGAGAGAGAGAGATAAAGGCATGTCCTTGGAGAGTACCTATATTAGATGGGAAGAAGAGGAGGATCCAGTGAGGAAAATCAAGATGTGGTTAGAGAGATAAGAAGAGAAATTGGAGAGCAATTTTTCATTGAGGCCAAAGGCAGGGATAGATTTTACAGAGAAAGGAGTGATCAACATTGTCAAATTGCTGAGAGATGGGCCGAGATGAGGACTAAAGATGTCATCAGATTTGGCAGTTAGGAGATCATCAGTGGCTTCCACTAAAGGAGTTTTGGGGAAATGACTAGAGCAGATTCAGATTGTAGTGAGTTGATGAGTAAATGCAGGCAGAGTTTATAAAAAAAAAAGTTTCTGAGGAAGGATAGGAAGAGGCAGGGAAAATGAAGGAAGGGCAAAAATGAGATCACTAGAGCAGGGAATAGGCACCTCAATGCATACAAACAAGGTAAAAGACTCGCAGCATACAGGCAGGAGGAGGACAGGCTGGGGAGGCAGGTGGGAGCCAAGGCTGGGCCAGGAGCAGGTCTGTGGACACAAAGAAGTATGGAGGAGAGGATATGGGATCGGCCAGCAATCCTTGCTTCAATTCCTACCTCCCACTTCACTGAGTGAATTTAGGTGTGCTACTTAACCCCTGCCCTTCAATGTTCAAAAAGAATCCTCAGAAGACAGGCACTCCAAAAATATCCCTACAGTAAATATGATGCATGCCTAAGAGGTTTTCTTATGATTGTAATGTAGGCTGATGACATAAGTCCAAAGAGCTGTTCTAGGAAAGAATCTTACAAGGGGACAAAATGATGAATTTCAAGTTCATGGCTTTCTGACAGTTTGGCTTTTAAGAGTATCCAAAGGTGAAATAGCAAATGGATTTCATGTTGCATGCCAATGCTGATGAGATGCCAGTGGCTGCCTGAAGCACTGGTTGGAAAGAATTGTGTTTGAGCAAGAGTTTAATCTCAGTTTAAGAAAGGAGTTGTGGATTAAAGTTGGCCAGAGGCTTGGAAAAGATAGTAGCAAGAGCAGTATTGTATATTTGCTGACCCTGAACTAGAGGGGAAAATCAGACAATTCTCCATAAATGTTATTGAGCTTTTTGATGAGTACTGAATTGTAAAGATCTCAGTGCACATTCTTTGAGAAGTAGAAATAGTCTACATTGTACATTAAGGGTAGAACATAAATTCTATCAGTCAGTTACAGGCAGTATACCCCTGCCATCCTTTTATGAATGTTAAGACATCTGACTTAAGACATATTCATTGACTTAACAGAATGGCTTTTCACATTGAATAAGGAGATCCACTGAAATAAATGTTCAAGGCAGGATTAGGATCTTTCTTGGAATATCTTCTGTATACTCTGTAAACACAGCAAAAGGGAGATGACAATCCCAATGATTCATAGCTAATGGCCATAATCACTTTATCTTGAAACCTCCACAGCATCTTCAAGCATGGGACAGCTTGGTGGAGTCTTTTCAGGCAGTAAATCCCATACATATATATGAAGTAGTATTACCACGTTTTCAAATATATCTCATCTGTGCTCCAATATAGGTAGAGCAGAGTCATTATGGTAAAGAGGAGGTAGAGATCTTGTTTTTTAAAAATCTGACCTTAAGCTAACCCTGAGGGTGTCACATAACACAGTTTGCCATAAAATAGTTACCAAATGCACCAATAGAACATTAAGCAAATTACTCTGCTCTATTAGAATGTTAATCTTTATGAACAGATGAAATATTTATAAAAATGATTATTTTAACTTAGTCACTCAAACTTATCATTAAAACATATTTCCCAAAGTCTTCACTCCTCAGTCCTTACCAAGCATGTGTGGCAGCATGGAGAGTTAAGGTCTACTTAAGGAACACAGTGCCACTTTGTCTCATGATCCCTTCTGCCTGTAGAGACAAGATTTAGTCTGCTTATTCCTAACAACATATTGTATCATGAGAACAGTGGCACCTCGTGGACCAAGAATGAAGAAGGAATTTTGATCCTCATACTTTAGGAAGCAAGGAAGGAAAAAGAATATTTCCTTCATTTAAGAAAGGCCACAAAATCCCAATTTAGTTACATGACCATACCTATTCACAAATCAAAATATTATTTGTTAATACATTTTCTCCTCCATACTTAATTATATAGATCTTAAAGACATGGCCTGATCCATAGCAGTTGGCGTAGAAGAATAGTTAAGATGGTCCCTTGCCTATGTTTGAATTTCCGTTGCATCATTTAAGGGTAGCGTGACACTGGACAATCTTTATGCTTGAATACCTCCATCCTGGAAAACTGAGATTATAGAGTTCATACCTTCCAAGGTCCACATGGATAAAAAAAAGTTGATACCTCTAAGTTTGCTAGACTCAAAATACTATCTTAGATATTTCCTAACACTTAGCAACTAGTAAAGATCAGAGTAGAATGTAGGTAATATTACATTTTGGAATGATTTCATCAGTTTAAAAAAAATCTTATATAATTTTACTTGCTTTTAAAAATCCAATAATCATTTATGAGCATCTACTAAAGCCAAGCACTGGGGACACAGATGCACACATAAATACTGCCATTATGGAAAAGATTGATACAGACTATTTAAACTTTTTCTGCTCTCACAGAATTATTCTTCTTTAACAGATTCTCCCCACACCAACTTCCTTTTATGGAAATGAAACAATGTAGAATGAATAGTGCATCCACTAGCTTCAATGACTTGAACGAAGGTCATGTTCATTTACTTTCTGAACCAAAGAGCAAACTCAGTCTACACAGGAAGAAAATAGGTTAGTGGTGATGACTTCAAATTTGTGCCTGCCAGGAATAATGTTACTTAACTTTAAATTATATTCTAAGATATCCCCTATAGTAATAAAACTTGTGCCATATTTCCAAACATGGTTAAAATTTGCATTTCCTTTACTGTGTTGGTTTTTGTATTTTGAAATAATTATAGAGTGGTCAATTATTTGGTTTAAGCAATCATGTACACACCCTAAGGTTAATTACCACAAATAAATCAATATCACCTCAAATCATTGGCTGTAACTGACAAACAGCTTTAGCTGTACTCGTGCAGTGTAAAGAACTCAACAAGCAATCTTGGACTCACAATTAAAACTTTAACCGTCAAAATAATTGCTTTCAGGTAGGGATCAGTTTAGGGTTTTTTCAGTTTGATCCAGTTGAAATTTTGGTAGTATCCCTCTCAAGGACAGTCTGGGACCAATTTATTCCTTTTTACTTCGCTTACCACAAAATATTCTTGTTTTTATCCTCAAAAAACATTTTTAGGAAAATCTTGGGACTTGCTAGAGAATTAATAAAATAGATTTGGGTCTTCATCTAGGATTTTTTTTTTTTTTTTAAGCAGTAAAGGAGCAATCTAGGCAATAGCTTGGCTAACTACTTAGGAAGATGCTCACAAGAGGAACATTCCTCCCTCCCACCCCACTTATCGTAATTACTGAGCGACAGGGCAAAGAGAATTCGTGGTCGTTGGTACTACTGCCAACTTCCACAGTTTTAATCAGGTCAGTTTACAACTAGCCTTTAAAAGGTTCTCCCGAAGAAAAAAAAAGAGGGTCCCTCGCAGATGGGGTCTGTTTGTTTCGCCCGGGTGCAAGGGCGCCCGGGGACTCGGACTGCCGCTCCCAGAGGCTTCGCGGGGCACGCGCGACAAGTGGAGCAGACGCTACGCCCGGCTAATTAGAGCCGGCAGGACACGCCCCCGCCCGGCTCGAATCTGCGGCGTGGGCCGAGTCACGGGGCGGGGATTAGTTCGGATTCAAATTTAAAGCGGGACGTCCGCGCGTGGCCCTGCAGGTGCCTCGTGCCCATTGCCCGCCGAGGGCGTTTCCGCCCCCACCTGCACACAGGGCCGGAAATTACCTCGGAGGGGAACGGCCCCTCCATTGTCGCAGTCAACTGCGAGGGAAGCCTTAAAGTGCGGAGCGCCGGGGCGCGGCTGTGGAGTGCTCGTTAATTTCTCACGCGCGTCCTCGCTGTGAGCCGCCGTGCATGCTCCCTTTTACAATACCGCCGTGGAAATCCCGAACTCCTCCGGGAGGGGACTAACACGGAAGACTGGAAGACTATCAGAAGACGTAAACAAGCACTTGACACACTATACTTCGGGGTGAAGCTGCGCTCCCGGGGAGGGCGAAGAGAGGCGCATGCGCTTTCCAGCTCTCAGGCGCGTGGAGAAAACCGCGCGTGCGCACAGCGGCGCGGAGGGGAGAGAGGAAAAAAAAAAAAAAGATGATTGGCAGGTTGGGGGGCACTTTAGCTGCCTGAGGGGGGGGTGTCTCTGCAGCCTGGACGCGCGTGCGCAACGCACGCGCAGGGGGGTGGAGCTCTTCCAAAGGGGGCCGGCAGAGAGCAGCGCCGGCCTCGTGCGCCCCCTGGCGCGCGCCTAGGGAGAGGAAGGAACGGGAGGGTGCAAAGAGGAGGGAGGAGGCGATCAGGGCGGGAGGGGGAGGGGAGCGGGAGCGAGGGAGGGTTTATCGACCGGGCGATTTTGGTTAAAATATTCAAAATGGCGGACGGAGGAGCAGCGAGTCAAGATGAGAGTTCAGCCGCGGCGGCAGCAGCAGCAGGTAATCATTACAGCATTTTACATATTCATATTCATACTCAACCCCGGCTCCCGCTGCCCCCCCCGCGACTTAGCATAATTTATTAGTACTCAGGATTATTATAATTAACGGCGAGGAGATGGGGGGCCGGGGAACACAGCCCCCTCTGGGCGCCGAGCGGAGGGGGAAAGGAGCTCGGAGCGGCCGGGCGGAGGGGGAAGAAGACCCGGGGCAAAGGGGGCTGTGAGCCACCGCGCTTCTCCTGCCCCCGGCCCACCCCGCGGCCGCGCTGGCCCGCCCGCAGGCACCGGCCCTCCTCCTCCTCCGCCGGCCGCCGCCGCCTCCTCGCACGGTGCCCGAATCCGAGCGGGTCCGCGGCGGGCGGCGGGGCCGGGGCACCGGGAGAGGACAATAAAGACATTTTACATATTCATAGCTGCTGGGCTGGCGGGGCGCGGCGGGGTGCGGGCGGGAGACCTGGACGAGCGAGGGGGGGCGTGGAGGGGCCAGAGGTGGCGGCGAGCACAATGCCGGTGGGCGGCGGGGCCCGAGCGGACCCCGGCGGCCGGACACCCGCGCGGCGCCCCCAGGATTGGAGCCGGCTCGGGCTGGGGGACGCTGCTCGCCTCGGGGCGCACCCGGGGGTAGTGCCCTGCCTCCGGCCGTGCGGGAGATCCGCGTGGGGCCGAACCCGGGGGTCACGGCCCGGGCTCTTCAGCCGCGCCCTGCTCGTGCCGGGGCAGTGGCCTGACCCCAGCCCGTCTGTGTCTGTGCGGTTAGGGGCAGCGTGGCGTGGGCCCTGTGAGCTGGCCTTCGGGTTATGAGCCCGGTCTGGGGTCCTCCGGACCCTTTGGAGGTTGGGCTGGGTGGGAGGAACCCTCGGGGAAGTTCCCCTCAGTGGAAATGGCTTCGGTCGTCCGTGTGTCCCGGGCCCTCACCCAGAGGTCCTCGCTGCTGTGGGTCGCGGGACAGTTGGGTTGGAGGTGCTCGCGGGGTCTGGTCGCTCTTCCGCGCACATCCCCACCCCCCCACGCACGGGTGGCCCTGGGGACCCTCTCACTCCGAGGTCCGGGAGCTCTCGGAGGTCACTCGAGAACTGGACCGTAAAGGATCGCCCTCCTGCCCTCAAAGGGCTGGCCTGACAAGTTGATCATATTCTAGATTTCTCCTGTCCTGCGGGGAGCGGGGGTGGTGACTAGACACGGAGATCCCCCTCCCTGACTGTGTTTGGTGGTGCTTTCTGCTGTGTGCTGGGTCTTCTCTACTTGCTTCTCATTTGAATAATGTCTAATTCAGTGAGGTTTATATTCTTGAAATGGCCGCCTGGCTTTCCCCGCCTCTCATGTTTAGTAATTCAGACCTTTAATAACAGCCACTCACAGCCCAACGCCGTGTTTATATTTTACATTCGCCCCATGTGCTTTTGTGGTTCGATATGATTCTTTTTTTTTTTTTTTTCTTCTCCTCCTTGGCAATCCACAGGGCTCTGAGATCAAACCTAGTCTGTGCTGGGAAGACAAGGAGAGAACTAGGCCTGGACTGCCCCAGTAGTTGCTTAGGCCTTGTTCTCTGCTGCTTGATTTATTTACTAATAACCAAAATGACTCCCCCACCAACTGCCACTCGAGTCCCCTCCTCCGCAGGCAAAACACATCCTCTTGGGGACCTTCCAGCATAAAAACAGCTCCGAGCTAAGCATCAGCTCTGAGGTTGGCTTGTTTTCTCCTAAAAGGAGTTTATCTTTCAGTTTATAGTATGTGGACATTATTTCCAATTTACAGCGGCTTCTGTCAGCTACTGGTTTAGTACAAATAGAGGACTTTGTTGTGGGAATAGTCCCTCTCTTCCTGAGTTAAACTCAGGATATGTAAAGATTCGTAGTATTTGTAAAACCGGTAGACTTTCCTTTCAGGAGCGATGGAGTAGCTAGGTATTTTAGGAAGTCCAGTTGACAACACTTGGATGCTTTCTCAGCGGGGCTGCTTTTCCAGTTTCTGCACCAACTTGAAGGGAGGCCTGCATTCTTGTGCTATTACTGACATAGACCTGCCTGTTTTAATTGCAGCAGTATGGAAAACAGAAATGGGGTTATATTTTCTTTGGTCATGGTTAAATGAGTGAAAAATAGAAGATAAACAGAGGCATTGTGTCCACTCTGATCTTGGAACTTGCTTAGCCTGCTGGCCTCTGGCTTTAAGGTGTCAGAATTGATTTTGTTTTATCTTGGCTTAGGACAATTGGCCTATGAAAACCAATTAACTTTTACTGTTTAGAGAAAACAATAATTTTGATTTCTAGTCTGTCCTGTAAGAGTTTTGTTTTAAAAAGGTAAAAAAGGTGTTGCTTTCTAGGGGAGGTGTTTGAGGAATCATGTTAATGTGTTAAGCCTTTGAGATCACATTAAACTAGTGTGGTGAATATATAAAGACATCGGACTTCAGTTAATTTGTAACAAAATTTCAGATTTAGGGGAGTAAATACAGACTAATTTAAAATAACTACTTTTCACAATTTTTTTCCTTCTTTCACATCCAGTAGGTAGGCCTGGATGCATAGGGGGTAAAGGTTTCATGAGAATGCTCAGGTAAATAACCAATTCAGATCGCTGAAGCATGAGGTTGGATGGACAAAAAGCAGTAATATGGTTTCATGCCTTAAATAGCATATGTTTTTGCACCCAGTTCCCAAGATGTGGTCAGACTGATGATGTCATTGGACAGAGGACAAGGTGCAGTTAGTGTGATTTATTGTCCTGAGGTGAAGTATAGCAATGGAACCTTCTCATAGGGAAACCATTTATCTCTGGACAATTTCCTTTATAGCTGCAGTTTAACTGCTGCTGGGGCTCTAGGTATTTTATACAAAAGGATAAAATGCACATTGCATTTTACAAACAAAGCTCACTGTTACAGTTTTTGTCATACAGAAAAAAATGGGTATTGTAAGCTGGCCTTTTATTTCAGTTGGCCGTGCTTGCCATAGTAAAAAATCATTTCTGATGGGGAGTATGGATTTAAAATAAAGATACTTGTGTTACATATACCTGCTTATTTTATGTGGGGTTTGTTGTCATTGCTGTTTATAATCTTTCTCTTATAAGAAACTACAGTATGGCCCAGGCTTGTGGAGTGACCATTTGCTCCGGAGCCTATTTTAATGACTAAAACTTAGTTGAAAAAAATGAGGGCACTATATTTTTTTATGTTAAAATTATAGTATTTAAAATAAGGTAAAACACTTATGGGAAAGCTTGTGCTTTGAAGTAGCTTTTAAAGACTCTAGGATCCTTTTTGAATTTGTCTGTACATGTTTGTACATTTACTGTGAATGATGTTTTAAAAATCTCCTTTCGAAGTAGCAATTTCCATACTTAGTTTTTGATATATTAATTTTTCTAAGTATTTCTTCTATTTCTTAATGGGCATCTTAAAGAGATGGTTAAAGTTTGGGAGATGTGACTGGGAAGGACATTTGATTCTTGGAGCTGATGTGTTAGGTCAGCTCAGCTGGTGTTTGGATTATTTTGGAGCTCCTCACCTCCAACCTGCTGGGCTCCTGTTGCAGTTGTGAGACAACTTCCCAATACAAGTTTCTAGACAATTGTTGGCTATTTTCTTGATTTGCCTCACCCATTAATTACAATGGAACTTTTGAGTTAAGGTCTTCCACATTCATTGACAGCTGACCAAATGTTTTTCATTTCTGAAGGATTTATGTTCCCAAGTCTTTACTGTAAAAGTAACTTTTAACCTCTTCCCTCCACTTCACTTTTGATTTATTTTTGTTGCCCTCCCACCAAAATGCCACTAGTCAAGGAAAACACAAACAGTGGGTATTCAATTGTAATGGTATATAATGCTATTTTTTTCCATATTTTAAAATCTATTATTCTCTGCATCAATAGGTGCTGTATAGCCAAAGAAAGAAAATTATTTCAGTGCTGCCCTACATTGAACTGATTATTAGTACATTAATCACTAGACTTTGGAATAAGTTTAAGTCTCAGAATGCTAGCCTGTCTTTACCAGGACACCAACGATATGTAATAGAGCCCTGAATATTACAGGCAAGTGCTTTCAAATGACAGAACTGAGAATACTTTCTTAAATGTTTTTCATTTTAAAATGAAATATTTGAATTGTTTCTTGAACCTGTGTTGCTTGATCGTGACGAGTGTAGAAGTGTGGGATTTAAATTAAGATTTCCTTTGTACTGAGATTATTGCCTTCCTCTTCCTCTTCTTCCTCTTCTTCCTCCTTCTCTTCTTCCCCCTTTTCCTCTTCCCCCTTCTCCTCTTCCCCCTTCTCCTCTTCCCCCTCCTCTTCTTCCTCCTCCTCTCATTTTACTTTTAATGTTGGAAACCGTAGTCATTACATGTTTTTCCTAGTGCAAATGATTTCATTTGGAACCATTCAGGTAACTTTTGTTAGAGAA
Source organism: Mastomys natalensis (assembly GCA_021653895.1). Taxonomy (NCBI): domain Eukaryota; kingdom Metazoa; phylum Chordata; class Mammalia; order Rodentia; family Muridae; genus Mastomys; species Mastomys natalensis. Next base: position 688,761 of record JAJTUV010000489.1, on the reverse strand, counting down.
TAGAATAGACTAGAACAGGTAACACATAACCAGTTTTGGTGCTAAATGTCTGAACGGACATCATTTGTCATCGAAATCCAACATTAGGCATTAGAGTGAAAGTTGGGACTTGGCTCAGTGACATAACTCTCTATTTCAATTTCTGTATTCTTCTTGAATTAATCTCTGCTTCCTTGGTGGTTTGCTTTTATTTTTGATATTGGGATTTGTTATATAGTCTAACTGGCCTTAAACTCTCCATTTACTTGCCTTAGCCTCCAGTCAACTAAACTTCACCCTCACTTTTGTAACTCTGGGTCAGAATTTTAAATAATTGTTTTCCACCATACCATCTAAATAGCCCTTTTTGAGTAGTTAAAAGAGGTAATATTTACAGTTCATAAAAAAATAGAAATTTCTTTATACATCTTTCAGAAAGCGTATTTTTGACATCTTCATTTTGTGAATGAGAACAATTAAGCAGATTTTAAAATAAATGCAGTTTATTTTTTACACTTACATACTTCTGTCTTAAACTGACAGTGAGTTTTTTGTATAAACTCCAGTCGTAACAGCAGTGACTACAAGGATAGCACAGGTGGAGCCCTTGCCTGACTTACCGATCCATTCACAGTGGATTTAGAATTTAAAGGCTGAGAATGGCTTTGAGTTTCAGAACCTTTGACTTGAAGAAACTTGTTGCATGCTGTGCATGCTGTTTACAAAGCTTTGTGTCTTTACTATTAGTGATAAGTAATTGAGCACTGATAGGTTGACTTTATATACTTAGTGACTGCTTCTTTTTTCTTTTTTTTTTTTTTTAACAATTTCAGTCTTTTAAACATTTGTTGTTAAGTAAATTTTATGAAACTAATAATTGAGCAAAGGGAAATTCAAGACTTGTTTGGATTTATAAGATTCACCTTTGAAATGCTGTCTAGAAAACTGAAAATTTACTTAGGGAGGATATAGTACATTAATTTTTTAAAAAGATAAAAAAGCACCAAATTAAGCTCTGTGAATGCTTGTAGTAGTTTTACTTAGATGATAATATTGAAAGAAAATTATAATAAGTATAGTTTAATTTGCCACATGATTTATTTAATAATTTTTTGTAACTTTAATGGTTTTTAATGTTGGAATCAGAAATAGTTAATGAAATTGACTCAGCACAGTAATACATTTAGATTTTTTTCTTTCCTAGTGAACTTTGTTTGTATTAGAAAGTATTGACAGGAATGTCTGGGAAGTAAACATTATTTTGTGCCAATTATGATACTTGAGTTTAACATATTACCTTAAGCAGTTCAGTGCTTACGGTAGTAGCTTTAAGGGAATGTACTTTGAAAGAGACTAATCTAGGTGTTTCCTTGGTTTTGTACATTTTAATGGTTTGACTAATGAAAAATGCTTTTTTTGCCTATTTATACTATAGCAAAATATTACAATGAATCTTTAAACATAACTAACATTTCTTAGCTTATAAAAATGTATCTGTTGTCTACCACATCTAACTCCATTCTTCCTTGTGCACAACAAAGGAGGTGTAACAATGTTATGGTAGGGTTGGCATTGCTTACTTAAGCAGGGAAAATTTAAAACAATGTATACAATTACATATTAAAATATGCAACATAATGAAGATCAGGAAAGAAATCAGGGTGTGTTCAAGTTTGAATTAATCAAAACATCCTAGAATGATGTAGCCAGAAGGTAATTTAGCTGTAATCTCTGCCAAAGCTTTTGCTTCCCTGTGTGAAAATATTCCTCAGTTTTTAGTGACTTGTTTATCAGTCACTCAGCTGTTGACTAGCAGGAGTTGGGAGATGGCTCAACTAGTAAGATGTTTGATCTGTAATTCCAGCACTGGGTGGGTTTGGGATATAGGTGGGGATAGGGCTATTCCTGAAACCTGCTGCAGGAAATGAGTGAGCTCCAGGACAATAGAAGTGTTGTCTCAAAAAGCAAAGAGAGCTACTTCCAAAGATAGTTCATGTTGATCTTGGGCCTCCACACACACATGCATATGCAACACCACACACATGAACATGTGTAAACATGTAAGAACATAAATTTCTGACTTTCTTTTCATTTTGGTGCTGGATATCTGAGCAGACTCACTGCATGATAAAACTGTTTTACTACTGAGTTGTGTCCTCTTGCCCTCAACTTTGGGCATTGTAGCCTCTTACCCCACCTCATTTGACTCATTGCTGTCAGCCAGAGGAGGCTTCATGTGGATGAAACTTTTCTTTATTCCCTGAAGACAAGGTCTTACTGTGTAACCTTAGACTGTCTGGGATTCACAGTGAAGCCCAGGCTGGTCTTGAGCTCTGTTTGAGTCCTTCTGCCTCATCTTTTCTTAGTGTTGGCTTTTTGGAGTCTGAGAGAATTTAGAGTAGTGATTCTCAACCTTTGGTTCAGACCTTTTCACAGGGGCCACCTAAGACCATGGGAACACATAGAGATTATAATTCACAATAGTAGGAAAATTATAGTTATAAAGTAGCAACAAAATAATTTTATGATTGGGATCACTACAGCATGAGGAACTGTGTTAAAAGGTTGAAGAATTAGGAAGGTTGAGAACGACTGCCTTAGGAGAATGGAAAGGCAAGGAAGGAAGGCTTGTTGTGTTCAGTGTTTGCTGGTTTAGGTGAGTAAACAAGAGGCTTTGGTCCTCTACTGGGAAGCTGTTGGAGGACTAAGGACTGGCTCTGAGTAACCTGATGGTATACAGGTGATTTGAAATAGGGGGAAATTGGAGTCATAGAAACAAGTATACAGAAATTGAAGTGTTTGGTTTATTTTAATTGCTATAAGTGCAATCAAGATGCTTACAAAGTAAAGCAATTACCTGCCCTCTAAAACTTTCAGTCTAGTAGTAATGTAATGGCAGAAGTTAAACATGTCAATGATGATAAGTCCAGTTGTATTATGACACAGAAGATGGACCTCTGGAAAAGATTCTGGCCCTATCTTTTAAGTTAGGAACTTTTACTTCTGACCAGTGAGTTTGCTTTTAATCTTGGGACATAGAATTGTCTAATTTCTTTCCTAATCAAATACAATGCTTACACTAATTTAGTAACCTGAAGGGAAGCAAGTGCATAGGCAGTTATGGTATACATGTTTCATTTTATGTCCTTGTATATGTTTTGTGTTTCTTTTATTGCTTCCATCTTTAAAGTCTTGTTTTGTGTTTTATATGGGCTATTTCCTCTTAAGAAAGGCAGATATAAATAAAATTACCATAATCATGATATAATGATAATGTCTATTTTTATAGTGTCTTAAGTTTTATAGCAGCACCCTCATTTTCATTACCTCAGTTAGCCTTACAAGTATTATTATGTCCATTTTATAGTTGAGTAAAATAAAGGCCAGATAAAGTGACTTTCCCAAGGTTCATGTGTTTTAGTAAGCACGAAGTGTTGTGGAGAACAGGAAGGTGTAAAGCCAGGGTTGGAGCTTTCTCAGCCAAGCTTCAGGTTCATGTGAACACTTTACTCTGGTTCAAAAGGTTTAATTGATTTGGTTTGCTAGTCAGCAAGGAACAGCCCCTACTGTTCCTTGTTTTGGATAGTGCCTTTATTTTAAAGTGTTTCGAAGCCAGAATCAAATGGTAAATTATCAAGATTTTGAACTTGGCTTATCTGAAGGAGATTAGACTCGTGAACAGATAGATGTAAGGAAATTGGGAGAGGCAAAATCAGAATTCAGTTAAAAATATATTTTTGTATGTATGTGTGCCTGCATGAGTGTATGTGCTCTATGTATGGTTAGCAGCTCATTGGAAGCCAGACAAGAGTGTTACACATGGATCCCTGCAACTGGAGTTACAGGCGTTTGTGAGTTGTCAGGTAGATTGCAGGAAACAGAACCTGGGTTCTTTGTAAGAGCAGTAAGCACTCTTAAATTGCAGAGTCATCTCCTTAAGAATTAAAATTTCAAACATACTTGACACATTTTTGAGCATATCTTATTTGGGTTCCTTTTGAAAATTGAAAAAAAAAGTGAACTAAATGGATGATAAATATGAATGTGAAGGGTGGTGTCTGCACATGTTGTATGTATGTGGATTGAGCATTGACATCTCATTTTGACTTTGCCACTGACATTTGTGGTATTTCTGTCAACAATTAGGTAGTGATAATGACAGTGTTAGAGGAATTCTGTGGGGAGGAACAAATTGAGAGCAGAGGCATCTTTAAAGTACTGTAATAGTTTTTCTTAGAGGAGTACTGGGGGGTTTTATTACTTGTGCTGCTGTTGAGGAGTTGATGGGTTCTGTGGGCTTCCTTATTGAAGGCTGTGCATCTCTGTGCAGCCAGCCAGTCCCCCAGGAAAGAAGTGTGCCCTCTTAGTACTCTGACAACCTTTGCAATGGAAGTGCTGCAATCTGTCTTTCAGTGGGACTTCTACCTATACACTATCTGTTTACTACTTATCGAGCTTCCAACAAGGACACAAATGGTTTTGTTGTTGTTGTTGTTTTAATGAAGTTTTGATTTTTAGGAAAGTTGCCCTTGGGGAAAAGGATGTATTTTACCCTGAGACTTTCCTGGTTCCTTCTCCTGATTTCCTACCCCAATCCTGGTGTTTAGGCTGTTCTGAGAGCAGAACAGCACTGCCTGTGCCTGGGAATACTGTGGAATGTGGAGCATAGACAAAGGTTCTCGTGTGTTCCATGTCATGGCCTAGTTGTGTAATTGTGTCATTTTAGGATGTTATTTAATGGACTTAAAACATTTTGCATATTTTAAAGTATTTTAAAATTTAAAATATTTGTGTATTTTAAGAGGAGCTTCACACTTTTTAGTTTATTTTTATTTTTTGTGATGCTGGGGATCAAGTACAGTGTCCCTGAAGTACTATACCACTGAGCTACATTCCCAGCCCAAATTTCACACTTTTAAAAGCCTCTGGTATTTTTATTTAAAACTCAACAGTGGGGCTGTTCTGTTCTTCCTGCTATCCACTATGAGCAGGGAGGTTGGGCATTTGTCCTTTTCTTTCTGTTCTGGTTTTTGCCCTAGTCCTTTTTCAAGACTTTTAAAAATCTTTAGGGGTGGAATCTAAAAACATTCCCTTTTGTTTATATAAAGGGTCTGTCACCTGCTTATCTTTAGGGACCTGTCTATTCATAGCTTGTCACCATAAATAGCTTCTTTCTTGTCTGAGCTCCTGTCCTACTTTCAAATCCGAATTTAGTACTTAATTTGTGTTCATTTAGCTAATTCAGTGCTTCACTGTAGAGAGTGTTAGTTCCCTCCCTAATTGATTATATAAGTAAATCTTGTCTCAGAAGAACTGAACCTCAGAGCTGTCTGGATTGAAGAAATGTATGTTGCTACTGTTGCATGTGTGGTTTTTTTTACTTTTAGGGGGTGGTTGTTTTGTTTTTATTTATCTATTAAAAGTCTCATCTGCCTAAAAAAACCTTTGAAAGCAGAAACAGTAGGTAGTTAGCAAATAGTGCTTAATTGATTTAATGCATTCTAATTCTAGCTTGGAATATGAGAAGGCCTAGCCATTACCTGAGATTCTAATATAATTGAAGTCTGAAAACCCCTATTTTATAAAACTTTACAGTGATTTGATAGCTTCAAATGATTACTTGTTGCACTTCAAGATTATTTATTGCTTAGGGTGTCTCAAACGATGGTTCTCAATTACTATACTAGAGAGAATGGCTGGGGATGTAGCTCATCCTACTAGAATGTAAGTGAACAGGGCGTAAGTTTAGCATGGATTGTAGTATTCAGTATGACTGTGCACAGGGTTATAATTAACAAACCTGACCGATTCTTCTGCCTCCATTTTGTTCTGTAAATACAGAGTTACTTTTCCTTGTCTTGAACTAGCAATAGAGAGTAATGTTAGTACAAACATCACCTCAACCGTCAAAGCTCATTGTATTGGAGAAGTCATACAGTAACATTGTTCATAGCAGTTCATTGATAAAACTATGTGGATTCATGATACCATGGAAATATACGGTAGATGCCTTAGTCTGGAAGAGCAGGTTAGGAAGGGCTTTCTGAGAAAGAAGTATTTATGGTAAGACACAAGAATGAGTAGGAAGTAGTCAGGATTGAGAGTAGGAGGTTGAAAATTGAGAAGAGGGATTGAAAATGTTCTAAGCAAAAAGTATAATACATACATACATGTATGACTGAAAATAGCATTTTCAATATTTTCATGATCTTTATATATTTTACTCACTGAACCTGCAGTCAGGTTTTGTGACAATTTCTATACCTTCTGACAAAAATGCATTGATTTCTCTAGCAACGATTGTGCCTATAAAGTTTTTGCTACTTAGTATACCAAATGTAAGCACAAATTCACATTAATCACGAAAACCCTGTTGGGGAATGAAATGCTACCCCTGGATTTCAGATGATAAGCCAGGTTAATGAGGATGAGTAGCATATCCCAGTCTTGGGTCTATTTCAGTGGTGTCAGTAAGTTAGTAAGAACATAGTAGTCCCTTGGACATTGACTTCTGTTTCAAACTAGTTGACTGAAGAGTCATAGTAAGAATTGAGGTCTTTCTGAGTTACTGCTTGTAAAAGGTCTGTATTTAATAATTCTATTTAGTTCCCAGACCCAGATCCCAAGGTAGGAAAAAGTCAGTTGTGAATTTTTATTTTTGAGGATAGAGACTTGACATATTGCTGCCCTGAAGCACAATTTTTAGCTTTGTGTCTTTATCTCTGTCTTGCTGTTTATAAGCATGGACACTTGATTACCAAATGTAGTACTAACTTAGCTCTCAAAAATTTCCACATGCTGACTATAAAATAGTCGAAAGGGGTTAATATGCAAATTGCTGGTACTAGTAACCCATGAACCTTGAGCATTTTTAATTCTATAAGAGTTAAATAGTAAACTAGTTGTGATGGCCCAGTCATAGTTCTCATGAAGCTGAGGCTGGGGAACTTGGAGAGTTCAAGGCCAGTGAGAACTCACTTCAAACACAGACAGACAAATAAGCAAACAAACAAATAAAACCAGCTACATTATTAACATCTGGATAATTTTAATGTTTTTATATGGGTTGTAGTAGAAAATTGATATGGGACAAATCCTGCTAAGAAAAAAAATACATTTCTTCTCCCTTACCAAACTGCTGCTAAACCTGGGGTTTCACTTTTACTTGAGGTGCTATGACTGTTGGTTATTGTTTCTGGTGAGAAATTTGGCTATTTAATGACATTGGTCCCAGTTGTGTACTGCATTGCCTTGCTTATTTGGTATGCTGTTTATCTCTGAAAACTTCCCAGATAGTACACAATATTTGATTGTATTCAACAGTTTACTAGTCTCTTTTACTTTTTTGTTTTAATGTATATTGGATTTTTCCGCATTGTTGTGGTAAAAATTTCATGTATAGTGTTTTGTATTTTAGGAGTTTTGGTGGGGACAGTAGCACTGAGTCCTTGCCTGGTATGCAGCAGGGCCCTGGGTTTGATTCCTATACCACAGAGTAACAGCAGCAGTAACATTCTTAGACTAGCTTGAAGACACAATTATAAGAAATTTAAAGTAAAGATCAATTTTTTTGTTTGTTTGTTTTTTCAGTTTTAGATTTGGGAAGCATTCTTTAGGATGGGGTCAGTCTCCAATGAGCTGAGCAAAGATGCTTGATGTTGGAAGCAGAAAAAGTAGTTGTACAGAGTATTCATTTCCTTTTCTTGTTGGTTTAGCTGAACTATATTCCTTCTGATTGGTTGGGATTTATCTTGTGTTTTATGGGAAAAACTGCCTGTTTGAAAGTTGAATTTGAATAAGTAACTCTTGGTATAAATGACTTCATTCTGATTTGGTCTGATTCTCAGGGATTGGTCCCAAACAGTGGCCTCTCATAAATTGTGTCTAATAGAATCATACACATTTAAAGATGTTAGTTAGTATCAGGACTTTGAGGATGGTACTAAGTCACATCCTTTTTTTTTTTTTTTTTCCTGACTTTTTAAGACAAATCTCTCTGTGTAGTCCTAGCCATCCTGGAACTAGCAATGTAGACCAGGATGACCCTGAACTTACAGAGATCTGCCTGCCTCTGCCCCTCCCCCCCTGCCCCTGCCCCTCCCCCCCTGCCCCTGCCTTGAGTTCAGGAATTAAAGGCCAGGATTACCATGACTGACCAGCTGTCTTGTAGTATTTATCAGTGTCAGTTTCTCCACTCTCTCTAGTATAGTTAATAGTCTTTTGGATTTTTTTCTTGATTGATAGATGAATATCTGTTTTGATTTTTGTGGCTTTGCTCTAAGTTGTGTGTAATAAATTTTTATTTTTCTGTATGTTTTCAAATGTAAAACAGATTTATTTGCATTATATTACAGCAGTTTTAATCTTTTCAGAGTACTTGTAGTTTTGCTGAAAAGCTTTTAATTTATTTTCTTTTGTATGTATGTATTTGTGCACGAGTGTAGGTGTATATACCCACCCTGTGCATGTAGGAACCTTTGGAACCAGAAGAAAGTATTGGCTCTCCTGGAACTGGTATTACAAGCAAGTGTAAACTGCCTGATACGGGTGGTGGGACTGAACCCGGGTGCTCTGAAAGAGCATCAGGTACTTCTAATCACTGAACTATCTTTTCACCTCTGAGAGTTCCTGAAAAATTATGACCTGTACTTCCTCTCCATGAGGGATCCTTTCCCCTCTGATGGCCCAGACCTAATTTATTCCTATACTCTGAAGAAGCACCTTAGGTTTGAGAATTGAGCGGAAGTCACTATGGTCAAATGATTTCCCTGTAAGTCATGTATCATCAGCCCTTTATTTAGAGAGGGCTAGTTGTAGTTTCCAGGTGGGGATGGGTCATTGAGGTGCTGTGGTCCTGGAGAACCATACCTTCACAAAGAAAATGTTTCTTTTAATAGAACTAGAGCATTCATTTTTACTCTGTCTAAAAATTTTATTCAAAGATTTAGGCAGAAGAAAGAGGAATGGAAAGATAAGTCAGTTTTGGCAGTCTAGTCCTACTTGCAGACTATCCAGAACTGACAGGTTTATTCTAAAATCTTTTCCATATTGACCAAACTGGAGCCTAACCTCCTAGCAAGTATAGGGTTCTCTGGAACACAGGAAGTAGGAGGAGGAAGGTGTTCAGTTTATGGGTATCGGTGGCTGTGTGAACTGTAGTTGACATACAGCAGTAACAGCCGAGGAAAGTCCAGCAGTGATGAGGAAAGATAATAATTACCCTGAAGAGAGGGCTATCACAGGAAGAGCATATTCTTGTATGTTGTACATGTGAGATGGGTTATTTAGAGAGCTGAGAGAGAGGTCAGTAGACAGATTATCTCATGAGTACATGTATTTCCCTAATATTTGTTGGTGAAGCAGCTCAGATTGAAACAGGTCACACTAACAGTCTTGTTTCTTGGTAGCACTCTTGGCCATCTTATTAGGTATCTTTTGTGTTTTCCTTTTCTATCTTCTGTATGTTCTTTTACTCTTTTGAGTGAAACCTATGGAGTAGTGGGTGTATGAAAGGATTGTATAACATTAACCATACAGTGAGCTTGACTGAGTTACCCTGTCATTCTGTATTACTAGACAACTAATTTTTTGTTCTGTTTTGTTGTTGTTGTCTGAGACAGGGTTTCACTATTTACCTCTGGCTGTCCTGGAAGTGGCTCTGTAGACCAGGAATGCCTGGAATTCACAGAGATCCACCTGCTCCTGCTTCCCAATTGCTGGGATTAAAGGTGTTCACCACCACCACCTGGCTAAACCAAACTAATTTCAATGAATAAATTATCTGGCTTATTCTCTACTCTTTTCTTCTCCTGTCCTTAGCTGTTCTTTTTCCCAATTCTTTAATTAAATGGGAGTTAACTGGTTTGGAGTGTTCTGAAATCTGTCTGCTGATTCTTCACATAACTTTTCTCCAAATCCTTTAAGTTTATCTATATGTTCATTTTGTCTTCCTCCTACAAAGTTAAGGTTGTTTGTAAAGGTTTATAATTGGTGTACCAAGAAAGACAAATTAAAAACATAAACTAAAATACCTATTATCAAACTTAATATTTATTAACAATAGGGCACAGATACCTCTTTATACTTCATAATGGATGGTGTAGAAATGGAAGCGTAAACACAATTTATGTCCATAAAACTTGAAACAGTTTGCAAAGATCACAATTCCTGGCACCAAGTTAAGAAGAAATGTCATAAATAAGACCCCATATGATGACTTAAGTGGTGGCCTCAACAAGTGGTATTACAATGGATGCAGTAACAAGTTTTATATTTTGAATCTATAGGTCAGACGGGCAGACCAGAGCACATTTGAGAAAGGCAGCTTTGTGGCAGGGAGGTTGGGTGAGACATACTAGAAACAGTCTGACTTAAAGAAGAAAAGGTTGTTTAGTAATTAGGATGGAGATGGTACATGCCCTTTAGACATCTTCCACAAATACTTCTTTTTTTTTTTTTTTTTGGTTTTTCGAGATAGGGTTTCTCTGTGTAGCCCGGGGTTTTCCTGGAACTCACTCTGTAGATCAGGCTGGCCTCGAACTCAGAAATCCACCTGCCTCTGCCTCCCAAGTGCTGGGATTAAAGGCATCTGCCACCACTGCCCGGCCCACAAATACTTCTTTTAAAAAAAAAAATAATTTTTTTATTGGATATTTTATTTACATTTCAGACGTTATCCCCTTTCCCCATTTCCGCTCCTACCCTACCCTTCTCCCCCCAAGAAACAAATACTTCTTTTATTCACAGGAAGTGCAGCACTGCTGGCATAGCAAGGATCAAGGAGTACTACCAGAGTAAATACTGAACTTGAAATTGCTCATTGGTGCTTATCACTGAAAGCAGAAAGTTAAGGTGGTTATACTGGGCAGTCAGGTGGCATTTCAAGGGTACTATTGTATGGACAGGCTCATTGGGCAGGCCTGATTCTCAGAAACTCAATTTGTTGTCAGCATAGCTGCCAGAAATCAACTCTTGCTAACAGTATACTTGATAGAAAGAACAGTGCCTGTTTGTGTTAACCTTAATCTATTATGAGAAATATAATTGTGAAGTCCACTAGAATCCTTAGCCATTGTGCAATCCATTCATTATTTTGCTTTAGACGAAAAAGCTAAATGATAACCAGAGGAGTTCATTAGTGACTCTTAAGTTGACTGTTCTGACGGTCAGGATATACTGGTCAGAGTTGGCTAGAGCACAGTGCTAGGTACATTCTGAAAATTGTTCTTTTGGCTTCTCTTTCTTTTTCTTAATGAAGTCAAATTCCCTTCTAAAAACATTCCATTGGTCACTGACGGGAAAAAGAGTTGTGGTTAAAAAGTCTACTTAAAATATTTTAAGTTAAGGATAAGGTTATTAGTTATTTGCATCATTTTGGGCCATATAAGTTTACCAAAAGGTACTATCAGGAAACACAAGACTGTTAATGTGACCTGTTTCAATCTGAGCTGTTTCACTAACAAATATTAGGGAAATAAATGTACTTATTTCTGTTTGCTGTACTATCAAAATGTCATTAACTCTCAGTTATAATAACTGTGAACCTTGTATGTTGTGTTGTTTTATCCCAGTGAAAGCATATATGTAATGTGCTAGCTTGTATGTTTTGTTGGTTTATCCCAGTGAAAGCACATACGTAATGTGCTAACTTGTATGTTGTGTTGGTTTATCCCAGTGAAAGCACATATGTAATGTGCTAGCCATTTAGGCAGCGACTCAAGTGTAACTTTAGCTCACACTGTAAGGACAAATACATACTTCACTACTGTGATGGCTTCTAGTTAAAGTGTGGCTTTGTAGCCAAATCTGATACTCTCACTCCCACCCTCTCTTTTATTTTCATTCTAGCAGGTGCTGGGAATGCTAGAAGCAAGTACGTAGCCTCCTGAACAACAATGTCCTCTGAAAAATGATCACTTTAATTCAGCCATGAAAACGTCTTATCATTAAACTAGAGTTTAGGAGCCTGGAATAATTGAAATTGGCATTAGGTAGAAGGACCAGGTGGTTGGGACAGTTGGCTTCTTATTTGAAGGGGGGAAATTATGTCCATTTCACACACTGCACACAAATTAGTTGTGAAGGGATTAAAATTTAAATATTCAGAGGGTAACAGCAGAGTTGACAACAGGAGCAGGAATAAGTTTTATGGATCAAAAGGCTTCTGGCATTACAACACCCCACAGGCCAGAACAGGAAAAGGTTTAACTGTGTACAGTAGTTAAGGTTCTGTCAGATTCTGCAGATAAAATTAACGTAAGTGGTAGAAAATATTGGCTTATATAAACAATTGAGGATTAATTTATGTTAATATACAAGTACTTTTTAACATTGATATTAAGTGTCAAAACCCCAGTAGAAGATTGACCATAGTGTGTGTGAATTGAATATGCTTGGCCCCTGGGAAGTGGCACTATTAGGAAGTGTTGGAATAGTTATAGCCTTGTTGAAGGAAGTGTGTCACTGTGAGGGTGGGCCTTGAAGCTCTGCCCAGTGCAGAGGAAACCTTCCTCCTAGCTGCCCAGAAAAGATTGCCTTCAGATCAAGATAGGGAACTCTCTGCTCCTCCTCCAACAGCAAGTTGGCCTTCATGAAGCCATGCTTCCCACCATGATAGGGGACTGAACCTCTGAAATTATATATAAGCAGAGGCCCAATTAAATGATGTCCTTTTATAAGAGTTGCCTTGGTCTCTTCACAGCAATAAAACCGTAACTAAGACAGTGTATAAATAGGCATTTCACTTAGAATGATAACTGTGAACCTCAGAACCTCTATCGAGACCCTCTGTAGTGAAGACAAAAATCTTTAGGACATATACAAAAGGATGAAGGGCCAGTGCACGGTTCATCTGGTAAAGCCAGGAGGCACTTTTTGCTCAAGCCTGTTCAGGTCCCGTTACATGGAAGGCAAGAACTGACTCCACAAAGTTTCTTGTCATCTCCACACATGTGCCACAGCATGTGCATACTTCTACAGTTTACATGCACAAGTAATAAAATTTATTTTTTAAAAAGGGTTGAAATTGAGACATGACTATTTTGGTATAATAGTGGACAATTTAAAATATTAAGGGAAAGAATAGTGTTGGAAGGCATACTGGGTGTAATTCAGAGGTAATTGTATGTTTTATGCTTGTGATTTTATTAAATGACAGTTATTATTTTAAATCACAAAATACTTAAGGAGGGAATTTTGCCATTCCTGATTGAATACACAGGACACAGATAAATCATTATAAGCTGCTTAAGCTTGGAGAGAACTGTGCATTTCTTCCTCAGTGTTTCCTAGAGAATTGTAAGTTTGCTGCCAATTTTTGTGTTCCTGTATAAATATGTTTTAAAAAGCAAACTTCATGTTTGTTATTTAGGTTTTGCTTTGTTTATAAATATCTTTAATATACTCTTGCCATGTCCTACTGTTTGCCTTTTGCTTACTTTATTGCCTTCTCTAAAGTTCTTTACCATTATTTTTTATAGAGGCTTGTGTCATTTAGAGCTTTTGCTTTGTATACTCCTGGTTCTGTATGAAATTGTTCCGGGAAATTTTTACCTAGGAAGTAGCAGTTAGCCTGACTCTTGTTTCACTATTTATCTCTCGTTGGATGATGTCTAGTAATAACCTAACAAAACATTTGTTATAACTTGTTTGTGTTATAGCACACAACTCCAAATTGTCTGGGGTGGGGGTAGTTGAAATAACTAAGTATTTTGCTTAAAAAGCAAGGAATCAGAAATGTTAATTCTAGTTACTGCTGATTTGTACACAGTGATGTCAGTAAAAAGTTATTTAAGCAGATATGCTATTTAAAAGAATTTAAAGGCAACCTTTGCTGTAGTAAGTTGACAACAGGATTTTTTACTTGGTTGAAATATTAATTGACATAACTTCAGTTGGTAGTTATTAGCTTAAGGTAGAATGAGTCTGGATAATAGAAAATCATGTTATCTAATGGTTTTTTACCCTGCGTATTTAGCTGTTTAATTATGGTAGCCATATTTCTATATACTTAAAAGTTTCTTTGTTTTTAAAACTCTGTCAGTTAAAACATTAATTTAGCACCATATTTAAGGTTATATGTAATTTTTATTTTGCGCAAGCTAGAATCTTCCCCCTCTCTTTTAAAGACAGGGTATTACTACGTAAGTCTGGCTTTCTTGGAATTCAGTATGGAGACCAGGCTGGCCTTGAACTCATAGAGATCCTCCTTCCTCCATTCCCCAAAGTGCTGGGATTAAAGGTGTGTACCACCATGCCTGGCTTAATTTTCTTAAGTTCTTCAGTTCCCTGGAGTTGATAAACAAAGTGTTCATTTTATGTCTCATTTTGCATAGTGGCTAGCTCATGTGATGATGTGTACATATTTATTAAATATTTTCCCCGGGGAGTTTCAAGATTGACTGCCTTCATTATGACATGCCTCATGTGTTTGTGTCATAACCACTACAAACATGTTAAGCTAGTAGATAACTATCTCAGCAGTCTTAACACAATAGGTTTTTTTGTTCTGCCATGCATATCTATGCATGGCTGATGGTTAGAATCACCTGCTCAGATCATGTTTGTGCATGTTCTTAATAATATTGCCAGTTTCCTTCTCATTCTTTCTCTGAGAGTCATAAGTATAGAGCACTTCAGAGAGCTTAAAATTCTCCCTGAATAGGGTAGGAACAGTGTAAGAATCTGTACTTTCTGGAATCAAGAAGGAATTTTCCATAAAGGATAGACGTAAAAAGAAGACACAGTTCTTTGTGATGAGGAATGGTTTTGTTGGGTCCTCTATGTTAAGCCTTTTAAAAGGCTGCAATGCTTGTCTGAAGCTACAGTCTTAGCTGAAGGTTCAGCTGGGAGGGATCTTCTGCGGAGCTTGCTCACATGATTGTTGGGCAGATTTAGTTCTCCTTACTGGCTGCTGGACTTAAGACCTCAGTGTCTTCTTATCTAGTACTTGGTTGGTCAGAAACTGTCCTTACTTCCTTTCTTTGTGGCTTCTACAGCTTTCTTCTTTAGAGTAGGCCTTGAAGGAGGCAAAGAGAATGCTAGCAAGGAAAGAACATAGCAAGATTGAAACCATTGCCTTGTTACTGAATCAAGGAAGTTTAGGGAGACTCAGCTCCTTCTAAGAGGACATGTTTCCCTCTGAAATGGTATTTGGGTGAGGACTAAGTACTGGATGAAGATTTTCTGAAAATAAGACTATTAATTTTATGGGTAGTCTTATAGCTAGCACCCCTTAATGTACACATATTTTTGATGACAGAAATTGTCAGGCACAGGTATTTCAGCTACTTGATTGACAGTTGTTAGACCCTTGTCCCACACTGACCTACTTGTGAACTTTATCTCTGTTAGAGAAGGCTGAGCCCAAAATACAAAGAGCCAGTAATTCAGCCCTCTCCAAGGCACAGTCCTAGAGGGGAGCAATGCAGGAGAGAGACAGTAGAAGCTGGAGCTGTAGAACAAACAACTGAGATTGAAAAAGGTAAAGGACAGCAGAGTTGAGGTGTTGGAAAAGGTGCAAGTGCTGCCTAACTGCTGGGAGAATTCCAGAACACTTCAAGAGCTCTGACTTCTTAGGATCCATAATTCTAAGAGCTAAGGGTCTCAACACTTGAAGCTCGGAAGTGTAACACTAGCCCTTCAGTAGTAGGCCACAGGACCTTAAAAGTGCAGAGGTGTCACACTGAAAGAACCAAGTCTGGATATCCAAGGATCAAGAGTTACTGACATTAAACAAGTCTTACTTTGCTTGTGCATTCTTTTCATCTAACAAAGAATCCTCACTTGATCATTAACATAATTTCCCAAGTAGTATGTTCCCTTCTGCCATGTTATTAGAAGCAAATTACTTGACCCATTCCATACTCAAGGGCAAGCAGTAATACTAGGAGTCTCAGGTATCAGTGGAGGCCATCTTAGAAATCTACCCAACAACCTTCAGTCATTTTTAGGATCCTAAAAGAGTTCTGAAACCCCAAAATTAGTTGTTTTCAGGCTGAAGAGTTAGCAGGTTGGCTAAGAGAACTTGCTGCTCTTGTAGAGGATCTCGGTTTAATTCCCAGCACTTACATGACTGCTCACAACCATCTGTAACTAGTTCTAGTTGATCCACTGGCTTCTCTGATTTCCCAGGGTACCAGGTACACATGGGGTACACATGTAGGCAAACCATTCATGCTTATACAAAATAATAAAATGAATATATCTAAAAAATATTTAAAGTTATTCTTTAGGGTTTGGTTTGGGGCCTTGGAAGCCTGCATATGGTGTAGGGGTATGAGGATGACACGAGTCTCCCCTTTAGGGACTTCATTTTCTCAAAGGAAATATCTTAATATTACTGTGACTGTCACATAGCAACATCTTCTATGTAGCAGCACAAGCGTAAAGGAAGAGTGACGAGGGTTAGCAAAGCAAACGTCTCTGAGGCTTACTTATAGTTGTTATGAGATCATAAAGCATAGTTCTGTTACAGTCTTCAGAGTGCCATGTCATTCACGAAGAAGAGAATGTATTGGTGTGGTGCGTGGTTGCTAAGAGACAGAACACTGTTGAGTGTAAGTTATGTTACCGTTCCTGATTGCTTAACTTCTTGTGCACCTTTTGAAAGGATTCCAGAGGCCATGTCATATGCTTAGCAGAAGAAGAGAACTATTTGAGTTTTGTTATTGTTTTCTTCAGTGATCCTAGCCTTTTGTTTGTTGTTTATTTTTAGAGATGAGGGCTCATGCTGTACTCTAGACAGTCCTCAACTTGCCAAAATCCTCCTGCTTCTCCAGTGCTAGGATTACAGATGTTAGCCACCACTTCTGGCTCTGGTTATGATTTGTTCAGTGTAAAATTTTTTCATCTGCAAATTAGAATTGTGGATTACATAATGAAGAAGGCTCTGAATGCCTTTTCGGGGCATTTTGGTTTATTGCTTGTTTGTTTTTGATAGCTTGACTTCAAATGGGAAGAAAATGAATGCCTAAAACTATGGTAATGGTAACTGAAGACAAATGTTTGGAACAATGACATGACTTGTCTAGTCTAGACCACAGTGCTAGGGATTGGAGGAGCGGGACATTAAACTCAGGTTGTCTGCTTTCATTCAATGTTGGGACTTTTATTATGCAAGGAGCTAAATCCTGGGTTATGCTGGAGATAAGTATTCAGAAAAGCTCTAAATTTTATTTGTATTGCTAAAACTTGGACAGTTTGAAGCCATTGAGCTTTTTCCTCCTACCTGTGGAATTTTTTCCATTTCCATCATTTTCTCACCTCTGCCCTTTCTTTTGTGACCAGCACTTTTAACCTTCTGCACACACTCAGGCTTCTTTGTGTTCCTTCTAGATAACAGCTTTCTCCCATCCCATCTCTAGACTGCTTTGAAATACTGTAAATTATGAATTTCCTTCTATTCACTTGTAATTCATCTCCTCAAACCTATTGAAACCTAGGTTTTAAAGACAGATTGAGAAAACTTGGCAAGTGCTATTGGCCTATGCCTTCTATTTTTACTTTTCTAATGGCTCCTGGGAGGCAAAGGTGTAGAAAGGACAGTGAAGAAGAAACAAAGACTCCAGGATCCTGGGCTTTATTAGTATATGCAGTTCTACAAGGTGTAATTAAAAGGGAAGTAAAGTCAGGAGTAAGGTGGTGGTCTATGGGAGGATGGATGAATTTGTGAATGCATCTGTAAAGGAAGGGAGGTGTGAAAGTCTAGGAGGCTGGAGTTGCAGTTGAAGAGTTTAAAGTTTTATAGGAGGACCAGGTGATGACAAGGTTTAAGATCTGGCTGTTAATGTGATAGGTTATGATGACCCACCTAGAGTAACAGTGGCCTTTTGTGTGCAGTACTATGAAGAGCCATGACAGCATAATCTGGAAGACTTTTTTGTTATCCTTGCCCCTTGTTTAGAATCAGATGAGGAAATACTCATTTAATTAGCAGGGGATATGTTAATTTTGTAATTGACATTTGCAAACTACTAGAAAGTAGCACCATGTGTGATGAAATTCTTTTGTGTTGTCTTTTGAGGATATTTTCAAGCACTGTACTTTATGTTAGCAGTGTTTTGACCTTTTCTGTCATTCTGAGAATTTTGTTTCTGACCAGCAAAGAAGAGAAAGGGTATGAGAGAAAGAACAAATGAATAGATACATGTCTCAGAATATTAAAGATATGCTGGTAGTTTGGTGAAGAAATGTCTGCCATGGATCACACTGAGACAAAGCTATAATTGTGATATGGGATATATTGCTTGTCTTTTTTTTTTTTTTTCCTTGCTGTTGTTTTAATTATGTATAGTTAAGGTATAGGTACTTCTCAGGATTTAGATTGTGAGGTTTGAATTTGGGATAAAAGTGGAAAGTAATGCTTAGTAGCATTTTTATTCTTGATGTCACTGCAAGAACATGAAAGGAAAGATGCAATCTTGTTTTCAGAAACTGGGTGTATCAATACCATTCACCTAGGGCATCTCCATTGGAGTTTAAATGCACAAATAACAACTGGATCTTGAGGTAGATGCTCAGGGACATACCCTTAAGCAATGCACTAGTTAGAGTTTCTACTGCTGTGGAGAGACACCATGACCAAGGCAACTCTTAGAAAGGACAGCATCTAATTGGGGCTGGCTTACGGGGTCAGAGATTTCTTACTAGTTCATTATCATCATGGTAGGAAGCATGGGAGCATGAGGGCAGACATGGTGCTAGAGAAGGAGTGGAGAGTTCTACATCTGGATCTGCAGGCATCAGGGAGAGTGAGACACAGGGCCTGGACTGAGCATCCGAAACCTCAAAGTTCACCCCCAATGATATACTTCTTCCAACGAAGTCACATCTCCTGATAATGCTACTTCTTGGTGACTAAGCATTCAAAGCTGTTAGCCTATGGGGACTATTTTTATTCAGACCACCACAGGAGACTGTCTGAAGAACCCATGTGCTTTCCAAAGTGCTCTACAAATTCTCATTCCTAACCAGTTTTTCATGTTGAAGATCTTCACATAAGAATCATTAAATAAGTTTTGTAGGGAAATCTAAGACCTCAAATCTGACTTTGATGTTCATTTTTTTTCTCTGCTGGGGAAGAGAACCAGAACTGTATTAAACTCTATTCTTGATCATTTGAGAATACAAACCAAATTTGTACTGATTAGTTATGGTTACGATCTAGCCTTTATTCTATTTGGTTTTCTATACAAATTCTTAAGTAAAGAATATCCATAATTGAGCCACAAAGGACAAGATAAACAATTCTGATTGTTAGAAAAGATTTTAAAAGTTACTTAAAATTGTAACTGAATTTGATGTTTCTTATAACAAATTAATATGGATAACTAACTTATTCTTTGAGCCAGGTCTTGCTATGTAGCTCAGACTGACCTTGGATTCCCTGTATAGCCCAGATAGGCCTTGAACTCAAGATATTCATGCCTTAGCCTCTAAGTACTAGGATTACGGGCATCACCAACATACCAGGCTAATTTGTGACTTGATCTGATAATGTCATGACACTTGCTAAAAAACGTATTTCTCTAAGGTGATATTTCTGTTATTTCTATTGCAAAGGTTATGGTGGCTGGCATTTTACCAGGTTCTTTCCATTAAATGATTTATGTTTACATTTAATTCCAGTTTATTACAGTGTATATTTTAAAGTAAGTCGCCCATTGCAAACTTAATGATGAGTTTGCTAATGGGACTGAAACAGGGAGACTTGATTTTCAAGGAACAAGAGGATGTTCTTATATTTTATGGGTTGAATTGTTTTATTTCTATCAGCTCAAGAGTCAGAAACAAAACTTTCAGCCTCTAAATTCTGTAATGATTATTAAATATCTCTTATAGAATAAAACACTCTTTTGTCCTTTCCTATTAGTTTATTTTTTCTTGAGTTTGAATTAGAACTAGTTAAATTTGTATTCCTGGCTCATCAGAGGAGGTCATTGGGAGGTCGGTCCCTTCCCTCCCTGTTGTCATCCTTGCCACCCTTTTTTTGAATCTGGTGTCAGATGTGCCCACTTCTGTGGGCAGAATAGTTGAAGTGTTGGTTGATGGGAAAGTTTCCATTTTTGCTGTGTTTCCTTTGTTTTCGAGCCTTTCTCCCCTTTGCTTTTCTGAAGCAGCAAAGGGCAGGAAGGAAAAATAAAATCAAAAACCTTTAAAAACATCCAGACTCTGAGCTGCATCTAGGCAGTTTTATGCAGTTTGTTTGTTTGTTTGTTTGTTTTTACAAGAATGAAGAATAGCTCTTTTTTTTCTGGTATGGTTGGGTCATTGAACAGAATATTCCAGATGCCTGTATAATATATATTAAATTACTTAAATAACACACTACACTTTTGAAAGCCTGCTCACACATTACTTGGTTTTTAAAGAAGAAAAGTTTTAATGCTTTTTGAAATTAGGAAAACACCTTGGTACTGTTTTAATAGTTTGTATAAAATTAGAATATTAATCTGATTTAAAGATTATGATGGAGGGTTGAGGATGTAGCTTAGTTGCTATTTTACTTGCTTAGCATGTACAAGGTGCTGGGGTTAATTCCCAGCAAAAAGGTGGCATACCTGTAATCCCAGACTGGGGAAGTGGAAGCAGGAATATCAGACAGACATTCAGGATCATCATTGGCTACAAATTGAGTTTAAGGCCAGCTTGAACTATGTGCAGACACCATCTCTTAAAAAAAGATTGTGATGGAATGCAAATGAAATATGTAGCAGTATCAGTTGAATATAAGCTTTGTTCTAGTGTGCTGCTACATACGTGTTCATTTCTGAACTTTGCCAAAGGTAATCCTGTGTTACATCAGTCAAACACTAGTCAAATTAGTGTTTGGGTCTGAAGGTGGATAGGAAATAGGTGATTTTTCACCCCTTTTCTGGTTTTGAGAATCTATGTAACCAAAGTTAGCCTTGAATTTACTATCCTCTGCCTTGGTCTTTGCAGTGCTGGGATTCTAGATATGCATTACTAAATCCACTTTACATGGAATTTTGATGTAGGGGTCATTGTGTTTCTTTGTGAGTTTTCTAAGGTAAGTGTCATAGTTATTGTGCTTTACATATGTCTTGATTCTTCACATAGAAAATTTGTGCAGAAGGCAGTATTTATTCTGAGTTGGTAAAAAGCCACTGTCTTAACCATAGAAGACCTGGAAGCTAATTAGAATGCTTACCCCTGGTTTCAGCAGTTGAACATATAGTGTTCAGTTCTTGGTCATCAATATCAGTTCTTAATTTAGGGAATTTTGAGCTCCACTCCCAATTCCCTACCTAGTGAAGAATTTTTTTTTTATTAAATAGAATGTCCAGAAAATGATGTATGATAGATCATTTTTTCCATCATGTGATGTGTGTATGTGTCTACAATCCATAATTACTTAATTGCCTTTAAGCAGATTATGGTTGTTTTGTATTTTTGTCTAAAGAGGTGAGGTAATAAAAGCTTCTTGACAGTATATGTGTTCTAGCTCCAATCTAGGACTCAGTGTTAGTATGATTGGTTGGTATAAAATTGAGCTTCTAATAGTCAAGTGATTTTAATGTACTTTTGTTTCTCATTACTGTAAGAATAAAACAAATCTCTAATAAGTAAATAAGTGTTAGAGATTCCTTGAGAAATCACTATATATTTTTAAGCTCTCCCTCATTCAAAATTGTTTCTTAGTTTCAGTTACCCATTGTTAACTTTGATCTAAAACTGTTACATGGAAAACTCCAGAAACAACAACTTATGCATTTTGAATTACATGCTGCCTGAGTTACATGATGAAATTTTATACAACACTTTGTTTTGTCCTGCCCAGGTTGAGAGCCTATTCTTGTTATGTATGCTGACCATATATTAAACAGTTAGTAGCTGCTTTGGTTGCTAGATTGACTATCAAGGTCTTTTAGTTCTTGTATCCAAGTGATCTTTTTTATTTTATTTAATAATGGACCCAGATACCGACTAGTAATACTGGCACTTGGGGTATGCCTGAGAGAGTTACAAAGTGTTTCCTTTAAATGAAAACATAGAAGTTATCCATTTAAGACAACAACAAAAAACCTGTAGTACAATAAAATTATTTTTAGAGACCACATTCACATATTTTAACACTATTATAATCGTTCTATATCACTGTATGCCTAATTTATAAATTAAAATTTATAATAGGTTTGTGTTTATAAGGAAAAAGCCAGATTATGGAAGGTCACTATTGTCTTTTGGCCCCTGCAGATCCTGGAACCTCTTTTCTGCCAGCAAGGGAGAACTACAACATTGACATTTTAAAGGGGGACTAGGGTCCTTGTAGAGATCTCAAGATTTCATAAAAGTAGAAAGACCTTAGAGCTCAGCCGTATTCTTCTGGGTGATTTAATAGAAACTCCCTTAAATCCAGAGATAAATAGGAAACAGATTTCCTAATTTGGGGAATTGCAAGTAAAAACTGCTGGGAAGAGATGGTAGCAGATAGGATGCTCAGTGAGCATGGAGAGTGACATTAGATTTGAACTTGAGAAAGATAACAGGTAACAGAATAATAGAGAATGCATTGTAGTGATACTAAAAACTGCAGGCAGGAAGGCTACTGGAAGATCATCAGAATAATCCATATGTCTTGGGGTTTCTCTTGCTGTGACGAACACCATGACCAAAAAGAAAGTTGGGGAAGAAAGGGTTTATTTAGTGGCTTACACTTTCAGATCATAGTCCATCATTGGAGGAAGTTAGGACAGGAACTCAAGCTTGTCTGGAACCTGGAGGCAGAAGCTGATGCAGTGATGCAGAGGCCATGGAAGAGTGCTACCTACTGGCTTGCTCCTAATAATGGCTTGCTCAACCGCTTTCTTATAAAATCCAGGACCAACAGCCTTGGGATGGCACCACCCATAGTGGACTGGTTCCTCCCTCCACTGATCACTAATTGAAAAAAATCCCTTCAGATAGATTTTATGGAGGCCATTCCTCATGTGAGGGTCCTTTCTTTGATAACTCTGTGTCAAGATGACACACAAAACCAGCCAATACACCATGTGAGAATGATACAGAGTCAGGGTAGAACACTTACCCAGCATGCTCCAAGTCTGGGTTTACTTGCCAAGGCTGGGGGTTGGGAGTGACAAGGCCCAGATTAAGAGAGTCCTGGTTGGAGAGTGGGAAAGGGGTCGTGGGGAGGAAGGTAGAATAATATCAAGGGACTGATTTGAGTTATTAGGAAGAAGAATATCAGTGCTTCGCTTCAAAGAACTTCCATCACCATGTTTGCTCCAAACCAAGTGGGAAGTGCAGCTCACGTACAGGTTCAAGTTTGTCTGAAGTCACTTGATTGGTTCAGACTGGATTTGCTACTCAGATAAAGCCATCACTGTGCTTGCTAGAGGATGGAATGGTCTTTATTTTACTTAGACTGGTGTGATGTGGTTATTGCTTACCATGGGAAATCAGAAAAAGTGAGAATAAAGAAGAAAGAGAAGGAGCATAGGATCAGGTCCTGGCAGGATTTCTTGAGCATTTAAACTTGTTATGCTTTACATAAGCCATGAGTTTCCTAGTTTGTTTTGTCTCATTTGTATTGGGTTTTTCAGTACTTAAAAATTGATTAGCACCACAACTGAAAATAAAAACGATAAAGTTGTTAAAACTAGAGAGCAAATGGTGGAAATAGTTTTACCTGAATCAAAGTAACCTTGAGTTCTAAGTTAAGAATGAGGGGTAGTGACTTGCATTAATATGATAAGAAGCACCTGAGACCGGCGTTCAGATCTTACACTTAGCTCAGTGTTGTTTGTACTGTATAGTATTACTCATCTCAACTGGAAAGTTAAGAAATGGTAGTCTCGATGAACTGTGGTGTGGCGATTTTTTTTTTTTTTATCCCGCTGAGCGGCGATCTGGTTAGCCGGCTCATCCGACAGGACACAGAGAACTGCTGAAACAAAAAAAAAAAAAAAAAAAAAAAAAGAGAAGTTCGAGAGTGTGGCGTTTTTTTTTTTTTTTGGTTCTATCTTCTAATCTCTTCCAACCCTATTCTACCCCAATCTTTCCAACCCCGACCCCCCCCCCCACCCCGCCCCAACACTAGGTAGGAGAGAAAGAAAGAGGGTAAAGGGGACGGAGACCTCTTTGATGCTTCCTTTGGTTAGGGGTGTTAAATTTCTTCGGGACAGTCCAATCTTCGTCATCAGGGTATCTCCAACAACTTGTCAAAACACAACAAGCAGGAGCAGCTGCCACCCTCTAGGGGCTCTCACATTTTTCTTTCTCTAGAGTCCTCAGAATTAAAAACTGTCAGCAGCTGGCAAAAACCATGTCCCTCCTAGAGCGTGAGACAGTCGTAGTCAATGGCTGTGGACAAACTGAAGCAGCCCGTATCCCACACCTGGGGTCAAAACAGAAACATAGTCACATAACATAACAAAATTCTCACAACAGAACTGGTTGTGGATAAAGGGAAAGTGTGTGAACAAGAACATGAGCATATGCGTGTATGCAAACTCTTTGATATAGCTGTACAGCACCTGGCTTCTTGTGAGGGTCTTGAGCGAATTCCTATTGATATATTAGATCTGGGTACACTGGTTATAGTTGCACAAATCTTTGAGACACTTGTAATTTTGGTTGCTTTAGGGGAAAGATACTTAGAAAGCAGTAAAATATTGCCTGAATGTGGCAGTCCCTTTTCACTCTCTCGATGTGCTTGTGAAAAATGTCTCCCAGAACCTTTAATTTTGTTCCTAAATTTATAACAGAGCAATTTCTTGATGCTCAGGGTGTTTTGGTGATAAGATTGTTATTAAGTTGGGTAGGTGAGTTGTAGACCATGTCCTGCAGGGAATCATTTATTGTTTTGTTCCAGGATAGGTAGTACTGAGGAATCATGTCTCATTTTAGGCATCAAATAGTCTCTTGCTTGAAAATCTGACATTGGCACTATTTTTTTTTTATTTGAACTAAAAAAACCAGTGCTCATTTGAGCATAAGCAAGATAACTTAAAAAAACAAACAAACAAACAAAAAAAACAACTTCTTTTTAAAGCATTGGCTCTATAAAAAAACAAGATGATAGAAACATATACTTGTGTCCAAATGTCAGGAACTACGTGCGATCCTTTCTTTTAGAAAAGTGTCTGTCTTTTGAGTGCTAACATTGATTTCCAGTTGAAACCAGTAAATAGACCAGACTTGGGATATACATATATATACACATATACATATACATATTACATATACATATACATATGGTGTATATATGGTAGCTTCGGAGCTTCAGATTTAAAGGAAATTGCTGGGAGGGGAAATAAAAGCCTTTGTTAAAACACTGAAACCAAAAGAATATTGGAAAAAATGGAAAATTGATTGCTTTGTAGGAAATAGTAAGGGATCTATTTAGACAAGACTGTACCTGGTAGTAGCATTTATTAACACTGATTGATATACTAGGCTATGTGCTTAACTGTGTGTTTAGTAGGTGTGTCAGGATAATAGGTGTGTCAGGATGCACATGTTTTGAAACTCCATTTTATAGGATAAGAATTTCAAGGTTTAAGTAGAGCAACTTGTCAAAGCTTCTGAAGCTAAGCTCTAGATATGACAGTTGAGATTCGAGCATAAGAAAGCTGATTCATGTCCCTGAGTTTAACTCTTACTCTGCAGTTACTGAGTGAGTTATATTCTTAACTCCAGATGTGATTCTAAAATGCCCATTTTCTGTTTCTTTCTTGTTTCTGGTATTTTTGAGACAGTTCTCTGTGTAGCTCTGGCTTTCCTGGAACTCACTCTGTAGACCAGGCTGAACTCACAGAGATCCTCCTACGTCTGCCTCCTGAATGCTGGGATCAAAAGTGTGTGTCATTACTGCTGGATTTCTGTTCTTTCTTATTATAGTTTAACATTTCCTTCATTTGGGAGAAGTGATTTAGGAGTTTAAATAAAATGAAGGAATTTTTCATCATAGCTCTTATTTTGTATTTGCCACACTTATTTTGGGAAGACTTTTTAATATCTGGTCATGAAGAATTCCATTCTTTGTTTTCTTCACAGCTAGTATTTATTGTAAAAAAGCAAACTAACAAATAAATAAAACTTTAAAGAATGTAATTTTTTTTAAACCTTCCTCCTCACAAATAGTATTCAGTATCTGTCTAGACAAGAGAGAAAACAATTTCAGTACGATTTTTAATTAGCAAAGTGTTAAGTAAGATTTTGTGATCTAAGCCTTGAGTAGAATTATTTTGGAGGAGTAATATTTTTTAGGATACCCTGTTATGATCAGATATTTTGCAGATATTCTGTAAAAACCTATTCTTAAGAGTCTAGGCAAGTCGTTCTGTAGATAGGTGAGGACCTGAGTTTGGATGGACTTGGTATCCCAGTCCTCCTTCAGTGAAATGGAAGTGGAAACAGGAGAATCCCAGGAGCTCAAAGACTAGAGACCTGGTCTCAAACAAGATTGAACACAAGGACCAAAACTCAAGGCTGTGTTTTAACTTCCATACATGCTTATCCACATTTATACAGGAACATGCATCCATACACATTATACTTACATAATAAAAAGCAAACAAAAGAACCAAACAGTGCTGGAGAGATAGCTCAGCAGTTAAGAATACTGTTTGCTTTTGTAGGGGCCCTAGGTTCAGATCTGTGCATATCGTGGCTCACAGCCATCCTAGTTCCATGGGATTCTATACCCTTTCCTTAACCCCATTTGCTGCATATACATACATAAACCCCATTTGCTGCATATACATACATACAGGCAAGCAAAAATATTATACAGATAACAACAGAACCCAAACTGTTCTCAGCTTGTGTGCCATATAAAAACAGGCATTGTGCCAGAGCTTCATCAAAGATATGGTTCACCAGTCCCATCTCTGTCACTGTTCTACTGGGTCACAGCAACAGTGACTCCCAGCCACATTAAGTTCACAAAGAAACAATAAATCACCACTTTCATTAGCTAGTATTAAGTACCACGTAGGAAAAAAAAAAGCATAGGAGGGAATATACTTTGTGATAGATTAATGTATTTTACTTTATTCATTTGGCTTTTTAAAATAGTACAGAATAAACTAAATTATTGTCCTTTCAGATTTATGTTAACTGATGCCCAGAGGACATGTACTTAGTTAGGAGTATGGACACAGGTTGTTGGGCTCTACAGCCTTGACTGTAAAATCATGACGCTATATTGCTTCTTGTCTTTCTTAATTTTACATTTGTTGATGAGTGTGTGCATATGTTAGTGATACTAGTTATATACCAGGTAAATGCTGCATCAGTGAGTTACATCCTCAGCCTTGGGATGATTTTTGTACATAGTTTTTAATTATGTCTGTTCTCTTTTAACATAGTAGCTGTAGTATAGATACTTTTTATATACCCTTGGTTCTTTTAATGTGTCCCAATGAGGAAAACTATTTTCATTTTAGATCTATCTATCTATCTATCTATCTATCTATCTATCTATCTATCTATCTATCTATCTATCTGTTATGTTTACAGTGTTCTCCTACAGGCCAGAAGAGGGCATCAGATCTGATTACAGATGATTGTGAGCCACCATGTGGTTGCTGGGAATTGAACTCAGGACCTCTAGAAGAGCAGACAGTGCTCTTAACCTCTTAGCCATCTATCTCTCCATCCTGAAAGATAAATTTTGTATGTGAAATTTTTAACTGTTTGATTCAAGAGTTATTCAGATACAAAGTTTGTTTTAATTATGAGAAACAAAAGATAAATCAGATACAATTATTACCTTCAAAGGGACTAGTTTCTAGGAGCAGTTTATACATTATAAATATGGCGATTTGCTTTAGTGTTGCTCTTTCCTGTATTGACAGTGATCATTTGCTCTTGAGGTGAGCTGGAGTAGTACACCAAGATGGAGCTAGGGTGTCCATTCTGAGTAGAAAGATGGAGCAAGAGTACAGAGGATAGGATGGGGACAGATGGATTATGATCTGGAGAGTGAGGCTGCACTTCCAAAAGAAGGAAGATCCAGAGGAGCAAGGTCCAGCAGAGCAGAAAACACTGGCTGTGATTGGAGCTAAAGTAGTCTGACTAGTTTATGTAGGATCTTTGGTATCAGATGAAGGAAGGTAGACAGTAGGAAGCCTTTTTGGGTGGATTAATCCAGTAGCATTGTTAGTAATGAATGAATGATGAGGAGATGATTTTTCATTGTTGTATATTTTATTTTCTGTAAACCTAAAACGTAAACTTAATTTAGCTGTCAAATAACAGTAAGACTCTTTACTAATGAATATGGAAGAAAGAACATGCTTATATTCTTACACTGCACCTTTTTTGATTTTTCAAGACAGGGTTTCTCTGTGTAGGTCTGACTGTCCTGGAACTTGATCTATAGACCAGACTGGCCTTGAACTCAAGAGATCTGCCTGCCTCTGCCTTTGCCTGTAGAGAGATTATCTTGTGTATTATATGGATGCCTTACCTGTCAATTTAAAAGCTTTTGGCCTATGGCTTAGGCAGGAAATAGGGGTGGGGCATTAGAAGGAGAAGGAATTCTGGGAAAGAAGGAGGCAGAGAGAGGAGCCTGAAATGATGCGAGGAAGTGGACGCGAGGAAGTGGACGAATGGTACCTGAGTACAGGTGACCAGTCATGTGGAAAATGTAGGTTAAAATAAGTGGCTTATCTCTAGTTAGGATCTAATCAGAGTAAAGCCTAGCTAGAGGGCCAAGGTATTTATAAATATAATTTGAGTCTAAATCTTATTACTGGAAGTGTGAGGGTAAGAGGCAAAAAACGGACCTAACTTCAACATCTGCCTCTCTGTGCACCACTGCCTGTCTAATACTGTACCAAGTTTTAAAACTGATTAAATTCACCTTTGTTGATTTGTGGTTTCAAGTTCTATATTCAGGTTCTTTTGCAGATAGATTAATCTTACAAAAACACATTTGTGAATGTGATACTGTTCAAAAAGGCTTTCGGGCTTTTTTTTTTTTTCCTACAGATTTCATAACCCAGTAATATAGGCCCATTCTCATTCACCTCCCTACATTCCCTAATCTGTACATACTATTCTTTAGATTCCTCTTGATGTCACATTTCTTTGTAGTTGATGGGCTCTTCACAGAGAAGGGTGCATATTGAGGTGCTTAGACTATACTAGGTCATATTTAGCAGACCTGAGATGAGAGGTACTTAAACTTGCTGTATGCCAGGTATTGTGGTGGATTATGGAGATCAGATAGCAAGCACCACATAAGTGGTCTCTGCTCTTTGTAGACTTAGTCTGCAGAACAATTGTTAATTGTTAGTAATAATTAATCTATTGTTATAATTGCAAACTGGGCGAGTCCTGTCAGGGGAAATACTCTGAGGTACTCTGAGAAAGTATAATGAGGAAAGAGGGTAAAGCTGACTTAGAGACACATGTGGGGAAGGTTTTTTGGAAGTGAATTTAAAGTGAGAAGTGAAGTGGGAAGCATATAGACAGGGTAGAATGAAAATTACTCAAGGCTGAGAATATCGTGTATCAAGAACCCTACATGGGAAAGAATTTGTAGTATTATGTAATCTGTTACTTAAGCATAAAGCCTTATCTGTTCCTGTTCCATCTCCCAAATAATTGACACAAGGACTTGTTAAGTTTTTTAACAAGCTATAAGCCTAGGCTGGGCAGGTTCTGAGCTATTCTAACCCTCTACAGCTGTTAATACCAGATAAATACCTAGTTACTTGCCAATCTGGTCTTGATCCATTTGTGCCCTGATGTGTCCTGATGCATTGAGACATCCTGGTCTCTCCACGTGGTCTTTCTCTCCCTGGGACGCCTTGGCGGATCAGCTCTTTATTGACCAATCAGAAGAAGATGGAGAAGAATGTTTACAAAACACTGAGACAGATGATGCTTCATAAAAATAATAATACCAAAGGCCAGTACTCAACTCTCTGCTAGTATAGAAATCAACATTTGAACAATACAAGGATAGTCTTTACACAGTGCACAAAATCATCACTCCAACAGTATTAGATGGCCTAAAAGGTCAGTGTTGCTAGAACAGACTCTGATCACTTACTTAAGATAAACCTAGAAGGACCTAGAAGGTTACATTGTAGCCATTTACATCACATTAGGGATTGAAGATGATATAAATAGGTTGGCAGAGTGCTTTCCTAGCAATCATGAAGTCCTGGATTCAGTCATCAGCACCTAGAAACAGGACATGCTGGTACAGTCAGGAGAACCAGATGTTATGGGTGCTTGAGGTCAGCCTGGATTATATAAAGTTCACTGTGGGGAAAAGTGGCAATGGAAGGCTTTTGAAATGATACAATCCAACTTATATTTAAGCATATTGATAATATACACAAGATCCATCTCTTCATTACCACTGTCCTTTCATGTACCAGACAGTGGATCATAACTGAGTGAATGAATGGAGTAAAGGCTAAGAGAACAGGTCAAAGACAGTAATAGGTTTTGGTAGTTGAGGCAGGAGTTAGGAAAGATGTGGAGAAGCAATGGGTTTAAGACAGCATTTGGAAGTAAAATTGATAGGATAGTTCACAGTGATAAAGTAATGTCTGTATATCTGTTGTCTCCCAAGCTCAGTGTTTAATTCTTAAACTACCATGTTCGTAATTAGAAGAGAGACCTTTTTCAGTGTAGTGAAGGCTAGTGAGAATTTAGTAAGTATTCAGCTGCTGAAAATATTTGTATAAATATTTTGTTTTGTTGTTCTGTTTGTTTGGTTGATTTTTCTCATGGGAAAGATTGTACTCACAGCGCATGTCAGGGAGTGCTTTACTGACTGAGATACGTTCTCAGCCCTTGATGTATTCTGTTTTGTTTTGCATGCTTTGAGACATGGTCTCATGCTGTAGGTCAGGAAACCACTGTGTAGTTACAGGCTGGCCTCAGACTTGGCAACAATCCTCTAACCTCAGCCTTGTGAATGTTAGGTTTACAGCATGAGCTACCATGCTGGCTTCCTTGTATACTTTAAAACTAGGACTATGATGGCTGTCAGGTTGGCTCTGTGGTTAAGAGTGCTTGCTGACAAGCCTGATGACCTGAGTTCAATTCCTTCCACCTGGTGGAAGGAGAAAACTAACTGCTGCAAGTTGTCATCTGGCCTCCACACATGCAAAACACACAACACACACATACACGAACATGCACACACTAAATGAATAAATAAGTAAAATATGTTTAACTTTTTAATGGAGTTTGTCAGCTAGCTTGTTGAAGTACCCTGTGATGTGCTTCTCACCTAGGCACAAATTTTGTTCGTCTTGTTCCTCCCAGGGAGAGGCAGTTTACAATTTCTCTTGTAAATACCCTACAGTAGACAGCTCAGACCACTTTTCTTCCCCCAGGAGGATTGCTTGGTTCAAAAAGTCTGTAGTGCTGCATTTGAGAATTAGAGTTAGTGATGTTACACCCACACATGTGAACCCTAAAATAACTTCATATCCATTCAAGGAGTAATTAGAAGTGCTTGTGTTTTCTTTTTCTTCACTTTTGTTTTTTGAAATTAAAATTACACCATTTTCTTCCCTCAGACTCCTCCCATGCACCCCTTTTGTGCTTTCTCAAATTTATGGCCTTTCCCTTTAATGTTGTTTCATGTGTTTAAACAACTTTTAATCTATAACTAACCCACTTCCGTGTACAGGCACATAAATCTAACTGAAAGGTATTCTTTCAAATAGTTATTTTGGAAGGGGTATACAGTGTTTTAATTTTGCCTGTTATTACAATTGCCTTTGAGATAGTGCAAAGTTTTAAGTGTGCTCCCTGGTACTAGGAGTTGATTGTGACTTCTGAATATACTGTGCAGTGTAATGTGATTGGGCATTAATTAACTAAGTATTGACTATAAACTAAGATTTTATAAAATTGTAACTGACTTTAAAGTAGTTTAAAAGTACTACTTTTTCAAAATCTCAGCAAATATTGGGAATAAGCTTAGGATCTTAGTTAGAAGGAAAACATGTAGACATTCTCAGGTAATTTATCACATGTCAAATTTTAAAAGATTGTATAGTATCAGGAAAACGAAATAATATTAGAAGTTACCTTAGCACAACTTTGGGAGAACAATGTGATACGTTGAATTTTTAAATGTTTGAAGGTTTAACTGAAACACTTTATCACTAGTCATCTGTTTACAAAAACAGTTTAAGCTAGCAGGGAAAGATATATAAACAGCACTACTTCTTGAAGCTTTGTTGCTAAATGGAAGTAGAAATAATTCAGTAGAGCATAGTACATTGTTTTAACACCCCAGAAATGAGAGCTATGTGTATACTCCTTTTTTTTTTTTTTAAGAAAAGGGGGGGGGAATGTAAAATATATTGAGTAGCAGAGGAAATGAAGTTGTAAGAAGAAGAAAATCAGGAAATATGTATGCATATATGGCATAAGATACAAATTTACATATCTAAGCCACATGTAACAGGAAAACCTGGGAAAGTAAATACTACATCTAACAGGAATAAGACAATTTCTTATGTTTTAGACTTGTTTGGTTGTTTCATGCTGATTATCTTTCAAAAACTGTAACCAAAATCTATTTTAAAGCCAGACATTATTATCTAATCACTTTATAGCTGTCTTTTTCCTTTTTAAAAACTTATTTTTAATTAAGTGTATTGTGTGGGTTTGTGCCTGTAAGAGCAAGTGTCCTCAGAGGCCAGAAGCACTGGATCTCGGAGCTGGAGGTCTTGAGTCCTATGTGTTGGGAGTGGAACTCGGTCCTCTGCTCTCAACTGCTAAGCCACCTCTTTGGTCTCATACAACTATGTCTTTTATTGCTTTAAGTTGACTTTTGTTAGCATTTTGTAGTATAAGTCAGAGTTATTTATATTTTTTAATTAGCCAGTGATTCCTAGGACTTGTTATCTGTTGCTCAGTTATTTTTTCATGCCTTTAAGATGGAAATCAGTTAATGTTTTTTAAAGTATATTAGCCTTGAATGCACATTTCATCCTGTAGGTGGTGCTCATGGTTTTTCGGTGTTCTTTAGTGCTATTTATCTCTTAGCATTTTTCTAAGCTGGGGAATCATTTACTAACCAATGCTGTTAGTAGAATGCTTATCTCTTATGTAACTATTGAAAAAAATCAGTATTTCCTTACTATTATTTAAAGAAATATTTGTAGCAGAAAAATAATCTGTATTAAATTTTTAGTGTAGAATTCATTTTACATTTTACTTGTCTACTTAACTACTTAGTGCAGTATCTGGAAATTTTTATTTTAATTCTGAATTTTACTGGCCAACTCCTCAAAATTCCCCAAATTCACCAAATCTAGTAGTAAAACTAAATTATTACAATGAATTCTTTTTTAAGTCCTCCCTTCCCTTCTCTTTGTGTGTGACTCTCTTTCCTCTCCCCTTTTTTCTCTCATCTGTCAAGTTCAAGAGCAGCTCAGATGCCATGAATTAAGTGAAGCACAAAAGGGAGAAAGGAGACCCTTTTGAAGAACAAAGGCCTCCCATTAGGCTGCCATGTTCTTTTCTGACCAAAAGTGCACCCTACATGGTTTCTATTGTTGTCCACATGCCCTGCACATAAGGTAAATATAGTAGATCCTCATTACCTCACACTTTCCTCCCCTTCCTCCTATGCCACACACAACCAGTGGAGCTTTAGGGCTTTGATATCTTTGGGCATTCTTAATACAGTTGCTTTCTATCCTTTTAAAAACTATAGGGTAGAAATGGAAGTGGAGAACAGGCACACCACGTAAAACCCCACAAGAAGGAAAAATGAGCTGTTAGATAAGCTGCAACCCAAGACCCAGGGCAGGTGGAAGGAACCAAAGACGTATGCTATTATTTATTCTATTCTGTGCTAGTTAGTGTCCTGGCTCCTAAAGTTATAACTTTGATTTATATGGACTATGGATTAGTTATTCTTCTCTTTGTCCTTGCGACAGAACAGGCAAATGGAACAAATTTAGTTGCTGAGTGCAATCTTTAAATGAGAACTTGTTGGTAATCTGCATGTTTGCTTTTTGCTGTCATCTACGTGACTTATCCATAGGTTTATTATTCTGTTTCATTGGAATCGAGCTGAATTACCTATAGGTTGCTACTCTGTGTTTTCATTAGAATTGAACTAAATTATCTGTAGGTTTGTTATTCTGTATTTTCATTGGAATTGAACTGAGGACTGGGGAAAAAGGTTTTAAGTGGTAAATAGGATAAACTGTACAGAAATTGGTTGTTTTAGTTTTTTGAGGCAGGGTCTCATGTAGCTCACATTGGCTTTGAACTCACTGTGTAGCTGAGGATGACCTGAGCACCTGATGTTCCTGCCTCCGCTTCCTGGTTGCTAAGGTTATACATGTGTGCAACCATACTGGGCCAGAACTTGCTGAAATTTCACGTTGTATACATTTGAGATTAGTCTGCTTATTGTACAGTTGTTTTAATGTTGCTGAAAACACCGGTGGTATTTACAATGAAGTGTGTGGTTCTTGATATTTGCTCACAGTTAACTATAGAGGAAAAGACTGTCAGGTTACCAAGCATGTTGAAGTATTTAAAACCCTCCTTATGTACATCAAACATGGAGTCCTAATGACTGGAGGTTTGGGTATTGCTTTTATTTTTTATTCTTTGAAAGAAATTCTACAGTTTTGTGGTATTGTTAGGGAGTGAAGAGATGGAAAGAATGCCAGAAGGAGAAAGGATGTCTTTTATTGTAATTTTAAAATAAAAACATTCATTTTAATGTAGAAAAGAGTAAGAGTTGACCTTTCAGCAGCATATACTTTCTTTTTGTAATACTGAACTGATGGCAAGCAATTTGTGACAACATTTACAGGCTATCTTGAACTCACTGTGAATTATGGGGCTGCCCTTTTAGGATTATAGGTATGATTTAGTGAGATTAAAAAGAACATTAAATAAACCTTTTCTAGAAATAGTGACATTTTATTTTGAAATTTTCATGAGATGAAATTGATGTTCTGGCTTCTTTTTCTACTTGACATTCATATTAAAAACACCTAACATTTAACTGTTTTTTGTTCTAAAATTTTTTTCATTAATATTAAAACCTGGCCTAATGCGATTAAATTGTGTGTGTGTGTGTGTGTGTGTATGTGTGTGTGAGAGAGAGAGAGAGAGAGAGAGAGAGAGAGAGAAAATTTGACCTTACTTAGATGCTTTTTAGGAATCATGAATAGTTTCATGATTTGAGGCTACAGTAGTCAGCAAGAATCCTTCAGATTATATACTTGGCAGCAAAATAAAAGGCAAAAAGCTTCTTGCTTTGTATTGTGTAGAAAATTACCATTTCTGTTGGCTGTATGGGATGTTCTAAAGATGTAGCCAGGACTCTCAGGCAAGTAAGAGACTTATTCTAATTTTGTCCTGCTTTTGCCTCTGGTCACACAATAGGATGTTTTTCCTCTTTTGTTTTTTCGGGGTAGCATTTGTCGTCAGAAGAAATCACTGACAGTCACACCCAGATCACTAAACTCCAGTGCATCAGTGCATTCACTGACACTGCTCTGCTGGGTTCAGTGGTAACAGCTTTGATACAGGAGCACTGAGACATTGCCATTGAGAGATGGAAAGTGAGTTCTTGTTCTTTTATTGCATGCTCTGTCTCCTGCCATGGAATTTCAAGAACAGTTTTGTTCCTAGCATACAGCTAGTCACTAACTCCCTGCTGTTTCTCTTTGATAATCAGAACGTCCCCTGCACATCCATACAGCTCACACATAGAGGGTCACTGCTGGGAAATAAATGTGACTCCAGGCCTCCAAGGTTGTGGCCATAATTTTATAAGTTAGTATTGACTTCTTACATTTTTGTATATTATGATATAAATGGAATTGAACTTACATTGTTTTAAATAGTTTATCATTTTAGAACCATATAGCTTTAAATTTAAAGACATGCTAAGTCTTATTTAAAACATTTTATACCATTGTTTAATTATAACCAGAGTACACAGAATTAGAAAAATCAAGTAAACAGTAACTTTTAGAATCAGAAAGAATACCTAGGGAAGTGGTGATAGAAGCAATTTACAGCCATGAGTCGACTTTTCTTTTTGAGCTTTCTTTGAAGCTATTTGAACAGTTGCTGGGGTGATTTTAAACATTAAATGTATTTGTGACTAAAATCTTCCTTCTCTAGCTGCCAAGGCTTCCCAGTGGTCTCATTGTATAGAGTTAAGTGATGGTTAAAAGAGAAAGGGGATAATAAGATTGGTCAAACCTGTATTTATTAAAGATTGAGCATGAAAAGATTTGAAGCCTTATAGTAGTTCAAGGAAGTAGAATTCATAAAAAAGTTGAGATCACCCCCACTCCCACTCCCACCCCCACCCCCACACATGAATAGATTTTGATTTAAAACCATTCAAGCTGTGTCTGCGGAGAGAGATGGAATGAAACAAAGACTTCAGAAAATTTCCGTGAAGACTTAGAACTGGGAATGGAAAGTAGAAACTAATCAAGAGAGAAACAATTTTTATTTGCACAAACACTGATGAAAACAGGAAGACAGATAGTGATTCTTAGGCCAGTCTTCACATGCTCCTGTGACTCACATGCTCTGTCCCACACTCTCTGTCTCCCATGCTGTCTGGATTTACTTGGCCCAGGGCCAAGGGTTGGTTTTATCTTTTCAGATGTGTAAAAATTAATTAGAATAAAAAAGATTTTATGGTATACTAAAATTATTTGAAATTGAAATGCTAACAGATATGATTAAACCTTGAATCAAGACACAGAAATACCATTTGTATATGTACTGTCTTTGGTATTTCTAGCTGTTCTTGGGCTGCAGTGATAATATGGAGTAGTTGTATCAGAGACTATATGGCCACAAAAGCTAAATTTCATGTTTATTTCCTAGCTCTTTACATAAATTTGCTAGTCACAGAAATGTAGTTTTCTAAACTAGAAGTTCTTGGCCATTAATGAAATTCCTTTATACTTATATTTGCTTTTTAGGAATATATGCTTTTACCCAGTAGATATTATTACTATGCAATACCTGCATAGTCAATATTATGTTTTTGTTCTTGATGATACTCTGTTGGTTGAGTGTATTTTTTCTTTTTTTCCTTTAAAGATAAGGTCTCCATAAACAGCCCAGTCTAGCCTTGAATTTATGAATCCACCTATGATAGCCTTCCAGTGCTTGGATTATAGGGTCTTGAGAACTAGGGATTATTTAATTACTTCTGGTTCTCTCATTTGAATTATGAAAAAAATCAAACAGTTTTCAGAAGTCAGTCTAATTTTGCTGTTCAAATCTACTGAGAACTTTGTAGCTCTGTCTTTATCCATGCTTAACAGAAATTACAAGAACTTGAACATCAGAATTGCTATTTGCTGTTTGGAAAACTTTTGCTCCATTTGAACCAAGTACATTGAGATGAACAGTTAGGTCTTTTCTTGAATGTATTAGGACTTCCAGAGGTTATTATATATGAGATACTTTAAGATATATTAGAAGTGAGTGTTGTCAAGATGACTTAGTGACTGACGGTGCTTGCTGTCAAGCCTCTCAAACCCACATGGTAGAAAGACAGAATCAACCCCTACAAGTTGTCCTCTTACCTCCACAGGCTGGCCCTGCTTCACCCACAAGATGTACTAAATGATTCTCTGCAAACACTGGCTTATCTTTCTCTTGGTTCTGGGTATGTTTTGTTCATCTCGTGTCATACAGAGGAGAAGTGTGGCAGTTGTTGGGAGTGATGTGGAACGCTTGGAATATTCTGAATAAAAATTAGGGTAGCTTCTGTTATGACTTACTGAGTTGCCTGGGTAAAGGGAGTAGTGTGTGCACAAGGATTTGAACTTATTACTTCATTTCTCTTCTTTCTGTTAAGCCTCACCTGCCTCAGACAATAAAAATATGAGATTTAAATACTGAATGAGAAGCTGTAGCACTTGCTTGACAGTTAACAGTTGCTGCTCTTCAGATGACCCAAGTTTGGTTCCCAGCATCCATATCAGGCAGCTCCAAAGGATCTGATAGTCACTTCTGGCCGCCCACAGACATGTGATGCACACAAACACTAATAAAAGTCTTTTAAAATAAAGCAGAAGAAATGATTAGATTTACGAGAGGTAGAAAATAGTTAATGTTGCTTTCTTTCCCTTCCCT
Source organism: Mastomys natalensis (assembly GCA_021653895.1). Classification (NCBI taxonomy): domain Eukaryota; kingdom Metazoa; phylum Chordata; class Mammalia; order Rodentia; family Muridae; genus Mastomys; species Mastomys natalensis. The sequence goes on along the minus strand of JAJTUV010000489.1, from coordinate 650,676 downwards.
AGTAATGAGGCCTGACAGGACAGTGTTGCCTACGATTGAATAATACTCATTTGAAAAAAAACGAAAGCTACAAACCATTCCAAGTGAACAGCCTGCTACTAGATGAAAATGAGACCTCATAGCTAAGTTTTCTCAGCCCTTATCATAGCTAAGCAGTAACGAGTGATAGTTCCTTCGCTTCTTAGTGGCTACTTCACACAAATTTAAGGATTATTCTATATAGAACTTTCCTGCATGTGTAAACTATTCAGTTTGTGTGGTAGTTTCAAGGAGAAATGTTTCCTATGAGCTCAGGTACTTGAACACTTAGTCCCCAGTTGTGCTGTTTGGGAGTTGGTACAGTCTTGCTGGAGGGATTGACCACTGGTTTGTGAAGTACTGTGAACATTTACCCAGAACTCTCCTTCTTTGACTCCCTTGACCATTCTCTTTCTTGAAACTGCCCTTCCTGGAAGCTGAAATCACACCTCTGTTTCCTCTCATCTACCTGGTAACTCTCCTACTTTGTTTCCTTAGATGTTGGATTCCTGAAGGCTTGATTCTAAGATTCCATTTCTTTTCATTCTACAGCCTAATATATTAATGCCCATGGCCTCAGTTATCTGATGATATGCTGATACTATCTGGCATTTTCTTGTGTCCTGTATTTCAGTGAGGAATATCAGATTATTCATGCCTAAGGAAAAGACATACTCCCCTTTACTTTCCAAATCCATAGCCTGTCTTATCCTAGCATAAACAGTCATCCTCTCCCTCCTGGAGCACAGCAGGCACACTGGTAGACTCCAGTAGTGATCTGTCCTGAAGCAGCAATGGGACATGTCGGGAAAGGACAAATCTAATCACTCTTCAGATTGTAGCTTAGGTCATTTGGGTGATACATCCCATTCTACTTCCTCAGCCTCACCTCTTGCCTCTGACTCTACATAAGCCACTTAGGCCTGTGTACAGATTCTGACAAATATGCTGCTTTGACCTTCCACCTCTCTTTCCCAGTCAGTTGTCATTTTATTATTTGCATCTCAACACAGACAGTTTCTGTACAAAAACTGCTTGATGCAGTGATTCCACGGATGTGGAAGACACTCTAGGAGTGGGAATTAGAGAGGAGAGGTCGAGCTAGAAGAAAAACAACAGGAGCACAAAGTGGAAATATCTAGAGCAGTACTGTGAGCTGAGAACAGTGTTTGACAGTTTAGAGACATTACTGCGGTTTTCAGATGCAGTGTTAGGTTACACTTAGACTGGCCTCTGACTCCTGGGCTAAGGTGATCCTAGTCTCCTGTCTCAGCCTCTGCTTAGGAACACCGGGCCTGCCGTTGGAGGAGTTTGGTTGGTTTGGTTGTTAGCTTGTTTGTTTGTTTTTCTTTCTTTAAATGACTACAGTCGCAGGGCGGTGGTCGCGCACGCCTTTAATCCCAGTACTTGGGAGGCAGAGGCAGGCAGATTTCTGAGTTTGAGGCCAGCCTGGTCTACAGAGTGAGTTCCAGGACAGCCTGGGCTACACAGAGAAACCCTGTCTCGAAAAACAACAACAACAACAAAGACTGTAGTCAGAGAAAAGAAGGTCACGATAGCTTTTAGAAGCTTGAAACACTATACCCTACAGCACAAAACAGAATTCCCTCCAAAAAAATATGCTCAAAAATTTCAGTAATGCTAAGGTTAAGAAATGTTGATCAGATGCAGGGTATTGTTGAGAAAACTAATAAAACCATGCATCTATATTATTGCCATCTCATCCACTCTTCAGTAAACAGAGCCATGAGTACAAATTTAACTCAAGCATGTTTAGCTCAGCGGGGTACATGTAAATGTGTCCCTAAAACCGAACTTCTACCTGCTCAGCATGGTCTTTCTCCATGCAAAGTAGATGCTAAATGAAGCCAGCTCTGCTATAACCTCCCAGCTGCATGTTTTCTCTCCCTCCTGGGGATAAAAAAAGAAAATGTAAAGAACATTTGTTTAGAGTAGATAATATTATAATTTTTTTTTTTTTTACTATGACAGGAAGTCTTTAAACCTTTTTAAATTCACTTTACATCTGATTGCTGCCCCCCCTTTCCCTGTCCACCCCTCACACAGTCCCTTCCCTATCTCCCTTCCTCTTCTCCTCTGAGAGAGTGGAGGCGCTTCCCCCCCCCCCCCCCCCCCCCCGTATCCCTCCACCCTGGCACGTGAAGTCTCTGCAGGGCTACATGTATCCTCTCCCACTGAGGCCAGACAAGGCAGCCCAGTTAGGGGAACATATTCCACAGACAGGCTGCAGCTTTAGGGACAGGCCCTGCTCTTGTTGTTGGGGGACCCACATGAAGACCAAGATGAGTATCTGCTACATATATATAGGGACAATACAATTCTTAATAGCAGCCTTGTAAATTTCTGTATATCATGCTAGGTAACTGATTAATATAATAAAATAATAAACTTAAGAAAGCTTTGTTTTACTTTATTGAAGAACAGTAAACCCAAAGACTAAGGCATTTTGAGCTTTCAAGTGGAGACTTAGAACTATGATATTGCTAGATTCTACTACCAGGTGTTGCTGAGCAATTTACCCAATCTTCTTTTATTTTTCATATGTAAAATGGAATGATAAAAGAATTTACATGATTATTCTTGTGAGGAGAAACTAGTTAGTGTCTGTCAGACTCTTAGAATAGTGTCTGTCATAAGCATTTATCTTGCCTATGTCTTGCTCACACATAGGTGAAATTGAATGTCTGTTTTACTTATTCCCTCTGCCACTGTGTTGTGAACTGTTTTTAAAGGCAGGAACTGAATTGCTTTCTGCTTAAATTTTACTAACATGTATGTATTCAACATTACAATCATTGATATTTTAGTAAGTTCACACTGTGGCCAATTTTTATAAAATCCTTGAGCTAGGAATGGGTTTTTATTGTATTTTTATTTTTCTTGTGACAGGGTTTTTTTTAATGTGGCTAAGGCCTGAATCTCACTTTGTTAACTAGATGGCCTCAAACTGTCAAGTGCTGGGACCAGCTTTAGTTTTTTATATTTTTAATATTAAAAAATGGGAAGGTGAGAGACAGATTTTGGGTCCACAAGGCCTAATGTGCTTGGTATTATAATTATTTCTCAGAAATGTTTATACTATTATAATATATATAAATGTGTGTGTGTGTGTGTGTGTGTGTGTGTGTATAAATATATAAATGTTTATACTATTATAGTGTGGTAGTTTGCTAGTGAATGTTAGAATGAAAGATAGCTGTTAGATGAGAACTGGAGTTAGAAAAGAATGTACGTGGCTATTACTGACTAGAGAAGGAAGTCAGTTGTGACTACTGGTAATTACTTACAAGAGAAAAACAAAGGGAACAAAACACAGGGCAGTAACGCTGTAGAGTATCAAAGCCAGTGCAATCTAACATGACTTCCTAATTTGTAAATGGAGCTAGGAATGTTTTAGGGCCCTGTATCTTTCTGCTGTGTTTAAAAAGTTAGACTCAAGAATGATGTTGCTGGGCAGTGGTGGCGCATGCCTTTAATCCTGGCACTTGGGAGGCAGAGGCAGGCGAATTTCTGAGTTTGAGGCCAGCCTGGTCTACAGAGTGAGTTCCAGGACAGCCAGGGCTACACAGAGAAACCCTGTCTCGAAAAAAAAAAAAAAAAAGAATGATGTTGAGATTCAGAATAGCTAGTTTTTATAGTTTGCAAGGACAAAAAATTTCCAAGTACTGTTCCATGTTTTCAAGATTAATTTTTAAAAATGTTTTTAAATTGTGTGTGTGTGTGTGTGTGTGTGTGTGTGTGTGTGTAAATGTGAGTACATGTGCGTATGTGAGTGTGCCATGGCTCAGTTGTGGAGGTCAGAGGACATCCTCTGTGTAGGTCCTTACCTTTGACCTTGTTCACTGCTTTGTATTGCAGACCAGCTGGCCCTTGAGCTTCTAGGGATGTTGCTGTCTCTGCCTTCTATCTCTCTTTAGGAATATTGAAATTACAGACACACAAAACGTGTCAGCTTTGCAGGGGTTCTGAGATTTCTACTCAGGTCTTTATGCTTGTTTGGCAAGCACACTACCCATTGGACCACTTTTCTAGTTCTATGTTCTATATTTAAGATCAGCAAATGAAAAATAATTCTTTATGAGTATGGGTATTGCACATGAGTATGTCTGTCGCGTCCGCCTCGACCAGCAAGTAAGACACGACACGGTCGGATCCTGCTCGAACAGCTTTATTTCAGGAACGAAACTGAACTACGGGGACCCCGAGCAGCAGAAGCGAGCTGCTTATATATCCACCCTAGCAGGCTAGGTGGCGTGTTCTCTCAGGATAGGTTAGGCTGCCAATACCTCATTAGCATAAGCCTGCTCGGGAAGGGCTCAAGGCCGACACATGCGCAAAGAGCTTGTTTACTCAGGAAGCTGAGCTGACCTTGGAAAACCAGCGCCATCTTAGAATGGCGCCTAGAAATAAAAGGTACATCATCCTGGCCAATCACGGGTCGTGGCATGGTCCGAGCCCATAGGTCCAGAGCGGTCAGATGTAACCTCACACCACTGTCAGCACAGCCCCATGCCATACAAGGAGTTGTAACTGGCAAGGACAAGCCAAGGCTCACGGCCGCCTTAGGGGCGTGGCTAAACGGCTCTCCACAGTTCCCCCTTTTTTATTTAAATAGCGGCAACCAGCTTTTCCAAAGGAGTATATGCAGGGAGTCAGAACAATCCCTAGACCAGAGAGTCAAGCCCGTCTGGATGCACACGCAGCAAAAGCCAACTAAGGCCCAGGAGAAGCTGGTAGACTCCTGTAGGCGTGGCCCCTGTCTTAGGCGACACTCCGGCTGGGCCCTATAGACGATGGAAACACCTGCATTGCAGACTCCAGGAAGCAAAAGCACGCTAAACAGCCTGCGTTATCATGGCAGGTCAGGGTCAGAGGGACCGGCCAGTCTCCATGACATGGACGGCATGCGCCAACAGGGCAAGACGCCTCCTACGCTCTTAGGCTATATGGCATAGACAGCACGCACGAACCATGAAAGTCAGTAGATGACCCATGGACCCCGTAGACCTGTGACATAGGGTTCCCTCATCCAAACAGATTTGAACGTAATACACCAGGTGGCAGGCCAGAGGCGTTGGGAGACACTCTTGGCAAGACAGCGAAGGAAAGTAGAGGTCTGAGCCCTTGTGCAAGTGTTGAAGGCATTGTAATGGAGGCCGGCACTCCATACCCGCCTTTGTGCCTTTTTTTAGGGAGAGGCAATTTGGCACAAAACCTCTATGCACTCAGACATGCTTTCAGAGAATCTATCTCAAAAATTGAGAACATCTCTAGTCGAGACTCTTCGCTACAAAAAATTAAGGTGATGTCGTTCAAAACAGTCAGAATGTAGGAAATAATGTCTAGATGGTCATCATCGGGTCCAGAAAGTACTCCACTACATCTCCTTAAGGGAGGCCAGCCAAACAGCTGGGGAAGCACCTTCCTCTATGGCAGTCAGCGCCTGGTAAACCACAGCCTTATGCCTTGCATGGTCACGGCGCAAGCGACATAGGAACCAAAGGCAGAAACCACATCCCAGGAACTCCTGCCCATTCTTTAAAGAAGTTGAGGGCATCCTTGACCCAAGTGATGAGCCCCTCCAGAGTGACGGGATCCAGCTTTCCACAGAGTTGAATAGAATGTCTGATTAAATTGTGTCCATATCCCATAGACCAGGTTTATAGGACGAATGACTGTATCTAGCATGTTCCAGTCACATAAGGATGTATCAGAGCACACAGTCTCATTAGCATAACAAATTTTCCGGTGTGGTGCAAAGTCAGATTTCTGCTGTTTTACCATTTTACAAGGTGGAATGTTAGGTGGTGGTCTCCCAAGTCCTCTGGTAACGTTTTGAAAATCTGGATAATAAAAGTCAAGAGTCCAATGGATACCTGCTGTAACATTAGTATCCCCATCATCTTGCATAGTCACCTTTTCACATAAAGGCATAACATGATTAATCTGAAAACAAATAGGAAGTCCATCCAGCTTTCCTGAATAGTTGAAATAAGCATGGTGAGGTAATAAGTGACTGTCAGAAAAGTGTCCCATGAATTTAGTCTGATTATTACAAACAGGAATATCAACAGATTTTTCCCAAGTCACAGGATGTATGACAGGAGGATAAAGAGCATAAGCCCAATATACTTCAGCTCGACATCCCCGATGCAGCAACCCAAGTATGCTGATCAGCATTGCAAAGATTTGTAACAGCCTGTTGACACCCATCTCCCATTCTTGATTTAGGGATAATCGCATCATCTTTCTCCTCATCTGCCCCATTTTTGGTTTTGGCACGTTGGATACACCGTTCAGGAATCCACCTAGGAGACGTTTTGTCTGTAGAAAAAACACAAACATAACCACGACCCCAGACCACTACTGGATCAGGGCCACACCTAGTGACATCTACAGGATCTTTCCAATACACTAAGGGTTTGTTAACACTTCCTACACTCCGCTGACGGTCTGCAGCAGACAGACCAGCATTATCCAATGTGGAGAAATGTAAAACAAATAGAGAATGTGAAAATATAGAGGAAGGGGTATTCTTTTATTCCCCATATCCCATCTTTGTATTTTATTAATTTGAATTTTTAATAGATGAGAACATACATAAAATAATTTCTCCCCACGTAAAGCAGATGTAATAACATAGAGGAAAAAAGCATCTACTATTATAGGAACATAAGATAACTAATGAAAAGCTTGAACAATATACATGTTATCTGTTATAATATTAAGGGCCTTAGAAAACAGCAACATAGCTTGATATATGGCAAATCATTAAAAAGAAGCAATTTCAAGCAATTATAAACCATGATTCATATCTTGGCTATGAGTATCCCAATTAAAAGCCTAAATTTTTGCATTTTAAATAGTGGCTACAGCATATAGCTTAATTATTTGTATTGAAGCATGGGAACTCAAGAGAGTAACCATGTAATCTAATTATATATATTGTCTTTTATTAAACGAACTGTCTATCAACATAGTAAATACATCTTTTATGGGCTATATATATAAATTCATAAGAAATACAAGAGCATGCATAGAAGAAAGCTGTAACAAACTGATCATGTATTAGGCCAAATATCAGTATTTGTAATAATTAATTATATTATTATTTGGAATAAGATATATTTCATTAAGTTCTTCTTTAAGATACCTTTGTGATCTTAACTTATAATATTATATTAATATAGCAATAGCTTTAAAACAAGATGGTAAAACTTCTTATGGAAGTAAAGAAATATAAATCTATATTGATAATCTCTTGTATCAAAGGACTGTTATAGAACAGCCAACAACCAATTTATATATCTATTAATAACAGTTTTTTCTATTTCAAGTAAAATTATTTTTCCTTTATCAGCCAATTGTAGAAAGAAATTAGGGTTTGTATCTTTCTTGAGAACATTAAACAGAGACTAAATTCTTTGGTGGAGAGCTTAAAATAAGATCTTAGCCAATTAGCATCTCTAGAAACCTTTGAAAATAATTTAAAATAAGTAAACTATCTTTTTATACTTGAATTTTCTGTGTCACAATTTATTTAGGAATATAGCTGATGTATCAGGCATTGAAAAGATATTATCTTTAGATGTTTATTGGATCAACAAAGACTAATATGTTAAAGCTCGTTGTATGAGAGCAAAGGCTTGTATTAAAAGTCTCTTAGAGGGATCAACTAATAAGCCAATTGTGTAACGAAAGAAGGTGTTCATGTTTGATCCCAGAGTAAACTCTTATTGAGATCTCTTTTAAATATCTGGTTCTGAATGACTCTAACTTGAATTACCAGCTATAATTTAGTTTTCGTTACTAAAATTGTAGATTTGTAATCATACCCAATGATATAGAACAAATTTGCATTTTTTAATATCAATCAAGAATAAAATTAAATATACATTTGAGCAAATCATTCTTACCTTTTTAGCTGTAATTTAAGAGAAAAGTACTTATCAAACTGGGAGGCACCCTTATTGCAGAAAACTGTTGGCCTTGCAGAAACTGTTGGCCTCCTTCCCAGAGCCGCTTATGAAAGCAGTTGATACTTTTCAAGGTTGTATCTGCCACTGCTCTTCTTCCAGCCACAGAGCAGGGTAAATTATCAGTTTTTGCTGTGTAAATTGAAACTACTTCCCAAGCAAGTTTCAAAGTAAATTGAACAGGCAGTTTTCAAAACATGAGACATAGAACACAACCATTCATGCCAGACAAAACAAACATATGATACATTTATGGACAAATTGGTATACCAATGTCAGACAATAAACATAGAAAACAAAATTGAGAATCTCTCCTTGAGATAGCCAGAGAGATTAGGGCGTCCCCCAATCATCTCTTGCTTCTCTGGAGGGCTCTGTAATAAGCTTTTATTGTTTTTCTTTTTGTAAACATGCCAGAGAGCTGGCAACTTCTTTTTGGTAACATGCCAGAGAGCGAGCAACTTCTTTTCTTATACCCTCCTGCTTCTTTTATTTCAAGGTTCAACTTCGTATCTTTGTTAAAAATAATTTCTCTTTGCCCATTGCACTCCACCGTCCCGGCACCCTCCCTCAGCAAGGGAGTCCAGGCCGGTGGTGCGGAGGTAGGGACTCCCTCCTCCTTTAAGGGAAGCGGAGCTAAAAATCGGGTGAGATAGAGAATTTTCCATTTTACGTCTCTTTTTCTTTACTTTCACTTTTCGTTTGGTACAATTATCTCCTTCCGAGAACCTTAGAATCGTCCCAAAACAAAATAGCGACACACAAGCCAACCCACAACGGGTCTACAGTTAACATAATACTACTCTAACCAAAATTATATTACAATTTTTCCGGAAACTTAAACACCTAGGCCTTTTATATATATATATATAATCCTAGAGCTTCCTTTAGCTCTAGCCTAGAGCCTTAGCTCTAGCCGGTACCGCCGTCTCTTTCCGAGAACGTATTTTTTCTTAACTATTTACACCCTAGAGCCTTACCTTGCTCTAGCCTAGAGTCTTAGCTCTAGCCGGTACCGCCGTCCTGAGCTGTAGAGTCTCGAATCCACGAGGATGTTGTCCTCGGGTCCCCGTACGGGCCACCAGATGTCGCGTCCGCCTCGACCAGCAAGTAAGACACGACACGGTCGGATCCTGCTCGAACAGCTTTATTTCAGGAACGAAACTGAACTACGGGGACCCCGAGCAGCAGAAGCGAGCTGCTTATATATCCACCCTAGGCAGGCTAGGTGGCGTGTTCTCTCAGGATAGGTTAGGCTGCCAATACCTCATTAGCATAAGCCTGCTCGGGAAGGGCTCAAGGCCGACACATGCGCAAAGAGCTTGTTTACTCAGGAAGCTGAGCTGATCTTGGAAAACCAGCGCCATCTTAGAATGGCGCCTAGAAATAAAAGGTACATCATCCTGGCCAATCACGGGTCGTGGCATGGTCCGAGCCCATAGGTCCAGAGCGGTCAGATGTAACCTCATACCACTGTCAGCACAGCCCCATGCCATACAAGGAGTTGTAACTGGCAAGGACAAGCCAAGGCTCACGGCCGCCTTAGGGGCGTGGCTAAACGGCTCTCCACATATGTCTGTGCATCACATCTGTGCCTGGGACCAGTGGAAGCTAGAAGAGAGTGTCAGATCCCTAGGAACAGGAGTTTCATACAATTTTGAGTTACCATGGAGGTACTGGGAATTGAACTCAGGTCCTCTGGAGTAGCAGCTAGACCTCTTTGGTCCCCTAGTGTTCTCATCTATAAAACAATGAATGACTTCTTTATAGGGTTTTGTTAGTATTAAAAAGGTAATATTTAAGCATGTCTAGCATGGTATCTGGTACACCTAATGTTCAGTAAATGTTTGTCATATTAAAAACCAGACAGCAGTGTACTTTAGCTGCCTCCCTAGTTCTGGGATTAAAGGCATGTGCCACCACCTCCCGGCTTTAGGGTGATCTTAATAAAACTCTAGAGCCACAAAAACTTAGAATAAGAATAGGACATTACAATTTAAGCCTCACTCTCCCCTAGAAGGATTATTTTATTTTCTAGTACCTTTGACAGGTGTTTATATCTCAACTGGTGTTGGGGTTTTTTTGTTTTTTGTTTTTGTTTGTTTGTTTGTTTGTTTGTTTTTTTGGTCAAGACATTGTGATAGGTTTTCAGGGAACTTCTGAGTTGAATAAGGTTGTTCAGGCTAGGTTCCTGTAAGAAATGGCAGTGGCAATAGATCGTGAAGGATGGGATAGAATATGAATATTTACAGAATTTCTGATAACAGAAACCAGGTGGGACAAAGGTGAGGAGTAGTTCTGTTGCAGGAAGTCATGAATATGGATACTCCCATGAGACTGGATGAAGGAAGGTACAGGAATAATGAAGTGTTAGTTTCCTGCAGTGTGACTTTCTATATCCATCAAATGAATTATTAAATTTGTATCTGTGATATGATCAAATTTGCATCAGAAAATTATAGGAAAACAACCAGCAATAGAAGGAAACTTTTTTTCCCATGAACTTCAGATTGTTTTAAGTGTGTAATTTAGTATTTAAATCAGCTTAAAAATACTTTAAAAGTGGATTGGAACACAGGCACAGAACAAGTTGTAAAAATGACTAGGCAAATTAGGCAGAGTAATTTCTAAACAGGAAAAAGTGGTCCTGAAATTTAAATTTCAAATGCATTTGAAAAAGGACTTTTGAAGAAACTAATAGTAAGTCTTGGGAAATTAATCAGATTAGTACTAGTGTTATAGATTTAGATATGAAGAAAAAGTAAGAGATTCAGAGAACAGAATAAGAAGGCTTAAAATACTGTTTGTGTTCTAGAGAAGACAGTTGTCAATTATCATGTGTAGTGCACATCCTCTGAGAACCATCCACAGATAGGAAAAGGCATTCACTAGAGACAGTGGAAACCCAAGGATATTTATAACATGCTGGGAGAGAGCAGCTTTAATTTTATACAGCTAAACTTTTATAAAGATGAAATGTTACTTTTCGATAGATAAACTCATCTAAACTTATCTGAGTTGCTTATCACCATATCCTTTGCTAAAGGAGCTTCCAAGAAATATTTTTAAGATAGAAGGAAGCTGAACTCAGAGGGAAAGACTGAAGTACAAGAAGGGTGAACAAAAAAGAAGGAAATATATGAGTAACTATTAGTAAACCATAAACAACTTATTTTATATTAACAGAGCAGTTATCAACTTTCCAAAAATATTATGCTTCCATAGTCAACCATTGAAGACACAGTACAATAAGAATTTTTCAAGAGAAGCTGTAATCTTAGTTCTCTGTCAAGATTATTTTCATCTTACAAATGTCTCTGATATGATTTGAAATGAATATGTTTTTTTAAAATGTGTCTACCTGCAGGCTGCTGAGCAGATTTAAAATTGGAATAAGAAAATTTAAAATGAGTCTAATGGAACTATGTTAACTGACCATGCTCTTCAGTTATCAGTCTTAACTGTCAGTGTTTTTGCCATTTGAATCTGAAATTTACTAGTGAGAATACTTAGCTTTCATGTGCACTCATTAGAAGTCGATTCCAATGTATCATTTTTAAGAATATATGCTAATCCTGGAGAAACACAGACATAATAAAATGGAGCTTTCTGTTCTTCATATGGCCAAGGGCATTGCAGTCAGAATGTACATAATGTCCTTTATAGGTTTGGCTTCAGAAGAGGGGAAATTGCTAGAGAGGATCCGGTTTGCTTGCTTGTTTAACTGCTGAGCCCCTGATATTCTGTGAAAACAACATAAAGGATTTTATTAGGTTGTCTTTATTCAAAATCAGTGAGTCTTCTGCTCATATTCTAATCTATTTAAACAAACCTTTAATTGTGGACTTAAGTCTAATATGCTTTATTTAAACATTTGTTGCCTTTCCTAGAACCATTTTTTTTCATCCATGCACAAGTATTTTTGAGCCTCTCTCAGGTTCTACCACACATGTGAGATTGCTGTTAAGTAAATAAGACATAATATCCTGTGCTCAGCAAATTTTCCTTCTAGTGGTGAAAAGCAGAAACCAAATAAGTATAGAAATTTTAAAATAATGAGTTTTCAGGGAAAACAAGGTGAAGTGATAGATTAATTGAAAAGATTAAATATTAAGAGAAAGGCTTTCTGAGATGGTGACACACAGAGACAGAAATTGAGATAGCCAGAATCCAACTTGCTAGTTAGTCCTCACCTGAATGAACAGAAGTTGCAAAGGCCATTAGGAATGTTTAACTGAATGTGTCATACTTTCCATATGGTACTGTAAGTGCTGAGAGGGTGTGTGTGTGTGTGTGTATGAAAGTGATGGGGATTTTCATTTTATAATGATATAAAAACTATAACAGCTTTTCACAATTTAAATGCTTATCTTCCCTAACTCAGGGGTGAGTTATGATGAGGTTCTGTCATATGAGTTGAGGTCCTATCATAATCTTTATTTTATATTTGGCTCTATGATATGGAGAACTCAATGCCACATTAAAACTCTTGGTCTCAGATGTTTGATTCATTGGCTGTGTTATGTGGTCTATTCTTACTTATTTAGACAGTGGTACCACTGTATTGTAAAAGCAGTATTTATTAACTAGATCTTTACATAAGACAAAAGATAATACCAAAGAATGTTGTTGTTTTAGATATATAAGATAATATAAAAACAGTACCTATAGCCCCAAGTCATGTTAGAGAATTTAAACATAATAATTTCTTTAGAATAAACTATTTTATTGACTTGCTAATTATTTATATAGGTTTTCTACACAATTTTTTTTCATAATGAATTCTTTAAAAGATGTATGAAAACATTGTTTCTTGTTGAAACATTAGTATCTGTATATTCTTTCTGTGGAATTTTTACTCCTGGTTTCTATTTTGAGAGTAAAGCTGTAGAAGTCTCTGCCATAGTTTTTGTGGATTATGAAAACAATTGAGAAGCTATAATTACAATAGATGGGTTCTCTTAATGTCTTGTTGAGTCTGTTCCTCGGTGTTACCATAGGTAGTAAAATGTGATTGCATTGTAGAAGGCTTTTCTCTCTAAGGGAGATCAGTGATCCCTTTAAGGGTCATTGTGAATTTTTTGTTGTAATTGCAGAATGAGTGAGTTTGAATATGAAGGAAGAAGAGACTAAATAGGAGAGATGTTCTGGGGCTGCTCTTCTCTACGAAAGGTAATTCAGAAAGCATCTGTTGTGGCTGTTTTACCATTTTTATTTTGTTTAAAAGCAAACATAGTAGGCAGTTTTCCTTAGTTGATGAGCAAATGACATCAGTTTGACCATATTTATGATACTGAAAAATTATTGGTAAGAACTCAGTAAGGGCAGCATTTGGCAGCTATTCTTTTTGAAGTCATACAAAATGACACAAACTGAGGCCAAATAGATGGTTAGCATTATTCTAAGCAATCTAACCTTTCATTGGAAAATCTTACAGTATTTATCCATCTCCTTTAAACTTCAGGACTTTCATATGGTAACAAGTCTTTAAGCATAAACCAAAATTGTCCTTTCTTGTCTAAGTCTTCTCTGTTTTGAATCTTTCTTGTAGATCTGTATTAAACCAAGTTTTTGGACCACAACAGATTTGTCTTAAGTCTTTGTTCTTTTGAGAGTTTCTTTCTTTGTAACAAGGTTATAGAACTGATTGAGTAGGATTTTACTCATTTACTTATATGGATTTGATTAATAAGGTAAAAAATATTTAGCCAGACACTGGAAGCCAACCAAATATAATAAGAAATTAAACAGTTCCGCTAAAAATCTTTTAATCAAAAAAATAGAAATTTATAAACATTTCATGTGTTTACTTAAAAAAAATAGAAATACTCCACCAACAGTTAGATAATGAAAATATGGTATATATACATAGTAGAATTCTACTCAGTTGTAAAGCAAAATGAAATTGCATAAAAAGGGTTAGATCTGAAAAGTATATTAAATGAAGTAACCCAGACTCAGACAAAAATTACATATTCTCTCTTATTTGAAGTTCCTAACTTTAAATATTTGTTTGTATAGAAAGAAAGGAATATAAGAGTGGCCATAAGCCATGAAACTAGATAGGAGGCTGTCTCAGGTAGGGCTTTACTGCTGTGAGCAGACACCATGACCAAGGCAACTCTTAGAAGGACAGCATTTGATTGGGCCTGGCTTACAGGTCCATTATCATCAAGACAGGAACATGGCAGCATCCAGGCAGGCATGGTGCATGAGGAGCTGAGAGTTCAACTTCTTCATTTGGAGGCTGCTAGGAAAATACTGACTTCCAGGCAGCTAGGACAAGGATATTAAATATTAAAGCCCATGCCCACAGTGACACACCAACTCTAACAAGGCTACACTTCCTAATAGTGCCACTCCCTGGGCCAAGCATATTCAAACCACCACACAGGCCACAAGGTGGGAAGAAGTGCTGAGCAAAGGGGATAGGACAAAAGACACAAGTGACAGGAAAGCCAGTGGGAAGGAGGCTACTGGAGATGGAAGGGCCAGAAGAGGAGGAGATGAGAGAGAAGAGAAACAGCACAGTTTTTTCGAAAACATATCATAATGAAACCTGATATTTTATAGGCTAATAAATCTTTTTCAAAAACAGAAATATAGGCCTGTGAAGACAGCATATCAAGTGAAGACGGTTGATAACATAGGCTGAAATGGCTCACTTGTGAGGCTGTTAGACTGAAGAGCATTCTGAATCCATTTCTTATTGATTCTTTATTGCTGTCTTTGATGACCTAGGTAGGGTTCATTCTTTCACAGTTCTTTTTCCACAAGAATGGAGTAAATGCTGACAGTACTGACAGTATGTTAAGAGTAGAAATCAGAGTTAAATTGATTCCTTAGGAAAACATTCCTTGAATAAGGTTCACCTGTGATACAACTAACCCAGTTTTAAAAAACAACATGGCAAGCAAAAGAAAGGAAACAAGTATGTAATTTTTTTTCTTTCTCCTGTTGTCTGACTTCTATGTTAAGTCACCTGCCTGAGGCTCGATTTATGTAGCTCAGGGAACCACTTACCTAGTGTCATATGAGACCTTAGTTTCTGTCCCCAGTGGCATCCTTCCTCAAACAAAAAGTATGTATGCATATACGACCTAAGTAAATTTCATTGTAACACTTACAAATAGATTCTAGATAATCCTGATAATAAACACTTCCTTTGAATGTTTTTGTCTTTCTGATTTGTTTTGTTTTTCCTCATAAATTGTGATCAATCTTTAGATTTACTTAAAGTTGTTAATTGTCATGTTGGAGTTTAACCCAAGGCTTGTGCATATTAGGCAAGTGCTTTATTATTGAGCATGCATATATCTTTAGTCCCCCAAATTTTTAAAATACATTTTATGGGATAGTACTGAAAGCACTTAGCAATTTATTTTTTAATGATGAGCTTCAGAAAATGACCTGGTTGGTGTTTTAATTAGGGTTACTCTTGGTGTAAACACCATGACCAAAAGCAAGTTGGGGAAGAAAGGGGCTTACCCTTCCACATCATGGTCCATCACTGAAGGAAGTCAGGGCAGGAACTCAAACGAGATAGGAGCTGATACAGAAGTGGCTTGTTCATCATGGTTTTCCCAGTCATTTTTATAGAACCCAGGAATGAGACCACCCACAATGGGTCAGGCCCCCCCCCCCATCAATCATTAAATAAGAAAATGACCTTCAGCTGGATGTTATGGAGGCTTTTCTCAACTGAGGTTGCCTCCTTTCTAAGCCTGTGTCAAGTTGACCTAAAACTAGCTAGCACAGCTTGGTTGAGTTTTTCACAATATCTGATGTGTTTGAGCTACTTAGAGGCTTTTGTCCATTAATTATTTTAGTATGTCTATGATAGCTTTCATGCTGCTAGCCTAGCTGTTCTTTGAAGCTTTTTTTACATATGGAAATATGAAAAAAAAAAGTTTGTAGTGCATCAGGAGAGTGTCTAATAAGTTAGCTACTAAAGAAATGCATACTTTTATGTTTTTAAAGAATTTAATAGTGAAGGATGTTAAAATTTGTGGCTCAAACTTTATACTCATCCTCATATAAACATTTTCTGTCTTGGGAAGTTTATTTTTATAAAAGGATAGATGGTTGGGTTTTCTGCCCTGTTTGTGAAGACCTAGATGGTTGGAAGTGAGTTATGAATGACAGTGAGTGAAGTAGCCTATGTTCAAGACTCTCCTTTCCTTGAATAATAGATAGACTCTTGGTTATTCCCTGATAATTATGCATATATAAGAAACAAGTATGCCCAGCTTGATACTCTGCATGTATTTTAGACAAGAAAGATACTAGCCAACAGACTCCTTTTAAAAGGCTAGTAAGTTCTTTACATTTTATTCTTTTACTATCACTCACATTCTAATGACTAGAATAAATCCCTGCATTTATTTCACACATCTGTCTCTGAAGTTTGACGCTGTAAATCAATGATGTTCACACTTTACTGTGTATGAGAATCTTTTAGAAAACTGATTTCAGAACATATTTCTGGAACCTTCACCCTTAGAATTTCTGATTTAGTAGATCTGATGTAGGACCCAGGAATTTATATTTCTAAGTTCCCAGATGGTGTTGATAATAGTGCTGGCCCAGCCACTATCTCTAAGACTACAAACATTTTAATAAGACCAAAGAACAGCCATAGCACGTTAGTTTAAGGAAATGAGGCACACTGTTTAATTCAAAACTTTAAAAAACTGTTAGTCTTTCTGGATACTGTTGACTACATTAAGGAAGGACCACCCACCCACCCCACCCCTCAATAAATAATGACTTAATTTTTTTTTTTCACTTTTCAACTTCTTGAGTCAAAATATTTTTCCTAAATTTGATGATTGACTTCTTCTAAATTAATAGACACACTAGTCCCTGTTGTTAGACTGGAAGTCAATTTTAAGATTCGTAGAAATTAATACCTTATTTTACTTAAAATTTCAAGCAAAGATAGATTTTTAAAAAATAATTTTGTATTTATTCTTTACTAAGATACCACAATTGCTTGAACAATTGGGACTTTTTAAACCAGTCTGAGGTCAGTACAACCTTTGGTGCGCCATTCCCAGCTGTGTCTGTTGCTATGGAAACTCAGCAGGGACTAGCAGTGTTACAGTTATAAGGACCACACCTGGCTTATTTGCATCCAATTTAAATTGAGAAAAATTTGTAAAAGAATAAAAGGTCTCTCCTGTGCCCGTGGACAGCCGGAAAGAGCTTGTCAGTTTGTAGCCTTCAGGGTGAGTGAGGCTTGTAGTGAACGTGTTGAAGCTCGCGTTTGTCCTGTGAGTTCATGGGTGTCAGTGTTTTGCTACCCTTGTTGTTTAAAGTGATTTACTATTTTTTGTTTAGGATTTTATCTTTGGTTTATACTTTTTAAAATTTAAAGTATCTTCCATTTTCATAGAGAATTGAAAGTAGAAGGAATCATAGATTTTCAAAAAGAAAAATCAAATTTCTCATTTGTGCTCACTCTATAATAACATTTTAGTGAGTTCTTGCCATTACACAAGTTTACAGGGGATCATAAGCTGATCTCTCTCTTTTAGCATTAAACAACAAACACCAAAACCAAATTCTCTCTCACACACGCCATTCTCACTAAATGACCAAAATTCCAATTAAGTTTTAGACTTAAAAAAACTAGAGAACTACTTATTTTTATGAGTTTCCAGCCACACTTAGAGAATTCTTATACCTGACTAGGAGAACAGTACAGGAGAAAACTCTGGACAACATTTCTAAAGAGTTTGATAATTAAATCCAGTGTTAATGATTCAAGCTTGAGGCTCTTACCACATTGCTCAGTTTTAGTGTAGCCCAAATTCTTTATTTTTAGTTTCATTGGTTTTCATAACTGTTCGTACCTTGGCCTTCTCCAAGTCATCATGTAGCTACCTTGGTAGTTTGAGGCATTGTTTACATAGTGGGAACATTACCTGGCTATAGAGATTTTAAAAGAAGCAAATGAGATGATTCATCTTAAAATATTCTGATATATATATATATATATATATATAATACATACATACAATACATACACACACACACATATACATACACACACACACACACATATAACTGTCAAACATATTCTAGACAGATAGACAACTAAAGTAGCCATATTGTTTTTCAAAATAGTAACAAAATACCTGATAGAAGCAATGTTAGCAAAGAAAGTTGTGTTTTAGTTCACAGTCTAAGTATATCATGATGAACAGTTAGCTCTAACTATAGATAGAGTATGTGAGATCATGCATCACACTATGTCCAAAGAAAGGGGGAACTGCTACCTGCTTAGTTCGCTTTCTTTTTTCCTTCCTATTGAGTCCATGATCCTATTCTATGAGATAATGCCACCCATATTCAAGGTGGGTCTTCTCAGTTAAATTAGTCTGAAAGCATCTTCATAGATATGCTCAGAGGTACATATGTTTCCTAGGTAACTATAAGTCCAGTCAAATTGATAATAAAAAAATAACTATCATGTAGTAGCATACTTAATGGAATGTATCTCAGTAATTTTGATTGAACATTCTAAGCTACAAAATAAAGAAGATAGTTTGAACTAATTACATATTTGACTTTTAAATTCCTTTAAAATAAAAATGTGTGTATGTGTCTGTAGTGTATTTATAAGTGCATGTTGTGTATGTCCATGCATATTCCTGCCTATGGAGGCCAGAGGATGATGTTGGGTATCTTCCTCAATCACTTTCCCCCTCATGTTTTGTAACAGTGTCTCACTAATTTGTTACCAGCCAGTGAGTTCAGGAATTCACCTGTTTTCACCCACCCAGGTCACAAGTGGAGTTACTTTTT
This sequence comes from Mastomys natalensis, assembly GCA_021653895.1. Taxonomy (NCBI): domain Eukaryota; kingdom Metazoa; phylum Chordata; class Mammalia; order Rodentia; family Muridae; genus Mastomys; species Mastomys natalensis. The sequence continues at coordinate 631,849 of JAJTUV010000489.1, read as the reverse complement.
TATGTTTATTTTTTGCTTTTTTATGTGGGCACTGGCAGTCTGAATTCAGCTGCCACACTTTTGATTTTGTGTGCACCATTATACTGGACTTATTCAGAACTTCATGAACTAGGAATATAACCTTCAAATTACTTGGATGAGAACACTAGGTTGGTTATGTAAACATATAGTTAAACTAATTACAAAAGACCTTGACATTAGAATATATGGCAAGTGAAAGTCAGTGCCTGTACTGTTTGAGGCTGTTGGCACTCTCTGCTGATCAAGATTTTTGAGACTTAAAGACAGTATAATAGTCAACCAGCAGTGCTGAAATACCACACTATGTGTGCCAAGTGTTGACCTTTCCCATTTTCTCAGTATAAAATGTGATCTTCTTTTTTTTAAAGACTATTTAAAATTAATAATAAAAAAAAACTTACATTGACCTATTTGTATCATTTCTTAAACAGTTTGATGTTTGCAATTTGGGAGAGGTGAATGCTAAAATTGAAAATGAATTTTGGGTTTTGGTTAGGAGAATACACTTATTAAAGAAAGTCTTTAGGCAATTTTTTCCAGCTTCATGATAGTAAAACACCTTAAAATACATGCTCCAAAGACTTTCTCTTGAACTCCATGTTCTTCAGTAAGGTCAGATTGTAAAATTTGTTTTGTAAAGGAGGAAATGGGCATAAGAGAGATGCCTACCTTTAAAAGAGCTAATATGCCCTGGTGACTAGTCTAGAGTTCCCTTTTGTATGTGACTTTATCCCCTTAAAGTGTTAGTTATTTTATACAGCTTACTCAGTTTTTCCTTTTTCTCTTTTTGTATTCTTAGACTGGAAAAGTAAGAAGAGCTTTCCTGCCTTTTTAATTACCAAACTACTCTCAATTTTCAGTGAAACAATTCAAAGAAAGAATGCAGTCTTTCTATACCTGGTAAATATTTTCTGCTAAGTAAAACTATTCATTTAATAGCCACTGATAAACCCAGGTGTTATGGTGATTGCCTTTTATTTTATGGATTGATTATTAAAATGACTTATCAAATACATAATTTTCATTTTAGTTCTGAAGTCTGTTGAAGATTTATTGATGTTTTGGAATGATACTTGGGATGCCTGTGACCTAGCAAGCAATGGAGGAGAGTCACGTTAGCTCTAGTGTTTAGTATATCATCTGTATTTTATTATAATAAACAGTAGCAGTAATCCTTAATGGTAGCTTAGTAGAAGCACTTTGTGACTAATAGTTTTATAAAATAAATCTAATGAGTAAAATATTATTTAACATTCATTTAAACAGTGATCTAAGATTAGAGATAATAACTAACTTGTTTAAAGAAATTCAGCTAAGTAGTAGAGAACTGAAACAGACTCCAGATCAGAATCTGTTATTGTTTCTTTTTTTATTTTTATGATTTTTTTTACTTTTTCAATTTTCTTGAATATGAAATAATATGTCTAAAAAATAAAAAAATTTATAGTAACATTTCATGTGGGTTTTTTCTTTTGTTATAATTTAGAGTATATAGGAATAGAGAAGACACTAGTTTCATGTGCTCCTTGTAAAATACTTCACCTATACTAACAACACTGTTGGCAGCTCTTTGCTATCTGGTGTGTGTATGTATATGTGTGTGTGTGTGTGTTATTTTTTTTTAAAACTTACTTACAAACTTTTGATAGTATTATTGTGCCTGTTTACTAACAACATTTCTACTATACATAAAAAGTGTAAGATTAGAGGAAGTAGGGAGAAGGAAGAGAACATATATAAATTATTTGGTCCTTTTTACAAGTTACAGTCTTCATCAGTGTTTGGTAACTCTAAATATTTGTTGATCGTTGTAATACTCTGAAATGTATCTTCCTGGGATTGCCATAGAGTGCACACAGGGACAGAGAGATATCTTTGTCTTTGTTTATAGTTTAAGTCTCTGGAGAAAATATTATTTCAGGATTAAAACATGGAGAAAAGAAAAAGGAAAGTACCTTGTTCTTCAATGATGTGTTTCATTAGTTCTAGCAATCTTAAGATGTTTTACCATGTACAACAAACATGCTTTCTGGATTATGATTAAAGCCTATCAGAAGACAGAAATATCCATGAATATCCACTTTTATTCTTTTCATGCATTAGGAGAATTTTGACAATAGCATTTATTGAATGTTTATCAAGAGATTATAATAATACCCAAATTATTTTTATAAACTCTGGTTATTTTAAAATAACATTCTCACTTTAGGAACACCCTTGGATACAATCCCCCTTTCTTCCATGGGCAAGCTTAAGCTCACAAGCCATATTACTTCCTAAGGACACCACAATGGAATACCACAGCTGCAGGATCTTAAGCAGCAGGAACTTACCGCTTCATAGCTCTAGGGCAGTGGCTCTCAACCTTCCTGACTCATGTTGTGGTGACCTCCTCCACCATAAAATTATTTTTGATGCTACTTTGTAACTAATTTTGCTACTGTTATGAATTATAATGTAAATACTTTTTGGAAATAGAAGTTTGCCAAAGGGGTCACGACCCACAGGTTGAGAACCGTTTTTCCAGAGGCTGTCAGTCCAACATAAGCTGCTAGCAGGATTGGTTTCTTCTGAGGGCTGTGAGAAAGACTCTATCCGTGTTTCTTACCTTCCTTCTGTGTTGTCTCTGTTCAGATTTCCCCTTTTTATAAGGACAGAAACACTAATGACTTCCTCTTATTTGGGTGGTTTTAGTACAGTACTAAGTTCATCCATTCTCTACCGCCGAACTACCTCCCTAACCCAATCATTTCATCTTAATATCATTTTTGAAAGCCCAATTTCTAAAATTAGGTCATGTTTGCTTGGCAGAAATATGATCATTCCATAGCAGATAGTAAGTCTTTCATTCAGCATTTTCTTCCCCACCCCTACCTGTGGTCCCCATTTTAAACAGTTTTATTTAAGGCATTGGGTTTCCACTTTGGATACAGTGCTTATAACATGCAATGTTATTTCTTCTCCCTGTGTTCTATAGTAAAGTATGGAGGGTACCCAAAAACTTACTGTAATAGCTCCAACTTTAAAACTGCCACAGAACTTGCTAAATTTGGGTCCTTTATATCTTTTTCTGTGGAACGCTACGTCTCTTTTTGGACCGACTTAACTTTTTTTCGGTGATGGGCCCTGAAGAAGTGCCACAGAGGGAGAAGCTCCCCAACGTGGGAAGCCCCCAAGCATTCCTTCTAGCATGCAGCTAACCCTCCGTTACAGTTTGGACATGATGGGGCAGTGGTGAGTTACACACTTCCTTCTGGTGTTCAGCTGCTGCTTTCTCTGCAGTCTGATTCTTGTCTAGCTGACTGATGATTTCATTGTATTTGTCTAGAATCTTTTGTTTGTACTGATCATTGATCTTTCTTGGAAGAGTCTTATTGTCAACTTTTGCTGTCATATTGAAAGCATAGAATTCCAGTAAATTCTTTGGTAATACTTTATTTCTCTCCTTCTCTTCAAGCTTTACGTCCAAGCTTCCTGGACCATTCACACATTACTTTTTCTTACTCAAGAGGCCCTTTTGATTGGTGATGATGATCTTGTACTCCTTTGTGCTCTTGTCTACATTAGAAACATTGAGGGTGTCAGTGGCATCAGTGTCAAAAGCAATGTCAGACTTTCTCAGGGTACAGAAGGTAGGCTTTTGAGTTCAAATTTTCCATGTAGGCTGTTGTTGGTCATGGCTCTATAAGCATACTCGCATGTTGTAAGAGCGAGTAGTGAAGATCTGTGTCTGGTTGACAGGAATAATAATATGCTTGATGAGGACAGTCATGACTCTACCAGTAGTTTCAGTACTAAGGAGAAGAGGAGTGACATCCAAGAGGAGCAAACTCTGAACATTCTCAGGCTTGTCTACAGATAGAGTTGTCTCCAGGTGCCACCCGGACAACTCTACTGTAAGCAGTAGCTTCATCAGGGCTAATGCTCAAATTCAGGTCTTTTCCATTGAAGAAATCTCATAGAAGCTTCTGAATCCTGGGGATTCTGGTAGAACCATCCACCAGGACTATATCATGGGTCTATGACTTATCTAGTTTGGCATCTCAAGGGGGCTTTTCTACAGAGTCCAGAGTGCCACAGATAGGTCAGCATTCAATTCTTCAAATTGAGCAAAGGTAATGAATGGTAAGGGTAGTGGAGTTAATGAAGTTGATTCCTCAAGAAAATCAATCTCATTCCCAGGTGCTGGAGTATATGCCTATTTTTTAGCAGTACAGACATCAGACAGCTCTCTTGTTTTCACTGATGTTCTTGTGCTTGCATTTAGACAAAGCAATTAAATGGTTAACAGTTTTTGGTGTTCTCTACCCAAGTGAGTGCTTCTAGCTGTAAATTAGACCTCAAAAGTAAGGACTGACATATGAAAAATATCACCTCCTAAATAAAAACTCAGCACATTTCTTTCAACTCCAGCCTTCCTATCTAAGCCATAGCATTAGTGGTAGTAGTTGTTTAGTTGATAATTCTAAGTACATTGAGCCCAACATCTACATCTTTTGTTGCCTACCTCTGAGAGTAATAGAAGTAAGCTGGCAATGTGATCATAGCATTGGTAACAGTCTTTCCAACATTGGCTTCTCCAATTTTCTTCATTGTCAGAATCATAGAGCACACCTCCTCTAGGCAGAAAGATTTTTGTCTCCCCTTTGTGTTCTACTTGGACATTGGACCTGTGTGCACCATTCACCACCATAAAGGACCAGACTGAACAACAGCTTCGTTAAACCTACACCCAATCAGACATTTGGGTTTTTTGTTTGGTTGGTTTGGTTCCGTTTGTTTGTTTTAATGAAAACAAAACTGTGTTTGTTGGGGTTCTTCACAATCCAATCGATTCTTCACAGCATCCTAGATTCATCACTGTGTCAGTGATTCAGTAACCATGGTCAGTGGCAATTCCACTTTTCCATGCTTGAAGACATAGGAGAGTAGGCAATGCTAAGATCAGTGCCACCTCAGGTCCTTTAGATATGTTTGCTTGCATGTTGGTCCAGCTGTGCTGACAATGAGGCCATACAACCCTGAAAATTGCTGGTGTAATCAATGAGTCAGTTTCATAAACAGGACAGTTTGAGATAGCACATTGTAATGCCAATAAATAGTATTTTTTAAATAATGTGACAGTACATCTAAAATACAAATTTATAATTAATTTTCTAATACTGTCTTATGTCTTTGGAGATTTTATTTAAAATTAACTGAGTTTCTAACATATTATAATAGACTTTGGAGTTATATTATGTTTTCAGAAAATCTTTCTTCAGGCAATAAATGATGGCACAAAAGCTGAGACTCACACTTAGGTCTGAGCTTAACTATGAACTTCGATTAATAAAATCAGAGGGTCCAATGTGCACTTCTCTTTCACGATATACTGAAAAGTCCATCAGAATGTGGTATAAGTGATTGTAAGTAATCAGTCTTTCTTCATAACTCTAGACTTTCATTACCATCGTGTTCCTATGATTAGGCATTTTTGAGAGTTTGGAAAAGCAAAGCTACATTGGCATAAAAAACTGCCAGTGTATGACAGTACTCATGAAGTTTTAGTAATAACAGATACATTCCATTCATTATTGTTGCTTTAGTTTATGGGATGGGTATTTTGTTTGCATGTATGTGTGTGCACCTTGCTTTGTGCCTGAAGAATCACAGGACAGTGTTGGGTCCCCTGAGCTGGGGTTATGGATGGTTGTGAATCATCATGTGGGTTCTGGGAATTGAGCCTGGATCCTCTGGAAGAGCAGCCAGTGCTCTTACCCACTGACCCATCTCTCCAGCCCCTCATTCATTGTCATTTTTATTTAGTTTGTCTAAATTAGGCAAAATTTGGTGGGGAATCTTTAAGTCTGCATCTATCTTTTTCACCTTCTTTTCTTTCCTTCCTAGTACAGGACTTTGTTTATATTAGGTAAGCATTCTGCCATTGAGTTTTTCTTGAAGTTTAAAACATTTCAACTAGTTTCTTTGGTGCTCTAGAATCTTTTTAGATGGTAGTGACTAAAAAAACTAATGTCTGATGTCATATGTCTTCATTGCTATTCCAAATGCCTAAAAAAGACAGCAACAGAGGGAAGGAGAGAGTATTAAAGTTATGCTTATTTTTATATACATATTTTAAGATTTATTTTTATGTGTATGAGTGGTTTTTCCTGCATTATATGTGTGCACCATGTGCATGTCTGGTACCTGTGAAGGCCAGAAAAGGGCACTGGATCCCCAGAAACTGGAGTTACAGGTGGTTGTAAGCTACTGTGTGAGTGCTGGGAACTGAACCTGGGTCTTACACAAGATGAACAATTCTTCTAGACTCTAATTCTAATATAGTATTTTATAGTTTATTTTGTTTTGTTCCTTTGTTTACAGGATTTAAATTCTCTTTTCAACAATGATAAACCTAGCTCAGTTTATTTATTAGATTTAACTTTCCTTATGTAACCAGTTTTCTGATACCGACCTTGCTCTTGGGCTGAATTATGAAAGGCAGACAGAGAGATAGAGATATAATTATTTTTGTGACAAATGTTAAACTGGTCAGATGGGCTCTACCTTTGCTTCATTTGGTTCTTCTACTGTTTTTAATTTGAAAAAAGAAGTTGGGTTCTTGGTGGAAGCTAGTGATGGTTTCCCTAGAACATGAACAGTTGGCCATAAATGAATTAGGAAGAATACAACATAACCTTACTTCACTCACACCAAAGGTTATTTAAAACATAAATTATAATTTGGTTATTATTGCCAGTTTTGATGACACTTAAACTAGACTAAAACTTTGCTCTTAAGCATAAAGTTATTTTGTGCTGGAGGTAAATTTTAAATCATGAAAGTTGTTCTCCGAGAGAAAAGATTAGAAACTAAGCATTGTTATTAGTTTCTTTTCTATTTTCATGAATACAGTACCCTGAATTGGGAGGAGGTGGATACAATCCATCTCTGGCAAGGTGGGTATGATGTCAGGAACTTGAGGTCGCCCAGAAGTCAGGAAGCAGAGCAAGAACAAGATGTAGGGGTTGATATAAAACCTGGACGCCTTCCCCACTGACACTTCTAGCAAAGCCCCACCCTTCTAAATGTTTCATAGCCTTTCCACATACTGCCACCAACTGGAGACGAAATCACATTCAAACTCCAAAAACACTACACCTCCTAATCCTTCCCAAACTGTTTCACTAAATGGGGATTAAACACTCAAACATATAAGCTCATTCTCATTGAAACCACCACAGGCATAATTTTGAAATGTATAATTTGAATGTTACCTTTTTCAGCTCCATGTTAGGCTACCATATAATAAATTTCCTGTCCTTTCCATAAATCTGTTTCCCCCATCTCATATCTCCAGTTCAGCTCACCTAGAAAAGAATTGTTAATTAATTATTGAAGTATTTATTGGCCTCTTCTGTAAGGGTATCTATAGGACACTAATCAAATCCTAACCCAGGTTTAAAAGAAGGAGATATGATTGAATTAACTCATGCTGATCTTACAGATTTTTTAAGGTATTCTTTTTTGGTTTAGTTTTAAACTTAAGAGTTCTTTGTTGATATTTCAGAGGACCAAATAGTATGCACATTTAACTCTGTGATAGAACGTATCTGACCTTTTCTTTTGGATATAAATGGTCCATAGTTGGGGAGTATAAAGGAAGGATGTTGCCTCTCACTCTTTGCGACGATTGGTAGAAGTCTGAATATTCTTAAGAGTATTAAACCTGTTGTTTAAAGTGTTTATTTCAAGAATGACCAAAAGGGCTGCTGTTTTATTGCCCAGTCACCTGCCTAGTTGACATTTGTAGCAGAAGGGAATAAGGTCCAAGCTGATGAGCTATGACCTTCCTTCTCGACAGAGGCAGCTTGGGACTATCTTGGCCTAAGGCAAATGGTACTAACACTGCTTAGGTAGAGCCAACAATGATTGCTTGTCTGTAGCTCCAGGTCTTACTTGCTTGAATAGAAAACACCAAATTAGCAAAGAAAAAGGTATCTTAAAGATGTTATTGTATAGAAATTTTTTAAAAGGCAAATTACAGAGGTATTACAGAAGGGAAAACAAAATTTTTGTGAATGCAGAAGAGGAGGGAATGAACTATTTTATTAATACAGAGTGTATTCTAGTCAAGTAAGTACTTCACATAAGTGTGTCATGGGAAATGGAGAAGTAGGTTTTGGTCCATTTCATCATTGCTTCTCATGTTTCCCACCAAGTAGAAATTGTCCAGTTCAACACATTGTGCTTAAATATTCATTTGGAATTAGCATCCCATTCTATATTCTTGCTTTTTTTAAATACAAAGTGTATTATAAAATCGATATTTTTAAAGATATGCTGTTTATCTGATGACTCCATCTTCTTGTGGCATCTGTAGTCTCTTATTTCTGTTTCTGCTCCAGGTCAAACTTTCTACTCTTGATCCATTGTACCTGAGAAATTTTTAGACAACCATAGGTATATAAATGCATAAAATAGTTGTGAAAGTGAAATATTGACTGATAATAAATCATAATGTTACTTTAGAATATTTTCTTGGTATGTATATTTTACCATGTAATTTTACATGTAAATTTTAATTTACATTTAATTTTAGTCTAAAATTAAAGACTAATATAAATTTGTATACTAATAAGATGAACCTGCTTATTTATTTTACATAAACATCTTGGCTGAATATTTGATACTGCCAAGGATAGTGCCTTTTTAACAACATTTAGGGTTGATTGATATTTTTATTTTCCCAGTCATCAGTGTTGAGAATACCACTTCACACTTTCATATCATGGAAAATGGCAGAAGTAAGTTAGGCCCATTTTAGCTATTACTAGAAATAATGTCCTAATGCCAAGCTAAAATTCATTTAATAATTTTTTAATGAAATTCATATTATCAAGCCACATAGTTGTTCTTAAAATCAAAAATTTCTTAATACAATCCAAGATACAGTTTTTTTTTAATGTGTATGTGTGTGTGCTTACATACATTTATATACACCATGTATGTACAGGTGTACATACATGAGAAAAACAGAAGAGGACATTTGACCCTCTGGAACTGGATTTATAGATAATTTTGAGCCACATGATACAGGTTCTTGAAACAGAACCTGGCTCCTTTGCTAGAGCAGCATGTGCTATTAACTGCTAAGCCATCTCTCTAGCCCCAAAGATTTGATATGTATGTACTGATAATGGTAGGAAAATACCAAGTCCTATATGTCTCTATAAGAGTAGAAAACCTTGTAAGGACAGTTATTGTACTGCACAGTAATGTTGAGTCTGAACTGAGGTGCCTGAAGCAGCGTTGCCTGGCACTGGGAAGTATGGCAGCATATGCAGCGCAGAAGGTTCATATTGTATGTTCAGAACCAAGGCTGCATGCAGGAAGGTGTGTGGTATAACACTGGACAAATACCGACTGTAACACCCTGTTTATTACACGTATATTTATTACACACATCTTTATTTCATATTTTAAAAATCAGAAATTAGAATGCTCGAAGATAAATACAAGTAAAACCATGTTGTTAATGAGAGGGTACCCTACTTTCAGCTACTGTATTGTTTGTGTGTACTTTAAACATGATGTCTTTGCTACCGATTATTAGTTTCCTTCATCAATACTAAAACAAGCCATTTTAGTTTCTGCTTTACTCTCTTTCCCCCTCTCCCTCTCCCTCCTTCCTCCCCATCCTCTAGTTCCCTGAAAGTGTAACTCAGCCTTAAGGTGTGTAGGTCTTAGAAGAACTTGGCTCTTGATGTCAGTAAAATCTGGTTTGAAATCCTGACCCCAAATTATTAATATGCCATTGAGTAGAAGGTGCTTTAGTTTTCTGTGCTTTGGTTTCTTTATTCCTAAGAACTTAATAATGTTTGTATAAGTTTCCAGGATTCTTTATAATGATAGCTAAAATGTTATAACTTAGTTTCAAACTTTAGTAATCATGTTTAATAAGGCTATATGTACAGAACGTCTTTCTCTCACACACACAGAGGTCCATTAAGTGGTATTGCTTGAAAATACTTATTCTGCAGTTACATGGCCCATTTGGGGATGATGCTATTCTAAGTAACAAACTATCTTCCTCTTGAGTTTGATTTTGATGGGAGCATGTTGCATAATAGGTAGCAGTCAGCTAATCTGCTCTGTTAATTTGGTAGTATAAAAAGATTCATATATAATGAATATCTGCTCTCAAAGATGCTTTTGTACATTCTCCCCTGCTTCTGCATTTATGCAGTTGTCATGTTTTAAGTAGGACTTTCTCCTGACAGTGTGTGTTAATAACTGGAAAATTCCCTATCAGTAGACTAGCACCATCTTGACAAGCCTGTGTTCTGCTCCTACCTTGCTAATTGTTTCCTTGGGATTATTTGGATTGTGTAGAAAGCCTTTTGCAAATCCTCTTATTACTGAAGTCATTGTTGCCAGCAGGAATAAGATTAAAGGTGCTTAAGTCTGTAGAGTTGTTTCTAATTTGTTCATGTCATTTCAGTGGCATTTTAACAGAACTCTGCCTCCTGTCCCTCCCTTCTCCCCTGGTACTATCTCAAGTTAGGTCCAAGATGCCAGGCCATTGGAAGAAATCTCATTTTATCCTCCTAATTATTATGCTGGCACTCAGGAGATAATTTTTCCCTTCATGCACTGCCAATTAATATGCAAATGTGCTGATAAATATTTATGTATTCATTTAAATTATGCAGGGAGTGCTTTCAGTGTATTCTGTAAATGAATTGTTCCTGGACTTCAAAGTGCTGGCTGCTGTGCTAACGAGGAGAGATTTGCATAAGGCCCTAATCACACGCATACTGATTAAGCTTCATTATGGAAACTGCCAGCTGCAATCTTTGTTTCTATTTTATTACAAAAAGGGGAACTTTTCATGCTTCAGTTGCCTTGACAATGTCAGTCCTAGCTGGTAGAAGAGACTAAAACTCCTCTGAGCAACTGAAGTTTCCTTATTCAGTTGAAGATTGCTATGGTGTAACAGAAGTTGTAGTTTGCTTCTCTTGTTAATCCACTTTCCACTCCTCCCACCCTTGTTCTCTTAAGAACATAGTACAGATTTGTTAGAAATAGTAGTATTTTCCCCACCCCAAACGGTACCTGTTCCTTCTTGCTTTGGACTGTCTGCACCTCCTGAAGATTTTACAGCCATGCTGGACTGCAGTGACTGTGTTCTAGGTGGGTACCAGCACAGTTCTTTTCTTACAGCGTTAATATGGAAATAGCATGTGTGGGACTGACTATGCATAAATGCTCAATCACATATGCAACCAACATGGGAGAGGGAAGGGCTTGAACAGAGAAGGAGGAAAGCATTTGCAAGGCAAGAGCATGTTTGAGTTTGCTGTAGGTCCCTCCTTAGGACTAGCTCTTCTGTCAGAGTGTTTTTCAGCAAATAATGTATTTGAATTTGCCTTGCATGAGGAATTTTGCTTTTGGCAATTTCTGCTCTCGAGTATATTTTTAGCAATAATGTATTTGAATTTGTCTTGCATGGAGGAAATTTTTGGTTTTTGGAAATTTCCATAGAAAGTAATGTATATAATTTAAAATACATTTTAAATCAGAAACAAAATATATACTATATCAAAATAATATATACATAGTAATAAAATAGTTTGCCTATCTAATAAGAATCCCTCATACAAAACCAAAAATGCTAAATGAAAAATTAAGGTGGTGTCATAGTGCAGAATTAATATTATGACTACTACTATTTGTGGGAAATTACAGTGGTTACTGTGCTGTTGATCAGTACAATTTACTGGCTATTTTCAAAATTAAATCCAGCTTTATCTTAGGAAATTGCAGTTTTATGCATTTTTGAAAGCCTGTTAATCGTAAGTTCCTACAGAACAGGGAGCCTTTTGGAGGTAGAGGTTCTGCCTGAGGAAATAAAGCATTTTGGGTGACTTGAGATGGGCGGAAGTGCTTTGGTTTAGATAGATGATACCGCATAGTGGCCATATTTTGTGAGGACTTTTCCCTGTTTACATGAAGAATGACTGAAGCCTTTTAAAGGCATCTGATATAAACTACAAGACTTGGATATCTTAAGCTTAAAACTTTAGCAAATGATTTTATTTCTTGTATGTCATTTTCCATTCTGGAAATTAAAGCAGTTAATGAAAAAGTAAATTGATACATCCAAAATATCTGAATTCTTATACAGAAAACATGACTAAAGTCAAGTTAGCAGTAATACTTGTCCATCAGAGTGAAAACTACTATCTCTAGATACACATGATACAAACAACAAGCTGATGTTAGTCAGGAGTTCAACCCGGCAGTAAATTATAGACTGCAAATTAGACTCATGACCAGCTACGCAACATAGGCTTCTGTTTTCTCTAATACTAGTAAACAGAAATATCAGTGAGTAATTTACTTGTATTTTTTCTTTTAGCTTACCAAGTTTGAAATTCAAGAAATGAAAGAAAAATATCTTTTTGAACTATGTTTACCATGTATTTTTGAATATCAGAAATTATATAACTACTTAGAGTTAACACTGTCATTGAAAGACTTCCCATTATTATATCAGAATTTTATCTATTCTTATTTTTTTATAAAAAATTCTGTTTGTGTTTGAAGTAATTTTGTAAAATGCCTTTGAAGGTCTTGACAGTTCAGTAAAGGTCCTTTAAAAAGTCCTATAAAATACCTGTGGCATAATTTTCAAATTTATTAGTGTGAAAATTAGACATTGAATTATGCAAGGCCAGGCTTATGAGTTGTTAAGACTTAGACTTTTTGGTTACTGTGGTGTCTGTGTATGAGAAAATTGATAACTCTATTTATATGTGTTTACTGACTTTTTTTTTGTACTTTGTTTTAAAATGTATCCTTTTCAAAGAAAACATTGAGTGTATATATAATGATAGGTTTGAGTTTTGTGATCTATGTTTACTTTTCTAAGATTTTAGTTAAGTCATACAGAAAGCTAATTTTTACTAAGTTGTACACCTGGTTCTTTCAAACCTTAGTGTGCTTTCAGGTGGTATTTAAATTTTTTGGACAGTGAGGAAGGAAGTTGTAGAACAACCTCATTTATGACCACAAACATACATGTCTAAGGCCCATAAGACATGTATCAGTTATAAAAATTTACTATATTAGAGAAGATATCGCTCAGCTAGAAAACAAACTGCCCAACTTCTAGTTTATGAAATATGAAAAGCTCCTGATATTTTTCCTCATTTCTTATACATTTAGGTAATGCAACTATGGGCAATACAGTTGAGACTTAGAATGATTGTCTTGTCTTCTTAATTAAACATTTTCTGCAGATGATTTTTTAAAAGTTGGTTTAATATGGTTTGATTTGTTCTCTTATAATAACTTAGCTAATGGTCCTTAATGAGAGAGAAGAGTTAGAGCTTACTTGGTAATAAGCTTATTTTATGACAAATATTAAGTCTGTAGTGAATGTAGATCCAAATGTCTATTTTGTCTATTCTGTTGACCCTTGGGAAGAGGTAGTAGACCAATAGTTGTTCTTGTCTCCTTTCCTACATATTTTCTGGAATTGCTAATAGTGGTTGACAATATTTTACTATGGAAACCACAATTCAATACACTAGAAAGAAATAACCCTAAATTAACTGATTCATTTGTAAATGGGTGTGGCTCTCTTAGAACTATACAGATTCCTGTTGTGCCTTCTGGTGTAGTTTGTTATGCTTGTTTCTAATGAGCCATTTGTTTGGCATACCACCTTATTGGCTCTAGTTTGGCTAAAGAAGTCAAATGGATGTGTTCAGACAAGTTTCCTTTCATCTGTTAAATTATTATTAATTGTGAATTTGTTTTAGTTATACTTAACTAGTATCTTTGCTTTTAGAAAAAGGATCATTTGAGAATAACAGTTCCTACTTTCTGAGATATTTCCAGCTTTCCAGTTTATTTTAAAAGCATATTACACATGCCTCTTGTAAAGAATTGATTTTTTTTTTAGCATGTCAGACTGTAAAACAATCTTTTTCACCTTAAATTTTTCTCTTAGAAGAATCTTAAATCTTATTAGATAATTTATTTATGAGTTTCTTTATGATTTAGGAACTCCTGAATATTTGTCAGGTAACCTTTTACTCAATTTGTAATGTTGTAGCCTGCCATATGCTGTTCATGGGCTTCTTGAAATGAACCACTGTGACATTAGTTAACCCTTGCCTTGGCCATAGTTTTGCCTACTTAACTTCATCCTCACCCCTAGTTTTTAAAAACACCTTCCCTGTCTTTGTCTTATTGCAGACTCAAGAATGAACAATCCGTCAGAAACCAATAAATCATCTATGGAGAGTGGAGATGCCAGCACAGGTAAGAAAACATCCTCTTCTCCATCTTTTCCTTTTGCTCATAGAGCTGAAATGAGAATGTCTACTTAACTTGGATACGTATTTGACAAATGCAGAGAAATTTGTGTATCTGCTTATGAAATATGATGTAGGGACTGGAATTGTATTTAACGTTATCCAACTCCTCTGAGGAGTGCTTCATTTATTGGATTCCATCCATCAGAGAAACTACAAGTAGTTATGGGAATGGTCCTTTGGGACACATAGTACTAGGTCTGAATTATGGATTTATCACTTACTAATAACTGTGTGACTAGGCAATTTCCTCAGTCTTTTGAGACTTAATTTATTCAGTAGGGATATTTCATGGGTCACCATGAGTATTGAGTGAGAATATATCTGTGAAACATTAAAGTGTCATATGTACCAGAAGCTGTCAGATTAAGTTTCTTGGTTATAGCTATAATCAGAATAGTAGATGTGGTCTACACTGCATTTGATATAAATTTTGCTAAAGTTTTGATCGTGTCAGTAAGAAGTTATAAACTCATCTAACACATCCTTTCATTTGATTTTAATAAATATATATTTAACCCAAATCTTTTTTTCAAGAGAAAAACTAAGTATCATATAAATAAAAAAATGAAACCTTTGAGAGAAAGGTAACTCTGTAAATCTATATCCAGCCCTCCCTTGTAAGTCAGTGAGTCCATAGGACATTTGACAGCGTAAGTATCATCTGACAGATAGGATACAGAAATGTCCCCAACATTAAACCATAGTAAGGGAATTGTGGGCAAGGAGTTATAAAAAGTCATTGTTTGTAAGGTAAACTAGGCTTTTTACTTACTGAAAGGGTTTACTCTATCATTTCAAAATATGTCTTAACTATGGGAGGTAGTAAGAAGGACAGTCTCTCTAAACTTTGTTTTCACTACTCCTAATCATAGATAGAAAGTTTGTAATTACAGTAGAAGATTGGGTTGAATCAGGAGGAGTGTTGTGTCTGCACCTGTCTCATTGTAAACTGTCCTGTATTTGGAAAAACACGGAAGTACCTTTTAAAAATAGGTACTTCTTTCTGGGAGACTGAGGCTTTGTGTTTCAGCTTCACATATTCAGTATGCCCCTGTTTGTCTTGTTGAGGCTAGCCAAATAGCTACTACCATTGCATCTCTTCCCCAAGAGGAGGAAAAGCAGCATTGCATTCTGTCCAACTAGCTTTCTTCTCGTTTCTCTTCCCTGTCTGGGCCCCTTCTTTATCTTATCACTGACTTACACTGATGTAAGTGGCCTTGCCGAAGGAGTGGGACTTCTTTGCAGAGAGCAGCTAAGCAGTCAGACCTATGAAGAGGCTAGGAAGTGCAGGTAACTGGACTCCCACATCTAAAGAGTACCTTCCAAATTTCTCCAAAGAAAAAGAAACTCGGAACGATTACAGAATATTGAAAATATCTATGCTGTCAGACCCTTAAAATCTATACTTACTTTTAATACCACAATCTCTCTAACTGCCATTTATTGAATGCCTACAGTATTTAATTTCAACCTTCATTGTGTTTTTAAAAAAATCTTTAGTGCTGTGCATATTACCCGATTTCATTTAAATTCGTATGACAGGTTAGATATTATTTCAGAGAATAGGGAGTTAAGGTATAAAGCCAAAGAAGAAATAAAGGCAAGTTTGTGACTAGTACCCTGTATAAGAATTTTCATAAACTATAATACATAAAATTGAAAATTTAAGCAACACATTGTGCGTGTTCAAACCCCAAGTCATCTATAGAACTATATAAAATAAATTCTGGCTGGAGCACTTGTTGAACATTTTGTGAATTTCTTGCCTTGTGAGAATATGGAATGTGTAACAGACTCCTTTTCATAGAGCTGAGAAATATCAATTTATGTAGTCACTTTTTGTTGTTTGTTTTTAGAAACAATGATTGGCCTGAAACACTTTATATACATTGAAAAAATTAAAAGGCTGGCTTTGAACGCCTAAAGACCCTGGTCCCCTGCCTTCAAGAGTGCTGGGATCAAAGGCATGTAACACACTCTCAGATAGATACTTTTTAAGACCAGTAACACATTTTCCTAGACTTCTTTGCTTCTCCATCACCAGTGGTAGTGATTAATATTCTATTTTCTCTACAAAGAGAAAATTAATTGCTTTTCTGCTAATATAGTAACATCTAGCTAGATCAAATATGAGCTGATTACTACCCTGAGAGGCATAGAGCTCACTTCTTGTTTATCTTCTGTAATGTGCACTGTCTTCATCGGCACAAATTGTTTCCATATTTTGGACCACTTCGGAATAAGAGGACACTGTATTGATTTCTCAGGGTTAAGGGTCTGCCGCTACGCTCTTAGCACTCTCTACTGGTGTTCATGTGTTAGTTTAGAAATGTAGATACATTTGAGTTCTGGGTTGTACATTAGATTATGACGTTTGATATATTAGAAATAAAACTACAGGGGTTGTTTTGTTTTGTTTGTTAAGTAGGATGTAATGGGTTATGCCCAGCAGCTGGAAAACTAAGGCAAGAGGGTTATCTTGAGTTTGAAGTTGGGCAAGACTACATAACAGGACCTTGCCTTGAGAAAAGAAAACGTGAAACACCATTTGTGCCGTGATGATAAAGAAAATAATAGTTTATTTAGATCACGTTATGCTTGTTTCAATTTTCATTTTAAAATACAGTGAACTATAGACTGTTTGCTCTTTTTCATTTGTTTAGTAATTTGTGATTTTTTTTTTTTTTTTTTTTTTTTTTAGTTAATGAAAAAGTCCAAATTTTAAAGAAAGGAACTTTGACTGTTATATAAAACCGAAGTCTAAAACTTCATAGGTTCAGGAAGCAGTTGTGTTGATTACTATTTCCTAAAATGATCACAGTTTGCTTTATAAGATTTTCACAGTAATGAAAGATGTGAGGGTCAGACAGATCTGACTGTGCATTTTGGACAAACAATTTCCATATGCTCACAGAAAATTTGTGATTTGGGTTTCTTCAGGTTTACCTGTCTTATATGTGAAATATTATAGATGGTATGATTAGATTTGGTACAAACAGGTGAGACTCACAGTCTTCAGAGGCTTAGCAATCCACCAAGAGCCAAGACATTAACAGACCTGGTTCTGGATAGTTTATAGTGAGTTATCTAAAATCAAGTGTAGAAGAACAACATAATATTAAATGGCCGGCCTGCCTGCCTGTTTGCCTTCCTTCCTTTCTTTCTTTCTTTGTAAATTATTTTTAAGTGGGATATAACGGTACATGCCTTTAGAATCAGCACTTGGGAGGAGTTGCAAAGAAATAAATACAACACACCAAAATTAACCAGATTCAAAGGACTATACAACTCAAGGAACTTCTATACAGTTAGATTATACATTCAGAACAGAAGCTATGAAGCTTTCTTCACATTGAATTTTATACTTCACTATCTAATATATTTTTATGCAGTATCAACTACCAAAAACAAAAAAAAAAAATCCATGGCAGAGTTAGAAAAGAAATTAGCTTTGTGTCCCCTATCATAATTTGTATCTATTGCCTACATTCAGACCTTCCCCCACCCCTATAGCCTTTCTTCTTCTTTTTTCTACATGTCATATTGTAGCCCATGTACATTTATTTGCATATAACTAGCTAGTTTCCACATGAGGGAGATGATGTATTTTTTTCTGAGATTATGTAATTTCATTTAATATTACACAGTCAAAGTCCATCAATTTTCCTGCAAATTTTGTGATTACATTTTTCTTTAGGACTGTATAGTATTTCATTTTATATATCACGTTTTCATTAGCCATTCATCTGCTGACAGACCTGAGTCCAATTTCTTGCTCTAGTGAATAAAGCAGCAAGGGCGTGTAAATATCTCTATAATAGACTGTGGAGTTCTGGGTATGCGCCCAGGAGTGAAATAGCAAAATCATATTGTAGTTCTATTTTTAATTATTTGAGAAATTTCCAAGCTGATTTCAACAATGACTATACTAATTTGCATCTCTCCCAATAGTGATGTCGCCACATCCTCTACCACATTCGTCAGACTTATTGATGACTGCCATTCTCACTGGGGTGAGGTCTTATCTCAGAGTAGTTTAAATTCTCATTTCCCTGATGGTTAGGGATGTTAACACATTAAAAGTAGTTATTGGCCATTTTTGTTTCTTTTTTTTTACAAAAAGGCGTCTATTCAGTTAATCTGCCCATTTGTTAATTGGCAGTTTTATTTCCTTGGTATTATACTTCTGTAGCTCTTTGTAAATTCCGAACATTAGCCCTCTGTCTGAAGTATGGTGTGAAGATTTTCTGTCATTCTGTATGTAGGCTACAGTTTGCTCTGTTGATTATTTCTTTTAATGATTTTCAAATACACTTACAGGCCAGGTAAAATGAACCACTATTGAAGGAGAAAGTATACAAATTAAAACAAATGGGTTGGCGGGAGGAGCCAGAGTTCAAATTTCAAGAAACCCACATGAATGTTGGATGGGTGTAGTGGCTTGCCTGTAATTCCAGTCTTGAAAGGCAGTAGTGGAGTGTTGTCTAAGCAAGCTGGCTAGCAAGGCTACCCATATCTTTTAGCACTGAATCTGATTGAGAGATTTTGCCTCAGTGAATATGGAGGAAGAGTGATCAAGTATGATTCTCAATGTCAACCTATATGCAATGCACCATGTACATACAGAAACATGCATACACACCACACACATGAAAAGTTAAAGACAAGAAAAAGAAAGAATGGCAGCAAGGGAAGAGCGTGTGAGATACAAGTACACAGAACAAAAGGTTAGCTTTGCAAGGGAAGTTGGGAAGAAGACAGGAATGCTGCATTTGGTCTCCAGGGCTCCAGGTGCCTACTGCACCCAGAGGGATCACTGCAGTGCAGTAAAATAATGATTTTGATATCAAATCCATCTTACAGAAAAATACATATAAAAGATAAGCAGGCAACATTGAGACTTTATTAAGAAGTATGTGATTCATGAGAATTCAGTGTAAGGAAAAATGTATTTCCAGTTGAAAAGAAAGTGTTATGGGAAACATTAGAGGACAGAGTTTATGCTGCCCATTGAAGAATGGGTTACATTTAAACATAATGGTGGTTGATATTTTACCTTCAGCATGAAGAAGCAGTTAAAGCTAAGATGAAGTGAAAGAAAGTTGTACCAAGTACCTCTGACTCCTTTAAAAAAAAAAAAAAAGTTACAGTATGTTATATGATCTCCAGACCCTTTTCCATTTAGTCATTCTCAAAATTACGGAATTACATTCTTGTAGAGACTTTAATTCAGCCATTATTACTACCTTGGCTTACTGGAATATTTAAGGCAGTTGGGTGTGTTTGTTCATTGGATTTGTAGGCAGTTAACTATCTTTTTTATTGGAATTGATCCTCTATCTTGCTGTGTGTACATTGCATGCACAGAGTGTGCAGGTGGGATTCTCACACATGGTGCATGTAAAAATCAGAGCAGGATAGCAGGTTTCTTCCTCTGTTGCTTTCCCCCTTGTTAGAATGAGAAAGGTTTCTCATGGAACTTGGTTTTGGCCAGGTTGGCTGTCTAGCAAACTCTCCTGATCTGCCTCTACTTTCAGTGCTAGGGTTTTAAGCACACATATGGCTTTTTACATGATGGCTGGGGATTCAAACTCAGGGCCTCACACTCCAACAGGTTCCAGCCCTGTATCCTGTCTTTTTTCACTAATAATTTTTATTCAGATAAGTTCTCCTATGACAGTATCAAAATCTTTTTAGCAAATGAAAAGCCAATGTAGTTTAGTTATGTAAGCCAGTGTACATTTATGAAATACCACCCCAAAAGTTTTGTTGTAAGAAGTCCTGATAACCAATGATTTCTTCATTCTGTACTATTTATTAGTGATGTAGCTAGTGGCTGTGTGACCCTATCCCTGGGGAGATAAGACAAAAGATGTACTCACCCAGATAGGGAGCCAACAACAGAGCAAAGCAAAGATAACACCAGGTCTCACTTGGTGAGCCGGTGAGTTTGAGAGTAGTTACAGGATACAGATGAAGGGTGACTTGCAGGAGCATAAATGACTCACTAGACCCATTCCAGTGTGAGTGAGTGAGGCTCATGAAAGCCGGAAGCAGAGTTTACTATACCAATTTGCAGGCAACTGGACAGGTTGGAGACTCTCTCTTGCAGGTAGCTTGTCTGGGAGTGTCTCTTGGCAGTCTTTACTGCTTATATAAGCTTGGGAAAGGAAGAGCCAAACTCATCTGGGTCAGTTTCAGAGACTTCTTGAAGTTTCTGTGATGTTTACTGTCTGAGTCCTAACATGCTTTCCTACAGGCTGAAATGTGTGAGCTCAGAGGAAACCGCGATATAATGCAGGTATTTAAAAATTATATTCACGAAAGACAGCCAGACATCATTTTCTCTAACATCAAGAATATGATCCCAAAAGACCAGGACATTGGTGAATATAGTTGCTGTTCTTTAATAATTTGAGAACTTGATGCTTTTTAATAACTTGAGAGCTTGAGTCTTGGAAACATCTCCAGATGAAATTCTCAGCAAACCAAACCAGTGCCATTACAGATTTCAGATTCTAGACTGTCTTCCCTTTGAATTCATGTAGGGGCTATTTCTAGTACTTTTTATTTTATCATTATTAATATTAGCATAATGTTTATTGCATATTTCACTGTGGACCACATTCTTCATTGGCAAAAGGTACTTTTAAAGCCCCAATGTAGAAATTCCAACACTAGTATTTATTAGGAAGGTAGAGAACCATTGGTCTCTGGGTTACTGAAAGTGGTTGAAGAGCTTTCAAAGAGCCTAGAGAGCAGAGTTAAGCACAGATTGGTTACTCTGTTCTTTTGGTCTGAAAGCGGGCGTCCACTACTTGTGAGAAAAATAGTCCTCCTTCTAGTGCTTAATTGATAGGTATCACGAGAAGCACACCATTTCTAAGAGTTTCTAAACACTGTATACTGAGAAATTTGCTGTGCTGCTATCCATGTGCACCTGTAGCAAGAAGCAGAGAAGTGATGATTACTGAGCTGTGAAGAATGGTACTGGTGTGGTGGTGCACACCTTCAATTCAACACTTGGAGGCAGATGCAGACAGATCTCTGTGATTTCTGAGGCCAGCCTGGTCTACAGAGCCAGTTCTAAGACAGCCAGAGCTACAGAGAGATCCTGTCTTCAAATTAGTTATTTAATTAATTAATAATTGTGATGAATTATGATTATACTTTTGTAATAAATGAATGAGAAAGCAACTCATCCCTTTGACTAGAGATAATCTAGTAACAAACATAGAATTTTAAAAGTAGTGTCCATTTTATTCATTACCAATTACAGTGTAGAACACTAATGAGAAGGTTTGTAGGCATAAATTATCAGAAACTGTCTATAACTTTCTCTTTCTCTCTTTAAGGACAGCTTAGCTTCATGTGTTTTTCACAATTTTTTTTCCAACAAGAATAAAATATTTTTTTTTATATATAAAAGAGATTTCTAGCCATTTTATACTTTACATTTTGCTTGAAGCAAAAATCTAGACTCCACTGCTCTTTCAATTAAATCCATTATATTGCACCCTGGCCTAGAGCGTTGGCAGTAGAAGTCAAATTTAATGAGCCATTGCTGGGGGAAGGGGCAGTGTGAGGAGATTGTGAGGGAGTAAAATAAGAAAGAAGGAGAGAATGTACTAAAATGAATACTTGTATTGGTGTAGGACTGGGGATATGATGGTGTTCTTTGAGCAGGGACTATTCAGGAGAAGAGTAGAATATAAAGAATTAGCTTTAGCTCTGAAAATGTTATATTCACAATGTCTTGTAGCATTTGAAGGGAAAGGTACAAAAAGTTAAAGAGAGTAGTAACTCTCCTTCCGGTAACTCTCTTCCTTCATGGAGGGCCCTAAGCAAACAGTTTCTAGGAGAAAGAGACTGGAATAAGCTGAAAGAAGGACCAATCACAGAGCCCGCCTCCACCATTGAAAAAGTTGGCTGATGAATAGGAACCTATACCACTGCCAGCATGGTGTCCAATAGCTGCAACTGATATTTAAATTTACATTACATTAAATTAAGAATTGAGTTCCTTGGTCACAGTGACATGCTTGGTAAGTTCATTTAGTCATGGATAGTGATGGTTACTTGGTTACCACAAAGGTTCTGGTAAAACATGCTTTCAGTTTGATTTGGTTGAGGAATTTTAAATTTCCTCCTTGATTTCTTCAATGACCCACTGCACAATCAACTCAAGAAAGAGTACATTGTTCATAGGTAGATGTCATGCTCATGCCTGTAATTCCAGCCCTTCAGAAGAAGAGGAATAGAGGCTAGAAGGAATTCACCTGAAGAAGAATGCTGCAGGCAGGGAAGAACAGAAAAGATAAAAGGAGAAGTGAGCAACAAAGTCCCCAAAATAAGAATGCTACTGAAAGTAGAAAAGAGATGGAAATGGAAACATGAACAAAGGAAGGAAGAAATTAAGTAAAAGAAAAATGATTATCCGGCAGTGAAAGAAACCATACAAAGAATATTAGAAGAGTGTGCAAAATAAAATACAAAGTAAAGCATTTGGAATACGATGATGTAAAAATACTGGTAAGGGTGTAATAAAAAGACATGAAGGTACTATTATAAAATTATATATATAGAGAGAGGTGGCAGGGGAGAGGGTCAGGTGGTTTGTCCTTATCTTCTATATGGCTTATGCCTGGTACTGAGCAGGCTGGACAGTATCTTCTAGAGTAACCTTCTCCTCACTACTTTCCCTTCTTTCATACAAGTGCCCCCATGGGATCCATACTTAGCTTTGTTATCTGTGGACTGGGCAAGTTCTACCCCTTCTAGAAACTTTGCAGTTCATACTCCCAGGTGAGTACTGCTCTGTTTTGAAGCATCTCCCAGTTGGTTTGGTGGTGTGGGAAGCCACAACAGTGGTTGACCTGTCTTTATACTTTGAAGACCTAGGTAGTAATCACTTGCTTAAAGCATGCAGTTGTGGACAGCAAGTAAACCTCTAGAGCTTTAGAGTTTTGGGGATCTGCAATAATGAATGGCAGGCAGATGGGTGGCCCCAGAAATTGGATCCCCTTGTGGGCCTTGGGCTCAGGGCTATGTTAAGTTTTATGATCTTCTTCAAGTAGTGGAGGTCAGCATTACCTTTCCCATGCCCTTTGTTGTCTGAGCTGAGCCACCTTCCACCTCCATCTTTTGGCTTGTTAGTATTGCTTCTTTCCACAAATGCCCCCAGGGATGTGTCTGGCCCTGGAGATTGTGGCAGATTACATCTTTGTCCCAGTGCCAGGCACCTGGTTTATCTTTTGAAGAAGCCATGTGTTTCCCTCCCCTTTTAAAGAATGAACATTCAATGATGGTTAAGATTTAGGAAAATAGCTGAATAGCTCTTGTATTTGTTACATTTAGCCCTCACTACATTAATTCGGTATATTAAATAAAGGTTAATACAGCATTTTAGGTCGGTTCCAATTTCACATAAAAAAGAGATCTCATACTTGAAAGTTAGATTAAATTTCCAATTTTAAAATTATGTTTTTGTTACTAGAAACAAAGAGGTTTCTGAATATGTGTAATATACACAATATATACCCACATGTTGTTAGAGTTTCTAACAGGATGGGGATAGGAACAAGCAGCTGCACTACGCCTATAGCACCTATAGTACCTCTCAGACCTGAGAACAGAAAGGGTATCTTGTTCTTAGATATTTTTTTTTCCAGGACTTTGGTCTTCAGAACAAATTATTTTTATTCTATTGAAAGTGGAGAATTTTTGCAAATATTTCTAGGATTGAAAAGAAAAGTGCAAAATTTTTATTTTGAAGTACTTTGTGATTTGTGTGATTCTGATGTTGCATCTGACACAGTAACAAATACATTTTTATATATGTAGAAAATAATCTGGGGCCCCTAACATTGGGGGGGAAACAACAAAAATGAATTGAATTAGAGTCTAAGTTTAATTTCTCAAAGGACTGATCTGTTTGGAAGCTACTGATGTTACCTGGTAAGTGGTGATTGTGTGCTAAGACAAAACAGGTTTAAATGTAGTTAGAAATTGGAAAAGATTATTTATACTTAGTCAGGCCCTTATGTTATCCCAAAGAAAGTAAGTTCCAGTATTTAGTGAATAATGACTGTGACTTTCAGGGCTAGAGAAGACGTAGCACTTACCACCTGTTCCTGGTTGACAGCACCGTCACTGTAAGGTTCTCTCTGGCGTGGCGTTCCTTCTCCATCTCACCCACATATGTGATATGCTGGGATTCTGATTCACATGGTTTTAGATAATATTCATAGGCTACACATTTTCATTTTAGTGAAGAAATGGCAACAGGAGTGAAATAAACAAGAGTGTCTGCCTCCTACAAAAAATAATAATAAGTGGGCAAAAATGAGTCTCCTTTAAAAAGTAGATTTGAAAAAAGCATTGAGCAGGAGTGGAAAAGTGAAAGGAAACTCATCTCAGACAAACTGACACTGAACAAAAATTTAAGTGATCTTTGTATATAATACTCATGGTAAAGAATGTGAAAATACTGAATAGTCTTCCGTTTAGAGACATTTTAAGTTTGTTTTGATTTAAAAGAAATAGTGAATGAGGGCTGGAGTGATGACTCAGTAGTTAAGAGCACATGCTGCTCTCTAGAGGACCTGAATTGGGTTCCCAGCACTCAAGTAACAGTTCACAACAGCTGTAGCTCCCTTTTCAAGGGACCCGGCTCCCTCTTCTAGCCCTTATGGGCACTACATGCACATAGTACAATATATACATGCAGGCCAAACACATACACATAAAATGAAAAATAAATAAATCTTCAAGTAGTTAATGTAACTGGGATAACCTCATTATGGTTATCCATAATGGGATAGCCCCCATTTCTCATGCCTTGTGTCTCCTTGTGCCCTCAGTTTGCTCCAATTACTGGTTAATCACTTAGGTAGTATTTTGCAAATGAGCGTTGACTTGGATTCCTTGGTAATAGGATATAAGAGCAATTGGGAGAAATGTAAGGGCAGTTGGTAGAATGAAAGATTCAAAACCCCAGTCTGAACTTAGTTACTATGCAGTTATACAGTGGAAATATTTCTATATATTTTCCTCTCATTTATACAGCAAGATCAGTCAGTTCTTTTTTTTTTTCTTTAATAGCCCCTTTCAGTTTTACTTTGATCTAAAATGTTGCATAAATGAAATCATCCTAATGTAGCCTATGCTCTAACCAAGCATAGCAGATTTGAGATTCAACTGTGTTGTGTGCTTGTTGGCTCAGGTTTATCTCTCATGTTGCCCACCACATGTTTATACAATGTAGTTTTGTAGTAAAGAGGAAGTATAGGTTTATTGCTTCTATGTTTAAATGTAGTCAGAGCTTAGTACTGAAGACTGCTGGTATGGGAAGGAAACTGTTGCTGCCTCTGAAGGGAGAAACAGAACTTCCTATGAGATGACCTTTCACTTCTTTTTGTGTGTTTGTTTGTTTTGGTTTTTCGAGACAGGGTTTCTCTGTATAGCCCTGGCTGTCCTGGAACTCACTCTGTAGACCAGGCTAGCCTCTAACTCAGAAATCCACCTGCCTCTGCCTCCCAAGTGCTGGGATTAAAGGCCTGTGCCACCACTGCCCGGCGACTTTTCAATTCTTAAACCTCAAAAATTCACGTCTTTCTTAGGTCTGTACCTTGTAACTGGTGCTGTCCTTGGGCACATCTCTCACAGTCTTCATTCTGTAGCCCCAAATATTTTTTTCTTTTCCTGTCTTTTTTTTTTTTTTTTTGAAGGTGTTTATGAATGAAACTTCCTTTTCTTTTTTTTTTTCTTTTTTCATCCTTATCTTTGTCAGGTTATGGTATCAAGCTTATGCTGACTTTAGTTAATGAGGTAGGAAGTATTTCATATTTTGTTAATACTATTCTCTGGGGAAAATATGTAAATGATTTGAATTAATTGTTCATTGAAAAATTAGAAGCATTTCTTTGTAAAGTTATCTAGGCATTGCATTCTCTTTGGGAGATTTTTTTTTAAATCTACTAATCCAATTTATTTAAATGTTGTAAAACTCTTGTATTTTCTATTTCTTCTTGAGTCAGTCTTGATAAATGCTGTTTTTAGAGAGTTTTCCCAGTTTCATTAAGTATTGGTCTTTTATCACTGTCTTGTATTTTCTTCAGATTAACTTCTTAGTGATTT
The DNA here is from genome assembly GCA_021653895.1 of Mastomys natalensis. Lineage (NCBI taxonomy): Eukaryota > Metazoa > Chordata > Mammalia > Rodentia > Muridae > Mastomys > Mastomys natalensis. Next base: position 605,315 of record JAJTUV010000489.1, on the reverse strand, counting down.
GATATTTTCCTATAGAATTTGACAGATTAAACTACCCTATTCTTCCCTTAGCACTTGGAGATACTAGGATCAAGAGTTCTCTACCCACTTGCTTGCTGATCACCTATCTTTCTCTGTATGAATTATGGACACAAGATTCCAAAGAGTCAGCCTGGTAGTGCTGGTTTACAGAATCTTTGACTCTGGCCTGTTATTTCTGATGTACTCTAGACTACTTTGGAGTTTTTTCAGGGACTTTAGACCTTCATATGTCTAATATTAATTTTTTACATGATTCATTGGCCAAGAGCCCAGTGAATAAACTCCTGGTTCCTTTTTCCAATGTTCCAATTCTTCCAAGCATGTTATCCCAAGTATTACTTGGTTTTTGCCTCTGAACATCACTGTCTCCTCATAACAGCTCATATCAAATTCAGTTGGGTTGTTTATGTCAGACCACCAGAAGAGAGGGAAAAGCTTAGGCCACAGAGTATTTGGGGGTTGGGGAGGATATATACAGGAATCTCTACCTTTATATTGAGGAAATTATTACAACTAATAAAACTATTTTTTATATAAAATGTAACGTAACTATCAGATGGCCTCTTATTAAAAGTGTTTCCATTAGTAGTAAATCCTTCTTGCTCCTTACAAAGTCACCAGTGAGTTTCTTCAGTGCAAGTAAAATACTCAACTAAGTAGGACAAGAGTGGAACACAGCCTGAGACACAGCCTCTCAGAATAGTCTGCACCATCCTTTCCAACATTCAGAATGACCTCTTCTTCAAAGCCTCCATAAATGCCATACCAGTTTCAACCTGATTGCTCCAATCACTGTGTCTCATCAGTAACTCTTCTCTCATCCGTCCCACCCCCACCTCAAACAAGGTTTCTTTGTGTAGCTTTGGCTGTACTACTTCACTACTACTGTATTACTTCACTCTGTAAAGCAGGCTGGCCTCAAACTCACAGAAATCCTCCTGACTCTGCTTCCAAAGTGCTGGGATTAAAGGTGTGTGCCACTGCTGCCCAGCTCAGGAACTCTTATGGTGATCATTGTTTCATTTTTGACCTGCTTTTTAAGCGTTGTTGGTGTTACATGCTTGTTCTACCTTTTGAAGAGATTCACTTGTCATAGTTACTTCTCTACTGCCATGTCAAGACACCATGGCCAAGACAACTTACTGGAGAAAGTTTATCAGGGTCTTACAGTTTCAGAATATGAATTGTGACCATCGTGATGGGTAATGTGGTAGCAGCAGACAGGCATGATGCTAGAGTAGTAGCTGAGAGCTCACATCTTGAAACAATAACCACAACTATGAGACTGAAGGGCTAATAGACTGACATGTGATTTTGAAACCTCAAAGCCCACCCCCAGCGACACATCTCCTCCAACAAGGCTGTACTTTCTGAAACAGTTTTCACCAACTAGGGACCAAGTATTCAAATACAGAAGCTTGTAGGGCCATTCTCATCCAAACTAGTGCTCTATTTTATTGTATTTTCCTTTTTTTTTTTTTTTAGTTAAAATTTTTCTTCATTCTAGAGAATTCATACATGTATTTTATAAAATATCATCATACCCACTCCCTATTTTCTCTCTTCTTTTCATATCCCACTCCTAACTTCATGACTTGGAGTGTGTGTATGTGTGTTTTGATAACCCACTAAGTACAATTAGTATTGCCCATATGTATATGGAACCTGAATAGTTCTTCTCTATTGTGCTAGAATTTTGACTGGCTTGATCTTGTGGATCTTAAGCAGGTTCCTGCCGTTACAAGTTCATGGCCATTTCACATCCAGAAAACAACCTTCCATACTTCTCTCCCCGTCTTCTCGCTCCTCTATTCTTTCTGTCTCCTATCCTACAGAGTTTCTGGATCCTCTCCCATGATGTCCAATTTCCATTTTTCCAAATTTCTTTATCTCTTTGAAGATATTTAGAAAAGTGATTGTTCCTACTAATATTGGTAACTGAGGTTGAGTGCTTTGCTTCGTTTGAATTTACTTTATTTAATAGTTATTTTGCTTGCTTTTCAGGCACACAGACCAATGGCCTGGACTTTCAGAAACAGCCCGTGCCTGTTGGAGGAGCAATCTCCACAGCCCAGGCCCAGGCTTTCTTTGGACATCTTCACCAGGTAGACTGTTTACCAGCCATAACTGAGAATGCTTTTAAACAAGGAGGCATGACGTGCTAGGGAGGTTATTTCAAATCATGTCTTACTCTAATGCTGAATGATTCATGTGGAATAATAGATTGTGCATAGCTAGCTATTGATTCTATAACTGTGTGAACAAAAGAATTTTTTGTTGCATGGGCTATAACAGCTAAGTCACTTTTTTACATGAACATGAGCTTGAATCTGTGATGGCTTAGTGATGCTAGTAAAACACCAGAGTCATTTGAAATTAGCAGTCGGCACTACCATGAAACCATTGTAATTTAGGTGGCTACTCAAATCTTGCCTGAGTGTTAACCTCTTAATTTCAGATTTTAAGAAACTAGCTTTAAATTACTACTCTGACACCACATGGCTTCCCCTGAGTCTAAAACAGAGCATGAGTTCTGTGCATTTATGTTTCCACTTTTTTACAAAAATGTCATTAGACTACCAAACCATTTTTTGAAAAAAATTATTTTGCTCTATTTGAAAATAGGTGAAATTCTAGGAAACTATCCTCAAATTTGTTTTTTAAGTGAAGTCACATTGGATTGCTTCCTCACTCTTTCCATCTGTGTCGAGCTGTTGCCTGTATCCTTGTAACAGCTTTTCTATTCTCTTCTAATTATTTTCACTACCACCATTCTGTCCTGACAATTTTGGAATTTTGGTTTCTTTAAAAACACAGAAATAGTATAAGGATGTAGTTTCATTTTAATCCCAGGTATGGGAATGTGAGGCTGCTTCAGACTGTCTGCAGCAGCTGACTATGATTTGCCTTGTGCTTGAGCAGAGGCGTATTTTGCCAGCTGCAAATAGTTGTATCGACTGTGTGATGTTGGGAATCCTGGAAATTTTTCAGAGGGTGGGTTAGTGGTTGTTCAGGGGGTTTGGTTGTGGTTTGTTAATAGTTCTGCTCAAAGAAGACACAAAGGGAAAGAAATTAGATTCAGCTTTTGTGCTCTCTCCTTCTCCCTCTCCTTCTTTCTCTCCTGTCTTGTGACAGGGGTAAAACCATGAGGGTAGGCAAAGGGTGGGAAAAAGAACCCACAAAGACCAGCCACACCATTTAGTTTCATCTTCCATTTATTCTAGTCTAGTTTATGGTCTTCTCCCTTCTTAGTCTTTCTTTACTTTCAAGACATTAACCTTTGAGAGGCTGCAAGATAGTAGGAGAAAACAAACTCCCTCAATAAATAAATGAATGAATGAACGAATGAATATTTAGTTTTTAAAAAGACTAACATTTTTTAAGAGCACAAACCAAACATTCAAGAAGATTTCGAAACTTGGGTTTGTCTGCTTTCTTGTCATGATTAGATTATTTTAGATTCAGGTTATCTACTTTTGGTAGGATTACAGTAGTATAAGAAATACACTCTTCGTAGTGGTTGCAGCAGAACGCAAATCTCTCAAAGTGACATCACTAATTGTGCACACCTATCATTTGTGTGTCAGATAGCCCTCCCTGTGGACTTACCTTTTTACCCTTCATAATTCTCAGCATCTGTGGAGAGATAGTAGCGAACATATAAATTCTTATTCTCATTTTGCCCTTATTTATATGATGTGATGGTGACTGTTTTCTAAATCAAGTTGCTACCATGATTGCCAAATGATAGTTTTCTAATTGCATGCCTGTCCTTACTTTAATATGACCTTAAGTTGAACTTTTTAAAATATGAATATTAAATATTGAGACAGATTTTTTTCATGTATGGTTCATAGGATAAATTCTCTTAACTAATTCTTTTGCTCATAATGATAAAAATATTATATGTGGATAGTTTGTTTATATGTGTTCTTTAAAGCAACTTGGGAGATGTAAGTTATGTTTTTAGACCCTAAGCAACTTATGACTACGAATAGAGTGTAAAATAAGGAGCACCCACCCAGAGCAAATGGCATGCTTGATGGTATACATTTAGTGATGGTGCTAATTCAGAAGTTTCTGCAGTTTTCAGAATAATATCTTTCAATGTTCAATTTAACTTGGTGGTATATCTTAGTATCTGAAGTATTTCTTGATGACACCCTTTAGTGATAAATGAGAATATATATTTTAGATTATTATGTCCACTATTGATTACTTTCCTCTTAGGTCCAGCTTGCTGGGACAAGTTTACAGGCTGCTGCTCAATCTTTAAATGTACAGGTAGGTTGGAATATGAGCAAATAAGTCATATTTTCTATTTATTTTTCCATAATTTCCTGTAATGAGCACATAATTTAGAATAGGAACTACTTGGGATTGTTACTACTTACTAATTTTATTATTTTTATATTTTTATTGCTGAATCCATGTGGTAATAGTAATGAAAATCAGTTTAATCTGCTACTGTGTGTGAGCCAAAGGTGGACAATCGAAGTAGTCCACTTTCAGAGTTTAGAATGAAGTTCAGGAACACATACTGTCTTAGTCAGAGTTTCTATTCCTGCACACACTTCATGACCAAGAAGCAAGTTGGGTTTATTCAGCTTACACTTCCACATTGCTGTTGATCACCAAAGGAAGACAGGACAGGAACTCAAGCAGGTCAGGAAGTAGGAGCTGATGCAGAGGCCATGGAGGGATGTTACTTCCTGGCTTGCTTCCCCTGGCTTGCTCAACTTGCTTTCTTAGAGAACTCAAGACTACCAGCCAAGGGATGGTATCACTCACAAGGGGCCCTCCTCCATTGATCACTAATTGAGAAAATGCCTTACAGCTGGATCTCATGGAGGCATTTTCTCAACTGAAGCTCCTTTCTCTGTGATAACTCCAGCTTGTGTTAATTTGCCACAAAACCAGCCAGTACACATACTAAATACAAAAGGAAACAATTTCGCAAGTATTATTCTAGTATTATTCCAGACTGTGTGTCACTATTCAGGAAACACTGGGTAGAGAGTCAGATAGCTTGAATTTTAAAGTCTCAATAACCTTCGGCAAGTTACAGCCTGCTGGAGCTCAGTTTTATGTACCATATTTAAATAAAGACACCAGTAGCATTGTAAGGAATCTTCTCTGCTCTAAACAGAAGTAAAATTAAAGGGCACTGGAGTCATCGCCCAGTGGTTAAGAGCACCAGTGGTTAACAGCAGCATATATTGCTTTTACAGAGGACTCTGGTTCAGTTCCCACGTCAGGGTACTTTGCACAACTCCATGCTTCAGTTAGCCTTTCCTTGTAGTGTTTGGGAAACTAACAGTCAAGAAGGAAAAACAGTATTCTAGAAGATTGATCACCATGATGCTGATGACTAAAGATTTGGGGTTGAACATTCTCTGATATCTTGTGGAATATGGACCTAGTAACACATGGAAACAAGGAAAGAAAAAGAGATAATGTGGCCTTCCTTTCTGAGAGAGAGGAGGCAGAAAATTGCTTTGGTTGCCATGGTAAACTTAACATCCCTTAGAGAGATGTTGGCAAACAGACTATATCTCCAGTGTAGAATGTTTACAGTCCTGCACTGTAATTATCTTTCAGTGACTGGCAGAATTAATCTGAGCTTTTATGTTAATTAGCTTTGCTGTAGTCCCCCAAACAGGTGGTGGAAAATATGCAAATCTATGCAGAATTTTAATACTCTGCATATCCAGTTTTAATTACCATTAAAAAAAATTTTCTCTCTGACCCTTTAAGGCCTATATTTCTTAACTGTGTTATTTTGTTTATATGTTGTTTGTTTGCTTGTTTTTTGAGAAAGGGTTTCTCTATTTAGCCCTGGCTATCTGGAACTCAAGGGCTCTGTAGACCAACCTGACCCTGAACTCAAGAGATTAGCCTGCCTTTACCTCCCCAGTGCAGAGACTAAAGGAATGCACCACCACTGTGATTGTATTTTCTTTCAAGCTCATACATTACTTGGTGGAAAAATGTTGCACTTAGAGTTTTTTAAAATAAAATTTTTAAAAGTTCTGTGGTTCAAGTAATTGAATTGTAAGACAGTATATGAAGAAGTTTGAGACTTGCCACAAAGTATATTCAAAGTGTTAGTTTGAAGGGTCTAATAATAGAAATGAATTAAAAATGCATTCTTCCTTTTATTCTTTACTGTTTGAAGTGGAAATTTGAGCTTGTGAAAGATTTTGTTAATTTGTGAAGGACCAATTTAGTTTTTCTTCTAAAAATTTATAATTGCAACTTTTCTGAGGTTAGTATAAAAATTTAAGAGTGCTTCAGTAGGAAAACAAAAAGGCACAGGAGAAAGAAAGGAAAAATAGAAAACCCAAAACTCAAAATTGAATAGCACATATTTAAATAATTTTTTAACAGCAGAGTTAGAAGTACATTTCTATTAATCACCTATTTGAGATATTTTATTTCATTTCCTATCCAACCCCACTTCAGTCTAAATCTAATGAAGAGTCCGGAGATTCGCAGCAGTCAAGCCAGCCATCCCAGCAGCCTTCAGTGCAGTCAGCCATTCCCCAGACCCAGCTAATGCTGGCTGGGGGACAGATAACTGGGGTAAGTTTTCCTTGAGAATATTGTAATGAACTTCCTGTGTCTGAACTGCCACTGGTTGCATCTCATTAAAACTGTTTGCCACAGCTGGCACTAGCATGCACTACTGTACATAAGGAACTTCTGGATGTGGAGTGTTCCTCTGGAAGAGGAGTTACTTTTGTCATTCTTTACAAGATGTCTTTGTGTTACAGCTGCAGACATTCAAAATAAATTACTAACTTTTTAGCCCACATTAAAAATAGTGTTGCTTCATTGTGCAAGGGAGTTGTTGCTATATGCATGGTAAAATTCGAGTTGTGTTATGCCAGGACAATTAAAGAGTGGATTAATAAAGAAACATTTTTTGAAGTGACTTTGTACTATCCTAAAATAAAATATATGGCCTCATATCCTGTCTATGTAATTACTGATTACTCAAGGACTAGTTACTTTATCTCTCTGTACTTCAGTTTTCCTTCTTCTAAGTGGAGGTATTAATAATATCTCTCTTAAGTACGTACCATTGTAATTTATGTAAAGCTCTTAAGACAGTGTTTGGCATGTAGCCTTCAGTAAATGGTAGTTATTTTAACTTGGAACAAATTGTCTTCTGTGACTATTAAGCTTTTACATGTTTAGCGGTTTCTGTTTTAAGCTATTATTTGGGATGACTTTTCAGTGTTGAAACCATGTGTTATCTTTTGTGAAGAGACTGAGTCAGGGGAATGATAAGAAACTAATCAATTCACAGCACATCAACCTTTAGAACTTTCTATAATTAATTTCAGCTAGTGTGACTGAACTTTAGATGGTTCTTCTAAGAACTATTGCACATTTATTTTCAGTATTCAATCACTAGAGCTTATTAACATGTAATTTAAAAATACAAACATACATAACGTACATACACATTTTGAAGAGTTGAATTTTTGAATAGCTGCTCTGGTTCGTGTGTTTCTAATGAAATGGATTGGTTAAATTAGACCATAATTAGTAGGTTAGTTAGAAGGCAGGCTGTGCTGCTAATTGACTGTTCGTGAGACTAGACACGATCCTTTCCTGTTTGATCAGAGCATGTCACCAGAAGAAAAGACCAGCACACTTACTACTTTGATTATAAGCATATTTGAAATGATATAGAAGTTTAAGTTTGTTTTAAATACATTTTTTGCTTTATTGTTAAGGTTTGGGTTTTGGTGACTAGTGTCTAAGATAGTAATGGGAACTTGGAATTCCAGGTTCATGTACCTTCAAGACTTAAATCTGGGTGTTTAGATTCATTTGCATTTAAGGGGGTAGCTCTTACCACTTGTTTCCTAGAGGTAATAAGTTGGAAAGAAGATGTAAACTTGCAAACCTATGCTTTTCAAGGGCAGGAGATTGGGTGAGGGAAGGTCCTGGAGGAAGATTTGTAAAGGAAACAAGTGTGGCTCGTGTTTTTTAGTCACATCGTAAGACATCATGGAAATAGTGAAATATGGTGGGGATTCTAACTAATGGGAAGCAGCTGGGCCTTCCTTCTCAGGTCTCTGCCTGCTCCTAGCCAGCATCCTTTTGCTCCTCATTCATCTGACTAGTCACTTGTTGTTGGGTGTAAATGTCTTTGCATATCCTGTCAGCATCAGTCCTTTGTTTTCTTTTTGCAAGTTTCATTTTCTGGCCTAAATGATTGTTCAGGTCTGAAGTGGGAACTACTTTAAGTTACATGCTCTGGTAGAACAAGTAGTTTGTTCATTGGTGAACAGTTTAGCTGCATAGTAAGCACATGAAACAGTAGTGTGGACCTAATCCCACTTGAGGTACCTGTTTGAAGGCATTCAGTCTTTCCCATCTTTGTTCTTACTCTAGCTCACTTTGACCCCAGCCCAGCAACAGTTGTTACTACAGCAAGCGCAGGCCCAGGCCCAGCTCCTGGCTGCTGCAGTGCAGCAGCACTCTGCCAGCCAACAGCACAGTGCTGCTGGGGCCACCATCTCAGCCTCCGCTGCCACACCCATGACGCAGATCCCCTTGTCTCAGCCCATACAGATTGCACAGGTGAGTGAGGAGCAAGGTCACGGGGACAGCAAACAGCTAATAAAATGAGAAATTTTATTGCATATTATTAGCCTTCTGGTTGCCTCTCTGGTTCTTTAAACACCCAAGGAACTCTGGTTCAAGGAATCATTATCCCTTCTTCCCTTTTTGCTTGTTTGAGTTGATATTATAAATATATTACTGATTATTTGAATAACTGAATGTTTATGTTAAATGAAATTCTTGAGTAAGTAGCTGGCATATTTCTGAGGCAAGAGATTACAGTATTCATCTTAATTAGCTAATTATAGCAGGCAAGAATTCTTCCATGTGCTCTACAGTAAGTGTTGCCACCTTGTGAAAAAGACAGCAAGTCGTCATTCTGCTGCGGAATGACTAGAACCATGGAGAACAGCATTAAAATGTTACAGAGTTTCAGTTTTTATATTTGCAAATAAAATAGCCAAAGGCAATTTAAAAATTACTTAGAGTCATAAAGAATTATAACCAAAAAAGAAAATATATGAAATCCTTTATCTTAAGGGAAGGAAAGGGAGCATAAAAAGTTAGATATAACATATAAGAAGAAGTGTTAGAAACTAAACAATTCTCTTTAGATCCCCAGAGGAGGCAGGAAGTGCTTAAGTTGTAACAAGAGTTTGACTAGATACTTGACTGATTTTTATTACTGTGTGGACACCTGTATCAAGATAAGTGTTTTGATTTGGGCCATTTTCTTCATCAAATAAATTATGTTACTGCCTAAACTCTGAGACTTTGTCTGAAATTAATATAAATAAGATCATTTATATGAAGGCACTGAAAATGTAAAAACTAGAGCCAATATAAAGCCATAGTGTTTTGTTATATCTGACTTTTATGTGAATTTTAAAAAATAACTTAACATTGATTCCTAAACTGAATTGGAAAAGCTATTGTCAAATTTCAGGAATCAAACCTTTTAATTTATTGATGGAAATTTGGATATATAACTCAGATTTTTACTTTAGAAAAAATGGGTCAAATATTCAAAACCCTTTTTCTCACTTAATTTTTAAAAAACATTTAGTCTCTGTTTAGATGAGAGCTAAAGGAGCAGAGCATATGGAATGAATGCATCTTAATTTATCAGCCTTTATTAGAGTTGTGCTCCTGCTAGATCAGTGGTGGCTGTCTCTCGGTTCATGCAGCTAGATGTCTTAGCTGGTCTTTATTCTGTCTTGGAGTCATGAAAAAGTAGGTTCTATTACCAACAGAGGAAGGCCTCAGCAACAGGATAGATGAATATAACCAGAGGAAAAGAGAGCACAGAGACAAGAAGCAAAAGGGTCCTTCTTCCCTGTTCCTTTATGTGGGCTCTGCCTTCTGGCAGATTTAGCATGGGTCTTCCCACCTCAAATGAGCCAATCAAGAAGAGCTCTCAGAGGCATGCATAGCTGCTTGCATTTTAGTTGATTCCAGAGGCAAGCAAGTTGCCATCCAAGATTATCTATCTCAGTGGTAACAGGTGGAAATAGAGAATTAACTCCATACTTCTGATTTCCACATGTATGTGTGGCTTATACAAACCTCATCACACACTAATAATAATAAACTGAATTTTTTTTTCTTTGATTTTTCGAGACAGGGTTTCTCTGTGTAGCCCGGGCTGTCCTGGAACTCACTCTGTAGACCAGGCTGGCCTCGAACTCAGAAATCCGCCTATCTCTGCCTCCCAAGTGCTGGGATTAAGGGCGTGCGCCACCACCGCCCGGCTAATAAACTAAATTTTAAAATTGAAAACCATTCCCCCCAGAACATTTATTCTGTACTCATTTTATTCTGAAAGAGTTTTAAGTAACTATTGAAAATCGGGCTTAACATAATCATGATGCTGTATACATCATAATCTTAAAAATATATAACTTCTTGCCGAGTCCCTAAGGTTTTTTGGTTTTCTTTTTGATATTTGCTGTTTCTGTATGTGAGTCAGAATAATTCTCAGGAGTCAGTTCTCTCCTTCCACCATGGGTTCTAAGGATCAAACTCAGGTCTTCAGTCTTGCACAGCAAGCACTTCTACCTGCTGAGCCATCTCTGGCCTGAGGATTTCTCACATACTGACATAGTCTTGGAGGCCACACTGTTGGGACATGAAAAAAAGCTGAGTAGTGTCTCATTGTTACTTGATACAAATCATTACCTAGGAACCTTATGACTAATCCAGCTTTCATTTTAGAATCTCTCTCTAATCTGTGTTTTGCTTCTGAGCTTTTAGGATCTTCAACAATTGCAACAGCTTCAGCAGCAAAATCTCAACTTGCAACAGTTCGTGTTGGTGCACCCAACCACCAACTTGCAACCAGCACAGTTTATCATCTCACAGACCCCCCAGGGCCAGCAGGGTAAGCCTTTCCCTAAAGTTCCTCAGTGGTGCAGCAGAGCTGTGCACTTCGACCTAACAGTATCCACTCCAGTGCTTTTATTCAGTGTGGTTTCAAACTACCAGTATTCATGAGAACTATAGCAGTGCCTTAAATCAGGAATATAGGTTCCATATAAGAATAGAAGACCTAAAAGATCAGGAAAGGCTAGGTTACTAAAGGAAATTTCCAGGACTTTAACCTGAAATCATGCAACTTAACCATTTCCAAGGCTCAGTTTATTTGCAAGTCACTGGAAAAATGAGAAAGGTAGTTTTCTGAGTCTCATCCCAAAATTTTAACTAGTTCTTTGTGAAGTTGCATTTGAATGTCTGATATCTTCCAAAGTTTTCTGTAGGATATTTAAAAAAAAAAACTAAAGTAAAACACTGACATTAGCCATTTGTATTAAGAAAGCTTATTTACACTGAAACTTGGGGAGGTTAGAATAGTCAAGAATAGATTTAGTAATACTCGTCAGCAGAATTTTGCAAGGTCATGTTGAGATTGATCAAAACTGAGCTATGATTATGAGAGCAGAAAACAGAAGATGATATAGCAAATAGAAAGGATTTGGGCAAGGCATGGTAGAACTGGCCTTTAGTCCTAGCACTTGGGAGTCAGTCAGAGGCAGGAGGATATCTGAGCTTAAGGCCAACTTGGTAAATATAATAAGAGCCTATCTCAAACAAAATAAAGGGAGGACTTGGTGGTCAGTTACATTTGGTCAATGGTAAGGAATGGGTATCTAGATGATTACATTTTTAAGAAACTATAAGTGTTGGTAGGTCATAGAAAGATGTATTCATGGTAATGAGTGAGCTTTAGTAAACCCAACACTTTTGAAATAGTAGGGATACATAGAGTCTGAAGATAATACTATCTTGGTTTGTGGATCAGAACCAGTAAAAATCGATCATTACAATGAAAGAGAATTCCAAGAGAGAAGGAAGAAATGATTTGTCTAGATGAGAAAGTCTTTCACAAGCCAAGCCTGAACAGTATGTGTTAGATCTGGTAGCTGTTGAGACCTAAGATTGAATGAGATTACTTTTCCTTTATTTTTTACAAAGCCTAAGGGTATTATTGTCTTTTACTTTTTTTTTTTTTTTTTTAATAGTTGAGCACAGTTACAACAAGAAATGGCTATTCTAATTTTTTTGTGTATGTTTGTATATTCTTAATTTCTTCCTTTCTACCTTTCGCAGGATTAGGAAAATAGCAGAGTGGAAAAGAATACTGGTTGGCTTAGAAACTCTAACCCTAGACAAGTCACCTAAGTATTCTGAGTTCCACATCTCCCCCTTTACCCTGTTTATCTTACCCTTTAATTATGAGTAAATTATGTAAAATGTTTTGTTGATGTCAAGGCCATTGTAATATAGTAACAAGCCAAGCTGCCTCTCTATGAAGAAGTATAATTTTTCTGAGCCTCAGTTTTCTTACCTGAAATATGATAATAGTTTTAGTATTTATGTTCAGAATTGTAGGGATTTAGTAAGTAAATACATGAAAGTACTTTCAGGAAATGTGCCTTATACATAATAACCTCAAATTTTGCCACTATATTACCATTAACATCATATCAATATCAACATCAGTCCATAGATGTAACTTAGAAAATGAAAAGTCTGTTCTTCTGTATAGTAAAAACCAGCTTGAAAGTAATCGGGACTCAGGAAAAGTGGCTCAGTGGGTAAGGTACTTGCATGAGCATGCAGACCCAATGTCCAGATCCCTAGCACCTGTATCATGGCCTGGAAGGGCTTAAGAAGCACAGATAGGAGTAATGAGTTAGATAGCTAATCTAGCCAAGTCGGGACTAGCTCTGATTTCAAGTTAGAGATCCTGCTTCCATATGTAAGATGGAAAGAGATTGAAGAGACTCTGACCTAAAATTCTGGCCTCTGAAAACATGTACATGCATACCCATGTACTCGTGCATGTAACATCACATGCACACACAGCAAAAAAAAAAAAAAGTAACCCGGAAGTTGTTTGTACCTCTGCTATTGACTTCTAATCGTAGTAGCATAGGCCCCATATCTCAGCTAAGAAGATCAGCCAACAGTATGAAGGACAGAGCCCTGAAAAGGCTTCCTTTCTAGTAGAGTTGCTGTAGTCAGTGGAAACTGAAAAGCTGATTAAATCTTAGTTTTGTGTGAAGGGGGACAAGGATTGATTTGTTGAGATTTTAACAAAATAAAATCTCCAGTTTGAGATTAGCCTCCACTTGGGGAAGCACTTCTGCTCCCCCCCCCCCCCCCGAGGAAATTCTGTTAACCTAAGACTTTGAAAGTATTAGTTATGTGGATGCTCACAGCCAACCATCAGACTGAGCACAGGGACCTTAATAGAAGAGCTAGGGGAAGGACTGGAGGAGCTGACGGGGAGGGGCCTTATCTGGCATCAATGGAGGGAGACCCTTGGTCCTGTGAAGGCTTGATGCCCCAGTGTAGAGGAATGCCAGGGCTATGAAGGAGCGGCTAGGCAGGTGGGTGGGGGAGCACCCTCGTAGAAGCAGGGTAAGGGGGGATGGGATAGGATGTTTGCAGAGGGGAAACTGGGAAAAGGGATAACACTTGAAATGTAAATAAATATCCAATTAAAAAAATAAAAACAATTAAGAAAAAAGAAAGTACAGTTTATAATATTACAATATTGCTGTGATTATGGAACTATTTAAAAGTATATTCTCCAAGAATTGATTATTCTTGGGAAAATTCTTACTAGTGTATTCTGAGTCATATATTTCATAGGAACTTGTATTTGGCCTTTTCTTGGTTCTCATGAAAGTTCTAGGCTTCTCTGCACTCTTTCAGCTGACCTTATTGTCAGAGAGGGAGAGGTAGGATGACCTAAAGTTTGAATTTGTTCATAGACTATGCTACTATGAACCAAATTAATCATTCAATATTATAATTTCTGGTAAAATGTGGTTTTAATATTTTGTTTCCAGAGAAACAAAAACTAAACTTTTCTCCTAAACTTTAAAGAAACTCATTGTTTAATGTCTGAGCTTATACTTTCTTCTGTTTCATTTTTTGTTTTATATTCTTCAGGATTTTTTATTCTTTTCTAAAGAATCTTAGTAGATTCTTATTATTGACATAAAATGTAATTTTATTTTTCTCACTAGATAATATTTTGTGTTCAAACCCATAAAATCTATAATTATACTTAATTTGCTTAGCAGTTTGTTGAATACCTGCCAAGTGTCTTGATAGCACTAATTATTGGAGTTATAATTTTCAGCAAGATGAAATTCCCCTGCACTTATTAAACTCTAACAGTAGTAAACATAAATAAAGGACTTGGAAAACAGCATATCCAGGGAAGATGAGAGGTTTGACTGGCCTGATAAAAGTTGACTTGTGGAAGATAGGGTGTGTGGTTTGAAGACAGTCTGTCTGCGGAGTGACATTTGAATTGGGAACTGACTAGTGAGGTGGAGGCTGCTGCGACTGGGGGTAGAGTTGGATAACTGGCCTTGTAAGCAATGGAGAGTACAGAGAACCTGAGAGGGGAACAAGCCTGCCTTAAACCAAAACAGGAAAGTCCAGTGTAACTAGAGATCAGTGAATGAGAAAAAGTGGTAAGAAATGAAGCGTAAGAGCTTAGAGTTGGGATGCAGCTCATTGGTAAGTCTTGACATGTAAGCATGGACCTGCATTTGGATCTATAGAACCCATACAGATGCTGAGTGTGGTGACTCCATCTGTAATTCCCAAAGTGCTGGAAGACAGACAGGATTCCCAGGGCAAGCTACTTAGCTAGTCTAGCCTACCAGAGCTTGGGGTTCAGTTGAGAGATCCTTCTTCAGTAAATAAAGAAGACAGTGATTGAGGAAGAGCACACACATGTTTTTGGAGAAGAACAAGAACAAGCAATACAGAAAGGACCAGATTGCCTAGGACTAAAGAGACAGTATTCTGTTTTAATTGTAATGGAAGAAGTGAAGTTTGGTTTAGTGACAGTGTCTGACCATGGTGCATGGTGCCCCATGTGAACTTTGAACTTCTACACAAGCCTCCCATATGCTGAGACTGTAAGCATATACTACCAAGCCTGGCTCATTTGTGTTATGTATGAAAGATGTCACCTTAACTACTATATAAGCGTGAACTGTAGAAAGGCTAGAGAGTTGGCTCAGTGGTTAACAGCATAGTCTAGTCTCTGCAGAGCAACAAGGCTCAACTCCCCAACAGCCACATGGCAGCTATAACTCCAGTCTTGGGAGCCAAAGCTTTCTTCTGCACGTATATACATGCAGGCAAAACACTCCTCTACATAAAATAACTGAATCTAAAAATAACTTTAAAAGATTGAGCCATAGAGAAATAGCTGGAAAAGCATGGTGGTCTTTTAAATACTAATTTTTTTTCTGAATCTAGCTTTTAAAAGAAGCTTATAACCATGTATATCCAATGTACTTAGTTTTACCATATTTGCCTCTAAATACAAATAAAAGGAAAAATTATCCGGACCAAAACTATGTAGCTTGAGGTATTAAAAAGAATGACAGGCATGCTTCCCGGCTCTGCCGCCATGTTCCTGCACTAAGCTTAACACCGACTGGAACTCCAGAGCTCCAGAATCTTACCACTCAGCTTGCTAGATTCCCACTGGCAGGTCATTACCACCACCGAAAGACTCTTGAGAGGGGAGACCCTCACTCAAGTCGCAGGAGATCGGCCACCCAATGACTCACAAGACACCAATCTTGATGCAACAGCAAGAGGTATATTTTGGGAATCAGCATGCTGAAGTCGAGACTCGTAACCAGGGCAGAGGAGTTCAACCCCCAGCTCAGGGCGTGTAGGGTTTTTTAAAGGAGAAAACCACAAACCAGGGAGAGTGAGAGGGGAATACCAGTACCCATAAAGTACCAGCCCACAATTCAGTCAGTCATGTGGGGATCATCCTGTACATGTTTTTCTCAAGAATTTAATCTTGTTCAATCATCTACTTTGTGTGTGGTTAGCCAGGTTCCTGGAACCCAGAGCTCTTGAACCGGCCGACCTGCATTCTTGGTTCCACTCAGTCTGCTAAGGGTCATAAAAACTTTCTATACCTTTTACCACACCATCTCCGTGCTTCAAGCCCCCACTGCCTTTGTGGGGTACATCACGCAAACCCATGCTTAGCCGTGAATCGCTGCAAGAAGAAAAGCACCACACAAACTCAGCTCAGAAACAATGGTAACTCAATCTCTGGTCACAGCAACTAAAACCTAATCTTGTAAACCTTATCAATCTGATTCCTCTGGTGGCGGATCCTTGCGGATCCACCATGAAACTGTGAAACTCTAGAAGTTACATCTTGCCCATGTTCTATCCCCTTTTCAAAACACACTCTTCCTTCCTCTCTTCCTCCGTCCAACCCAGAAGTCCCACCTCCTACTCGCCTAGTGATTGGCTCCTTTATTGGGGGATGGTTCACAAGAAGTCCTGAGTACATGACTTATTCCTTATTCCAGACAGTCCCTTCCAGGAAAGCAGTATTAGCATTAGAATTCAAACAGCACCAGGCTCATCACAACAAATCTACTTAATATATTTGTTGTATTTAGGATCTACGTTGTCAAATAAACACCTATGTTAATTTCTTAATTTATCCAGTATTTGCTTATAAATTACAAAATCTGACAGGTTTAATTTTTTTTATTATTGCTTTATGTATTCTAATGTTTACTGTATCCAAATTTAATGGCTAAGAAGATCAAAAAGATAAGCTAGACTACTGTAACTCACTGTCTCGTTACCATATCTGCTCCTGTCTTGTCACAAGCTCTTCAGTGTTTCAACAACATGATTATATTTGAAACTAAGTATGTAGATTAAGTTCTTCAATACAAATATATTCTGGGTTGTCCCTGTATTTATACATTGCAAAAAAAAAAAAATAGACAACAACAAAACCCTATAGAGTTGAATAATCAACTGAGTACATACTACAAATGTACATGCTTCCGGGGCTCAAGACAAAAAGTCTCACTCTGTTGTTCAGCCTGATCTCTAACTTTGGGGCTCGAGTCACCCTCATGCCTCAGCCTTCAGAGTCCCTGGGATTGTAGGCATGTGCCTTTACATCCATTTTACTTACCAAGAACTTTCAAACTAAGATTGTCCAGTGTGAATAGTTGCTTACATTTCAACTTTCATCAATGAAGAGGCATGTCCTAAGAACTTAAAAATAGCATCTCCCACTTAAAGGATTGCCTGCTTCTTTCAGAACACGATTCCCTTGTTCCAAGATTCATTAAAGCAGCAGTTTTCAACATGTTGGTCATGGCCCCCTTGGCTATCAAACGATCCTGTCACAGGGTTCACACATCAGATATCTTGCATATCAGATATTTACGTTACAACTCATAAGCAAAATTACTATTGTGAGATAGCAACAAAATAATTTTATGGTTGGGGTCACAGCATTGGGAAGGTTGAGAAACACTGTCTTAGAGAATTTTAATGAATTCTGGGTTAAGAAGTTGAATTCATCTTGAAATTTCCAAATGCTTTCATTTAAAGTAGTTCCTCACATCCTTCCTCTCCTTAGGAAATAAGGGCCTTTCAAAGAGCTTATTCACACTGTGCTAAAGACATAGAAGCTTTGACTGAATGTTACGTATTTTCATGCCATGTTGTATTTAACACAGTTGACAATATTGAATTTTAGGAAAAGAAACTAGACAATTCTGAAGACAAACAAAACTATCAGTAAATTGGTTTTGGAAACTTTTGTTTATATTCTTTCTTATCCCTCTGAAATGTTTGATTTTTCACAGGTCTCCTGCAAGCGCAAAATCTTTTAACGCAACTACCTCAGCAAAGCCAAGCCAACCTCCTACAGCCACAGCCAAGCATCACCCTCACATCCCAGGTCAGTTTTCTTACTCTATTGTTTTACTAATTTAAAAATGAAATGAAACACCCCCAGCAATAACAATCTCCAGCATTCAGAAACTGACCAAAAACTCAATGTTGGGCTTATTAGCTTGATAACACAGCATTACCAAATTGATGGAAACTGAAATTTTTCATGATTCTTTTTAAGTTCATAAAAAATAACCATGTTAGTAATAAATGGAGATGAATTATAGCTGTCTGATGCTCATAGATAGGAACACTGAAATGGAAGACCTAGGAAATCAGTTAAAACCTGTCATTGATCCTTTGCCCTTGCTAAAACAGTGCTGCAAGAGCTTGGGTTTCTGTGTTATCTCAGTACTTAAACGTGGTGTTGTGTCATTTCCTCTAGAAGACATAACGGTCATAATCACACAGAAAGCACAGTTTTTAGACATTTGGACTTTTAAGTTGCATATTTGTGTTCCTGCCTAGTGATAATTGTGACATCAGTTTGCTGCTCTGGGTTTCAGTCTGGTCACCCTTCCTGGCTGACCTTGAATGCTCCCTTGCCTTTGACTCTTTCTAATAGAAGTTGGGGTGGAGAAATGAATGACTTAGTAGTCCTTGCCAAGGAAACAGTAGGACCAGAATTCATATCCTGAGAACCCACTTAAATACATGCTGAGTGGACATGGCGGCTCATCTGGGCTTCTAATTACAGGGTCTCCTGAGCAAGCTGGCTATTGAACCTAGCCTATTGGCAAGCTCTGGGAAGGTAGATTCCTTACATCAACCTCTGCCCTCTACATGCACATGTACATGAATGTACATGTGTCTATATGTATACACATGTGTATGTATACACAAACATGAAAAGGAACTGTAGTAATTAAAACTTAATACTTAATATATTACCAAATTTCATAGGCTGAAAAGACAAAAGGTCTACTTTGATTGACAGATTTAGTAGCTAGTTACTTGCCCTTTGCCACTGAGCCCTCCCTCTAGCCCCCTGTAACCAAAGAAGGTAGTAAAGGTAGAAAACTAGAGGGACCATCTGATGTCAAGAATTATCACCAAACTATTATAGTGAATATGTGGTATTACCATGTAGAGAGAAATGTAGGCCATTGGGATATGATTGAGTCCAATAGACAGAAATGTAAATAACCAGTTAATTTTCCAAAGGGACCAAAGGATTCCAATGGGAAAAGTCTTTTTAACAAGTGATAACTAACAATTGACTATTCATTAGCAAAAGAGGATGGAGAACACCCTTATTTCATACTTTACACAAAGATTAGTTTGAAATGAGTCATAAACCTAAACATCCAGAAAGAAATGCATATGCCATTGGGTAAGGCAGGGATTTCTTTTTTTTTTTTTTTTTGTTTTTTCGAGACAGGGTTTCTCTGTGTAGTCCTGGCTGTCCTGGAACTCGCTCAGTAAACCAGGCTGGCCTCGAACTCAGAAATCCGCCTGCCTCTGCCTCCCAAGTGCTGGGATTAAAGGCGTGCGCCACCACCGCCCGGCCAAGGCAGGGATTTCTTAAACAGGACACAAGAAGCCTTAACTATCAAAGAAACAGTGAATTTCAGGAAAATTAAAAGCTTATCTTGAAAAAATAGGAAGAAAAAAACAGTTAAGGAGAAGACAGTCTTTTAAAAAAAATTTGATAAATGATTTTAAGATTTATTTTGAATTGATGAGGGAAAGGGAATATTTGTGTACATACTCTGTACTCTGGGAAATCAAAAGAACATATTGAATCACTTGGTGTTGGAGTTACAGGCAGCTGTGAGCTACTCGGAACTGAATTTGGGTCCTCTCCAAGAGCAATATACATTCAGTCACTGAGTTATCTCTCCAGCCCATGGTAAAAGAATTTTAACTAGAATAAAGAGCACATACAGCTCAATAGTGAGATAACCAGATGTAAGCTAGTGAGAGGCAAAAATCTTAATTGCCAATGAAGATATGTTAATACCCAGTGAGCAAATGAAAACATGCTCCAAACATTAGTTATTAGGAAATGTCAATGTGCATTTACTAGAATGGGTACAGTTATGAAGGATTTGAGACAAGTATTGATAAAAACATAAAGCAACTAGATTTCTCATACATTACTAGTAGTTTTTCAGAAAGGTACTAACACTTTGTAAATTAGTTTGACACTCGTTTAGAAATTAAATACAAGCCGGGCGGTGGTGGCGCACACCTTTAATCCCAGCATTTGGGAGGCAGAGGCAGGCGGATTTCTGAGTTCGAGGCCAGCCTGGTCTACAGAGTGAGCTCCAGGACAGCTCGGACTACACAGAGAAACCCTGTCTTGAAAAACCAAAAAAAAAAAAAAAAAGAAATTAAATACAACTGTACCATTTAACTCAGTAGTTTTACTCTTTAAAAGGAAAGCACAAAGATCTGTCTATGAATGCTTATAATAGAGTAATAATTACCCTGAACTATTTGATAGTAAGTTACATAAACTGCTGAGTAGCCATGTGACAGATTTATTCCGCACTTCTGATACCTACAATGACATGAATGAGTTTCAAAAGCCTTACACTAAGTGACAGAAGCTGGGCTTAAAAGACTGAGTATCAAATGATTTCAGTTTACATAACATTCCAGAAAGGACAGAACTATAGACATAGAAATCCTGTTAGTGCTTATCAGGAAGAAAGGATTGATGAGGAGAAGGAGGAGGAGGAGGAGGAAAAAGAGGAAAAAGAGGAGTGGCAAAGGGTTCAGAAGAAATTTGGGGAGGGTTAGTAAAGATATTCTACATCTTGTGTTAGTAGTTACACAACTGTATACAGTTATAAAAGCATCAAACTATACTGCAGTTCTAAATTTAATTTTTTTAATATGCTGAATGCAAAATAAATAAAATTGATGTTTTGACATATATACCAGAGACCTCTTTCTGGCCTACATGCTATGCACATGTAGCAGACATCATCCTTACTCCTGCTCATTAAATGCTATACCACCATTAGATCTGTCCCAGTTCAGCTAGGTATTTTAGAGTAAGGTACCAACTGTCTAAAAGTACCCAAGCTATTTTTAGTCCATTATTATTTGACAAAGAGTCTACTTGATGCTGAAGATGAAGTAACAGATTGGTAGTGGAAACTG
Source organism: Mastomys natalensis (assembly GCA_021653895.1). Taxonomy (NCBI): domain Eukaryota; kingdom Metazoa; phylum Chordata; class Mammalia; order Rodentia; family Muridae; genus Mastomys; species Mastomys natalensis. The sequence goes on along the minus strand of JAJTUV010000489.1, from coordinate 584,324 downwards.
ACCTCCACCTATCAACCATGGTCACTGTGGTAAGTTTTCAGCAGCACAGGATTCTAATATAGTTGGTACCCTGTGTAGCTCCTCCAGAAGCTGTAGTTAAAATTGCTCAATGTCAGCATGTCATAGAGACATGCTTTATTGTCTTTATTGAGGCAGGATAGCAGAAGAATTTGCCCCAATTATTATGTCACTCCTATTATGTAGTTTTCTGGGTCAGTTAGTTCCCTTGGAGCAAACCTTATTAATGAGATCAAGGTCAGGTAATATAAGGCCTATCTAAATTATAAGAAGAAAATCCTAGTTGATAATCTGTCACCGGGCTGCTGTTCGGAGGCGGGTTCAACTGAGTAATTAGGATGCACTATTAGTGAACATCCAAAAAGAAGGCCCTACCTAGTGCTTGTGAGTACTGCAGAGTAGCCTGGAATTTGAATAATAAGAAAAGTTAGTATTTTCTTTTAAAAAAGGAAAGGGGATTAGAGAAATGGCTCAGCGGCTAAGACTTCTGGCTGCCTTGTAAAGGACCTGGGTTTGTTTTCTAATATGATTTGTCTCTAACTCCAGTTCCAGGAGATCCAATCCCCTTTTCTGGACTCTGCAGGCACTACACACATATGGTGCACAGACAGGCATTTTATGGACATACATAAAATAAAATTTTAAACAAGAAAGGAGAGCCCTGGGCTCAGTCTTCAGCATAAGGAATAGAGTGGTGGGGTGTCTAAAAAAAGTTTCAAAATAAGCTGTAGATAGATTTAAAGTTAAAATGAAAGTTTATACACTCTGAAAAATGTTTAAAGGCTGGTTGAAATAATTATTTTTTCTACTATGATAAGAAAATATTTGAAGAAATTGCTTAAAGATAAGGATGAGAACAAAGATATTATTAATGTATAATTGTGATCTGGATCTGGTACAAGGAAATACAGGCAATCAATAAATATGTAGGAAGTCCTTGCTTTGAGTAGTAAGAGAAATATGTCAAAGTAGTGTACCATTTACTCCCTGGTAAGCAGACTCTTGTGTCAGGAACTGTGCACTGTATAGTGGGGCGCACAGCATGTCGTTTATCAGAAGCATGACAAAAGACTTTGTGAATTTATCTTAAAGAACTTTTTGCTGGTGTTGGTGGTACCTGCTTACTCTAAGTACTGTGAAAGTTGAGGCAGTGGGATTACATACTGAATTAAAAGCCAATCTGGGCTACAGAGTAAGAACTTCTCTTTTAAGAAAAAGAAAATGGAGTGAGTAGGGAAATGGGTATTTCTTTGTCCTGGTTTTCTTAAGACAGTCTTTCTTCTAAATGCATTTATTTATTTATCATACAGTGTATTTTTTTTATCATCCTCCTCATCCTCCTCCAGACCCCTTCCTCAAGTCATGTTCTCAAACACACCCAACTTGTGATCTCTCCCACCTAACCTCACACTCTTTTCTCCCATTCTTTTTTTTTTTTTTTTTTTTAATTAAAAAAATCTCATGGAGCCTGACTTGTATTGGCTGATCCAGGGGCCTCCCCTGGAATGTGACCAGTATACCAGGTGTGACCTCATTGAAGAAAGTTATTTTTCCTTTCCTGGCATCAAATGCCTGTAACTCCTCAGCTAGGGATAGGACATGATGCCCACCTTCTCTCCTCCGTGCTAGAGTCTAGTCTGGCTTGAGCTCACGTGAGTCTGTTTCCTTTAAGATACCAGCACATTACAGTTATAAACTAAAGTGTCTGTTTTTTTGTTCTTTCTCCCAACAGCCTACCACCCCAACTCGCACAATAGCGGCAACCCCAATTCAGACACTTCCACAGAGCCAGACAACACCAAAGCGAATTGATACTCCCAGCTTGGAGGAGCCCAGTGACCTTGAGGAGCTTGAGCAGTTTGCCAAGACTTTCAAACAAAGACGAATCAAACTTGGATTCACTCAGGTAGGGTGAAGTCACCTGTTCAGTTCACTTTCTGTTGCTGTGGTAAAACACTGACTAAAAGCAACTTGTGAAGAACCAGGCTTTTATTCAGCTCACAGTTTCTAGCCTTTTGCAGAGGAATCAGAGAAGGAACTTGGCGGAAGGCACTGAAGTGGAAGTGTGGGAGAACTCTGCTTCCTGGCCTGTTCCAATATTCTTAACAGCCTGGGTCCTCCACCATCAATTAGCAATTAACAAATATCCTATAGACATAACCACAAGCCAATCTGACAGGTGACAACTCAAAAAAGATTCTCTATTTCTAGGCCTGTCAACAAGTTTAGCCATGAGGATGCTCTCTTTACATATCCTTTCTTGGCTAGCTATGGATACTTTGTAAGGAACAGAATGGTTTTCAGTCATATTGACTTTGGGTTTAGCTGTAGTTGATTTTCTTATAGTCATTTAGCACTTACAATTTTGGAATATTGTGCATTCACTTATGTTATGCTCATACATTTACTTGTGACATAATATTAGATTTAAAACTTCCAAACATGTCTCACAAAACAGGCCTCTGAAATTCTATCAGTGAGCTGTGTGTTTTACAGATTGTGTTGGTGATGTGACTGTTGTAAGGGTTTGGTGTTAAGAACATGTGGAAGAGCTGGCTACTGCAGATGAAAGTGGAGAAAGTAGGGATCCCAGAGTCTACTGGGGATTCACTTAAAGCTAGTTTGCAGGAGAGTGTCCTCCCCTCCTTTCTCTCAGCCTACTGAGATTAGTCAAGTAAGAATTTATTGAAGATTTTTTAAAGTAAATTAATCAAAATCAAAATCTTTTAATGTCAGCTACCAAAGGGCCTGAAAAGTGAAAGAAGTATGCTTACTGGCTTCAGCAAGCATTTGAGTACACAGCATGTTTTTTCTAAGCACTCCCACTGCCTGTACTCCCTGATTAGCCTATCAAAAATAATGCTTTAAAAGCAGGAAAAGAATTAAACTTATATTTATGTAAAATGACAAAAGATCATTAGCTGAGAGAGAAATAACTGAAGTATGGATTGAGTTGTGTATTTATAGAATCAGAAAAAAAAATCTGATGTTTTCATTCCAGAAAAGCTTCTACTCGCACACTTTCCAAATGAGGTGTGTTGAAAGTACATAGCACATCCCACCTGTCCATAGATCAGCCAAGGTCTCTCACTGTCTGCTGTGCTCTGCATGTCATTAGGGACTTAGATTTCTTTTATTCCTTATATTTGAGGATTTATTTTTGCTCAAAGAAACTCCATATTAGGAATTGACAATAGATACAATGTAGATGAATTGCAGTTACATTTTTGAGGAGGAGTTCCAGATATAAAGAAACAAATTAAGGGGCTGGTGCTTACCACCAAGCCTGATAATCTGAGTTTGATCCTCCAGAATCTTTGTGGTGCATCCACACACAGATGCATCTGCATATACACAAACTAACACATACACACAAAGTAAATTAATGTAAAACTCTTCATTACAGTCCAGAAACGGTTTAGTAATTTTGAAACAAATAATACGATTTGTTTTAAACAAAAAAATAAAGATAAACTAGATTGATGCAGATAAGTTAATAGACTAAAAAGAAGGTTTAAGGCTAGCACGTTTAACAGTGTTAGGTTTTGGCTGTTACCACATTACGCTCTGGAGATGGTTGCATAAATGCTGAGTCAAAGGTGTTAGCTTTTCTTTCTTTTTTTTTTTTTGAAATTTAGAAACAAGTTTTATTTAAGATCTGAAATACAATTCCTAAAATATCAACTTTTCAGAAAACTGTGGCTACACAATAATGCATTGCCTCTATCATGTTAGAACGTGCATTAGACTCAAATACAAAAACCAGGAAACAAATCACCATCCTTCAACAATTTGAGCAAAGATAGAATGAATGCCTAAGGAACAACAAAGATGGACTTGCAGAGGATGGGCTGTTTACGGACGTCAAGCACCATAAAAAAAAAAAAAAAAAAAAAAGCACAAATGCATGGGTTTCCAGGTATATACATTAAGTTGAACCTTTGGCACTAGGAACCAGGGCATCTCATCACGTAGCATTAACACATATTAGAAAACTGTGTAGTGTCAAAGGGATAGAACCACCAGCATTCAAGCAATGTTGTCAACTAGGCAATAAAATGGTCTACTGAATTTCTTCTTTGTCTAATTACTGCATACACTGGTAGCAACTTTGAAACGAGGAAAGGAGCTGGGTACTCCTTTTATTTTCTGTCTATAACAGAACAGGAAACAAACTGAAACATAAGCCCTGTTTTACACTGACAGTTTTAAAGAACATCAATTATACCATGAAAGGACTAAACAGAAGTGTTTACAGATACCAGACAATAGTGAGTGGTCAGTAGACCTTCACAGGGCTTTGCGATGATAGTCAGCAGAAGCCACTTTGTAATCACTGGCAGTAAACAGGGAGGCAGAATTCTTTGCCAGATACTTAAGAAAATCATGCAGATAGCCCAGCAATAATGCCAGGCTTTTCTCATCAAGGGGCGTATAAGCCAACATTGCCCCAATTCTCACAAATAATCTCAATAGGTGTGGTGCCTCATAGATCTGCAACATAGACACATCAGGGTGAGCCAGCAGAATCTCAGCATACTGAGGCCTTTCAAACTTGTACAGCAGCTGAGTGCCCAGCATCACATTGAAATACTCTTTAATGCCTCCCACAACTTCATTAACTGCATACTCCTTATTATCAACATTTCCCTGTGACTTCTTGCAATTGGCATACTCCTCAAGAATGGCATCTACATTCTTTTTAGCAGGGAGCTGGAACAACTGCTTCTGCCTAGTAACCAAGTCCCAGTACTCCACCAGCCATGGTTTTAATTCTTCAGGGATCTTCACCTTCACCTCCATCCTACTCTTGAATGCCTCTTCGCTCTCCATAGTAGGGTCAGCCCGTGCCCTTTTCTTCCGAGGGGGCTGGGGGACTTCACTGGTACTGCCACCGTCTCCGTTGCCAGGAGTCTTCTGCTTGTTCTTCCTTGTCTTCCGCACAGAACCAGAAGGGGGGTTCTCAGCAGAGCGACCTCCCCATCTTCCTGGCAGGGCTGAATCAAGATTCTTTGGCTGCGAACCAGCTGACTTCTTTCCTGAGGCAGCTCCTCTCACCTTACTTCTCTGCATATTGCTTCGAGTTGGTTTCTTAAAGTTGTCTTCTTCAGCAGATTGTTGTCCACGAGTTTGAGAAGCCTGCTTTCTGGAACTCATTCAACCCTGTTTTTATTCCAACCAACAATGGTCCTTCTTTCCCTTCCAAGGATTCCTAGTAATCTCCTAGGATGGTCTGGAAAGATGAAGTGGGAATACAACCCTATGTTCTGCAACCAGGAATGGTTCTGCAACCAGGGTCAGATCTCCTGATCCTTAATGTATAGCAAACTTAGCTTTTCTGATGATGACCTGAAACGAGAATCCAGTTCTTTCCAGCAGCCTACGTGTGATCACTGCTGCTCCTCCAACCGCCATAGTCGGTGTTAGCTTTTCGAAGTCTACATTTTAACCAAACATTGGTTCCCTTTCCCTTTCTTTGATATTTGATCCAAAATATTAGCAGTGTGGGTAATCACTTCTCTCTCCTCCTCTTCCTCCTCCTTCCCTCCCTTTCTTCTCCCCACTTCTCACCGCTCCTCCTTCTCTTCCTCCTCTTCTTCCTCTTTCTCTTCTTCCCCTTCTCCTCTTCTTCCTTCCTTCTCCTCCTCCCCCACCCCCCTCATTCACATCACACCTTCATCCCAGCATCTTATTCTGTTTCATGATTTATTTTGTTTTGTTCTTGGCATGACTGCTACTTATTCTTCAAAATGGCCAAACAGATCTGGAATGGTTTGTAAATCTATATGGATCAAAGTACTTACTACTGGTACAGGATGGGAAAATCAGCTATCAGCCTTTGGTTCTAATTCATATACCTTATTGTAGTTGTTCAAAAATAGCTGTATATTCAATTTATTCATGTTTATACACATGCACAGTAAAGTATTCAAGTTACTTCTTGAGATAAATTCCTATTCTTTGATTAAATACATGTTTTAAAATGTTTTAAACCCTTATTTTTTATAAGCAGTAGATAAGTAGTGGATGCCATTACATAATTAGAAAGCATATCACAATATATAGCATTTTTCAGATGCAGGAACATTCATTATTTCCAGTGTCAACCTTTGCTCCTTCATTCTTTTTATTTATTTTAGAAAGGTCAAAGGGAAACAACATAGTTTCTATTATGTATGTTGAAACCAATTGATTAAAACTGTTGACTTGTATGAAAAACACAAGAGTTACAAGAGTACTAAACTAAGATGTACCAAGTTAATGAAAGCTAACATGTTAAGTGAGGGGCCTGGCATAATTACTTTTCAGTTGCTTTGAAAGGACACCATAACTAAGGCAAATTACAGAAGGAAAAGTTTGCTGAGTCTTGCAGCTTCACAGGATGAGTCCATGTTAGAGTTTTACTACTGTGAAGAGACATCATGACCAAGGCAACTCTTATAAAGGCAAACATTGAATTGGGGCTGGCTTATAGGTTCAGAAGTTCAGTCTAGCCTGCTGTCACTGTGAACACCCCACAGTTAACCCTGTGGCTTCAGGCGTGCCTTTGCGGTGGGTGCAGACTGGGCCGTGGCAGGACTGGGGTTGCCAGCTGGGCTGATGACAGGTGAGGGCCACTACTGCAGGGCATGGTGGCTCCTGTGACAAGTGCATTTACTTTGTATTTCTTTGCTTTTCTGGCTCGGGGCATGCTGGTCAGGTGATGTAAGATTGGCCCAGTGTGGGTCCCCTGGCATCTGTGTATAAGAGTCACATGATCAGTGACAGTATTTTATAGAGATTTGATGGAGATTTATAAATTTCATAGACTTGACTGCATTTATTTTTAGATTGTATAATGCACAGTGAACTTTAAAGAAAAGGAAAGAAAAGTGAGGAGGAAAAATACTTTTATTTATTCAAATGCACAACAAAGAAAAGAATGGCATTGGCCAGGGACCCTGCGGGAGTGTGGCCCAGATGTGCTGGGCTGCCCGGGGCCTCTGGTCACTAGTCATTGCCTGCCTGTGTCTAGGAGTCGCTTCCTGGCCCTGGGGATAGGTGCACTGGGAGTGACTTCAGAAGTCAGGGCTCATTTGGCCTTTAGGATAGTCCTGACTGCCCTCAGTGTCGCTCACTTCCAGTCGTGGGTTGGTGGGCTATGAGGGGAGAGGCCATGTCGCCCAACCCCAACCCACTTCCCAAAGCAGTTGTGAAGATGGTGCTGGTGTCCTCTCCCACCCCCTCCCCGCCTTGTGATGGTGCTCACGTTCAGCAGGCCTGTTTCTGTGCACCACAGCTAACTAAGGTGCCGCAGAGCAGGGTGGCCGAAACAAAAGCTAGCAAATCCCAGGCCTGGAACAAACCCGAGTGAACACTGTGCACACCGCCCGCCATGCTGGCAGCTGCTGCTCCAGTGGTCGCTGCCACCACCTTACTTGAGTGTTAGGGGACAGACACTGCATGTTCATGGCCCAGTGGGCCACAGGTGCTCCAGGCACAGCTACACGTCCTCTCCTGAGCCCATAAGAAACGGGAACCCATAGTAAACTGACCATGGTGCATGGTAGCCCCAGGCACCCTGTGACTGATGGTCCTGGTACAGGGTAAGGCTGCCTAAGTCGTCCTTGCTACTCCAACCCAAGACTGCTCCAGAGCTTTGAGCTCAGGAACTGATAGAAAGCCCTACAGACTGGGACCACCACTCCCACGCTAGCCTAGATGGGACACACCTCCCAGTTCCCACCTACACAGCTTTTTTGACAGCCTGGCCTGTTTGTAACTTGATGCAGCATCACTCTGTCTTGTAATGACCACTGTACTTAACGGGTGCATTGTTCTCTTCCCTTGGTTTCCCCAAGGCATCTCACACATTGTTGCTGCCTCTAGATACAGTATAATAAATAAAGCCGTTTTCACTTGAGCCAAAAAAAAAAAAAGAAGTTTAGTCTATTAGCATCATGGTGAGAACCATGGCAGCATGCAGGCAGACATCTATATCTTAATCCAGATCTACATCTTGATCCAAAGGCAGCCACTAAAGGGTCTGTCTTTCCCACACTGGATGGAACTTGAGCATTGGACCTCAAAGCCCACCCCCAGAGTGACAAACTTCATCCAACAAGGCTTAATAGTGCCACTTCCCATGGGCTAAGCATATTCAAACCACCACAATCATCATGGTAGAGAGTATGGTGGCAGGCATGGTGCTGAGGCAGTAGCCAAGAGGTCACATCTTGAGACAACAACCATAAGACAGAGAGAACTAATAGGGAATGGCATGGGCCTTTGAAACCTCAGAGCCCACCCTTAGTGGCACACCTCCTCCATCAATGCTACACCTTGTAATCCTTCCCCAAAGTTCCACAACTAAATATTCAGATATATGAACCTGTGGAAACCATTCTCATTCAAACCACCACATTCCACTCCCTGGCTCTCATAGACTTGTAGTTATATCATAATGCAAAATACATTTGGTCTAACTCCAAAAGTCCCCACACTCTTTCCATCTCAAGGTTGTTCAAAGTCTAAGGTCTCTTTTGAGACCTAAGGCAATCTCTTAATTGTAACCACCTCTAATACCAAAAAACAAATTATATTCTTCCAATATACAATGTCACAAAATATATATTAGCATTCCAAAAGAGAAGAATAGGAACATCGGGAGGAAATAAAAGACCAAAGTAAGACTGAAATCCAGCAGGCGAGACCTGTGGTTCTGTTTTAATATTGAAAGGGTTAAATGGTTCTTCATACCTTCTCACTCCTTCCAGCTTTGTTTGACTGCAGCACAATTCTCTCTCTTAGGCTGGTTCTACTCCCGGTCTGCAGCTCTCCTAGTCAGATCTCTCAGGCCTCTGATATCTCCAATATCTTGGTGTCTCCAACAGAGTCTAGGCTTCACTTTCACGGCTTCAGATGCAGCAGTCATAGTGCCTCCGTGCAATGACTCCCCCATCACATGCCTGTCCTCAATGGTTTTGTTTTGTCTTGTTTTGTTTTAACCTAAGAGAAAGATTTCAGAACCCCTTTGTCCTGCATCATCTTTTAACTCTAAAGCAAAAACCACATGGACAGTCCTACCAAGCTCTTCTGCCTGTTTGGACTGGCCCCTGGCCCCTCTTCAGTCACATTTGCATAAGCTTTGATTTGGTGTTACTCTTTAGGAACAGTAACTTCTTAGACGTTTTGGTTTCACAAGTTGCATACTAGCTGGGTGGGTCTCACCTGAAGTCACTTCTCCCTTATTCCATTTCTTCTTATCTATTTCATCACAAACCTTGGCTCCATCGTTAAATTTCCCTGTGATCTTCATCTCCGCAAACTACAGTTTGTATTTCACTTTGCTCTGATGCTTCTTGTTCATTGTAGACCTGTATGAAAATGATCACTAATAACCACGTGAACAAGTCAATATTAGGCTGTCTTGAAATCATCTCTGCCTATGAAATTTCTTCAATTTAAACCTAGACAAATTCTTAGAACAAGGCCAAAAAGCAGCCATATTCTTTGCCAAAATATCACAAGAATCATCTCTGGCCCAGTTGCTAATATTTTTCCCATGTTGCTCTCACCACTCTTGTCTTTCACGCTCCTTTCAAGAATGGCCTATTAAAAGCCCTGCTTATAGTGTTCAACCACATTCTTAGTTCACAGTCCAGTGTCTTCCTGTGCCTACAAACACCAGCATTGTCAGGCCTAGCACAGCGGTAGCCCGCTTCATGGTACCAGCTTCTTTATTAAGTACTTTTCTGTTTCTGTGAAGAGATTACGACCAGAAGTTTATTGGCATGTACAGTTTCAGAGTATTAGTCCATTACCATCATGGTGGGGAACATGTCAGCAGACAGGCATGGTGCTGGACCAGTAGCTAAGAGCTCACATCCTGAGACATAACCACCAAGCAGAGAGAACTAGCTAGGAACAGCATGGGCATTTGTGAAAATTTTTTAATGAATTGTGCAGTTCCAATGTCAGAAAACATTTATTGCCACTTAATGTCATATACTCCCCGCAAAAAAAATCAGTGTTTTATTTGGCTCCAGATTTCTAGAAAGCTATAATCTAAACAAATAAAATGATGGCATGATTATGTGTGGCTAGCCTGAGTTGAGTCCCCAGTGTGTAAGAGGCAGTGTGTGAAGATTCAGTTGCTGAGTGGAGTAACCGTAGTAATAATAGAAAGGGGAAAGTTAATGTGCCTATCCATAGCTTTAGGTACATTTGTATAAAACATAATAATCCACTTCAGTCTTAAAGAGATCATTCATTTGCTTTTCTGCAATTTAAATGTAAGTGTTACATGGGTGGTGACTAATGAGAGACATGATATATATATCTCTTGGAGTTAGATATTTAGTATATTTCATTTTGTTTTGTAGTTCCACATTTGTTCTATTTTAAACTTCTTAGTGTGAGGTGTTCATAGTTGTCATCTTGGCACGTGCTTAGAATCTCAGCACATGAGGAGCCAGGGGTTCACAAGTTCAAGACCAGGCACAACTACATAACAAATTTGAGACCATTCTGAGCTACATGAGATCCTCTATTTAAATAATAATCATCATAATATTAAACTAAAATGAGCAAAACCATGCTTACACATACTTTTTGTTTGTTTTTTTTGTTTTGTTTTTTGAGACAGGGTTTCTCTGTGTAGCCCTGGCTGTCCTGGAACTCACTCTGTAGACCAGGCTGGCCTCGAACTCAGAAATTCGCCTGTCTCTGCCTCCCAAGTGCTGGGACTAAAGGCGTGCGCCACCACTGCCCGGCTTACACATACTTTTAAATACATCTTTTTCTTGACTCTACATATAATTGACAATATAATCTGAAAAAGATGGACCTGTGGGATTAAAAAAACTCAGACAATCCCAACTCAAAATTGTGTTCCTAAAGCAGGGCATAGTAGGCATAAACTTAGAGTCCTGGCACTCGGGAAATACGGACAGGAGGATCACAAATTCAGAGCCAGTCTGGGCTACATTTTGAGTCTTCAACAGATTAGAGCTAGAAAAATAACTCAGTGGTTAAGACCACTTGCTCTTCTTGCAGAGGGTTTAGGTTCAGTTCCCAGGTTCCTTATGATGACTCACAGTGATCTGTAACGCTAGTTCCGAGGGATGAAATGCCCTCTTCTGTGGGCATTACACACATGTGTTGTTTATACATACATATAAGCAAAACATTCTTACACATAAAATAAATAAAAATCTAAAATAATTAATTAAAAATAACATTGCCAGATTTGTTGAGAATTGACTCTCACAGTAGATAGACTTACTTAGTTTTGTGGAATTTGAAGGAGAAATGCTATACTTTTCTGTCCTGTAACTAATCTGGTTGAAGTGGATGTATGAACCATTTAAACTCCATGAGTTCCTCCTGTTATCTATAAAATAACTATTAAGATACATCTTTTTCAAACTAGAACGAGAGCTATCCAGCTGGAAGAAAAGCACTGTGTACATTTCAAAGGTGATAGGCTCATGGAGAAAGGCATCTTTTGTAATATATTCAGAGGATCATTGTTCTGTTTCAATAAGGTTACCAAGTTTCCAGTGCCCATGAAGGTTTTACTTAAATGGGTCAAACCTCTCTACTGTGAATTTCTATCTCTATAATGGCTACAGACGTCGTCCTTTAGAATATCTGGTTTTGTGATCAACTTTGAAATCTAAACTAAGAGTGAAAATAGATTTTTTTCATGGCTTCCAGGAATACTTACGAGAAAAACTATAAAGAATGAGAGGTCATTTCTAAATTTTAAAGTAATTTATGTAAAGTTTGGTTGGTTCAGAAATCCCTGATTTAGGGGCACTTGCCACTAATCCTGATGATTTGGGGCTGAATCCCCAGGAACTACATCTACCTACAGGTAGAAGGAGAGAGCCAACTCCCTCAAGTTGTCCTCTGACCTCCACATAGGCACCATGGCCCAAGAGGCTTCTCATACACATTAAATACATACATACATACATACATACATACATACATACATACATACATACATACATAAGCAATAATAGGAATAAATTGCTGGGCTTTCTAAACATCTAATCCCTATAGATGATGCAGGTAGATTTAAAGGGTACTTAAATCATGTTGCTTGTGTTACTGGAAGGGCATTAGTATATCAGCACTATCTTTGAAGAGTTAGAAATTTTGGTATGATGGTTAAAATTACATTAGATAGAGACTCAAAATAGTACATGAGGCGCTAATGAAGGCTTCCATGTCAAGGCCCTGCTGAGCTCTCCCTACAGCCGTGGCTCTACTTGGAGGTGAAGTTGGTGGGGAAATGGAGTAAATAGAATGATGGCCAGTTGTCTCTCTAGAGCAGCAATTATTTAAGTAGCTTTTCAAAATAGAAGTTGGAAACATTAATAACATGAATCTCTTTTCCTCATTCCCCTTTCCTGTTCTATGTTATTCAGGGTGATGTTGGGCTCGCTATGGGGAAATTATATGGAAATGACTTCAGCCAAACCACCATCTCCCGCTTTGAAGCCTTGAACCTCAGCTTTAAGAACATGTGCAAGTTAAAGCCCCTGTTAGAGAAGTGGCTAAATGATGCAGGTAAATGAACACAGTAAGAAACCTCCTCATTGTCCATGGGATTTCCCAATCTGCAGACTGGGGTCTTATTGTATTGGTGATGCTGCAAAATGATGGATCCACTAATCCTATGAAAATCTTTATAAATTATGATTATTTAAATCAGAGATTTCATCATAATAGTCCAATAATTACAATATAAATAACCAGCAATAATTGCTGCCTTGAATTTTTTTTTATTCGAGCTAGGTTTAAGGATGGACATAGATTTTTTTTTTTTTTAAAGAAGGCCTGTGTGTGTAGAAAATCTTGAAGAACAGACAGATTATTCCTTCCTTGAGTAGATTGCCATAGAATTTGTAATGTTTCTGCTTTTGTTAAAAATGGCCACCTATTTCATACAAAAGTTAGGCTTCGGGTCTTGAATTACTTATTTTATTTTGAGATATCCTTTTAGAAACTTTGAATTTTGAGCCACAAAATCACAGACTTCAGAAGCTAAAAGGAACCATAAAGACGCCTAACCATGTAGTTTCCTTTGTAGATAGAAACAAAAATTAGGCCTTTGGAAAAGAAGAACTTAAGACACACCCACACCCCTGGCATATCGACTCAGTAGCTGGGGGAAGCTCTGCCATCTGTTATCTTTTTTGCACTCACAGGCAAGAACCACGGATCTGTTCCATCTTAGTGTTCAAGCAATGGAAAGAAATCCGTTGTAACATGTCCAGGCTTATTCAGTGCTTAAAAACCGAATTCCATTCTAACCTTAAAGAATTCCAAAGTACCCTCTCTCAGCTCTTGTTCTGAGAAACTGAAACGTCATCTCTAAATTAAACATTAAATAATCCAATGAATTTTAAGAAACATTGTTCCTTTTTGTCTTCAGCTTATAAACAAGCAAATGAACCGAACTGAGGGACCTGTAGGTAGAAGAATAGAACCTTTGTATTCTCAGAAACAAAACCAAAAATGAGTGGTGACAAAAGTTAACTGCCCTGGAATAAAGGTTGCCAGTAAGGACAGCGGAAAGTCAGCAGTAGTGAGCTATGCTTCCGTGGAGATTACATTAAGAATCTCACGTTACCATTGAGCGCTAAACATTTGGCCAGTTTTATTGTTCTTATGTATCTGCATGTGAATCCTTAAATTCAGCTTGTGTATGTGTTTTCTTTATTTATATAGAGAATCTCTCATCTGATTCTACAGCATCTAGCCCAAGTGCTTTGAATTCTCCAGGGTTGGGGGCTGAGGGCTTGAATCGTAGAAGAAAAAAACGCACCAGCATAGAGACCAACATCCGTGTGGCCTTAGAGAAGAGTTTCATGGAGGTTGGTCTTACTTTTTGTGTATACCGTACTGTTGGACTGTAGATTATTTTTTGGTTTTTTTTTTGTTTTTTTTTTTTTGGTTCCAAAAGGGTTTATTTTCATGGCGGATGGTAGATGGATCTGGATGTACATCCCCCCACCCCCATGAAACTCAGGGTAGACCTGAGTTAAATAGGGAGGGAGAAAGGCAGAGGGTCTGGGGAAGAATGTTTAATTGGCTCCACCCTCTGGCCTTCATTAGTATGTAAATCTCTCTAGGGCCTGAGGCCTGTAGTCACGCCCTCTACCTGTGCACTTTGGGAGGGGCTGCAATGGCCTACTTGACTGAACAATGTAGGTCCTTGGAGACTAGACTGCTTGTCAGGACCCTGGGTTCTGGGGATGTGACCAAACACCTGCCGTTTGGAGAGACTTGGAGTCTCGGGGTTCCAGGCCCATGCCCAGCCAAGAACCAAGATATCCTTACACAGTCCCACATCTCCTCCCCTTTACTTTTTTAAAAAGGGGGTCACTGTGTCATCTGTGGTGAAAATTTTGGGTGAGGAAATAAAAAGAAAGCACTATTTAGGCTAGAGGGGTTAGCACATTAAGTCACAGGGTAAGGGAAGTTGAGGGTGGGGGTTGGAAAAGCCTGGGATCATGGAATCAATTGAATACAGGTGGTACAGTTTGAGGGTAATTACAGCTGACTAATCTAGATAGACATTATGTTTTCCTTACTAACATGTAACTTTAGCTATTTGACGTTGGCAAAAGAGTTCATCTGTAACTGGAAGGTCTGGATCTGTCTTCTGTAGGATTTAGCGTGTGTCTCTGGATCTTGGCATGCATCTCTGGAGTTTGGCGTGTGTCTCTGGGTCATAGCGTTGTCTCTGGAGTCTTCAGTCAGGCGGTGTGGCTGGAAGAAGGCAGCTTGGCATCCTAGGCAGGTTCCAGGAGGTAGCGTGGTCTCCACTGGACTTGTGGGAGCACCTATAGGATAATCACAACAGGGAAGCAGCACCCCGGTGGGGGGATGTCTGCAAAGGGTGTGTAGTAAGCACTGAGTCACTCGGGAGCAAGCACATCATAGTCTGTCATTAAGATCCTGGAAAAGCAAAGGTGTCTGAGGAAATTTTAGTCCTGGAAGGTATCTTTGAGTGTGTTTTCGGATGGTTGAGGGAGAAAAACATCATGTTAATTATGTATCTGGGATAGGCAGCAACAGTTTGTCTGTAAAAGAAAACTAGTTGTTAATTAAGGTTTGAGAAATGGTGATCAGCATAGTTGATTGACCTGTGGAAGTAGATTAGATGACTTTGAACCTTGAAGAAATCTTAAAAAGTTAAAAAAAAAAAAAAAAAAAAGAGTGTTAGAGAGAAAAGAAAACATTTAACAAAAAGCAAAAAAAATTTGGGTTGAAAAACCATGAACATGCCAGGCGGTGGTGGCGCACGCCCTTAATCCCAGCACTTGGGAGACAGAGGCAGGCGGATTTCTTAGTTCGAGAACAGCCTGGTCTACAGACTGAGTTCCAGGACAGCCAGAGCTACACAGAGAAACCCTGACTCGGAAAAAAAAACAAAACAAACAAACAAAAGCCTGAACACTGTTATTTTAGGTGTTCCTGTTAGGGAGAAAAGGCATTAATGGTGGGTTTAGAAGCAGTTAGGGGAGGGTCCTGCTCTGCCATGTGGTGGCTGGGTGCTCTAGCAGAGAGGCCAGGGTATTCCCCATTTGTTTTTCTTAGCAGTTTTAAATGTAGAGAAGAAAAAGGCCAACTTTGAAGAAAAGCTTAGAGGAAGAAACATAGAGGCTTGATAGGAGAGTCAGAAAGAGTGAGGTTTTGTGTAACAACTTAGCCGTGGGGGGAGACACATGGAAGCTGTCGTGTAGCTGGCAGCTCCTGGGAGAAGCTGGCAGTCGGAGCGCAGTTTCTCCAGGCTCAGCCCGGAGTTTTTAGCTTTAAAAAAGAAACTGTGAGGAACACTGGGGCAAAGGGATCAGACAGGGTCTCAGACTTGCTGCTTCCGGCAAGCCAACTGGACTGTAGCTGGCCACAAATGACCTAGGAGGTGAAGCAGGGTGCCACCCCTGTTGCTTCAGGCAAGCCGGCTGAACTAAGTGTTATAGCCCGCCACAAATGAGGGATGAAGAGGGGAGAAGCCTACACTAGAAAGACTGACCCCCTGGAGGAGAAACAGTAAGGACTAGAGTTCAGAGCCAGTGTTCTTGAGAAGCTAGCAGGCATAGTACCAAAGATTGACCCCTGGAGGGCAGAAAGTGGAGATTAGGGAGTCGCTGCCATCTTGTCAAGTTGGAGAACACATGGGGAGAGAGGAGGGCTGTAGATATTAAAGCATAACCTTGTCTTCCTTCACCCTGATGGGCATTTTAACAGGGAGAAAGAATACCAGATAATCCTACACTTTAGTACTGCAGCACTCAAGAGAGACAATGGTTCTGAAATGTGTTTGGTAGGGAGCGTAGGAACAAATCCTGCAGACTGGAACCGATGGGAGAGAGTACCTCACACAGAGTCATGATAAGCATAGGCCTGCCTCCAGAGGAATCCATGCCTGCTCAGAAGAAACACTGGTGGTTTGGTTGGCTAAATGTTAGTGTCTTTATACCTAGAATGGTAGTTTGGGAACACACACTAGAGACCTTGAATATCCTATTATGGAATTCAAATTAATTCAACAGATATTCTGGCTTTTAAAAAAAAATTGGACTTTCTACAAAAAATTCTGACTTTAATTCAGAAAGATCTGTGTTTACATTGAGTCAGGAGTCTTCCCTGGCTTTGCCTCTTATTAAAGGCACATCACATCACTTGATTTCCTCATGTTCCTGCACCTATGAAATTGCCTTCCGTTCCTGCCTCAGAAGCATAGTATGATGTCCCAGTTAGATAGTGTAAGTAAAGCACCGAAAACGCATCCGTTCCTAGTAGTCCATAAGGTTTGTGAACTTTAAGATTAATAGACTTTAGCCTGGCATGAGACATTCTAATCCCAGGCCTGGGAAGCAGAGGTAGGTGGATCTCTGTAATTTTGAGGCCAACCTGGTCTACATACAGAGTTCCAGGACAGCCAGAGTTACATACTAAGACCCTGTCTTTAAAAAAAAAAGAATAGACCTTTACAGTAAGGATCACTTACTCTGTTGATAAAATTTTAGTAAGTGTAGTCTGTATTAAAGCACTTCTGTAGAAGTTGTTGCTAAGGTAACTTAATGTAGTCATAAGGATTCTACTGTCCTTTTCTGCCTGGCTTCTGCCTATGGGTACACTAGTTCAAAAAGTTATTTCATGAAGTTGGTTGTTGTGGCACACACCTTTAATCACAGTACCCAGGAGGCAGCCAGGCAGATCTCTGTAATTTGAGGTCATCCTGGTCTACATAGACTGAGGTTTGATTCCTAAAACCCCACATATGGCTCAGAACCATCTGTAATTCCAGGTCCAGGAGATTGAACACTGTCTTCTGGCCTCTGGGGTCACTGTACATACATGCAGGCAGAACACTCATACACATAATAAATAAATCTGAAAAGAAAAGGAAAGAAACAAAGTATTCCAGGGCTAAGATAATTTAAATGTAGAGCGCTTGTCCCTGGATTCAATCTCCAACGTGGCAGATATATAAAATGAAATTTTTTAAATTATAAGAGATGGGCTTTTTTTTCTTCTCTTAGAATCAAAAGCCTACCTCGGAAGACATCACCTTGATTGCTGAACAGCTCAATATGGAAAAGGAGGTGATTCGTGTTTGGTTTTGTAACCGCCGCCAGAAGGAGAAAAGAATCAACCCGCCAAGCAGTGGTGGGACCAGCAACTCACCTATCAAAGCAATTTTCCCCAGCCCAACCTCACTGGTAAGAGTGGATGTGGGAAGAGATACACTCTTCAAGGGTTCATTTTTAGTCTTGCAAATGTTCTGGAAGTATATTCACTTCATAACAGTTGTCTTAGTTACTATTCTATTGCTATGATAAAGTACCATGAATGATCACAGCAACTTATAAAAGAAAGCATTTCATTTCAGCTTACGACTTCAGAGGCAGGGTCTGTGATGGTAGAGCATAGAAAGAGCAGAAAGCTCACATTTTGATCCTCAAGTAGTAGGCAAAAACTCTGGGAATGGAAAGAGCTTTTGAGTCTCAAAGCCCACCCCAATGACACACCTCTTCCAACAAGGCCATACCTTCTAATCCTTCCCAACAGTTCCATCAACTGGATTTAAACACATGAACCTATTCGATTATCCTGATTTAAACTGCAACAGTTAAGGAACTTTGTGTGTGTGTGTTTGTGTGTGTGTGACGCATGTGACAGGTGTGATGCATGTTAAATAAATATATTTAAATGTCTACTTTAAATATTTCCGAAATTATGAAATCTTTCATTGAGAACCCAAGAACTTACTGGTTTTCTTTATTTCTGGAAGTAAACAATTTGAAGTCTTTTCTGTTTTTTGGCATTTTCATCTGTAGCTAATAAGGTTCCGCTTCAGCTATAATGGTAGATTAAGTGACAGTAAATTCCCAAGGATGAATAGTCCATCTCAAATCTTCACTCTTGGACAGTAGGGCAGCCTTCATATAGGACCTTACTTGGTCACTTCTGCCATTTGCATTAGAACATTATTTCTAGATGGGAGAGACATGCCAAGTCAGGGGACTCTCTGACTTAACTTTTCTTCCTTTTAGGGTAACTGTAGATCACTGTCATGCTGCCAGACAGGCTTCAAAAGAAGGCTGATTGTTAAGTTTGCAGTTATGTTCCTTTTGTTCTTGTTACTCAGCTTCTATTTTATTTTAATGTTATTCCATGCTACAACCTCTTTCCCTTCCCACTTAGTTCTTTAAGAAAGGTTTTCTGTGTGTATCCTTGGCTGATCTGAAACTCACTATGTACACCAAACTAGTCTGGAACTCACAGAAGTCTGCATGGCCTCTGCTTCCCAAGTGCTGGAATTAGAGGCATGTTGCACCACACCTGGCTATACAAAGTTGGTTTTTTTTTTAATAATTAATTTTGTTTCGTGTTCATTGGTATTCTACCTGCATGTATGTCTGTGTGAGGGCGTCAAAGGCCCTGATACTAGAATTACAGACAATTGTAAGCTACCATGTAGATGCTGGGAATTGAACCCAGGTCCTTTAGTTAAGAACATCCAGTGCTCTTAACCACTGAGCCATCTCTCTAGCCCCTTCACAAAAGTTTTTTAAACTAAGGTCAGGTCAGCATTATTTATTAAGTGAAGGTTATTAAAGGTTATTAAATAGGAATGTTTTAATCATAAAATTGATGTAGTAACAAATCATAGACTTTAGGTAACAGTTTTGTGTAAGTGATTGTTTTGTTTTTCAGGCTTAGCTGTCATAGAAAGAGGACAGGGTCTTATAAAACCATAAAGTATTTATTATAATATTTCAAAAAGAAATGCAAGATTGTTTTTAAAATCTGTTTCACTAAGCCGGGCAGTGGTGGCGCACTTGGGAGGCAGAGGCAGGTGAATTTCTGAGTTCAAGGCCAGCCTGGTCTACAGAGTGAGTTCTAGGACAGCCAGGGCTATACAGAGAAACCCTGTCTCGAAAAACCAAAAAAACAAATCTGCTTCACTAAAGCTTGGAAATGATGGTGCACACACACCTTCACTTTTTTATTAGTTCTCTGAGAACTTCAATATATTTTAATTGTATTTCCCCTTTCCCAACTCCAGCAGCTCCAAACACACACACACACACACACACACACCACACACACACCTTGTGTCCTTTTTATTTTACCCATCAAGTCCACGTTGTTCTGCACACACACTCTTACATGTACAGCCATCCACTAAGGTGTGATTGACTTACCAATGGCCACAACTTAAAACTGACTCTCCTGCCCCCAACAGGTATCAGTTGCCAATAGTTCCACCGCTAGGGGTTGGAGTTCATGCCACCTCCCCGCTTCATGCTGGGATTCTGACTGGCTGGAGCTTGTGTGGGTCTTGTGCATACTGTCATAATCACTGTGAGTTCACATGTGCAGTGCCCTTCTGGGTCAGAAAAACAGTTTGTCCACCTTCCCTAGCTCCTAAAGCCATTCCTCCCTCATCTTCTGCAGTGAGTCCTAAACCTTAGGGTGAGTGGGTGTGATGCACAGTCCCTTTCAAGGTCAGCATTCCATAGCCCCCTGTTCTCTGTAGCATAGCCAGGTGCGAGCATGTGTTAATCTCTTCAAAAAGGAGCTTCTCAGATGAAAGTCGAGAGCTGCACTGCATCTGTAACAGTAAATCTTTAGAGATAGCTTAATAATATGTCCACTTAGCAGAGGAATATTAGGTTCTTCCCTTGGGCCTATTATCTGTCTAGCCACAGGTCCCTGGCCTCAGTAACAGCACACATTTTAATCTCGAGTCTCAGGAGGAAGAAGCAGGTGAATTTTTGTATTGGAAGCCAGCCTGATTAAAACTGAGTTCTAGACCAGCCTTAGCTACATAGTAAGATTGTCTTTTTGTTTGTTTTGTTTTTTAAAACAGGGTTTCTCTGTGTAACCTGGCTATCCTAGAACTTGCTCTTTAGACCAGGCTAGCCTTGAGTTCAGAGATCTGTCTGCCTCTGCCTCCCAAGTGTTGGGATTAAAGTTTTGCACCACTACACCTAGCCAAAGGAATGTAAGTTAGCCAGTTGGTGGTAGTACACAACTTTAATACCACCAGCACTTGGGAGGTAGAGGCAAGGATAGCCAGGGCTATACAGAGCAACCCTATTTCTAAAAACCAATGGATGCATGGATGCATGGATGGATGGATGGGTGGGTGGGTGGGTGGGTGGTTGGATTCTTCCACAAAATCAAAAGTAAAAACAATATAAGCACTAATGCTGTCAGATAGTTCTCTTGTTTAGGTGATGTTAGTGTTTAGGTGTTCTAGCTGATTTAGAGTCTGACTGACTAAACATTCAAATTTAAGAACTATTCAACTATGTTTAAGAACTATATGATTATGCTGCATATACTTTTTTCTTGTCTCACCTCTAGGTGGCAACCACTCCAAGCCTTGTGACAAGCAGTACAGCAACTACCCTCACAGTCAACCCTGTCCTCCCCTTAACCAGTGCTGCCGTGACTAATCTCTCTCTTGCAGGTAAGCAGCAACCAGCTTACAGGCTAGCCAGCACAATGCCCGTCAGGTTTCTGTGAAGACCTGCTAGGTCATGAAGGTACTACCTAAGATATGAATTGGTTGTGGGGTGTGTGTTTTGTTTTGTTTGTTTGTTTACTATATGGCTATGGGTCTAGGAGGTCACTCCGTGAACATAATCATAAAGACTAGAGTTCACATACAGAGTACACATTTATACCCAAGTGGGCTTAGTAGCCCATCCATAACCCCAGTGCTAGGGCAGCAGGGAAAGGGTTTCACCGAAACAAACTGATAGCCAGGCTAGCCAGATTGGTATGTTCCAGATTCAGTGAGAGACCTTACCTTGATAAACAAGGGGCAAACAAGGAGGGCACTCATATCAATTTCCGGCCTCCACATGTACCTTACTACATACATGCAAACATATATGATCCAACTTGATCGCTCGTTCTCTCTTACTCTCTGTTTCTCTTTCTCTTTCTCTCTCTCTCTCTCTCTCTCTCTCTCTCTCTCCTCTCTCTGTGTGTGTGTGTGTGTGTGTCTGTGTCTGTGTCTGTGTGTGTGTGTGTGTGTGTGTACCTGACCTCAAGCTGGACATGGTAGTGTTCACTTTTTTTTTTTTTTTTAAGACTGAGTCCTGGCTGACCTCCTGAGTGGACCACTCACTATGCAGACCAGCCTTGCTTTGAACTCAGATCCCATATGCTTCTACCTCCTGAGTGCTAGGATTAAAGATGTGTACCACAACACCTAAACCCAGCTTAAAAAAAAAGTATAGAAAGTTTTAAATCTTCTATTAGTCCGTCTCCTACACTGTTTCCAAACTTTTAAAACACATCCTTGGGGCTGGTGAGATGGCTCAGTGGTTAAGAACTCTGGCTGCTCTTCTAGAGGTCCTGAGTTCAATTCCTAGCCAGCACATAGTGGCTCACAACCATTTATAAGGGGATCTGATGCCACCTTCTGCCCTGCAGATGTATATGCAGCAGAGCATTTGTACAGTAAATGGTTTTTAAAAGAAAAAAACCTTTATTCAAGTGACTTTTTTCTTCATAAAACTTCAATAGTGATGACTTTTTACATTCAGAGAAAACATATAGATTCATTAATTATATTGAGTACTTTTATGCTAGACTATTGCCACCCCACCCAACACATGGTATCTCATGATCAAATCTAACTCTAGAATTGGAGACATTGTTGGTTTTTTTTAATTCATACTTTAAATTTATAATTGTTTTTAAGCAATTAGAACATGTCAGGCTTTTAAGTCATCTAAACAGCACATTGTGACCTCTTGACTGTTATGTATGCCTTGTACAGAATTTCCTTCCATAATAGGCATGTACACAGTTTTTAGTAACTTGAAAGAATTTCATAAATTATAACCTCCAGCAGCACCTACCCCCCAGGCTACTTGTGGCTGCTCTAGGAGCCTTAAATTCCAGGTTATAAACTTTTTTGGGTCTGGTGAAATGGTTCAGTCAATAAAATGCTACACAAATGTGAGAACCCAAGTTTATTCCCCAGAACTCAAAATTCAGGTGTAGAGGCAGTAGCACACTCCTGTAATCCCAGCACTGCACTGGAGACTCAGAGAAAAGAGGGTCCCTTGAGTTCAAGCTAGGCTAGACAAATTGGTGAGCTCCAGGCTCAGTGAGACTTTGTCTCAGAAACAAGATAATGATTGCGGAAGACACCCAGCATCAACCTCTGGTCTCCAAGCATATATGTATGTACCCATGTATGTACATGAACACACACATACACTTTTTAGTGTATAGCATTCAATACTTCTGCTGCTTATTAAGCTGTAATCAGTATTCGGTTGAATACTAATAATACAAAGTTCCTTCCTTCTGACTACCAGTCATCCAGAAATTTAAAGCTGAACTTTGTTTTCCCAGTAAATTAGAAATCATTGAATCAGGCCTAAGAATACTCCATGTTTTACAGAAAAACCCCTAGTGGTAAATAGCAAAAGCCAGGCTTGTTGGCACAGACCTAGGCCCCTAGCTGCTCAGTAAAGATGGGGCTTTGCTCTCTTTTGTGTCACTATTCCTGGGGCGACATGAACAAACATCTACTTAACTCAGATAGTGAACCAGTGACAGACCAAAGTAAGGATACCACCAAAGTCCAACTTGGTGAACCATTGAAGTTTCGCTGGGGTTTCTTATAGGATATGAGTGGTAAGAGATTAATTACAGGAGCAGAAATGATTCAAAGACAAGCGCATCACCAAAAGCCCACCCAGCATGGGTGATAGCTCATAAAAGATGGAAACCTGCACTGCAGTCAACAGCCTGTAGAGAGGTTGACAAGTTGCAGAGTGTCCTTACCAGACAGCTCAGTTGGCCTGAGCCTCTTTGGGCAGCTCAGCTGCTCACAGTGTCTTGACAGTGCTTTTTCCAAACAGCTTAGCTTCGCTGAGTGCCTCTGAGCAAGTTGTTACTTCCAATTTATACATGATTGCTGTGGGAAAGCCCTAATGTATCTGCTCAGTTTCAGGGACTTCTGGAATCCTTTGAGTTGTTTACTTCCTGAATTTAAAGAATTTCTCTATCAAATGGAATATTTAAACCCCTTTTAGATCACCCCTGTCTTAATGAGCTTCCCTCCAAAATGCAAACTTATCTCAGAGGAAATTGCTACACAGTACACTCACACTTTACCAAAGCAAAGATTGTGTTTGCTTGTTACTTACACTTGAATCTTAGTCTGTTACCCAGATTTTTTTCTTTGTTTTCTTTAAGTAGTCGATAACATTAGCTCAACTCATATGCAAGGTCTAGTGGAGGGACTGGCAGGCCCGCTGCTGGGTAGTGTATAGCCAATCCCGTGATCACTCTGTTCTCCCACTCCTGCTGTGGTGTATGGCAACTCTAAGGCTGGACTTTTCTTGGGGCACCAACAAAGGGATAAATTCTCCTTTGCTAACTGGCTGTGGTTGCTTTCTCTATTACCCTATTTTGTCTTCTTTCCCATCTCTGCAAATCTGTTTAAATCTCATACCCAATGTCTGCCCCTGGAAATCTATTATTTTTCTGTGTGTCTTTCCTGCCATTTGGAATGAGGTTTCAGAAACAAGGAAATATCTTATAATATAACTCTTGATAATTGACATGTTTGTCTTCGTTTTCTCATGTGCTTGACGCATGAAAGGTCCTGGCAAACATTTCTAGAGGGGCTAAAAATGCACTCCTCCAGGAAGACTCGGTGCTCTTAAATGCCTTGGAGCCATGCTCAACCAGAGTGTTCTGTCTCCACTTTGCTAAAATATTTCATAATGGTGAAATTGTCTCAGAAAGACAATAGCAATCTGAGTTAGTTATCTAACAATGGGGGCTCAAGGTACAGGTAGGAAAAATGAACAAAAAAAAGAACTAGTTAAACAATAGTAAGACACAGTACTCCACTTTTGAATTATATCAATAATATTGTCATAGATACACAAGCATTGAACACAAGCATTGCCTGCCTCTGCCTCATGAGTGCTAGGGTTAAAGACATGTGCCGTCATGCCCTGCTGTATTGTGTCTACAGAAATCAACAGCAGAAAAAAACTTGGATCCTTTACTATTTGAAAATTAACATGTGGCCAAGATCCCATGAATTTAAAGGATTTAAGTCATACAAAATATGTCTTTTTAGAAATTACCAACAGATATTTGGGGATCCTCAAATATTTGGAAATTAAATCAGAAGTTTATGCTAAAGAAGAAACCAATAAATTAAGAAAATTTTTAAAATTAAAAAACAATTGAAAATGAAGCATCTCAGAAGACAGTAGTGATGGCACACAGTGTGACCCCAGTGGGGAGGGCAGAGGCCATCATGACAGTCTGTCTGCAGTGATAGAGATCAGAGGAACAGCACCATGGGTCAGCAGCCCACAGCTCACATTTAAACTTCTGGGAGTGTAGCAAGTGAGTGGAGGATTGCAGTACTTAGCAAGAGGAGAGTGGCTACAAGGCTAGCCTAGGCACATAATAAGACTGTCTTGGAAGGGAGGAAGGAAGGAAGGATCATAGTCATATTTTTAAAAAGAAGAAAAAATTAGTCCCAAAGCAATCAGAACAAATAACAAGGGTTATAGCAAAAAAAATAATAATAAAATGAAGACGGCAGTAGAGAAAGAAACAGTGCAACTGAAAATTGACCAATTTATCTGCAACCAAGAAAAAAGAGACACATAATAGCAAAATCAGTAAACAGAACTAGAGTGGAGCAGTGTTGTGTCTACACCTTTAATCCCCTGCACTCAAGAGCAGAGGCTGGTGGATCTCTAAATTCTAGGCCAGCCTGTTCTATATAGAGAGTTCCAGGACATCTAAGACTACACAGAACCTGCCTTGGGTTGGTTGGTAGGTAGGTAGGTAGGTAGGTAGGTAGGTAGGTAGATGAGATGATGGATAGATGGATGGATGGATGGATGGATGGATGGATGGATGGATGGATGGATATTAGAGTATAATTAACAATTTGTCTTTAGTTTTGAGGTGGGCCTACTCTTGGCCTCCCAGATAGCTAGAATTAAAGGCACATGTTCAGCCTATAGCTCGCCTTTTCTGTATACAATTTTAAAGTTCTCGGTTCAATGAACTTTGGTACAGTTACAATATGTGGAACTGCTACAACTATCTACTTAAATTGGGATAAGCCCGTGAATTATTGGTGCTCCCTCATCCAGGCATTCCTCTTGTACTCACTTTGGATTGCTTACTTTTAAAAACATTTTAGAGAAATGAAGTCTTACAAATGGCCCTTTCAGTATGTCAGGTTTCTTCCATATATAAGTACTTTTCTTTCATGGCTGAATGCTATTCCATTCTGTGGCTGTACAGCATTTGTTAACCATTCATGAGCCATAGCACTGGTGTAGTAGCTATAGGTTTGGGCTATTTTTAATGCTGCTACTGTGAATTTCATATTCAAGTTTGTGTGTGAGCATATATTTTCAGTTCTTTGGGATTTATACTTAGAACTGCTGTATGATGTGGCAAACCGGAGTCCTACGAACAACTTTAAACAAAGATAGCGTAGAGTAAAATGGATGACAGCTTAGAAACTAACAACAGATTGTCAAAACTGATTAAAAATAGAAATTCTAAATAGACTAAAAGCAGTTGAGCAATTATTAATTAAAAGCTTCACAAATAAAAGCCCAGGCCCTAGTGGTTTTAATAGTGTTCTATGGGATTTGTTGTTGGTTTTTTGTTTTATTTAATCAAATATTTTCCTAAAATATAAAATTCCAGAAAATAGGGACTTTTTTTGAACAAGGCAAGCAGTGTTCTGATAGAAAAGCTAGATAAATACATTGGGGGAAAAAATACAGGCTCATAGCCCTCATGAAAAGTATATTTGGAACTCTCAGCTAAGTCCTAGCAAGTCAGGTAAGAGTTGTTGACCACTTGCCTAGCATATGTAAGTCAAAACTACAACATATATAAAAGATTATTCATTTTGACTGGGGGTTTACCACAAGAGTGTACAGTAGATTTAATATACGAACACCAATTAGCATATTGCACATTAAAAATAGAATTGAGACAAGACTTGAGTAGCTGGATAAAATATATTTGACAAATCCAAATCCATTCGTGATTTCAAAAAACAAAAAAGCCCTTTGACCTGAAACAGAAGGTGCTGCTTCCACAGATCAAGACCAGCTACTCAAAACCCCAAGCAAATCGCATGCTGAAAAGGGCTCTCCTAGCTCTTTGGAAGGCGTGTGTATGCCGGTGTGTATGCCGGTGCACATGCTTGTGGAGGCCGGAAATCAACCCTCAGCTGTTCCTCAGGGACACCTGATTCCTTTTTGAGACAAGGTCTCTTATTGGGACCTGGTGCTCACTAATTTGTGTAAGCCAGCTGGCCAGCAAGCCCCAGAGCTTTGTTCCCACCTCCCGAGCACTAGAAGTAGAGCAAACACCACCATACCTGGCTATTTTGTGCTTTCTGGGGATGAAACTTAGTGTTCCTGTTTGTATGGCAAATACTTTACTGTTTTCCCTCCCACCTGAAATTAAATTCTAAAAGGTATCTTATATTCCAGCATTCTTAAAATGACACTTGTCTGTCTCTAGCTTATTTTATTACTGTTTCAACAGTCATAATCCCAACACATAAACTGATAGCTCATTCTAAAAAAATATGAAAAGGATGTATTTTAAAAACTATGTGAAAAGAATGAACTTAGTGGATATATATATAGCCAGGTTTCAGAACTGATTATAAAGATGCAAGTAATGAAGGCAAGATTAAGCTCTTCATAAAATAGATTACATGAAATAAAGCTGTCAGTCCAGTGTGGTAGGGGCTTTGATTTGTTCTCTATTAATTTTTGACAAATAGCTAAGACAATTCAATAGGGGGAAAAAAGGGTCTCAAACAAAAAGTGTTCTGGAACACTTGGCTCTCAAAATTCACAAAGACCATTTTGGGTTCTTCTGTCAAGCAAAAAACTAACTAAAATGGGTCAGATGCCTGACTTTATTCATAGAACTTCTAGAAAATAGTAGGAGACAGGCTTCGTGTCTTTATACTGCAAAGTGTTCAACAACCAAATATAGGCTTTTTAAAAAAAAAAAAAAAGAATAAGATGAGGACTGGAGAGCTGGCTCAGCAGTCAGAAGCACTTGTTGCTCTTGCCGAGGATCTGAGTTCAGTTCCCAGCACCTGTGGTGGGTGCTTCACAACCACCTGCAACTTTACCTCTAAGGGGTCCAGTGTCCTCTGTGGAAAGCACTCGAGTGCACACACTTTTTTTTTTAATTTGAAAGATGATAAGTTGGATTTTATTAAAAGTGAAGTCTTTAGTGCTATAGAAGACATCTTGAGGAAAATGGAAACAAAAGTCAAGGACTAGAAGAAAATATTTGTAATAGAGTATGTGTCTTTTAAAAAGAATTTACATAGGGAACATACTAGAAACTCTCAAAGCTCAATAGTAAAAATACCGCCCAGAACATTTTAGTAGATATTCTACTGAAGAAGGTACACAAGTGAAAACTACATAGGGAAAGATGCTCGGCAGTATAGCTTTTTAGGGAAATTCAAAACATACTTCATAGGTATGTGCAGCCTAAGATGGATGAGGAATGAAGGCCATAAAAACTGCTGTTCCTGCTGCATAGTTATTGGGGATGTAAGTGATACAGTCACTGTGAAGAACACTTCAGCATTGTCTTTGTAAGTTAAAGACATTAATATATCATCCAATGAAGCAATTTCCTCAAGAAAAAAATGACAAAGTCACATCTTAACTCTTACATGTGTGTATATTTATAACAGCCCCAATCTGTAAACAAGCCAAAGCTCAGCCAGTGTATCTGCACCATTGGGTGGAATTCATCCTGGAAAAGCAAAGTGCTGGCTCTGGCTCCTGTGTCAGTGTGGCACAGCCCTGAAAGTAACCGCTAAGATGCATAAAGTTACATATTTTTTACAATTCCTTGTATGTGAAATGTCTATTAAGAAAAGCAAATCAGTGGCAACGAGGCAGGCTTGGGGAGTGACCACATACAGGCCTGAGGGATCTTTTCTTGGTGGTGCAAGTATGATAGTATGATAGTTAAAGAACTTTGAAAGTTGATAAAACGTTATTAAACTTTACACTTAAATCATACTTCATTGAGCTGTTCTTTTAAAGAAAGGAAAGGGTAGGAAACGAGGAAGTGCTAGGTACCCTACATGTTCTTGAATCTGACATCTAAGTCCGCTGTAGGTCGGGTGGCAGCATCTCTTTAAGGGTGCTGAGGCTCTGAAAGCCTACACTCCCAGAGTGCTCAGGTAAATACATTGCCAAGGACACAGATCATAAAGGAGGTATATGAATCGGAACATAACTCCATGGCTAGGGGGATTTATTTAAAGACCATGCTGGTGTTTTGTGTCATAGTGCTTGCATGATACTCAAATTGAAGGTGCCTAAAGTATAGATAGTATGTTACAACCAGAAAAAAAAAAAACAACTACCCTTTCTAGCCTAGATTAAACCCACTGATTTGGCTGGGATTTTCTTAGTAAGCCTGCAAGACTTAACAAGTTGCTGGTTTATTTAATTTATTCAGTGAAGAAAAAAGTATAATGATTTAAGCTTTTTTACTTCAAGATTTGAGGTTTTGTAAATGGACAGTTTCAGTTTCTGATCTTAATATTACAAGTTAAATTAGGTTTCATGAAATGAAAAATTTGTCAAGAGATTGAAAGTACATTGAAACGTTTTGCCTGTAGAAGAGAAATAAGAAAGCACATTTATCCTCCTATAGATCAAGGGCTAGATCTTAGAAGAGGATGCAGCTGGGAAGTGCTTAGGAGTCTACCAGACGGAGTCACCACCACAGCAGGTACACAGTGCAGGGCTTGGGCTGGTACCTTGAGAACTGAGGAAGTCCTCAAGGGGGGTAGGCTTAATAATATCCACACTGGTATAATTTTATTTAGCTAGAGGCAGCTATAGTATATAGAAAGCATCTTAGTTTTGTTTTTGAGAAGGGCAAAGGGAGGGGAATGAATTATATTTTATAATATTTCTTAATTAGCAACAAAAAAAGGTAAGCAAGTTTACCTCATTCAGAGACATAGGCCATTTTGATACCCTTAAAAAGGTATAGGAAGCAGGTGATGTTCATCTCAGATGGTGTAAGTTTCTTCCAGTGGCTTATGCAGAAAACTGGGCAGCAGAGAGGAAACGAGGGTTGTGCCCCTCCCTTCTCGGAGGCTGTTGGCCATCAGCCCTTGAGGACAAAGGTTAGCAGAGGCGACAGCAGGGTTTGGATAGCCATGAGAATGATGGAAGAACTTTGGAAGACTACTACAGCTAGACAAGTCTATTTTATTATTCCAGGGATAGGGTATATAAGGGCTTTTTTAGGGGTACAGGTGGAAAGGGCTAATTGGTCATAGCATCAAACAGGCAGCAAAGGGAACTTCTGTGCTCAGTTATGCAGCCTTACAGAGAGTCTATACAAAGTCAGTTTTTCAGACAAGACCAGCTACCTATGTTCAGGCACACCCACTTCACAGTCAGGCAGAGACAGGGAAGCCCCGAAGAGAAAAGGAGTCCTCCATTTAGAAAACTATCCGGTCATGGGGACCTGCAACCTAGCAGGGTTCTCCATGTTTAGTGCAACAAAGGTACTTACATGTGTGCTGGGGCTCTTACAGGGGAAGGAGTTTCTGTACCACAAAGTGTTTCTTACATAAGATTTTTCTGATTGTTTCACTCTGATTTGTTTTGCTTAGGCTGTTTATTTTATATAATACATTTGAAATCTTGTATATGTCATAGCATTGTTGTAGGGAAGTTTTAAAGGGTTGTGTTGTGTATGTGTTTGTCCTTTTTGAGTTCTCACTAGTGAGAATATCACATGAGTTTTGTTTTCTATTTATGTATGGTTAATTATATCCTAGGACATGCTGAGTTTCACTAAGTTAAATCCTGGCTACCTCTGTTTCGTTTTGGTGGGTTTTTTGTTTGTTTTTATTTTTGTTTTTGTTTTGTAATGTAGCATTGTCTTAGAGTTTCTATTGTTGTTATAAAACACCATAATCAAAAACAACTTGGGGAGGAAACAATTTATTTCAGCTTACAGTCCATCACTGAGGGAAGTTAGGGCAGGAACTTGAGATGGGCCTAATACAGAGACCATGAAGAACACTGCCTACTAGCTTGTTCCTTGTGGCTTTCTCAGCCTGCTTCTTATACCATCCAGAAGCACCTGCCCGGGGTGGCAGCACCGCACTGAGGGGGCCCTTCCTATGTCAGTCATTAGTTAAGAAAATGTTCCACAGACTTATTACCCACAAACCCATCAGGTCGGTGCACTTTCTCAATTGAGGTTCCCTCTTCCAAATGACTCTTGTATCAATTTGACTGAAAAAGGTAGAGGAGGAAGAGAAAAAGGAAATCAGGACAAGCATTTACTGACAACTGGAATTAAAGGGCCTGCTCTATATGGTTTACTTTAGTAGATACCTTACTGGGTCATGAATGGACACATTCTTTTAAGATACTCTTGCCTCTAGACTCTAGCTTGCCAACTTCCACACATTTTAAATCAGTAGTGTGTACTATGGCATTCACTAAACACATGGTTTTTGAATATTTGAAACATAGCTATTTCAAATTAAGGTGCTATGGTTATAATGAGTGTGCCGAAAATCTACTAAGGAATGATAAGGAATACTAAAATGATTTTGGTTTTGTCGTTTTTGTTAATTGTTTTTGTTTTAGGCGGGGTCTCACTAAGTAGATTTGACTGGCTTCCAACTCTCTATAGATCAGGCTGGCCTCAAATGCATAGAGATCTGTCTCTGCCTCTCAAGTGCTAGGATTAAAGGTGTATACCACCATGCCTGATTTGAATAGCTTTTTTTAAAGATTTATTTGTTTAAAGGTTTTCTTGTTTTTGTTTTTAATTTATATGAGTGTTTTCCCTACATGTATATCTGTGCACCACCTGTGTGTCTGATATCTGTCGAGGCCAGAAAAGGGCATCGGATTCTCTGGAACTAGAGTTATAGATGGTTGTGAGCTTCCCCTCTGCAAGAGCAGCCAGTGCTCTGAACCACTGAGCCATCTCTCTAACCCCTCATTTGCTGGTTTTTGGTTTGGTTTGGTTTGGTTTTGGTTTTGGTTTAATAGAAAACTGAGACTGGTGGTGGGAACAGGGATGGCACTCTCATTTCTTTCAGAGTTGTGTGGTTGCTCTTGTCTCTTAAAGTAGGACTTTAGCTTTCTTTGGCTTTGAAATTTTTTTTATCATTAATTTCTGTTAAAATGCTAAACTAGTTTAATAAAAAAGAACAAGTTAAGGATTAATGGGTAGTGGGTTAACCATTCCCTTGATTGATACTGGTGGAAGTGACTAGTTTTCTAAACCCATTTACAGGAGGCCATTTTCTAACTCGGTTCTCTTTTCAGGCACTACAGACTCCACGTCCAACAGCACGGCCACCGTGATTTCCACGGCACCCCCAGCTTCCTCAGCAGTCACATCCCCCTCCCTGAGTCCCTCTCCTTCTGCCTCAGCCTCCACCTCTGAGGCCTCTAGTGCCAGTGAGACCAGCACAACACATACCACCTCCACACCTCTTCCCTCCCCTCTCGGAGCCAGCCAGGTAATGGTGACAGCATCCGGTTTGCAGACAGCAGCCGCTGCTGCTCTCCAAGGAGCTGCACAGTTGCCAGCAAATGCCAGTCTTGCTGCTATGGCTGCTGCTGCAGGACTCAACCCAGGCCTGATGGCACCCTCACAGTTTGCTGCTGGGTAAGGAGCTTTCCCGTTCTGTTTGCATACGAAACAGAACTAAGAACTCATTCCTGCAGTTCACAGGGAAGGTTTTCATCACTGTCTTAGGTGAAAAGCATATCTGAGATGGGCTGCTTTGATTAGAGATTTGCACTTAAGTTTCTGAGTAGCCACACTGTCATTTCCACATGATGACACAGAACTGAGTCACTGAGTAACTCAATGACAGAGCCAGGAAGGAAGCTCAGAATTCTTCATTCAAGTATAGCTTATCTACTTTCTAACTCTCAAAAATGGGTACAACTTGGAATAAAGCAATATCTAATTTTATGTATTTTTCGTAGTTTTTCTCTGATAATTTCATGTATGTATACAATGTACTTTGATCATATCTATCCCCCACTCTTCCCAACTGACCTGAACTCACCCCCACCCACACATACTACTTCATGTGTCATGGTTCATTTTTTTTTTCTTCAAATAGCCAATCTAGTTAGTGTTGCCTGATGCATGTGAGTATAGAGCCATCCACTGGGGTGTGAATAAC
The DNA here is from genome assembly GCA_021653895.1 of Mastomys natalensis. Lineage (NCBI taxonomy): Eukaryota > Metazoa > Chordata > Mammalia > Rodentia > Muridae > Mastomys > Mastomys natalensis. Next base: position 551,506 of record JAJTUV010000489.1, on the reverse strand, counting down.
CTCCCAGTGAGACCCCAAAGAAAAGTATTCTCCCTCGCCCAGCAGCCTCACCTACCAATAGCTCCTCAGCTAAGAGCAAAGTTCACAAGCCCTTGCCCCATCTACACTGGAGTGTGTCTGGCTTGATGTTGTTCAGAGAGCCTGCTCTGCATTCATTGAGTGCGAATCCCATGTGTCTAGAGGACTGCAGTTGACAAAGCTCCTCCCAGCCCCCACCTCTTACATCTTCTCTACGGAGGAACACTTGCCTTAGTGTTCCCTAAGTCTTGATGTTAGGGAAAGAGGGCTGATAGCAATGTCCTCTTTAGGACTGCATACCCAACAGCCGTTTATTCTTATCAGTTTGACCAGTTGACTGCATTAATTATTGTCCACTTGAGTAAGAGTTGAGAGCATCATACGTCTGTGGGTATTAACATAAATACTTAGAAGGCAGTTCACCATAACCATTTAACAAAACAATGGTATCTGCCCCAGCCCACTCTTGGCCTATGAACTCTCTCCATCCTTGGGCTTTTAACTACATTTACAGTACCAAGCATGAACTTCCTGCTATGAATAGGCCTCAAATCAAATCAGAAACCAGTTGTTTACCACTAAAATAGTCATATCACTATCCCACCAATGACATATCTTGCCTGATTGGTCAGTATTGTAACATACAGGGTCTAGCATTGGGTAAGACTATTGATGCTTTTTCTCTCCCGGGTGCCTGTATAGCACCTTCTGGTACTGTGAAAGTTAGCCAGCAGGGAGGAAGCTTCCTGATCGGTTCCAGATTGATTTTTCTATGTCCTGCAACTGAAGTACATGTGTCTTCAGTAATAGGGTATTACCATCTAGTTATGATGTACACCCAAGAGCTGTGGCAATGGCCTGTGATGGGTTTGGGTTTTTTTCTTTGTTTTTCAGTCTTATTTTTGTTTTTATTTCTAGGGGGTTGGCCTCTAGATCTTTCCAAACCAATAACTTGTTGTAAATGTAACATTTATTCTCCTGATGTAATTGTCATCTTCAAGGTTTACTGCCTCTATCTGCTAACCTAGGTCTAGTCCTGGAACCTTCTAGCCTCCACACAATTTAATCTAGGCCTAGAATGTGTTCAGCCTCTGAGATTTAAACTGTGAAATGAGCTCACCCTTTCTAGTTCTTTCTGAGCTCTGTTGACTGGTTTAACTGAGCTGTTCTGGCTCAAACTCTTCTCCACGCTGACTGATTCAATCTAGCTTCTCCAGCCTCTGCTTGGTCCCAAAGTAACCCTAGCAACTGTTCTAATCTTGTAGCTCCTCGTTCTCTGGCTTGTTCTGTCTTTACTTGTGTCTAGCTTGTTGTCTCTCTGTGACCTGTCTCTATACAAGTGTCCCAGTGAAACTTCCTCCTTCCTCTCTTTTTATCCCCCACACCCACTTGTGCTCTCTGAGGTAACTTCCCTTTCCTCTCTTCTCGTGAGAGTTGGGCATATCCTATTCTGTCAGATCTTTCTCTGATTTGTCACTTTTTCTGCCGCTCAATTAGACATCACTTTCAAACATAGCTGCTTCCTTGTACAAACTAACTTTACCCTCATTGTTTGGGATTAAAGGTGTCTACTAAGGGCTGAGCCACACCACAACTAGAGAAAGGTTTTTGATTTTTGTTGTTGTTGTTTTTCAGTAAATAACATAATCTGAGGGTTCAGAGTGTGATCAAATATCTTGTAGCTACTTGGAGAAGCTTGTGTAGCACTAAGATTTTTATTTAATAGTCTGTATCTTCTGGGAACAACATTGTCTACCCATGTAGGGTACCTCTGTTCAAACTCCTTTTCTTATTTTTTTTTTTTTATGTTTTTTAATTAGCTTATACATAGAAGGTTTCCATAAGGCTTTTTCATACATTATTAGTTTTTTGTTGGCCTACCTTCCTTTTCTGCTTCCGTCCCTCACTGCTATCTCTGCTTAAACCTTTAAATGTCCCAGTACTCCCTCCTCTTGTCATACCAGTACATTCCACTATGCTCCTACCCCGTTAGGACCTTGTCCTCCTCTCCAGGACCCTTTGATGCTTTCTGATGAAAGTACAGATACTCCAAGTTAAACATAGAAAGACTCAAAGCTAGGACTTGCATATGAAAGAGATTTTGCAGCCTTTGTAATTCTGGGCTCAAGTCAATCACTTAGTATAAGATTTTCCACTTCTATCCATTTATCTGCAGACTTCGTTCTTCTTTACAGCTGAGTAAAATCCCATTGTGTGTTGGTACCAGTCTCATTATCCAGTCATCAGTCGATGTTAATTTCGTTTTTCCTAGCTATTGTGAATCGAGCAGCAGTGAATGTGTGGTGATTTTATATCTTTACTGTCAAATATAAAGATTATCCTTTCAAGTTTTTTCTTTTAGAAAAAAATAAATGAAGTAATTCAAAGAAAAGTCAGAATGACTTAAGTTTCCTATTTTATGCAGAGCATAACCTTGTAAACATCAGAAAGCAGTAACTGGGAAGCACGCACTGAACCTTATAAAATGATACAGAAAGTGACAAGGCTCCTCATACATTTCCTAAGATGAGGTTTTCTGTTTTATCGGGTTGGGTATGTGTCAGATTGATGTCTATCTTCGTGGCAGTGAGTGACTCCTCTTTTGCACTTACAGAGGTGCCTTACTCAGTCTCAATCCGGGGACTCTGGGTGGCGCCTCAGCCCAGCCCTGATGAGCAACAGCACACTGGCAACGATTCAAGGTCAGCAGCACCGCCGTTTGTCATTTGTCGTGCGGTGCACCTGAGGGTTTGGGGAGGTGGGAAGCTAGTGGAAGCTACCTGCTTTGCTAAAGTTAAAGGTGAGGAGGAGAGTTGAGTGCTGCTTAAGCTGTTCTTGGGGAGCCAGAAGATATTCCTGTCAAAAAGTTTTGTAGAACTTACAGGCTAGTTTGAGAGAACAACAAATACGTAGTTTGGTATATTCCAGGGAATCTAAACTTTATTATGTGACTAGAGTTGGAAGGTAGATGTGTTTCCCTCCTGACGTTAACCTGTCTCAAGGCAAGCTTCTTCAAAGTGCTCTGCCTCGAGAAGTAAAAACCAGTTTTTTAAAAATCATGCCCTTTTCTTTATTTCGTGATGTGTAAATGTTCTCTTAACTAAAGACTTCTCAAAGATGAAATTTATTCTCAAATTTGTCAAATAATGGGAGTTGAGTTGATAAAAGCTAAGTATATTTTTAATATTTCAATTACTAACAAGTAGTCTTCTTGAATGGAGGTAGTTTTAAGTCATTTCCATTGAAAAGATAAAATCACTGGATTTAACAAATACTTGTAAGTAAATGATATAAACTTGACACTTAAAAAATAGAAACATGACGGGTTCGCAGCTCCCGTGACTCCTCCCTGTTGACTGTCGTACTCCCACTTATTACGTTGACCTTCACCTCTTTAGATGCATCAGACTTATAAATAAATTTGAGCCAATGTCAGTACAGCATCATAATGGAATGGGGAGTCAGCAGAGAGGCACAATCTCCACTAATGAGTTAGCTGATGTGTTATCATCTGTGTTACCTGGCTTCTCCAGGATGAAGTTTAATGGTCTTCCTATTCTGGGCTCTTTGTCTATAGCTCTTGCTTCTAGTGGCTCTCTTCCAATAACGTCTCTGGATGCAACTGGGAACCTGGTATTTGCCAATGCAGGAGGAGCCCCGAACATCGTGACTGCCCCTCTGTTCCTGAACCCTCAGAACCTCTCTCTGCTCACCAGCAACCCAGTAAGCTTGGTTTCTGCTGCTGCAGCCTCCACAGGGAACTCTGCACCTACAGCCAGCCTTCATGCCTCCTCCACCTCAACTGAGTCCATCCAGAACTCTCTGTTCACCGTCGCCTCTGCCAGCGGGGCGGCTTCCACCACCACAGCTGCCTCCAAGGCACAGTGAGCTGGGCCCAGAGCTGGGCTGCCACAGGCTTTCCTCACTGCAGGGTGATAGGCTGCTGCTGAAGAAAATGACACCTGTCATTGGCTTCCTCCCACCATGTTGTGAGGATGAGGAAGACATGGAGAGAAGAAAAAATTACACATACAAGAAAAAAAAAAGAATGGAGACAGGACAGCGTTTGCCTAATTTTTTAATAAAACAGTGTCTTTTCAGGATTGCTTCATGGATTGGAGAACTTTCTAACCAAAAGTTTTAAAGGAAAAAAAAAACAGAAACAAAAAATCAAAAACAGACAGACAATAAGTGAAAGGACTACTTATCATTTCCAGCAGTCATGATGACAAGCTAAGGTGGGTTACCAGTTCCAGTAGAGGAAGGGGTTCTTTTTCTTTTGGGTTTTTTTGTTGTTGTTGTTATTGTTGGTTTGTTTTGTTTTGTTTTGTTGTTGTTTTTTTTTTTTTTTCTTAAAAAAAAATCATTTTTATAGGTCTGTTGTACAGGCCATTAAGTCATAATAAGGTGTTTATAATCGTATCAATTGTGTTGGGGGTTCCTTTCTTAACTGGTACAATTTAGGCAGGCCTGTATTACTGTATCTCTGTTATTGTTTATATATATATATATATATTGAACATGTTTTATCTCTTGCTCCTGGATCCTATTTCAGTGAGCTCCCACACTGTGGGGAGGGAGGGTTTTGGGATAAAGGGAGACTTACGTTCTTAACTTCTGGGAATGTTCTTGCTGGTTTCCTTATCCTTGATGACTCTTACAGAGGTGCTAGAAAATGATTTTCTTTTGCCACTTATGCAAGAGGCTTGGTGCAGAAGCTGAAGGCAGTGTGTGTAAACACTCCTGCTTCACACACGCCCCTCCCCCATCAGGTGGTGCCTTTGGAGCACTTGTGTGTAGGAAGGAATTCCTGCTGAGCTGTGGCTCTCACTCACCCCCGAATCATTGAGCAGCCTGAGGCCCAGACCCTGTGGTGCAACAGTGATGCTTTCTTCTACTTTCCACGGGAACAGCTGTGCCTGTTGCAGGGCAGGGTTTGGTTCCGAAGAGCAAAGACTACTGCAGACACCTGACTTGGTGGCTCTCCTGATTTCTTATCTCTTAAAGAAAAAATGCTCCTACTGTTAGTGTTTGTTTGTTTGCTTGTTTGTTTTTTTCATTTTATGAAAAATTTTCATCCAAACTTCCTTTTATTTACTTGGTCAGAATCAAATTGACATACTGAAATTGGGCAACAATTCTCTCCCTTGTTTTCTAAAGCAATTCTGTTGGACTGTTTTCTACTAATTAGGTATCCCAGAGAGGTCAATATGAAGAGCCTGAGTTTGCCACCTTTTGCTCTAGAGAGTCACAGATTTCCTGTCCACTGAGTGGGTCACAAGTTTCCTCAGTTCTCTGACTGACAGAGGCCTTTTCCTGGCTGGGCAGGAGATCTGTAGCGCTTCAGAGATATGCTAAGCAGGAACTTGTCAGCCTTAAATGTCTCTCTGTTTAGTGAGGCCCCTGCTAGGTAGATCTGATGATGGCATGCATCTCCTATTTGATGTGAAAAAGTGATTTGCTCCTGTAATTGCTTCCAGGGTGTTTCTAGACTACATAAATGAGCCCATTGAAAAGGAAGAGCTTGTGAAAATGGATGAGGATGGATGAGGGTAATTTAGAGACTAAATTCCCCCATTTGTCCATGTCCTATTATTATACTATCTGTACCAGAATTTTCACAAATGCCTGGATCACTGCAGTGAAGGTCTAAGTTGCCCTTATTGGAGTTAAAGGTTCCCATTTGGTGTCTGAGGGCACTTGCTTCAGTTCCTGGTGGTCTGCACTTAGAGCTGCGAGTGACTCTTTTTCTGATTGCTTTGCTTATGCCACAGGAAACTCAGATTCTGTGCATTTGTTTCTCTGCAGAGAGAAATTCAGAGAGGCAGTAACAGACACAAATGTGTACCTTTTTTGTCATTGTATTTCAGTTGGGAGAAGGTCATTAATATTAAAGGTCAGAAACATTTTGGTCCCCTTTAAATTCTTTTTTTAGTTCCTTTTGGTTATTTCCCAGAGTATTTAATTTTCACCCCTGAATAATTTCTTTTACCCTTAACTTTCCCTAAAATCCCTCCAAAAATCAATGAACTGCAAGCAGGGAAACTCACAGATGCTCATCCACCTATTTTGTATGGTGTGGATGTTTTGTTTGTTTTGTTTTGTTTTTTAAACTAAGCTTGAACCAAAGTCAATTTTTAGCAAGCTGCTGTACTAATGGACTAGTTATAATGTGCAGTTCAAACACATTAAGGAGATAGATGCTACTGACAATTCTTACTCATTTTTCTTGATTAATTTTATGTGAAAGTTGCTGCTTGTTTTTAATCTTTTATGTTGGTAAATTGTAATATCCTCTGGGCAGACATTACCTTGATTTTAGCTAGTTTGTTTAAGTCAGTGTGTAAATAGGATGGCGGGCGTGTCAGTTACTACTCCCCTCCTCACAGGCCTTTTTTCTCTTGTTATTTTTAATGTTTTGTCTTGACTTAACGCTCTAACCTTAGTCTGTGCATGTGGTTTTAGGACTGTCAATACTGTTTCTGCCCCTAGCAGAAAGTCTCTCCCTTGGGAGTGAGGAGGTTAGGAGGAAGAATTCAGGGAGAGAAATGCTGATTATCCACCAGACATATTAGAAGTTATAGCATTAATTTCCAGAATTGCTACCAAAGGAAGTAGAGAGTCCCAAGGGACTCTGGCCCAGGGATTAAGGAAGACGAGAAAGACTATTTTGTCCTACGTGGTTAAAAGAGTCTTTTTCCCAAATAAGAGCCCTCTACAAACTTTGATTTTAAAAATGATACTAATTCTTACATTTTCATCAATCCCTCCTCTGTCTGCAGTCTCTAGTTTGAGAAAGGATTGCTTCCTTTTTATGTAGTTCATTTTGAGGATAGACTTTAAAACCAGCATAAATACTGTATTGAGAAGAAAAGGATCTTTAGATAAAGATAACTTTAATTTTTTCCTCTCCTTTTTTATGTGTTTAAGTAGTAAAATGAAGGTACTTTATACATATGTATACTGAAACACTACTAAAGCTTTCTGGTGGGTGTTCAGGCTTCCGTCACCATCTCTAGATGGTCCGTTAATTGTCTATACACAAACCCTTGGCTAGTTTGTACTTAATACCATCTTTTTTTTTTTTTTTTTTTTTTTTTTTTTTTATGATCTCAAATGCTTTTTGAACTGACAACTATCTTTGAAGGTAAAGTACTCAGACTTAAAACATTCTGCTGCCTTGTATGAGAGAGTATAGAAACTAAAGGGGTCATTTGACTAAAAGACACATGCAGTTGAGTTTCTGCATTTCCTAAATAAACACCAGATAGGTTGTTACAACCTGTTATTTCATTCTTCTTCCCCTTGATATTTCTGCTTGCTTTATTTCATCCCTAAATTTAGTTAACACATAGTAAGCCAAAGACTAATTTTAAATACATTTTTGGGGATACTATATTTGCCTGTGAAAATGGACCCTCCCTGGAGAGTAGTGAATGTAATTGTTTAATCTTGTTTAAGCAATGCAGTTTGGCATAAACTTTTATTTATTTCCTGTGTAAATCTAAATGACAACAGAAAAATCTATAAGGCTTCTTCTCATAAGAGCAGTATTACTGTTCTAGGAATAGTAAAGCTCTCTATTACCTTGAATGTCTCTGAAGCCCTATAGGCAGCTCCATAAAATGAAGAGACATTATTTCTAGCCATTTACTTCCTCTTATCTGTTGTCAGAAGGTCAGCACCATCCTGTTTATGTAACTTGTTACTCCAAAATGGAACCAAAGGAATCCGGCTTTCATCTTGTATAGGACTAGCCTATTTATATTTCATAAGCTTTATTAGAAATTTTTTAAAGGGATAGTATCAATTAAAAGGTTTTGGGTGTGATCATCTTGCCAATATGTTCTACATCATTCATTTGTTTTAGGGAAAAAGCACAATTATACCTCTAATATTATTGTGTCTATTATCTATCCTTCAATTATTAGAAAGATGGGGGAAATAATCTTTTCACTATCCAGAAGCACAGGTCTTTTTGCTTGACAATATTTCAGTTCAGCTCAGTCATTAATATTTAACTTGCTGGAAATGCCAGGTACATTTGTAAATACAGGGATATTATGTAAGGAAAAAATACTATAGTTCCTAGTCTGAAATTCTTCTTAAGCCGTGTCATCCTCACAAATCTTTCTTGACCAAGAGAGAATAAGGTCATTGAACTAGGAAGACAAAGAGACATCTATTTCATGTTCTTCCCCAAGAGGTGAGAAATGCTGCCCTAGTGTGCAGAAGACAGTTTCCTGCTGGCCCCGGCCCTGAGGAGCTCACAGAGCAGTCTCTAACCTGAGCACTTAATAAGACAGAAGGAAGGGCCTCAGCAAGAGAGCTTGAACAGAAACCTTAAATTGGCTTCTGAAGTTGATGAACATAAAGTGTACTTACTCCGCAAACTCTTACTAGGACTGTAAACATTTAGAACTACCAGTACTAATGTAAGGAAAATACTTAAAAGACCTGAAACCCATAATTATACAAGTGGGCAGAAATTGATGTAATAATTTATTGATAACTGTTATGAGTTCACTTTCATTAGTGGGTATGAACAGTATTTACCATGTTATATTGTTCATATAAAGAGATCCATGACTATTTTGAAGTCATTTTCAGATACTCCTAAAAATAAGACTTTCCTAATATTTTTGGTTTTGAGGAAGAAAAGTAGTTCTTCTTTGCCGTTACTCTGAGAATAAGATGTTGTTCTTCAGGCTGGCATGGATGGCACCACAATGCACACAACAGGCATAAATAGAGAAGGCGGGGATAAGTTACTTTGATTATTAAAGGTTGGTGGAATACTCTTTGCCCATCCTCCTCTTCATCTATGGAGAGTAAGTGTAAGGTTCTACCAGGGTGGGCAGGGGACTTCTTCCTCAGAAATCATCCAGTCCCTATCCAGTGTAGGATAGGATTTGTGAGCTAGGGTTTCTTCTGACCGTCATCCTATTCATGAACCAGTAAACCAGTTCCCTAGTTTGACTCTTCTGCTCTTGGCCTTTGCTGGAAGCAGTAAGCTTGAGTATATCATGTGTTGGTTCAGTGATCTAGATCTCTCTGCCTCTTTTCCTTCCCTTTTCCCTTTGAGTGGTGGTACCTTAATCTGTGAGAATAACGCTCGTGGGTAACAGCTTCTGGCACCTTCATAAAATACCTCAGCATAGTTTAGCATTGTTACAGAATTGGTTTTAGACTGAAAAACCAAGTAAGTATAAGAAAAAAAAAAGTCTTTATAAATAGTGGAAATAATTCTAGATGTAGTATTTAGTTGAACTAATGTTTATTATGATTGATAAACATGATTGATGCTGTATGTATTTGGGATCCTGTTTATAGAGTTAGGGAGGGTTGGGTTGGGAGAAAGGAGAAATTGATTATGTTAGAAGGAAAATACTGCTTGTGTGTATTTGTTTTTCTTTATATCTGTCTTGCCAAAGGAAACTTGATAGTCCCTATGACTGGGTTGGGGGTTTGAGGCCTCTCTATGATCTCTTATGCAGCACAGTATGCAGAACAGTGCAGGTGATGTGTGGGGTGTCCAATAGGTTCAGGGTGCCCAGGGGCAGGTTTACAACCCTTCCTGTCTGTGTCTGTCATGCCCTCACCCCCAGACTTTCCAGACTCTCCTGATGCTCCATTACCTCTGTCCATAGCTAAAGCGTAGGCAGAGGAAGAGTGTGCGCATGTCCAGGTGTGCAGATGAAAAGAGACAGATACGGATGTGTGCCCGAGGAGTGCAGAGGTGAGTGATGTATCTTGATCTAGGAAAATTAAGGTGAAATGAGTCATCTTTTGTCATGTTAGTGACTGCTGTGCTAGTTAGTAGCCCAACATTTTTAAAACTTTATTTCCTTTTCTTATACCAAGGATAATTTTGTCTAGACCAAACCACAAACAAAAGAAAACCAAGCTAAGAAGTTAAAAGCTAACCACACAGTTGGCACCTGTAACAAGGTGGGGCATTTAAGGATTGGCTGATGAGATGGAAGAAGAGTTGTTCTTTCTTGTGGGAAATGTGAATGAGAAATATGTTGGTTTAGGAAAAAAATTAAAAAACCTTTCTGCCCTTGTTCTGGGACAGACTTTCTTGGCTCCCTGAGTTCTAATATAAACTATGTCTCAAGAACTAATTTTTTTAACATGTCCCATCTCACAGAACTTGAGTGGGATTTGATTTTGATACCAAAGACACTGCTATACCATTGCTTATCCTTAAGCTTTCCAGACACTCAGTGGCGATAGAGCAAACACTGAGGTTGTAAAGCTTCGTCTCGTCTCTATTTTCCCCATCAGCCTCACCCCTTCCTCACATTTGGAAGTTGTCTTATTGGTTACTCTAGCGTCGGGAAGAGATTGATCTTGTTCCTCCCTGCTGCTCTGTGCAGATGGCAGAATAACTCAGCGTAACCTTGACACTCTTGCTGAGAATGAAACTTGGGAGTGCAAAAAATAGTCCAACTTTTATTTACCTTTATCTAATTCATACAAATAAAACCAGCCCATCCAACCTGTTAGAGCAGCAGTCAGGAATTAGTGATGAGGAGCAGACTATAGCCAAATAATGTTTTCTTACTCTCCTGTAGAGGAGGTTTGCTCCACAGCGTTTCTAGGATATGGCTGCTAGGAAGTTAAGAAGTTGATTGTGTAGGCATACTTTTGATAAACAGACAGGGAGAGAGGGAAGACCAGCAAACGTGATCAGGTTGCTAAACTTGATGAAAGTTTTACTTGTTAACATTCTGACATTCTGTAAAGTAGTGTTGTGCTGTGTGATTTTTTTTCAGAGCATTAGGTAGGTTTGTATGGTAATAGGGATATTGAAGATGAGAGCGCGGAAACAGATGCTGTGGGGAAGCAGTGTGTGTGCATCATCAACACCAGAAAAGTGGCGCCCCCAGGCTCAGGGAGGGTGACAGTTTATGACCCTTCTGCATCCCTGAGTCTGCCCACGCTGCACAGGACTCCAGAACACTGCCAGAAAGTTAAGAAAAGCAAACTAATGTAGTGAGGGAGGGGAGGAGCCGAGTCTGCTGCGAAGTTTTCCCATGTTTTCTTTCCTTGCTAATCACTGCAACAGCCACAACCTCACAGAAGCAGCTTCGAGCTTCTTTCCTGAAGTGCCCTGGTATTGATCTCTATCACTACATCCCAGGTCTGCAGACAGCGGTAACAGTGCATTTCAACAGGGCAGCAAGTGCGTGGGAGCTCCTTCTGTGATCTCCTTAGAGAAAAGTGGACAGAGTCAGTGCTCATCCAGCCCTGAGAGTCATTCTTAGGCTCTGAGAATTACAGGAAGAAACAACATGCATGTTCCCACACTGGTGTGACATGTCTCTAAGGAGCACTGTGGCAGGTTGGCTGGGGAAGATGTGTCTTGGGTTCCATTCCTACATGAGTCCACAGAAGGTAAGAGTGAAGTGTAGTGCTAGCCTCGTTAGGTTTAAGTTGCAGACAGTATGGGAGTCGGGGTAGTGTGTTCGACAAGACTCTGACCATATTACATCATTGACTTTCTACACTATAAATAGTAAATGGTGAGAAGACTTCTTCCCACTCCTTCCTTACCTCTGCTTCCATGGGAATGTGTGCATTACTCAGTCCACCAGAGGGCTTACTGAGGGAGGTGTTCTGTCCCTAGAGTGGCCCTCAGCCATTGCTCTCCTCTGTGGCAGTGAAGGCTAGGTGAGTAAGTGTGGGAGGTTTCTGCCCACCACCTGTCCAGGAGCTGTTGTATACCTCATTTCTAACTCTGACTAAGTAACTTGCTTTAACTTCCTCTCAACCCTACAGAGTTGCCAAGTCTGCCCTCCCTCTTCTCAGCAACATTAAACTCTGGCCTATAGCATCATAAGACCTGTCACCTGGGGTGAGACTGCCCCTCCCCACCCCGCCCCAAAGCCTCTGAATGTCTCTGCTTTTAAGCTACTACAAACCAAGGGCAAATTGCAATCTCCTGTTCGTTTTTTTTTTTTTTTTTTTTTTTTGTTGCTAGGAATCATCACAAGTCTCTTACCACGTTTCCCCCACCACCTTGCCTTCAAGGACTGCCAGCTCTCCTCTCCCCATCTACCCCGTATTTCCAACTGCTGGATATACATCAGCTTCTCGGTCCTTGCTTTTTCCAAGTGAGGTCAAGGCTTACCTTTCCCTCTGAAGCCTTGGGGTTCTGCTCATTGCCAGGACTTGGTAGAAAAGATACCAAAGGTTCATAGGAGCTGACTCAAGCTACACAGTTCACTTGTTTCCTGTGTGACATGACCAAAAAAATCCAAATATTTAAGTTTATTATTAATATATTATAATAATAATTATTATTTGACAATCTTATATCCGAGGGCTTTCTGGAAGCTGCTTCTCCGGCCCTTTCAACGTTTTCTTTGAATGTCGTTCTTTACTTGCAATTTCCACCCCCAAAGTTGGGGGGAAAGAAAACGCTTAGCCAGGTCAGGTCCTAACACTGCTGCTATAAGCCAGGGGAGGGGTTTCTTTGTTTTGTTTTGTTTTTCCATTTCCAGCCAAAACCAAAGATTTCTTAATGATTGTATAAACTCAAAACAAACAAAAAAACCAAAGAAAAGGGAAGTCTTCGGCCTCAATCCAGTCTGTGGTGTCCTGGCACTTGGAGGCATGCCCAAGGGTAGGTGGGAACACCTGGCCAGCTCAAAAAGGCAAGCAGGTCTTTTCTAAGTTGGGGGATTCATTCAGATGCATGCTCAGAAGTTTTGATCTTGCTCACTTGTGAGCAGAGCATACATCAGATTTTTCAAAACAAAAGCCAAAATCCCGTCACCACCACAATTCGTGACAGCAGCCAGGGTCACCACCTTAGCACAGGGCCTTAGAGCTGGGAGCTACTACAGGGTGACCATGGACTCCACAGAGTGGGAAAGCCGAAGACGCTGGCACAGGATTGGCTACTCTGCTGGGTGCTTTCACCTTTGGGGCAGGGTCTCAACCCGGGGGCCCTCTGAGCCTTCTTTCTCTTTTCTGTTACTTGGGCTGCTTGGAAGTGGCTGTCCTGTTTGTGAGGAAACATGCAGAACAATTATCAAACTTTTCTTTATCTTGTTTCTAGTTTTGTTTCCTTTTGCAGCACCACTGTGCAACTATGCATTGTATTTCATAACCTTTGTGCTAGGTAGATGCCTGTGACTTTTTAACTTGGGGGTGGGCGGGTTGGGTTGCAAATGAAGGAAATTTTTACATGGATCTTTTTAATCTCAGTTGGTTGGGGGAGGGGGGTTTTGGTTCTAGGGTCATACAAGCTCTATCCCAAAGCAAAATCCAAATGTTAATAATACTAGCCTGATGCAGATACCAAAGACAATTTCTTTCCTGCAGAACCTTAGACTTGTGTGTTAAGTACGATTACCCAGCACTCGCATTAGTCTAACCTCAGTAATTCCAAAGCTTAGATGTATATTTTGGTATATTTCCAGGATATTAAAAAAAATGTCATTTAACTTCTTGTTTGTTTCAGTGTAATGCTCTTAAAGTCATCGCATGAAATAACTGCGCTGTCCTATTCTTGGTAGTTTGAAATAATAGTATTTTTGTATGTTTTGGGTGTGTCTGTATGTATTAACATAACAGTTTTCACTGCCTAGGTGTTGATAATAAACATGAAAGGTTCTGAGTGTACATACTGTTCAGTAACAATCTCCACCAGTGTCCGCGTGCGTGCGCGTGCGTGTGGAGGCACTGGCAACTGCCCGGCTGGGGTCTGGCTTTAAAGAGACGGTGATTGTGTTTTTCTAAAGATGTTTGCTTCTGTCTTTAAATATCTTAACTTCTCCACTTGTGTTTTCCTACTTTTTTTTTTAATTAATATTGATTCAGGGGTGTTTTTCCACTGTTGTCAAGGGAGGAACACAAGGGAACTGGCACCTTGGCCTCCCAAAATATGTTATTTTATGTATTTTAAAATGTGAGTTTTTGAGTTCTTCTTTGTGGAAACTTACAATATGATGTACATGATTCTTTCCAGAATTGCCCAGCGGCTTTACTGAGGCAGTGGCAATTCCTGAGTAGTTTATTGGGTGTCCTCTTACATTTCTCCTTAAGATGACTTTGCAGTCTGGGTGGCTATTGTGTAGCCTCACTGCCCCAGAGCATCTGTAGCCATTTCTCCTTCAATGGGGATATTTTATAAGATTCAGCTGATAACTCAGAGCACTGGCCCTCGTTATCTGTGCCCTTGGGAAACATGTTTTTCTTGTTTTGGAAAACCTGAAACCCAAACACTTCTACTCACTGGGATTAGCTGATAGCTCCAGAGGCCTGGGGAAGTGGTGACTGTGAGCGGTGCTGTCTCTTTAAAAGTGCCCTTTATGCGATTCCCCTGGGGGGGTGGGGCTGCCAGAGGGGCTAGGGCTTGGGAGAGATTGTGTGGGTGCCAGTGAATCAGAATGAAATGGTGGGTTTTATGTAGATGCATTTGTCTGCTGTAATTTTTTATATATATTAAACTTACTGTAACTGTACAGTTCCAATTTCTGTTGTAAAACATTAAACCATTTTCCAAGTGTTTTCACATTGTCTGTGTCTCTGTGAGATTGCTGCCTTGGTGTTCTGGTGCTTTACACAAGCATTTGCACAGATATTTACACAGGTCCTCCAAAACATTTCTCTCCACGGGTCTTCCTATGAATCTCGGAGTCTAATCACCTTAGTCTTATACCTCTCCTGGCTTCCTTAGTGAGCTGTGGGCACTGTGTTTCCCTTCTCCAGACCCCAGTTGGGTTTAGTGGAAGCCTGAGTTGAGTAGCAGTAGTCTCCTTCAGAGCTGACTGCTTTGCATGATCAAACACAGCGGCCCTTGACTGATCCTGCATGGAACTCCTCAGAGCTCCAGGCTCACTGTGTGTGTGTGTGTGTGTGTGTGTGCGCGCGCGCGTTACTCTCCAGGTTCAGTTGTTAGTCTGACAGGGCCAGGAACCTCTAGCATTTCTTACCAGGCCCTGAACCAGGAACAGTGGGAGAGGATCCTTTGAAAGTGGCACATCCCATATGGGCCCTTGGTCTCGCTGTGTGCATAACTAAGCTCCTGCCTTCTAGACAGTTTAACATCTGGTGCTTTGTATAGCTCTCTGATGGCATAAGAAAAATAGAATCCTAGAATTTCCCACAGAGAGAAGTCTTAAGCTTTTGGAGAGCTTTGGGAAGTGCCTCTGACAGGCATGTGATAACAAGAGCCCATCTCAAAATGACAAAATGTCAAAGCCAAAAGACTTATGGGCCCTCCCTTCTGTTCATAAGCCAAATTAAATTCTTCCTTTCCCTTCTAATAACTTACGTCTTACACGTAAGTCTATAGAGTTATTTTTTAAGTAATGTCAAAATTTTAACATCCTCTTTGGGAAAGATAACAGCACCTTCTTTCATAAGAATGACTCTGGTAAGCAAATGTGTGTCATCCCTCTGAAGAGGTGAGACTGGCCCTCCCAGCCTCCTTTTAGAACGTAGCTATATTCTAGCTGCTTCCAGGGCCCCATAGGAAGCAGAGCTCCCATGGGATTGGTGATCAGCTTCTGCCTTGGCTCTGTGTAAGGAGCCTTCTCTCATTCCAAAGACCAGGTACTAAACCTGGGTCTTCTGCAAGAGGAACATGTGCTCAACCACTGAGCCATCTCTCCAGTCCTTTTTTTTTTTTTTTTTTTTTTTAGACACAAGTCTGTATGTTTGTTACCGTGAGACAGGACTGTTTATGTTTAACATGTTTGGAACCCTCTGAAGCAAGCGATCGTACGCCATATCTTACAGCTAGTAGTATCTAGAATGAAAGACTGGTCATGTTTTGGAGAGTTCACTGCCAGACCTCAGGCAGGACAGGAGTCTGGGCTGTTCCATAAACAGCCAATGTCACCTTGAATCTCAAGCACCCAGGAACTCTGGTTCCCCAGATCTGATTCTGTGAGCACATCTGCTCAGTTCTCTCAACGCTTGCTTTCTCGATAGTTACATTGCAGCTGGCTGCCAGCTCTCTCCTTTGCCTAAGAGACATGTTCATAACAGAACTGGGTCAGATTTTTATTTTCCAGCCATGTCTACTTAGCTAATCTTGGAAGGAGACCTAGAACAGGCCTGGATATTAGGTGCACTCTGTCTAAAGACCCCAACCTCAGGCTTAGAAGTGAGTGAACAGCCCCTGCAAGACTGGGTTACACATAGAAGGCCTTTCTATACGTGCTGGTAATATTGTTGGGATCACTAACTTTCAGGGCCTTTTAATAAATAGCTTTGGATTTCTGTTGTTAAAAAGCCAATGTACAAATTTCAGCCTTTCATCCATCATTAATTGGGCTTGATGAACTGGGGACTCTTAAGTAGAGACGCTGTACTTAGAGAAGGCACTACTAAGGGAAAGGTCACTTTTTGGTGAGGGAAGCTGACCTAAGAATACTGCAGTGCACTCCCCACTGCTATGTGAGCGCCATGGCAGCTGCCGGGCACTCCTGGATGCTCTCTCTGCTCAGTAGTACTGCCAAGCTTTCCGGCACTCATAGTGAGGTTCGCCTTAGGATGCCTTTCTACCGTCCTCTTCCAGTTCAGTCCTAAGGCCAGTCCAGGTCCCTATTCTTTCACCAAACATTTCCCTGTGTGATGCACAACCACCAGTCTCATGCCTCGTCCTACACAAGCACTACCTCATACTTTAAAGGGAGCCTTCAGGGTAGCTTCACGTACTGGTACCCACCTGCCCATTCCTAACTGAATCTAATTTATCACTCTCTGCCAAGGCGGCCTTCTGCTTTCCTGTCTGCATTGCTATCGCAGACTTCTCCATAGAAATAAGGCTTCAAACGTCACTTTTATCAAAGCATTTATTATGCAAAATAGCAAGCCAGTATAAATTAAAACCCAGGAGATCGGAGGGTCCCCATCCATGGTCACAGGCACTTTAATTACACAAGGACATTGCCATCCACTGACTGTCATTGTGCCATTCCAGTGGGAGCACTGCAGACCTGGGTGGTCTGGGTCTTCTGCCATTCAGCAGGATGGACAGAGTTCCTGGACGAAGGCAGGACTTGCTCCTTTTCTCTCACCCCCTTGTCATTGGTGGTAATGACGCATTCTATTTTCTGTGCCAGTTTGTACACAAATTATTTGCACTCTAAAAGCATGGTCTCCATGAAGGTAAGACATCTTAACACTCCTGGAGTGCCTGGCACAATGGTTGGGAGATGTGGATGACGCTCTTGATGGTAAGAGGCCCCTCGTCACTGTTCCCCTGGGCTAGGAACCTTCCTTGCATGTTGCTTCCCTTCTTTGAGCTACCTCTGGCTGACACTTGCCTGGGCTCCCTTGTACCTGACTGTCTGCCTTTCACAATGTGGCCTAATTACATGTTACCTTGATACTGGGAAGTATGACAACAGAAGCCAAATTTACAGCAGGAGAGAAAGGAGTCAATATGATGGCACAATACACACACTACCTGGGGGCTTCTCTGGGGACTTTACAAAGCAAACTGAACTCAGCTAGCTGCAGGAGGGAGTGTGTTAATGTCCCACCCCCCAACTCCTGGCTAGGGCTGGCCTCTGCAGGGAGAGAGGCCTAACAGAAGATCCAAAACCAGGGCTAAGGTGTGAGAGCGAGGGGAGCTCTCCCTTTAGAGAGTCCAGGGATGACATTCTGTGTTCAGTGCTTTGGAACTGGAGAAGACAAATGTGGCAAGTGGAAGAAGCATCCTCTTCATGAAACGGTGGCTGTAAAATTAACAAACTGAGTTGTGAATGCTTTGTCCTCTGTCCTTCACAAGTGACATGAGCAGGTGAAGCCTGTGAGTGGGAACTCCCCTGGCTGTTAGCGAGGGGGCAGAGTCTGCATATGCAGGGCATCATAGGTGTCCTTGGTGGCCGTGCTGAGACCCTGGTGAAAGCAAATCACAGAAGAATGAACCAGAGCCCACAGGCAGCACAAGCTTACTCTCTGTAGCTCGCCCATGGTCCCTTCAGGAGTCCAAGAAGATCCCTTCATGTCCCAGGTGGGATCTTGCCTGAGAATGCTGACAGAAAGATGGGTTCTTTGTCCTGCTACAAATGACTGAAGCAAGTCATTTCCAGCTTGATGCTCTCTCAACTCAGACACTGTGCCCTGTAGGGCCCATCAGATTCTCATCTGACCAAAGAGGAAGGTGGCTTCCCCATGTCACACACTAAGCTGGGACCTGGGAGGTGCCAGAGAATCTGCTACCTGGACCCACAGACAGTCTGGACTAGTCACAGGGAAAGTGGTGCCTCCCTAACCCCAGTCCTTATCCAGAAGCTTCCAGGCTCTGGCCACTGTGGTCTATTCAGGCAAAGCTGGTCCCAGTCTGGCTGGAAAGCCTCTTCCTCCCTATTCCAGGGACAAGAAAGGTGGCCTCCTCCAGCTGCCAGTAAGCAGCTTTGAATATGACTAAACTCAGGCAAACCCAGCAACGGGGATCCCTTTTTAGAAGAGTGGGTTCTCTGCACATAGTTTGCATAATCGCTTGCCCTAATTTACATAAACCAGGCACCTGATTACAATGACATTTTCCTTTTGAAGCAGCCTTTTTTTTTCCTTCAATCTTTTTGCCTACTCTTTGTAAGTCTTGGGATTGAGGGACAGAGCTAACCCAGGAGGCAAAGGAAGCAATCACCTGTGGCGGGCCCTTTACCTATTTCTTCCTGCACCTCTTGAGGCTTCCTTCCCACCCCCTAGATAGATAGCTGCTGTTGTCTGCTATACCCAAATGACATGTGGCTTCCACAGCTGAATCCCAACCAAGCTGTAGAGCCATCATAGGAGTGAGGTGACCTATGATCTGCTTGTGTGCCCTAGGCTTGCTCTCCCTGGCTGTTGACAAAGGCTTGTGCCACCAGCAAGCAAACTACTGGTAGCTTCACCTTTACCTCCTGTTAGATAGTACTGCCCAGGAAGGGCACCAGCAGCTCACCTGGTAAAGGCCATCATGCCCCTTGCCTCTCCGCCTCTGAAAGGAGATTAGAGAGGAAGATAGTTGGTTGTAGCACTCTTGCTCAACTGCCCCGACTCAAGGGATCAGAAGGGACTGTTTTCCTAACCAGCATCCCTCTCCCTAGTAGAGCATTGCACAGGGGCCCCTACTCAGAAGAACTCCATGTTCTGGCCTAGATACTTTTACATTCTTATGAAATCATTAATGAACAAGGGATCATACACTTTCATTCCCCTCCCCGGGACCCCATATCAGCACGTAATAAGCACACAACAGTACTATGAACTTGAAAGGTTCACTCCTCTTCAGCAAGGCTTAGCGCAGTCTCTAGGTTTGCCTTTGAGATCTGACGCCTCAGTCCATTCTTAGTCTTATGTACTGTCTGGTGACACCTTTGCTCATGGCGGCTGTCACATGGGCTTTTTTTACTTGGAGGAGGAACGGATGGGCCAGGATGACTATGGCTGGCAATCTGTGACCAGAAAGAACCTGCCTGCCTGGGGCATCAAGGAAGAGCAGCACTCACCTCGCCTTTCGTGCCAATCTCACTGTAGGCCTCTGCCATCTTGTCTTTCTGCAGTGCCTAGAGGTAGAGAAGAGATGACACATTCATGTCCTTAACACAGGGAGGGCCTTTCCTCAGAAGCTTCTGGATGCCCAAGCTGCCAGGCTCCAGATACCAGGGCTCCAAGCCTTAGGCGTACAAACATTGCTACCCACAACCAACTCTATCCCTCACTCCTCAGCCTGACTTTGGAATCTTACCTGATCTACCTGTTCTATACGTTGAACAATTCACAATAGATACAGAAAAATGGGATTTAGAACTGTAAACCAAGACAGGGAGACTGGACAATATAAGGACTCAGGGGACGCAAAGAGTCATTTATTTGAGCAAGCCATGTCTTCCTAGCCGATAGATGATACGACAGGCTGTGGATCAATCAATCGCAGTGGTATACTACCAGCAGTGAGGGGCACCTTGGTGGCCTGAAACTAGTTTCATGGCACGGTGGTGGAGTGAACTTTACAATGAGAGAATGTGCTCAGAATACTCCAGCCCTTGGGGTCAGCATCCTCTCAGACACTCCTGCCCAGCATAGCCTACAGCTTCCGTCCAATTCCCCAACCACAGGCTCAGAGCCCACAGAACAGCAAGAAAAATGTGGGGGAGATGAGGTGCAGGGACCCTGCCCAGCTTAAGGGACGTTCTGAAGCTACCAGCAGGTGGCACATGACCATCCAGGGAAGGCCTGGCTTGACCTAGACAGAAGGAGAGGCACCTCCACCAGCCCTCTTCCATCTCTCCAGGGTGAATGGTGAACTCTCCCATACTTACATTGTACACGCCTTCCTGGGGGTTCCTTCTCCTCTGCTGAGGAACAGAAAGGGGCAGAGATAAGATAGAGAGAATCCAGGCTGGCAAGTGTAATGACCTCAGGCTGCCTGGCCCGCTGCCCTGCCCTACGGTTCAGCTATCAACCTCCTCACTCCCGGAGCCTTGCTCAGGCCGCCCTTGGGCCCCCGGCAGCTGCAGCTCACGCTCGATTGTGCACACCTACACACACTTCACACTCCCACCTGCACATGCCCCCTTGCTCTCTCACAGTCTCACATGCACCGTAAACTGAGACCCGAGCTGGGTCACCTCCTTCAGGGCAGAGCCAGTCAGACCATGCTCCTCGGCACATCTCACAGAAAACAGCGGCACCCTCTCTCTTTACCCTTCCCCATACCCTCCTGGTCCTGTGGAGGAAGCTGAGGCTGGAGGATGGAATGGGGGCAAGGAACTTGCCGTGCGCACTCTAGCAACGCACAGGACTCAGAGGTCAGGGCCGAGTGGACATGTCTGACCCGAAACAACGAGGACACTGGGTAGCTTTGAGTAGCACTAACCTTACACTGGAGATTTTGTCCTGAGTCCTGCTATTAAGAGGCCTCTCGCCAGGCAGTGGTGGCGCACACCTTTAATCCCAGCACTTGGGAGGCAGAGGCAGGCAGATTTCTGAGTTCGAGGTCAGCCTGGTCTACAGAGTGAGTTCCAGGACAGCCCGAGCTACACAGAGAAACCCTATCTCGAAAAACCAAAAAAAAAAAAAAAAAAAAAAAGAGGCCTCTCGTGCATCTGAGGAGTCTCCCGGCCCTTCCCTCCCTACAGGGCACAGGCACCCGGAGCCTGATGCAGCCATGTTCTAAAAGGGTATTCAGAATCCAGAACTCCGTCTCCACGGGCTTAGCCCTTCTTGTGTGTATCTTGATAGCGGGATGTCCTATGGAGCAGTTGGCGCTATCATATGTTGGCTAAGGAACAGTAGCGGGAGAGCTTAGGGTGAAGGCTGGGATCTAAGTACTGAGGCTCCTTAAGATGCAGAATGGATCAGAAGAAGAGGAGGGTGTGACAACAAATGGATCTTTGTCATCCTCCGGTCCCGGGCCCGATCCATGTTACTGTGAGTCTAGTGAGCACCAGCTATGAGCAGCCCTCCCTCGAAACCCACACACTCAGAGGCAGAGCAGCTCCTACCTGTTTGCCTCCCAACTCGGGATCCCGAGCCCGCTTCTTGTCCAAGACGTCATATTCCTCTCTTCGCCCTAGATTGAGCTCCTAAAACAGGAAACAGGACCGTGAGGTGAATGGGGTCACACCAACTGAAACTAGAGTTGGTTTCCCACCCCATGGCTCAAAAAAAAAAAAAGCAGCAGCATAGGAGAAGGTGAGGTATCAGCCTAAAAATCTGAGTTCAATCTCCAGGACCCACATGGGCAGAGAGACACCCTCTGACCTTTATGTGTGCGCCACGGTGTACACACACACACCATACAATAAAAAGTAAACGTGATTTTTACATTTTATTTGTGTTGTTATGTGTATATGTGTGTGCCCGATGTATGCCTGTGCACCACTGCATGCGTGCAGAAGAGCCATCAACCAGATCCCCTGGAGCTTGAGTTACAGGTGTTTGTGAGCCACCTTGTGGGTGTTGGGGGAAAGGCTGGGTCCTCTGCAAGAGCACCAAGCACCCTTAACTGTCTCTCCAGTTCCCATAAATGTAATTTTTGGAAAAAAAGCATGGAGCAAGGCAAGAAAGCTGGTGGGAACTGCTTCATCTTCAAGCTAGCGCCTCAGAAAAAACGCCTGCTACGTTGCTGGTGCATGGTAAATCCCCAAGTCACCATGCACTGATCTGTCTAATGGAGTTAATAATACAGTTTTCATTAGCATGGGAAATGGAGGCACCTGGAGGGAAATCTCACAGACCAAACCCCCACTGCATTTCTGTGGGACCCTTCTTCCCTCTGTGCCATGGCCTCTAGCCTTTACAAATTGCTAGTGACTAGAAGTTCTCCAGAGGCGGGGCCATGCCATTCATCTCATCCTTAAAGGCCCTCATCCTCGCAGCAGCAGTGAGGGACAGGCATGATTCTGCTCCAGTCAGGATTAGAAACCAGAGGTTCAACAGCTTGCCACCCAGCCACCAGGCCAATAGCTGTGGACCAGACTTACAGCTGAGCCTGGTCTTGGGGTTTCCCTAGGTCCTAGGACAAGGCTTTCCAGGCAGGTCTGCAGAAGGGGGGACTTACATTGTAGAGCTGGTTGGGGTCCTGCAGGTAAACAGCAGCATCTCCACTCCTGCTGAACTGCAACAGAGCAGAGACAATCAGAACTCAGCATCATCTCCAAGGAGGCCATCGGGCTGGCTACAGTGCAGGAGCTGGGTGACAGCCTCTCCGTGCTTCATGACAACAAACTGCATATGCCTTGTTGATGTGGCTAGCCCAAGGTGTAGCAGCTCCTTTCTGAAGTCAGTTGTCCTTTCTCTCGCCTGTGACCTGACTAAAGTGCTTACAACTTTAGTCTTCAGAGAAGTTAATTATCCCAAGTAAAGGCCCTGGTCCCCCACACCCTGTGTGTCAAGATGCCAGGCTCTCTGTCTGTGTCTGCTGGGATCCAGGAGAGCCCTCCTCTTCCCCTTCCTCCAGGAACACTGAGGACCCTCAGGGTAGACAATGGCTACGAAAAGCTGTCTACTAAGTAGGCATTACTAAGTATCATTACTCATCCAGCCATTTCCTGAGTGGGAAACATCTTGTTTGCTTAGTGTCCTGAGTGTGTGCCCTAAGTCAACATAACTACACGTTACCTAAGCTGAGAGGAGATGCAGGGTTTTACAGAGTTGGCGCTCTGGGGAGAATCTTACAAATCAGGTAGGTATTTTTTCCAAATTTAAAAATCTAAAGTAAGTAAGACTTTCTCAAATAAAATCTCATGCCAAAAAGGATAGGGGTTCTACTGCCCTGGGAAGATGAGACTTCTATCTCCCCAGATGTGCCCTTTCCACAAAACCCATGGTTCCAGGCACCAGATGATAACCAATGCTCTGCCCAGCATTCTCATTTGCAGATGGGAAAATCGAGTCTTGGAGAGAGAAGCTCGATTGGCCTCAATTAGCAGCTCAACAGCAGCCCCTAAGAAGAGGCTACCTGTCTCTCACCTTCTTGTCCTTAACTGCCCAGTATTAGCCAACTGTTTGCCAGCAGAAGCCATGAAGGTCTCACATCCAGGCACTGGCACCAATCTTCAGCAATGCATCTAGCACTTGGCCCATTGACCTGCTCTGTCAGCCACAGATGGAATCCCCACCTTCTCCACCCACCTGCTGTGCCTGCTTGCTTGTCTCCTGCCTTGCCCATGGACACCAAGCATAGCCCAGGCCTAAGACTCTCCAATGCCAAAGCCCCATCACACATCCTCCCAGTGGAGGAACCCACATCCTCCCTCAAGAGCCCAGGGGAACCTACTTTTGCTCTCAGGTACAGGGCCGTGAGGATGACTCCATAGATGAAGAGGATGCCATCTAGCAGGTAGCAGAGTTTGGGATCCAGCAGACCAAAGCTCTGTGCCTCTGTGCCAAGAGAGAAAATGGGTTAGCCATGTTCAAGCATGCAAGAGCACATCCCTCCTACCCCAGGTCAACTCTGTGACAGATTGTAGCCAAAGAAATCATGACGTCAGCACTAGGTCCAATCCTCATACATCACACAGACCACAACCTACAACCTCTCACATACTCAATCTGAAGAAACCCAGCATGCTATGGCCAACATAGCCATATGTACCAGATGTAATGTGTGCACCAGTGTATAGAATGCAACCAATGTACCAAAAGTAACCACAAAGGCTGGGAAGAATGAGTGGGGACTA
This sequence comes from Mastomys natalensis, assembly GCA_021653895.1. Classification (NCBI taxonomy): domain Eukaryota; kingdom Metazoa; phylum Chordata; class Mammalia; order Rodentia; family Muridae; genus Mastomys; species Mastomys natalensis. The sequence continues at coordinate 527,342 of JAJTUV010000489.1, read as the reverse complement.
GGAGAAAAATGAAACTGCACCCTGTACACGGAACTTCTGCTTTGGTGACATGGAAGCCCAGCTGTAGGTGAACCCTTGCATAAACTATGAACTCTAAACCTCAGAAACGTACCTAGGTCTTGGTAACTAAGGCCTTTATACAGAGAGAGAGACCCTAGAGGTTAAAAAATGTGGGACTCAGAAATTCTATGACTGGGTAAGATCATCTCAATATCTATTCATTGTCAGTGAAGTCTAGGTGTAGTGGCATGCATCAGTAGTCCCAAGCAGTGAAGAGGCAAGAGGATTTTGAGTTCAAGGCCAGTCTACATGTTTCAGCTCAGAGCCTCTTCTTTTTAGTTTCCTCGCTCCAGAGTCACCCCCTCCTTCCTCCTTTATGATGTTTGTCACGCCACACTCAAAGCATGTATAGTTGATACTTTCTAGATAAGAAGGGTAGGGGGATGAGGGAAAGGAAATAACATTAGATAGAAGGTAGTCTACCTATTTGAAAGATCGTACAAAGCAAGCAAGCAGAGCACGTTATGATCCTGACCTTGCTCCCACTGAGTAAGTGCGCAGCAGCTGGACTGAGAACTGGCCCAGTGTCACAAAACCCTTCTCTGGCCCTGCCTGAGAACCACAAGCAGAGAGTTCTTTATGGCTTTCCAGCCCAACTCCAGTAGCAGTAGCGACCTCTGGTGGACGCTGGCCAACAGTGGGTAACGCGGATAGGCGCTGTCAAGAGCCTAGCTGTGTAAGTTCAGGCAAGGTATCCTTTCAGCAGCTTCTTCTGCAAAACAGGTTGAAAGTCTTCAGTGTCTATTCCATGCAGTGTTTATGGCTTTGAGCTCACTCATTAAGGCCACTAGATTGCCACCAGAAACACGCAGAGCAAGCAGGTTGTAACTATGCAGAAACCTTTCGTCTGCCCCCACATACCATGGAAGCGGTGACTTAACTCTCATTCACTGCCCCCATCACCATATCCCTGAAGCCTTCTGTCCTCACCTTTTCACTCCAACTCTCATCCAGGATCCCTCCTGGCCCCAGGTCCCTGTTCAGAAACAACTCAATCCTGCTCAAAGACACTTCCAAGTGTGAGACTCTGTGCAGCCCCACAAACGTTTTTTTATTTGTTTGGTTTTTTGTTTGTTTGTTTGTTTGTTTGTTTGTTTTTCCAGGCCAGGCTGGAAGGAGCTCACTACCACCCTGTCCCTTCTTCAGCTGCTCGTGTATTCCAGGCTGGCCTTGAACTTATATAGCCAAGGACAACCTTGACTTTGCAATGCTCTTGCATCTAGATCTGGAGTCCTGGGATTTACAGATGTACACCACCATGTTCTGGGGATCAAACCCAGGGCTTGATGCATGGTAGGCAGACCCTTTACCAACTGAGCCACATCCCAGCCCTTCCTCCTGTATCCTCTCTGCTCCCTTAACCTTACGGATGCTCTCTTATTTCCCAACACACCCTTCGCTTCACCTGGCTCCTTCTCTGGACTAGCTCTAATGGCTCTGCCCAGCAGGAATCAGAAACCTGAGTCCCCTAGTGACAGTCAGTGAATGGTGGCTGTTGCAGAGCCTAGATCCCTACAAAGTTCTCTGGATTCAGACTTCCCTTCTTGAGCTATAAGCACCGGAGGCCAATAGCTGCATCTTTGTCATTTTGCCTCCCGCCCCACCCCCAACACCATGCCCAGGATAGGCTTTCCTCAAATTTCCTACAGTTGAGAGGAGGGTACCATTCAGGGATGGGAAGAAGCTACGCTCCAGCCTAGGCTACTCTTTGCTCTAATAATGATCTAAGAAGCAAGCCAGCCCCCAGGAAAGGCCACCGAAGCTGGAGCTGTTGTTGTCTTTTAGGGCTGGAGAGATGTCAGTGGCGATTTACAGGGTGGTTGAGATTCATAGAGAAAGCTAGGAGAAAAATCACTCAGCTACCTGTCATGTGAAATGAGAATAGAAAAAATACTGGACAGTAAATTTAGAACAAATAAGAAGAAATATTTCTTTGTCTTGTGCAGCGTCAGCACGGTAGGTGGCAGGCGGGGAGTTGGGCACACCCCCTCCCCCAGAGATGAATAACGGGACAAGTTTTCTCACTTTCTTTGTAAAGAGCAGCACAAGTTTTATGGCCAGTAACAAAAGTGCTACGTGTGGGGTTGGCAAGGAAAGGGCTTTAATCCAACCCTTTGTATGGAGGGAGCCTTTCTTTGGCCCTACAATCTGTTCACTGAGAGAGGTGGGCCTAAAGAATGTAGTGATAGCCCAGGAAATTCTGTGCAAGAACTCAGGACCTGAGTCAGTCACATAATTTATTAGCTATTTGTTGGGCATTGGCTCAGTGCCAAGGGCTGCAGAACTGGAAAGAGGCTGGGTTTGGGGCAGGTGGCCTCTACAATTTCCCATTCCCATTTACTAGCTGTGTGGTCCTAGAGAGTAACTAAGGCCCTCTGTCCCTAAAACAGTCGGGAGTGCGTATCTCTGCCTTAAGGGCTATCTCAAGGAGGCTGTGCAGGGTGGTTTTCCATCCTCTGTAAAGGCAATGGCGTCTGATGTTTAGACATCCACCCCAGCAGCAGCTCTTCCCAAGGCTAGGGTTGTATGATCTCACCACCCATCCCAGCATTTTCCTTGTCCTGCCTGCTTGCAGGCAGAGACCTGACCAGCTCCTTCTCTGAGCCATTTGCATATCCTGCTCACCTCTGCCACAGCGCATCCTGGGTAGAGCCCTCAGACCTTCCCAGGAGGTATCTAAGGGCTGCCATGGCAGCTGCTTTCCTGTACAATGGAAAAGTCACTTTATCTTATGTTCCCACCCACACTTTAGATCCACAGCACCCAGGAAAACTCCAGCATATGAGAGAAAACCCAGTAGGCAATTAGCAGTTCTAGGGCCCCAGACCAGTAAGCCTGCCTGCCTGTTAGAATGGGCTCCCTGGACTACCTGTAGAGGTTGACTTAACTACTCTGGGCATGTTCTGGGTAGGGGGACTTTAGTACTGGCTGGGGAGACCCAGAATCCCACAGAGCTGATATAGCCCAGAACATGAAGAGTGGAATTTGGCCTTCTATAGCTATGCAGCCAGACCATCTACACAAGAGACAATTTCACAGTTGGGTAGAGAACCACACTCATGCTCTGTGTCTCTGCTCCAAGGCAGTGGTTGCGTGCTCCTGGCTCCGACCATCTCAAGCCTCTGTTTCCTCTCCTTATGGAGGGAGTAACGTTACTTATCCCCTTGGTGATGGAGGAGGAGTATAGTCAGACTCACCAGGTAAGGAACCTGATTTGTTCTCATGATGCTCTGGCCAGAGCACTTCTAGTTTTACTTTAAGCCCATGGGTTTAAGCTGTTGTCTTTGCCTTGTGGCGGGACACCTGGAATAGACACTCGGTGGAGGCCCCTATGGCAGCTACAGACAGCTCAAGGAGCATCTGTCAGAGTATCCATCAGTTCAAGACTAATGTCTTTAGCAAGAAGGAGCCCTGCCATCCCTGAATACCCCATTGTCACTCTCACAGGAGCCTTAGTTCAGGTGTCATGACACATGAGCATCAGAGGGCAGCCTGAGGAGACGGGAGTGCTAACAGTCTCCTTCCTCTAGTGATGTGCATCCTGTTGCCAGCCAGCCAGGCTGTCTCCCAGCCAGGCTCATGCTTCCCACACCAGGGATTAGGGCTTAGTAAGCCGGATCCTCTCAAAGCTGCTGACACACCCCGCTGTGTCTTCACACCTAACTCTTCCAGCAGATCCAGTTGAGGAACTGGGCATCTACTCCACACCTTCAAACCATTTGACCACAGCTTCTGCTGTTGAAATGCCTTCCCGTATCTGATAGAGTCTGAAGAGTACAAAAGGCAGGTAGAAAGGTTTGATTGGGCCCAGTTTACAGCTTGATAAACTGAGACCACAAGGTTGAAGTAACTTCATCAGGAACATTTGCCAACAAATGGCCAAGCTAGCGTGTCTGCCTGACACTGGACACTTCCTCGGCCCTCAGTCTGGGGGACCTCATCCTTAGTGCAGGCTCTAGAAACCCCACCTTCCTGTGAATGCACAGCCCTGACTTTGGACAATTGGTCACAATAGTGTGTGACCACATATGTCACTTGGTTTATTTCAGTGAGTGCTGGAAAACAGCTGGTTCATTCTGGTTTTCCTCACCTGGTGTACCACTAGCCAAGAGACATGAGGGAAGAAGGCAGGCCTCTGAGGCAGAAATACTCTCATTAGTCAAGGTCAGAGTCTATCTCTCATTGGCTTAGTGTTTGAGAATTGTCTTAACTCTGGGTTTCAGGCCCTTGCCTACCAAAATGACTTAATGAAACTGACACCACAGGTTGGGCAAAGCAAATGGGGCCAAGTGCATGGAGATGGCCCCTGCACAGTGGCATATGCCAACCCTGCAGGACTCCAGCAGTGTCCTTGTCACATAGAGGCTCTATAGGTACAAGCAGCAGAAAGTAGAGGACAGGCGCTCTCCTCCGCTTCATGCTAGGTTTGAGGATGAGAGCTGGGCAGATTCTCCAACACACAACGGTGGGAGCCGGCTTTCAAGAGCATGTGAGGGTAAAGTCAGATCACCAATAGGTATGGAGGACTTGACCATAGGAGGCACTCACCGTGGAGGGGCAGGGGGCATTCTAAAGGCTCCTGGCTTCACAAACTATGAAGAGACTCACGTCTGTGCTATTCTGCATACAGTTTAGAAAACTCGTTCTCCTTGCATGGTCTGGTTTAACGATCAGAGCAATTGTTGACAATTCCACCAAATTCGTTGATAATTGTGTTTTCACAGATAAGAACGAAGCTCCCATAGGTCACCAAGCTGGAAAGTCCCTGAGTGCTCCTGGAGCAAAGTTCCTTCTACTCTACTTTGTCCCAGTGCCTTGAGGATTCCTTTCATCGGAATAGCTCCAGGCCTTCACAAAGACTTCTCTGACCAGCCCTCCAGCCTTTGCTTGAACAAGTTAGGGTAAGGAGTGCTCCGCCCACCAACCCCTGGTGGAGAGCTCTCTTTCTCAGTCTTTGAATGTCTAACTTATAGGACATACAAGCGAACCTTGAAGGGGAGCCAACTTGAGACCAAGGCCTGGTTCTGCTACCATGTGACCATGAAGCCATCCTAGCCACCCCCACTACCCCTGCCCCATTCTATGATCCTTCAGACCCCATGCCATCCTTGGTGACCATATGGCTCACCTAAGTAGGAGCGGCCACCTTCATAGCCCCTGAGCTTCCCCTGTTTGGAGCCCCAGCTGAGGACCCTGGGTCTTGCTGACTCCCATCCCCACCCCCACCTCAGACTCAACTGACATGACATTGTAGGTTAAGAATTTAGAAAACAGGAAATCACGTGTTCTCAGGAAGGCAGTGGCAGCAGTCGTGGTGGGGGTGACTGTGTAGGGCAGAGCTGGACCTGGTGCCAATCCACTGACCACACATTGGGGCACACAGGCTTTCCCATCAGGAAGGCCTTTAGCCTTCATTGCAGCAAGAAGGATGCAAGCTAGATACATGGCATATCTGTGACAGTCCACTCACTAGCTGATGTTTCCTTCTGTGCCTAGAACCAGGGGTGAGTTTTATGCAGATTTCACTGTGACTTTTACTCTACAACTGGGGAAACTGAGTCTCTGAGAGGTTCTTAGACACCACCTAGTTCTACTCTTGGGGTCTTGCTGGTCTTCAGTGGACCAGAGAGAAGGGTTCCAAGAGTCTTTTCTTCAAGGGTCAAGCCTATGTGACAGATTATGTCCTGGCTGCACTGTTTGCTCTAGTTGTTTGAGGCTGAGCGTTGGAGTTATTGATACCAAAAGGTCAGGACACATACTGGCCAGACTCCTTAGTGCCTGGCTTTACCTTGAATGGCTCTGATTATCCTGACTCTCAAAGCAACTCTCCATAATTTACAAGTACCACATGTCATTCTCAGCTGTAAGTTGCCCCAGGCCTCTCACTCTCCAATGGTGTATGGATACACGGATTTCTGTTCTGTTATGAAGCTGCGAACCTGGTCACTGCCATCTACGAACCACACATCCCCACAAACAAAGATCCTAAGCAGAGAAAGGGACTATTTTATTTCGTAGATTTAGAGTGATCATGGGCTGCGATTTTTCCCTTTCTGTTTATTTCCATTAAAATTGTGGTTTTTGCAATATTTCTACATTTCTCTGTGATTGTTTTTTTTTTTCCTATTTTCAAGTAAAACGAACTCATTATAAAAGTACAGAAAGGTAAGAGAAACTATCAAAATCTCTCATAATGTCATGTTCAAACACAGTCACGTATAACTACAATAACAGCTTGCCTTCCAATGAGTCTGTTGTTTATCACTTACAATCACCCTGAATCAAAACATTTTTCCTGGAAAAAACCAAACACAACAAAACCTTGCTTTTCTTTCTGTACTATAACTTCTCATATGTTATAACAGTTTGTGTTGTTTTACGGAACCATGCTTCATATTTCAGATTCCTTCATAGTTTTAGTGCGTATCTTAAATTTTTTTTGCATCTGCTTATGCGTGTTTGTGTGTGTGCATATGTATATGAATGCACATATGTAGGTCAGACAGCAGCTTGCCTGAGTTGGTTCTCTCTTTCCACCATGTGGGTTGGGGGATTGAATTCAGGTCATCAGGCTTGAGAGCAGGTGCCTTTCTCTGTCGAGTCAACCCCTAAATACCATTTTTAATGGCCTTCTTGTAATACCTTCACTATACTACAGGTGGAATATATAAAGATCTTGTAAAGCAATGCATTGTAGGGTTGGGTGGAGTATCCCTTACAAGAGAAGCAGAGGCAGGAAGGTCTCTGTGAGTTTGAGGCCAGCCTCGTCTACATATGGAGCTTCAGGCTATCCAGGGCTACATAGAAAGACTAAATCTCAACAAACACACATATGAAAAAAGCCAGCGATGCATATACAAAGAACAATATACATGGGTGTTGTGTATATTTACATATTTGCATACATCAATAGAGACAGAGAGGAGACCCATTCCTTCCTCTTGATGCCAGCTTGAGCATGTGACTGCTGACTGTCACAGCCATGGTCACGTTAAACACTGGCTCTCTCCACACTTTCGATCAAAAATGCTTTTAGAGTTGTATTTCATTTGATGGTAACAATGGACTGATGTAAACTTAGGAGCCCTGATTTGCTCCAGTTTTGCAAATAAAGAGATGGAAGTTCAGGGGGTGAAGTGACTCTCTTGTGGTCCCACAGCATGGTGGCAGAGCCCAAGGCGAGCGGGCTAGCCTCCCCAGACCTGTGCTCCTTCCTTCACAGCCCTCTCATTAGCACAACTTAAAAGAAATCCTCTCAAATTATGGCCCCCATGTCAAATTGCTAAACAGGATTTTGCCATTTCTCTGAGCACCTAACTTGTTTCATAGAAAGAACTGGTATACAGAGATGTGTACACGAAAGTGATCATTGTATCATTATCTGCAGAAGAAGAAGGAAAAAAAAACATGAAGATAACAGAAATGTCCGTTGACCGGGAATAAAAAAAAATTATAATGTATTTATCTAGCAGTTTTAAATGCCTACAGAAGACCGAGGGTGTAGTTCAGTGGGCAGACTGCTTGCCAAGTATGTGAAAAGGCTGAGTTCAATCTGCAGTGCATGTAAGTCCAGCACTGAGAAGCTAGAGACCAAAGGATGAGAAAGTCAAGGCCAGCCTGACCTATAAGAGACCCTGTCTGAGGAGGGGGGAAAACCCACTTCGCACTGACGAAAGAAAACTCCCTCTGACTCTGCTACCATGGAAAGATCTCCAAGAAAATTAAGTTCAAAAGAGCAGGCAGTACACTCTAGAGTGGTATATGTAGTAATTTATGTAAAAAGAGAAACATATAGGCTACATAGGTATGTGTGCATAAAAGTGCATCTAGATGTAGTTTTTCTTAGGATAACGAAAATAGTGGAAATTAATAGTAGCAATGGTTTGTGGCATTGTGGTTATTCATGCCACTCTGACACACTTACAGATGGTAAAGATGGAGCTGGGATATAGTGGTAGCATGCTTTCCTAGTGTGGGCAAGGCCCTATGTTTAGCCACCAGCACTGCCTCTACCCTCCAACTACCTAAGATTTAAGGTAAATACATATATACTGAGATGAACTATATATACATACTCTCAAAAAAAAATAATCACCCAGGGGTCATTGGGGAGACGGCTCAGTAGGTAAACGACTTGCTGGTCAATCAGGAGGACTTGAGGTCAGATCCCCAACGTTGACATAAAAGCCCTGTCGATGGCCTGTCTGTAATCCTGGTGGTGGGGTGGGGAAGCAAGAAGCTTAGCTCCTGGAGCCACATCAGTAACTCTAGGCTAGGTGAAGATGGATGCTTTTTCAACGTGAAGAATTGTAGACACAGTCCTCTGACCTCTGGCACTACACACACAAGACCAGGTATGCATGCGCATGTATATACCACACACATTTTTCTTTTTTACTATGTACATTTCTCGTGCACACAGAAACGGTAAGAGCCGGCCACTGTTGCTGTGGTCGAATGCTGTAGAAATGAGCCGTGATCACTGTACAAGTCCCCAACACACACTTAAGCACCAGGGGGCCGGGCAAGTGAGATACGAAGCAGTCCCTCAAATCCAAGAGTCCCTCAGCGGGTCCCACCCTTAGCCAGAATAAGGCATTTCCTGGATTCTCCCAGGTTTCTGGGCCTCAGGCTGCTTAGGTTACCCAAAGAAGTCCAATAGAGCCAAGAGAACCAGGAAGGCTGAAGCTGGTCAACCTCTACCTGGAGCTGATCTTGGTGGTCCCGTTGTTCAGGCCACTGGGTGGGGAGAGGTTTTACAGCACCCAGAGCCGGAGCAGAGCCGAAACCCAGGTTTCTGTGGCCTAGTTCGCCTTCCTGCCTTTGGCAGCTCCCAGGGGCGGGGCTGTCGGTGGGGGACAGCGGCTGTCCCGCGGGGACCCCCTCACGCTGTAAGCCCTTTCGTTGGCTGCGCAAAGTACTGATGAATCACGCTGTGGTTGTGTCACCCTGCCTTGCCCGGATTGGAGGCTGGGAGATAGCATGCCATTCTGATTTTAGAGCGATTATGGACTGTAAAGAGGAGTCCATTCACCAACTGCCCGGGACTTCCTGCGGTGAAACCTGGGTGCGTCCGGCGGACACACTTGAAACTAGTTTCTGTTGGGCTTTTCTTTCCAACACCACTTAGAGCCCTGGGAAGGCATCCTGAAAAGTGAAGAGCGGTGAACAGGAAGGGGACATCAAGGATGGGCCGCTGCCCTACGCTCCGTGGCTGTCCCGCCGGCTGCTGTGCGTTTACCGAGAGGCACCCCTCCCCTTGGCCCGCAGCTGCCTCCCCGCTCGAGGTTTCCTGTCGAGCAGCACCATCCCGGGCCGGGTTATCGCCGGTGATCTCCCATCTGAACCGCTCACACTCAGCCGCGGCCGCCCCCACTTGTGGTCCCTTTCTCCGGAACCGCACCGCCCCCGGACCTTTCGCAGAGCCTCCAGCCCGGGAGCGCTCAAGGGTAGCTGGGGGCTGCTTTCTGACATCGGGGAGCTGGTGTCCGGGTGTCCCCCCTCTGAAAGTCAGGGAAAGGGCTAGTCCTCTGTCTGGTTTGGGAATTGTCACCACGCGCACGCCTGTCCATGGTGGCACAGGCGGGGACCAGGGGACGTTTTCTCAGCTCAAGGCTGTGTGGACTGAAACTGGCAGGTGAGGGCTGGTTCCCGCCCCACTTCCCTCCCTGAGAGAGCAGGAGGGGGCGGGAGTAGCAGAAGAGCTCTCTGCTCTAGCACAGGTGGGGGACTCCAAATGTCGTCAAAACTAACACTCTCAGAATGGAGAACTTTCGTTTCGAAGCCCCGTCAGCTCGGAGCTCTGGGGATTTCCTGGCTAACATATCCAGAAGGTGGAGAGTCACCGATTTTATTACATGGGACATTCCAGTGTGGCTTATTGGGAGTATAAACTAGAATGAGATATGTCCAGGGTTGTGTGGTCTCCCATTTGCGGCAGGAATGAGGAGACAGGCGCTGCTGAAGAGACAGTGGTTATCTGGCTATCGGTCTATGCTGGTATTCAGTGACTTGAGCTCATCAGTTCTCATGAGAACACACTCAAGAAAAACTACAGATATACATAATTTCCAACAATAACAACAAAGTGGATGAGCTAGTATGGTGGAGGTGTGTGGAGAGGGTTCTTCACTCTGTTTGCCTTTGAGCAGAGCCCACCAAGTCAGCAAAAGGGTTGTAAAGTCTTGGTTTGTGTCTTGTATTGGAATCATTTGTGCCTCCAAAGGTGGAGTGTTCAAAACTGGTTCCTTGTCATGTGGTCATGTCTTTGGGAAGTACCACCTTCTGAGGTGGATAATCTGGAAATGTCTACAAATATAAATATTTCCACCCCCCACCATTTGTCAATTTACCACTCTCCAAGGGAGGAGGGCAGCCTCAACAGGAATTAGAGCCACACTTTCTCCCTTGGTTGGATAAACACCCAAGAGAACTATGACTTTGGCATTGTAAGGGTCCCTGTGTACATCTCTCATATTCTGTCTTGTCAGTGTGGACACTGTATCGCACACCTTTATAAAACACACAAAGAAGGTCCTAAAACGTTCTGTTCTACTTCCAGCCTCACTTTCCTCCCATGATGCCACTCTCTGAGGACCTTCTGGGAGGTTGCTAGTGACTACCTTGGGAGACATCATACCCACTTGTGTCTTGGGGAAGTCTGAAACAGGTGCAAGACACCAGCTTGCTTAGGAGCAGAAGTAGGTATCATGCTCTATTAGCCCTGTGGGTGGCCACTCTAGGAAATTTAGAAACTCAACAGTTTGCTTAAGGTCGTGTGTGTGTGTGTGTGGGGGGGGGTGTTTAGACTGGAAATAGGTAGGAAACCTCACTCAGGCTGTGGCATATTCCAATCTTCCTTCTACAGTTACTTTGTCACAGAGAACAACCCTAAACCCCACCCCTGCAGACCAGAATGACAGTAAAGATGAAAAGAATGAAGTTGGAATCTTTCCCCTGCCTAGACCCAGCTGATTTAAGGACTGAGAGCAAACGTCCAGGCATCTAGCAAGGAAAGGCCCTGCTGTGGAGTGAAGGCAGGGGACCTCCTGCGATGCTGCTCTAGAGCTGGCCCTAGCGCTCCCCACCCAGAACCTGCCTATGTCTACCCAACCCCAAGCTTTTTAAAGCCTTTCTCAGCTTTTCAGTTCCATTGAGGATCCCTCCCCCAGGAGCTGCAGCCCACACCAACCTCAAAAGTATTCATAGTTTTGTTTTTTGTTTTTAGGTTTTTTTTTTTTTTTTTTTTTTTTTTTCAGTGCAAGAGCACTTTATTCTACACTGCTCTTTCCTATTCAAAAACTCCATGGTGCCCAGGACAAACACCAAGTTTGTGAGTTCTTTTCTCTCTACCTGGTGGGAAGCCAGGTTTTAGGCAGCCCCTTCCCCCACCTCATTAATAACATAATTGCTTGGATAATTAGGAGACTGATTGATTGGTTTAGGCCATTAGTGCCATAAAATAAAGGAATCTTGTGGCTTACGTTTCAAAGAGCCGTTGTGTGAGAAGAGACTCAGACAACCTGTACCTCCCACCCCCCACCTCTACCCCCACTATGTGGGAACTTTGGCCAAAGCTAACACTTAACGTGTGTGACCTTTGTAAAGTTATTTCCCCACCACCACCCCTTTTTTGTTGTTGGGTTTTTTGTTTTTGTTTTTTGTCTCCTAAATAAGTTGTTAACCTAGTAACTTCTCTGGTTCACTCCTGCCGGTCCGGCTCTGGGATCCCAGATTCAAAGCTAATCATCCAGAGAAAAATTGCTTACAATTGCTTCATGAAGCGGTTACAAAGTGTCAGATTCCCAAACTGCCCTTCGCTTTCCCTTTGATCAGGAGTTGCAGGCCTTGGCAGGGGCTTGACACTCTGAGCTTGTCATTATAATCCTAAGGCAGACTGACCATTTCTGTTTTCCCAGGTCAGGCCCAGGCTGTGATCCTGCCTCTGCCCTGCTTTTGACACAGGCCCAGGTCCTGTTGGGGCAGGAGTACCCTGGATCAGCATCCTTCTGATGGTTGATCAAACAACAAATCCAGAGTTCATCTGGAAGGGGCTGTCAGCCTTCTGAGAAGATCAGTCAAGGTTCTTAACCTGCCAAACCTCTCATCTGTCAATATCCAGCACAAACCCCCTCTGGGCACATTTCTGTGCTGAGTTCAAGCAGGATGGGTTTTAGTGGGGGACCTGTTTCTATTCTACAGAGTAACCTAAAAGTCAAAAGTCATGGGATAAATTTACAGTTAAACAGGTTATCAGTTTAGCACACTGGCCACTGTGCACCTGTAGACCCAGCAATTCAGGTGCAGAGGCAGAAAGATCACTGGTGTCCTACATTCGAGACCAGCCTGACTCAAAACAAAATATATAAGATTATTTTCATATAATATATTCAAATTTAAATTGTAGAAATGGATATAATTGGTGATCTTTTCAAAACATGTATAAAAAGCACACTGCCTCCACTGTATGTCCAGTTCTTTTGGAAGACCTATATTTTTTGGGTTTTTCTTTTTTTTTATTATTTACTTATTTTATGCATGTGAGTACACTGTAGCTATCTTCAGATACACCAGATGCCATTACAGATGGTTGTGAGCCACCATGTGAGTGCTGGGAATTGAACCCAGGACCTCTGGAAGAGCAGTCAGTGCTCTTAACCACTGAGCCATCTCTCCATCCCTCCATCCCTATTTTTGGGGGGTTAGTTTGGTTGGTTGGTTGTAGTTTGGTTGCTCCATAGTAACAATTGTGTCTATCGTTTTAAATTTAGAGGGCCTGAGAAGGTGTCAGGAGGGTTGAGGGAAACATGGAGCCTGTTATTTCAAACCGTAGTTAATATTCTGTTTGTCGGTTTTCCATGTTGAAGCTTGAGCCCAGAACCTCCTGTGTGCCGAGCTCCATTTTTAAAGTAAATTTGGTCCACATTTTAATTTTCTGACACTCTGCTGTGCCAGGCACAGTTTTGCTAATTATTTGATGAGAAGTCTCTCCTTGTTTAAAACAAAACAAAAAAAACCTGAAACTCTGCACGGTCGGAGACGTTTTATTTACTTTCTGTCTCTATTAGCCAGCATGCTGTAGGAGGGCCGTAACAGTGTAAGACCGTGTGCTTTACACCCGTGTCCTACCCTTCGGGGCTGAGCCCAGAGTGACGACCTCCCATCTTCCCTGCGCCATCAACTCTCTGTGCCTGGACTTTCCAAAAATGTTTGACGAAGAGAAATGCAGCTTCAGAAAAATCTGCCCAGTGCACATCACGGTGTAGAAAAGAGACCCAGTTTTTTCCCTTAGTCCTGCCGCCTGCGGTGGCATTTTTTCTGACTTCTGAAGGCCGAGCTGCTTTGCTAGGGTACAAAGCACTCGCATTTCCCAGCCTGGGGATGCTAGAGTAAGTGAGGCTGTCAGAACCGCCCGACTTCACAATCCTTTCCTGGAGGTGTGTTTGTCAGTTTGGCAACCCTCGGGTGCCCAGCCCACGCCCGGCTAGCACCCGCCTGTGACGTACTTCGAGTGGATCAAAGGCCCGCAAAGCCTGCGGCGCCTGCAGCTGCCACACTGAGGACTCACAGGGAGCAGAAGGCTGAGGGTAGGGGCGGTGGTGGGCGGAGAGCCCGCCATTGTGGCTGCTTTGTCCCTGAGAAGGAGTGCACCCTGCTGGCCGCCACACCCAGCCTGGTTTAGTGTAGGGTGGCCAGCCTAGGGCAAGCCGCACTGATCAACCTGTGGTGCTCTTGGAGAGTCCAGGACTTCTTCTCACACAGGATGGCCAGGAACCAATGAGAGCTGTGGGCTGCACCTTAGAGCTATGTCTGTTGACTAAATCTGTTTATACATCATCTACCAACGAAACACCTCAAACACTTAACAGTGCTTTCTGCTCTGGCTTGTGAAAATATGGGTTATCTGGTTGTTCTTTTGAGCCTCTTATTTACCCAGCTACAATGCATACAAATGCATAATTTTGAAATGAGAAAAAAAAAAAAAGTCAAGGTACCACTTTACAACTCTCATCAACCTGACCTTCCTCCACTAACCTCCGGCTCTACCAAATCCCAGCTGCACTTTAGGTCTGTGACTACCTAAATTACACTACATTCACAAACACACACACATGCACTAGCACGCACACACTCACACAAGCTGGTCAAATACCCAACCTTTAAAGTGAATAAGCAAAAAATAAAATAAAATTTAAAAAAGAAAAAAAAAATACCCAGCCTACACAGACAGACCCCAGGCCCTCTCAGGAGGGTGACATGGCTGCAGAGGCTGATGGTAGAAGTGTGTCTTACTCCCTCAGAACTTGACATTCTCTCTCTCTCTCTCTCTCTCTCTCTCTCTTTCCAGGGTTTCTCTTTGTAGCCCTGGCTGTCCTGGAACTCACTCTGTAGACCAGGCTGGCCTCGAACTCAGAAATCCGCCTGTCTCTGCCTCCCAAGTGCTGGGATTAAAGGCGTGTGCCACCACTGCCCGGCACCACTCGACATTCTCTTTTTACTTCCCAGGACAAGGTCTAAGTCCAGTTTGTAGCTGTTCTGAAATCCCCAGTCAGCATTGCGAGCTTCTCCCCAAACACAGCCTGGGCACAGCCAGGCAGCCCAGCTTGGGAATTAGCCCCTTCCTTGTCTTTCAGCCCCTGCTGGTAGACATGTCAGACCCTGCTTGGGGATAGAGTCTCTGCTCTAGGGTCCTTGGTGCTGCTTCCCTTACCTGGGTTCTGCTTATGATGTCAGAAGAATAAACCAGCAAAGAAGAGGCCAGGCAGATGCCCCAACTCCTGTAAAGGTCTGCCTTCCCTTCCTGCGGGGCTGGTACGTTTCCACTGTCCACCTCCTTTCTTCTCCTGGGCAACCTTCCCTTCAGGCCTGCTTTTTCCACTCTGGATTTTTCTCCCTGTTGTCTCCTCTTTGCATTTCTCCCCTCATCTTATTTTTTTCCTCTGACATCTACTCTTGCTCCTTTAATTCCATTTGATGAAATGGTCACTGTCGGAGTGACATGGCTAGTCCCCTCTGATAGCCTTCGACATCTTGCCACCTGGCAGCCCTGACCATAAAGATTTGGGGACCATTCCTTTTGAGTGATTCAGCTTCCTGGGGCCATACTGCTTGATCTGCTGCAGGAGTTGCCCAGAGAATTGCCATCGAGTCTGCAGTGGCTTGGGGTCGTCGGCAAAGCTTTTTGACTTCCCAATCAGGTGGAGGCAAGACATGCAGAAGCCCAGTCACATTCACTGCCCTTTAAAATGAACTCACTGGGCGGGGGCATGGCTTTTAAGCCCAGCTCTCGGAGGCACAGACCGGCAAATCTCTGAGTTTGAGGCCAGCCTAATGGAGTTCCAGGACAGCCAATGCTGCTACATACAGAAACCCTGTTTCATAAAAACCACCCAACCAACCAAAAACCCCACACAGCTCCCAAGTAGTTCCCCTCATTCCTGCCCCCAATCTGACTTCAAATGCCCAAAGTCCTTCATACAGAATAACAGGAACCTGCAGAAATTTGTCTTTGAAAAAAAAAAAAAAAAAAAGGAAATGGGGAGATGGTAGAAAATGCATATACACACATTTATAAACACTAAAGGAACGTTTGGACGAGTTAGTCCACTGTGTCTGAGTTTATGACTTGCTTCTCTTTTCTCTTGGTCCCTGGTTACTTGGAACCTGAACTGCTTTGTGCTAATTTATTGGCTGAATGTGAAATTCAAAGAATCATTATTTTAGGGATCAAAATGGAACCTTTAGCAATTTTAAAAGAACAGACTTCATCAAAATGACCATGTAGGGAGGGAGGGAGATTGCTCAGCAATTAAGAGAACTGACCAT
This sequence comes from Mastomys natalensis, assembly GCA_021653895.1. Lineage (NCBI taxonomy): Eukaryota > Metazoa > Chordata > Mammalia > Rodentia > Muridae > Mastomys > Mastomys natalensis. Next base: position 511,457 of record JAJTUV010000489.1, on the reverse strand, counting down.
TCTCGGAAAGGACCCAGGTTCAATTCCCAGCGCCCACATGGTGGCTCACATCCCTTTGTTACTCCAGTTCCTCTTCTGGCCTCCGTGGACGCTTTATGTATGTGGTGCACAGACATGCATGCCGGCCAAATACCCGTAGATGTACAATAAATAAGTTTTAAACAAAAGACTGTTTAGAATTGGATCCCATATCTACATAAGATTATTCTCTGACCCTATTAAACTAGTGGAAAAATCACTTACTGATTAAAACCAGCACTTCACCAGCTAGCAAATTTGCCCTTTTCTATGAGTACTGTGCCTCTACACATTTACAGGAGGAGGGCCAGAAATACTGAAAAACCTGAGTTTTTATGGTTGGTTTGGTATCTTGAGACAGGACATCACTCAGTAGCTCAGGCTAACTTCGAATTTCTGTATCCTCTAGCCTGGGGTCACAGGTGGGAGCCACCACAGCCAGCCGCTTGTTGTTTGCTACCTTGAGAGGCACACACACGCCTGGAGATGGCTTTCTCATTAGTTGAGAAAACAAAACACCTCCAGAAATTCCAGCACTGGCTAATAAGACACATGCCTTCAATAATAAGTACCTCAGACATTGTGTTTCTGCAGATGTGCCAACTGTGGCCAGTAGCAATTCTCTTTTCAGTGAGCGATAATAAAAAATGTTTTCAAGGTCTCTTCCCGGGAGGAGCCTGATTTATAAATGGAAATAACAAGTTTATAATTTCCCCCAAGCAGATGTCACTCCCCTTGAACTACTGTCGGCCCGAGGATTGCCATGGAGATGGCTGAATGCTAAGCTGTGGTTGGGTTGTCTTTGAGGTAACTTGTTTATCTCCCCAGCCTGTGTTTCTGGCAGACTTTTTACAAACACTTAGCTCTGAATGCAGAGGCTACCTCCCTGCTGCACATAAAGCCCTGCTCCTCTCTAGGGGAGGACAAATTCAGTCGTACTCTGACCATGTCTAAAGGCTGCCTTCCCCAGAGAGGCTCAGACAGCCCAGGAGGACCCTTTTGCAGCAGAGAAGCAGCTCTTTGGCCACAGGGCTAGCTGCCCCCTGCCTTGGGCAAGGGTGCAGATTCTCAAATCCCCAGAAATCTCCAAAGCCATTTTTCTCTTTCTCCACTCGCACGCTTTTCTGAGAGCAAAAAGCTGAGCAAGCAGATTGAATAAAAGGAGGAGAGAGGAGATTTGCTTGAGTTTGTTCTTGCTAGGGGACACCTGGGACCAGAGGGTGACAGCAGGGGATGCAAAACCTTTGTTTCAGAGGCAAAATTTCTAATAAAAAAATAACAAATAAAATAAAAAAAAACAAGATGGGAGAGGGATAGGACATTTACTGGAAAGATTCCAGCATTCATGCACAATGTGTTCGGTGACACACAGACCCCGCCCATCCCTCTTCACCTGCCATCTTTGGTCTCTTTTTATTAATTTCACTGTCTTTTTCTCACTCTCAAGCTCCTTCCTCCCCACCTTCTTCCTTCCGAAGACCTGTCTGTCTGAGGAAAGAGTGAGGTGTCTACAAGACCCACACATACCTCACCGTGCCAGCCTGCCTGGGGTGACTGCCCCTTAGAAACAACAGATGAAGTGGATAGTGATGGCTCAGAGGTGTCCCCCTTTCCCTTCCTCTTCACCTCTAGTATTTCTTAAGCTCAGTGACCAGCAAGAGAAAGAACTGGCTTCTCTGAAACATTTGGGGGGAACCCATTTATTGTAGAGCAGCTGGGGTTATTTATCTAGCCCAGGCTGCCAGGAAATTCTGAGCATCCAGTCGTTTGGAGGTCATTGATGACTGGCCATGCCCTCTTGGAATTTCTCTGGCTCCAGTTACAGCCATTCTCTGAGCAGCCAGCTGGGCGATATTAACTCACTATCTCTCTCCTCCACTAATTCGAGTGCTGAGATGATACATGGCCAGATACACACACACACTCCTGCCAGCAGTTGCCGGGGAATATTGCTTTTTTGGACTTTGACACCAGCTCCAACTTTGAGAGGAATTTAAGTGATATTTATTGCATAGAAATTCCTTTCTGGAGCTCTGTGCTCCTGGCTCAGCCTGCTGACAACACACTGGATTTATTCTGGCATCAACTCCTGTGGAGACCACGACTCAGACTTAATTAACTTCATCGAGTGGGTTGGGGTTGCAGCTTTGGAGTTTGCGGCCCAGCATAGATCTCATTATGGTTACCAATCAGGCACTTAGGAGACCAGAAACCAAGCAAGTTAACCAAAGCCAGTGCCTCCCTCAAACACGCTTTTCTATCAGCCAGAGTTAACTGTGTCCCACGTTAGGGAAGCATCAGCTTCTTTTAAATTAACCAGAGGCACTAGATAGGTTTGTGTTTTAATTCCATTTCTATATTATACTAGGCTCTGTTTTGTTTTAAACTGTGTGTGACATGTCGGGGGCATGCATACCGTGCTCCAAGGGTGGAACACAGAGGACAACTCTGTGCAGTCAGTTCTCTGCTCCCACCATTCTGTGGGGCTGGGGATAGAACTCTGTTTGGCTTGCATAGCAAGTGCTTGTCCTCATGACTCATTGCTCTGCTTAACTGTTTGCTTGTTTGTTTGTTTGTTTGAGACAGAGTTTCTCTGTGTAACCCTCAAGGTCCTGGAACTCACTCTGTAGTCTTAGGCTGGCCTTGAGCTCAGAGATCTGCCTGCCTCTGCTTCTGGAGAGCTGGGACTAAAGACGTGTGCCACAACCAGGTGTATTTTGTTTGTTTTCTTGTTTTTTATTTTCTTTTTTTCCCCTCCAGCATTAGAATTTGGAGCCAATTTTGTTAGATATTTTGAGATATGATTTGTCTATGTCCATTTTTTAAAAAGTTTTAGGAGTCTTCCAAATATAGAATATAAGGTTTAATCTAGTTTCATTCTTGTCCTTTAGACACAACAGGACTGATGCACAGATAAACTCACAGAGACTGTAGCAGTATAACCAAGACCTGCATAGGTTCGAGTCAGAGGGGGTCTCAACACTGAGAGAGAAGTAGATGAGGGGTCCCACTCTTAATCAAGAAGGTATGTGCACAGTGCCTGATGACCATAGTGGCATGTTACTAAGCTCCTGAGCAGACCTCACGCCTAGATGGCCAACATAAAACTAACCCCATGTTTGTTTTATCTGTAACCTTTTTGTTTCATCTTGGCTTTTTTTTTTTTTTTTTGACTTATTGGTCTTTTGCTTATTTCTTTGACCTGTATTTTTTGTGGGCTTGGTTTTTGTTTTGTATTGTATTTGTATTGTATTGTATTGTATTGTATTGTATTGTTTCTGAAGAGAGAAAGAGAAAGAAGATAAAGTAGGTCGGGAGGTAGGGACATCCAGGAGGAGCTGGAGGAGGAGAAGGGACATGATCAAACGTATTTCATGAAAAAAAGTTAAATCCAGTTTCGTTTACAAGGGAAAGCACATATGGATGTGTATGCAAGTGTTTGTGGATATGTACGCAGATCCGTATACACAGACTAAATCTATATGTAAATGCACACACATACATTTGTACATATGTATATAAGATACACCGTGTAACCATTTCAGTTCTCCCAGTGTTAGACTGGTAATAACCGCCACACAAGCCAACGTGCAAAGGCTTCCAAGAACCCTTGTTTCAGAAGTACTTTTCAGCTCCAAACCAGAACCCACAGGCGACTGAGGATTTATTACAAACGCTCATTGTGCACTCTCACTTTAAAAAATTTATTGAGGGCTCCGAGCTTGTTAACAAAGATTTACCATTCGCTCCTGGCTAATTCCAAGGTTAACATCAACTCCCTTTTTTTTTTTTTTTTCAGCCCTTCGTACAAACACAAAGCCTAAAATCCTAGTGCTCCAAGTGGAGGAGAAATCATGCCTTGCCCTTCTGCCCTGTTCCTTTGCCACTCAAAAACCTCCCAGCGGATTCGAGGACATGAATTCCACAGAGGCCACCTCCGTTCAGCAGATAATTCTGTTGTAATGGTTATTACCACCTCCCAGCCTGCCTGGCTCAGATAAATAGAAAATACATTCAGTGTTTACACGGCTTCCCAGGGGACTGTGAAGCAGGCTGCTGCTGGCTCTAATTGTTATGAGAAAGTTGCAAAGCTCAGACCTGGGTGTCCCAGCTGATTCCTCCCACAGCTCTTCCCTGGGCTAGCCTGCTTTTGAGTGGTTGTTTTGGGTTGTCCTGGGGTCCTGCTTTGGGGTTGGATTTGTTTGTCTGAGTGTATAACCCCCATCATCATCTCCCCAGTCCCCTAACTCACCCAAATGAAACCCAGCAGAGTGGCTCATATTCCAGTGACCTGGGGCCACTGTCTGGCCAGTTTAATATTGGTGTGACTCGCTGTTAGACTCTTTCCCATCGTGGACACTTCCTCACTCTAGACATTTGGTGACAAATGAAAGTACAGGGGCCATATACATGCTACAGCTCTCCAATTCCCTTAGCCAATTCATAATTGACTTTTAAATCATTTAGGTGCAAAAGCAAATAATAATAGCTCCTTGGTTCAGTAGCTAATAAATTCTAGCTCATGAAAACTGAGAAAGAAGGCTGAGCCCATAAAGATTAAATATTTATGTAGATACTATACGTACGGTGACATATAAATGCACATACACACACATTTTAGGTACTGCTGTTCATTTTTAATTCCTTGTGTGATACCCAATAAGAAAAAAAAATTCCAACAGACGGGAAAAAAATGAAAGGAAGATTTATGGCCTCCAAATTAATACAAGAAAACATCGCTGTAATAGCTACCCTCTTACTGCAGGAGCAGGGAGAGAAGAGATTCAAAAGATATTGAATTGATAAAATCATCTTTTCTCTACTGCGGGAAGGGCGGGTTAATATCCATAAAGAACTTAGAACTCCCTCAGTCATGAGGATGCCCTATAAATACAAACCATCATTATAATTTATTATTGAACAGAGTCTATTTTTTTCATCTAAGCCATTTTTCAAATCCCTTGGAGCTCAGACTCCTCTGATGGGAGCCCTGACTTTGAGCCAAAACACCTCTCCCAGGCACGGAGCAGCCATCTATCAGTTTAATGCGCAGACACCTCAAAGCCCTAGGCAGGCAGCTCAAGCGCAGCCTCCGTGCACTCCGTGGATTGCTGGTGAGCCCCACCACCCTGGTCCAGCCCCATAGAGAAGTAGTCTCTCTACCCTCCATGTCTTCCAACCAACAAGGGAAGCTTAGACCAAGGGACCCTCACTTTTCGTTTCCACCCTGTCCGTACTTTCTCTGAAGTTGTAATTAAAATCTCTAGCTGTGAGAGTTGAGCTTCAGTCAAGTAGTTTCTCCCCCACCCCCACGCCCCAAAGAATGAAGCTGGTGGTCTCTTTCTTCCTAAGGGAAGGAGGAGGGCCTCGTTCCCAAACCTAAAGAAGAGGCGACTGCTACGCAGCACACAGGAGTATAGTCGGAAAAACTGGGATCTGATCTTGAAATAGATCTTTACAAATGGAGGGGCTGGAGTGTGCTCAGTGGCGCGGTGCTTGCCTGGCATATGGAATATTCTGGAGTCAATCCCTGGCGACACCAAATGACATCAACTACCAAGATAAAAAGGAATCCACGAGTTAGCTTTATTCATTTCGTGGGGCTGAGTCCATTTAAGCAAAGGTGGCCAAGCTGAACTGAGCACCTGCAAGGGGGGAGGGGTAACGGCGGGGTGGGAAGGAATTCAGACCTCTGCCGGTTTGCCTCTTAGTGATCTCCTTTCCAGTCTGGTTGAGTGGTCATTGTGGATGTTAGCGAGTTAACACATTTACTAAGCTCTTCTCAAACACTGAGTCTGCATTTTCCAATCTTTTGTGTTATCTTGACATGGCTTTGTATCCCCAAGAACAATGTGGACACTTGCCCACAAGCACACGCGCACACACAGATTCCTCATGAGAACTGGGCCTGAAAAACGAGGGCTAGATGAAGGCAAGTGCCCATGCCAAAAATCAGAGATCTTAGAATAAGTAATCCCCAGAGTTCATTTGTTTGATCGATGAAAACACTCCAGAATGTTTACCCAGTGCCTACAGCTGAGCACAGTGGAGCACACTGACCCTGTCTCTGCTGCGGATGGTTCTGCCTCTCCCAGATGGCTCGGAGACATACTTGAAAGTTCATTTCTCGACCTATTGTCTCATCTACTGACACTCCTTTTGGGATCTCAATCAGTCATCCTCAGGGCTTTAAAATACCTGTTGTGTGCTGTTGACCTCAGTCTTCACATCTGCAGTGGTGGCTCTCCCCTGAAATCCAGGTTGGGCCATCCACTTAGACAGAATGGAGGCTACAGAGTGTTTACACACAAACTAAGACATCTCTAACTCTATCACACGTCTTTGCCTTCTCCTCAGCATCTTCCCCCGTCCCCACCAACTTGTTTTGTTGGAATAGACTTTTAAGAATTTGATTCAAAATTGGGGGGAAATTCAATGCTTTTTCTATATGACATTTCTGATCATGGAAATAAAAGTACTGATTATAGGAAAATTGTAAAATACTGGAAAGTATAAAAAAGAAACTAAAGTCTACCCACGACCATTCAAATATAGTCACTGTTAATTAACACTTTGATATTTTCTTCTAATTTTGCTTTAATGTGTTTTTAGAGACTGGACCACATCCTCACCGGGTCTGCTTTTAATGTTTGGAGATACTGTTATGTGTCTTTAGAAATCGATTGTTCGTCCTATTGTGTAACAGTAAACATCTGTGAATACAGGGTTCTCTCTGTGACCTTTTTTTCTGCCCCTACAGTGCTGAGAATTGAACTTAAGGACTTATTTTGTAGCTCGCCACTGGGTTATACCCCAGTTCCCTTATTTGGTAAGAATAAATTAACAGGGCTGGAGAGAGGGCTCAGCCCTTAAGAGCACTTATTTCTGCAGAGGATCCAAGATCAAGTCCTGGCACCCACAGGTTAGCTTACAACCATCTCTAATTCCACTAACAAGTAATCCAGTGTCCTCTTCTGATCCCTCAGCCCCCGTGTGGGCATCGGGAATGCACGTGGTACACAAATACATGCCGGCAAAACATTCACACACATTAAAGAATCTAAAAGAACTTAAAAAAAAGAACAAGTTAAGACTCATGAAGCCATGTAGCTACAAATCAGGGAAATGCTTTTCAGATCCATTAAACTTAGGGGTGATTTACTTTTTGATAAACATAATTTACATATAGCAGTTTTTGAAAGAATCCGATTTATTGTATTTTCACTAACCCTGGGTAGTATCGTCAAACAAACAACAAAATAACACAGTCTGTCTAGTAAGCAAGCACAGCATCTAATTTTAAATGTGCATCTGCTTACCAATAATGCTGGAGAATCTTTCACATTTTCTTCACTGTGCACTTCTTACTTTATGAACCAGATGGCCACGAGCTTTGCTTACTTTTCTTTGGTGGGCTTTTGTACATGTTTGGCACTATTCATCTCTTCTCATCATATTGCGGATTAGTATACGGATTGTTAAGATAGTCTCTCTTTACCTCTTTCAACTGGTTTCTTTGATACATGCAAATTGTAATTTAGGATATTTCTTTTTTTTTTTTTTCTCTATCTCTACCTGTAGGTTTAGAAAATCTTTCCTCACTTTGAGATCAAAGATATGCTCACTTATGTTTTCTTGGGAACACTATTTTCAAAGATCCCCTGTCCCAAAATAAAAGTTAGAGAGCTGTCTTGGCAGGAGCCCAGGCTATCTCTTGTTAAATGAATTTATGCATGTACATACACGTGTGTGCACCTACACAAATGCTCACACAAATGCACAGAGTATAGGACATGAGAAAAGCATGCCCAGCCAGAGGGACCGTCTCTATTTAAATGCAGTAAAATGAAAAAGACAAGAATGCCAGGAGCAAGGAAGCAGGCCTGCCGTTTCACAGACGGCTCAGGGAGGAGGCCAACGCACTTCTAATACAATGCGTTTCCAGTAACTTGTGTATTTCTCAGTTTCTTTAAAGAAATAAAATCACAGGGAGCACAGGCATGATTTAAACGTGTAAACAGTCAGGTGACACACCACAGGGTTAATTCTGAAAAATGCATTGTTCGTTGATTTCAACCTTATGGGAAGTCCTAGATAAGATCCTGCAGCATCTCTAGGTATATAATTTTATAATATCATTGGCATCCATGTGGTCTGGCATCGTCATAGATGTCATTAAGGCACTGGTAAGTTAGCTCAATGGGTAAGAATGCTTGCCACCAAGCCTGGAGACCTGGGTTTGAGACCCAGGACCCACATGGTAGAAGGACAGAAACCATTTCCTGCAAGTCGTTCTCTGACCTCCACATCCACGCCAATGGCACATTCACGCATGTGAGCATGCATGTGGGCATGCACACGCGCGTGTGCACACACACCTTTAAATGTAATTGTAAATGTCATTAAATAGCACCAGATTATATGTGTGTGATACAATATAGATCACATATAATATTTATAATATATAATGTGTAATTTGTACAAGTGGTTTGAGAGGATGGTTTGCTTAACTGGTGCTGGGGATTGAACCCAAGATGAGGCACACACTCTCCCATTGAAGTACCCCAATCCCTATATACGCTTGAGAAAGACAATTGTTGCATGTCTGTATTATCCCTTACCCTAAGTGCCTGACTCAACAGCCTCATGGCCCAGTGACTTGTATGTCCTTCAGAGGATTCACTGTGTCTTGGTCCAGACCTGTGCCACTCACCCACACTTGGGATACCTCTACTCTGAGTCTTGGTTCCCCACAGCCCATGCTGTTCTTCTGTCTGAGTCACCTTTCCTCCTTTGGCCCACAAAAGTACTATACAGCTGGGTGTATACATACATACATACATACATGTGTATGTATATACAGAAGAGTGACAGACATCTACTCCTTAGGTATCTGAAGCCATGTGAAGGGTTTCTCTGACCCTTACACGCAGGCATTTCCTCTGCAGTATAATAGAAGATTAATTATAAACCCCTTTCCCCTGAAAACACCATTCCGACTTTCTTCTCTTCCCTCCGGGTGGTGACCAGATGCCCCAGCACCTCCATGGTCCCCAATTCCCCCTCTGTCTTCTCCTTTCTAGGCCTGTCTGTCCCCTTCTTCCTGAGAGCAGCTACAGCCTGGACTTGGACACTGTTCTGAGAAGAAACATGGTTCTTCCTGTCCATCCTCATGATGATAAACAAAGCCACCCAGTGACAAAGTGTGGGGCTGTTTCCCTTCCTGGGTGGGAGGAGGCGGTGCTCTGAAAAGTCTAGAATGTTCAAGAAGAACTTCCTCATATGCTGACTAGAGATACACAGTCTTCTTGTAGAATAGGTGACTCTTGACTCCGAGGGGCTATGGTTGTGTATGTAGTGTGGTAGAGGGGGCCCAGGACTCCCAGCCCTGTGTGACCTCGACAGCTGTACACATTTGATCTGGGCAGTTCCCTTTTATCTCTCCTTCAGCCTCGCGTTTATCTCTCAGGATCTCTGCCTGCACTGTGCAGCCCACCCTACTCCCGGAAGATTAGACAGAGCTGTATGAACCGGAGATAGCCTATTGCTCCCTTCCTAAAAGTTTCTTTCTGATTTAGCTCGTGAGATAAACCTGCCTAATTCTAGATAGATAGAGATAAAAACACTCTCACTGCCTTCCCTGTACTAGCACTGTGGCTAGGGCTGGGGAAGGGAACCAGTCTCAAACTAGTTACTGCCTGAGCCTTTAAAGTCAGATTCTAATCTCCTCTGCCTCCACCCACCCACCGGCACTGCCAACGCACCCTGACACACCTGCTCAGTTGGGGAAGCGTGCGGTGGTAGTGGGGGTAGAGGGTGGCAGAGGAATGCTTGCTTGCTATGTGGAGAGAGAAATTCTGTTCCCGGCCACCGAGCCTAACTGGAGTCTCAAGGATATTTCCAGGTAGCGATGGCCAAGAAGGAATAATGAGAGTCCTACACACAGAGACCCTTTGTGATGACAACAGCCTGGCCTTGGAGAATTGGTCAAGCCCACACTTGAGTTGAAAATGCTCAACACACATGGGATAACCACATTACACTAAGAGCACGGACTCTCACACATGCTTCTAGAATTGTACTAGAATGAAGAGAGGGCAATAGGGAGGAAAGGAACGGGAGACAACTCAGTCAGCAGAGGCCTTGTACTGCAAGCGTGAGGGGCTGAGCTCAATCTCCAGGGCCCACATATAAAAGCGGGGCCTGGTGGCACATAGTTGTAATTCTATCTCTGGGGTAGTGGGTTCAGGTGAATCCCTGGGGCTTGCTGGTTAGTCAACCAATGTATTTCATTAGTTCCAGGTCATTAAAAGACTCAAAAAGGACAGGTGGACACTACTGGAGAAGGATACCCAAGGTTGTCATTTGCTCTTCACAGATACAAGCACGCACACATGCACCCATAGGTGTGTCCCCTCAAGCACACGAAAACAATTTGGGAGCCAACCTGAGGAGTTTCCCAGTAGCCAATGATGGAACAACTCATTAATTTAAAAAAAAAAAAAAAAGATTTTCCTGTCAAAAAAAATCACTCAAATTATAAAACTGTTAAACAAATGCACAAGTACAACGTACAATATTGCCATCATTCAATATCAATAACAAGCAGTGTGTGGCTACTCTTGTTCCACACTCACACAACAACCCCTTCTCCACGGCATTAGTTTTGAATCAAATTGCCAGTGCCATATCATTTTATATAAGCAAGTCATTATAGATAAAGGAAAGGAATCTAGTGTTTATACTGAGCATGTATCAGGGCAGCCAAATAGTTAAGGAGGGAACATTTCTATCCCTAACTGAAAAAGAGAGACCACTTCTAATGAGATAGCCCCTCTAGGCAATGGTTGTCATTGGCTCTTATCATCACCGAGAAAACGTGTGAGATGCCATAAGCCTCAGGAGAAGTGTGCCAACTTCTAATGTTCTTGTTCTGGCAGCAAACCTAAGTTGCTTCAAGACTCCTTGTGTATATACAAGGGGACAGAAGGAATGTGTTAAATAACAGCTCAGGTGTGCAATCAGTGAAGTCTAGACTGTGGGAAACTCTGTAGGGTTAATGACTCGGCTTCCTCAATGAATACAGCTCAGCAAAGGGAAGCTAAGGGGATGAGGGGTGCAGGAAGGAGCCTAATGTCTTGAAGGACATTCAAGAGTCAAAGAAACATATCAGCTGGACCAAACAAACTGGAAGGTAAGAAGAGACACGAATAAGATGGTTGGAAAAATCATCTGACCATCAAGTAGACATTTGATGATCTTAAGAAACTATTGTAAACTTCTGTATGTGGGACAATGGTGTTGTGGCATGCTTTTTAAAAAGAACTTTGCTAAGTGTGTTGCGTGTGGCTAGGTATGAGTGCTGGGAAGCACTCAGGAGTCTGAGGCAGGAGGCTAGCCTGGGCTACCTAGCAAGAACCTATCTCAAAAAGCAAAAGCAAAACACAACTTCTTATTGTAACAGGTGCTTTGATTCTTCTTGTTAAAAAGCACCAACTCCTCTCTTAGGCCTGCAAGGTAACAAAAAGCAGGATGAGCTATGAAATCTCCATCTTCATTTTTATCTGTCTTCCTTCACTTAGCGCCAGATTCCTGATTAACTCTGCACACAGGCATGCTAATTGCTTAAGGAATGTCTGCTAAGATACCTGTCTGGCTATCCCTCCTTGAGCTGAAGACACAAAAGCAACAGTAACAGAGGCATTCTCCTGTCAGTTTTTATAACTTGTTCCAGACCCTAAAAGCATCTGAGAGTCTCCAGCCATTGTCCGAAGCCTTCGTTCACCTTGGATTTCAGGAACAGAGAAGCCCCACAGACAGATTACCCCAGGATGAGGTCAATGCCAAGCAGGAGCAGTGGCACTTGGCTTGTTCCCTTGACAAGGACTTCTCCAAGGCCACCTTGCAGAACCAAGCTGCGACAGTGATCTCCAAGACTGCTTAGCTATGTGTGTAATTCTCCCTCCATTCAAACATGAAACGCATGTTAGACCCCCTGAAGACAGGCTGAGATGCTTGACTTCTGTCTTGCTCCAAAGGTCACTTTAAGCTCTCTCCTACCTTTAGTGCTTTCATTTTCTCTCTCTGGGGTGAGTGACCAGACTTGACATATAGGGAACCCTGGAGACTGGACTCTAGGTCAGGATTCTACATACAACACATTACATTAGTGTGTATTTTTAGCAACACACACTACGTTTCTCTTTTTCTTTTTAAATAAAGACAACAAAGAAACTACTAAACAATTATTTATTTTATGTGTATGAGTACATTATGGCTGTCTTCAGACACACCAGAAGAGGGCATCGGACCCCATTACAGATGGTTGTGAGTCACCATGTGGCTGCTCAGAATTGAACTCAGGACCTCTGGAAGAGCAGTCAGTGCTCTAACTGCTGAGCCATCTCTCCAGCCCCTACTTTCATTTTTTCAAACAAAAGAAGTTACCCTAGAAAGTTGTCCTGGGTTCCTTCCTTTTAGATGATAAGTTTAGAAGCTAAAAATGGTTGCCGAATCATTTAGATTGAACTTTTTCAGGTACCTGTTACTTCCCCTGAGATATTAGTGAGCATCTTGATGGTGGGCTCTGCCGCTCTGGCTTCTGTTGCCCCTTTGAAGCACCTGGAAAAGATCTGGGTCCCCTTTTTGCCCTATCAACCCTTCCTGAGCTCCAAGTCCTAGATTAGCAGTGTTTAGCCCCAGTTCTTAACTGGAAGCAATAACATCCAATTCACAGGGATATTGTCAGGATAAAATAACTTACTGCTTGTGAATCCATCTGTCTTAGTTACTTTTCTAATGCTGTGAAGAAGCACCATGACCAAGGCAACTGATGAAAAAAGCTTTTAGTTGGCTGTAATAGAAGAGATCAGGCAGGTAGAACACGTCCCTGGCTGAAAATACCTTTGGATGAAGGTATTTTGGTCTTCAAGTGTCTCTTTAAAAATGGACATTATCTTGAGGGAGTGAGACACTAGCCTCTGCCCTCTGCTAATGACTTCATATGAGACCGTGTATGTGACAGCTCCTCCTTCATCTGTCAGGACCTTGAGAAGAACCCAGGTGGAATAGCCTAGAGACAGCTAAAGGGAAGAAGGTACAGGAAGGTTTTGCCTGAAAACAACCCTGACCTCAACTCCAAAGGGACAGAGCCAGTTGAGAGACAGTCAAAGCTGCCTTCCTTCTCAAGTATTCTTGCCTCTGCAATGCCCATCTGTGAAGCTCCAGTTGAGTCGGTCCCTTCCCTAGTGACTCTTCCTACCCATTCAACTGTTACAGACTAGCCCTGGGACTTTGACATCTTGGGACAGCTTGGTAAAAACATCCAAGCCATCTGGAAAGCCATTAGTACTGCTGGGACAGCTGCTGGACCTGCTGCTAGCCTGGAGTCTCCCTTCCTGTTCCAATGACCAGGCAGAAGATACACTACCATTTTGGTCTCCATATCAGGATATCATGACATTTCCAGTAACACCAGCTATGATCTCTGGAAACTCTTAAATTCTCCTCTCATAGGCTGTGCCTCCCAGGACCGGACATAGGGTCCAATGCCTGGTGGAGCCTAGCCATGGAGTTCTGAGGACAAGAGGATGTGGTAAAAAGCATTCTAGCAGAGCTCATGGAAATGCTACATGGAAAAGCCAGTGTGGACAGGCACCTAGGATCTGGTACACAGAATACAGGGCCAGCCCCAACTTCCTGGGCCATGCATTTATATCTAGCCACCCACATAAAAGACAATCATACCTGCCCAAAAGGCCAGTGTGGAGAGGGTCTTTACCATAAAGACTGGACGTGAAGCCTTTTAAGGACTTGGAGATGTCACAAATGTTTACATATTTAAAAGGCTTCTCATGAAAGAAGAGGTTGGGCTTACATGTCAGGTGTGTTATGTGCATGATCATGTGTGTATATGTGTGATGATGGTGGGGTTCCACAGGGTGTGTGGGGACCCTGGAACAGAGCTGGAATGGAAGCAAGTACCACAGAGAGTAGGTGGAGATGTATATAGGACGGCAGACCTGGAGTCAGGAAGCCTGGCTGCAAGCCCCACCTCTGCCCTTCTCTGACTCCACCAGTGAAAAGAAGATAAAAATGTGGCGATAAAAATGTAGAGAGGTTGTTGTGGGGATCAAATGAATTAATATAATGTCAAATGTTTTGAATGGCCTGCCTGGGGCTACCTAATCAATAAATGTTAGATTAATATCAGACACATTGTTGTGAGAAAACGGAAACTTAGGAGTCAAAACTAGCAAAATCCAAATGGCATATGCTGTGATTCTGATTTTGTTTTTATTTTTTAAAAGCTTATAAAAAATATGTGTATGTGGGGACTGGGGAAGGGGCTGTTTGCCATGTGTGTGCATATGCCCACAGAGGCCAGAGGGAACAGCAGGTCCCCTGGAGCTGGAGTTGCAGATGGTTGTGAGCCACCCTCTATGTGTGCTGCAAATCAAACTCAAGTCCTCTGGAAGAACAGGAACTGTGAGCCACTGCATCCCTCCAGCCCCTGGTTTCTATTTTCATTTGCTTATTTTTGAGATGAGTTCTCACTATATTCCCAGGCTGACCCCAAACCAATGAGACTCAGAGAGATCCTCCTAGCTCAGTCTACTGAGAGGCTGCTATGGTACAGGCATGCCACTGGGCCTATAATTTCTATTCTTTTCTCAAAATCAGCATCATTGTGGAAGATAACATCCAAAATGTCAGAACTAGTGACTCTCAGACAATAGGATTAAAGAGAGTTACTTTTTTAGTTTTTGATAGTGAATATTTTTTTGATTTATTTCTTCATAAGTGGAAAAGTTGTTGTTGTTGTGTGTGTGTTTTTAAGGTTTTTAACATGGTGTCTATTTCAAAAAGGCAAACTCTACCTACCTTAAAATGTCCTCAATTCTAATGACTAAAAAGGTTTAAACCATCGCGGTCCTAAAAATATTCATCCTGTATGGGACTGCTAGTCCCAACCACGTTTGGTTTGCTTTAAAGCAGTATATAAAAATAAACTCTGAGATGAACTAGGTGACTTTGGCATCAGCAGTTACCCTGGAGATGGACAGTTTGTTTCTGTATTCTTTTCGGCATTTTAGAATTTTTCTGAACTCTGTTTATTGTTTTGAGAATGGGGGTGTGCAGGGTGGTGGGACTAACCGGAAATAAAAAATTAAACCAAAGAGCAAAGGCGGTCGATCTAGATTAGCCAGAAGCATCCAGATACCTACCTGCTAGCCTTGTTTCCACACTCATGATGCTGTGACCACACACCTGGGCGGTGGTCATTATCTGATGGGACACTTCTACCTGCATTCGCTGCACAACTGGGTTTGGTGGTGGCTGTGTCTCTCCCTGGGTTCAAACCACCCAGGCACACAAGTTTGGTTTTGCATACATTGAATGCCTACCCTCACCCCACTGTGTGGCTTCAGGGCCTCTCACTATGGTTAGACTATTTTCCACTTATGTCAGCTGTTAGTGTCCCTTCCAGACAGCCATGTCTACTTCTCTGGGGACTCAGTGATACCCACCCTCTCCATTCTTAGACCTCTTTGGTCCATTATCTGGAATGTCACCTCTCCCTCAGTCCCCAGGGAGTCAAGGCTCTCTCTTCTACCCCCACCCCCATTCACAGACGTTCCTGCAAATATCCCCTCTTCACCCACAGCAGGGAACTTAACATAGCTTTGTCATTCATTTTTCATGGCTCTGAGCCCTGCCTCTTTCATCTGGGGCCGGTTTTCTTGACTGCATTTTCAACTTCTATCTTGTAACTCACGTCTCAAACCCAAACATCTAGTTTGGCACTGAAGTCATGTTCCGAGCCATAAGCAGTTCCATGTAGATCGTTGTCACCCCATGCCATTTACAAAGTCTGATATCTTAGCCCTTAGCCCCAAGGTTAGCAGAAGCCACGAACAGAAGAGGAACATTCAAGGAATGCCTAAAGGACAGTAGAACCGCCAGTGAAGACAGCTTTGTCAGTGCCCCCTTGTTAAGACACCATTTGCTCCAAAGCTAAGGAAACAGCTTCCTCACGCTATGCTGAGAATCGAGTTGTTGAGCTATAGCCCAGTTAATATAGGCCCATGCTAGGATCCATACAAAGGAAAATTGTCAGGAATGTGAACACCTGATGCTACTACAACTCTGGGGACCATCTCCTCTTCCTATCCTGTTCCCTGACAGCCAGGAGCTCCCTTCATGCTCGACCGACTAAACCGCCAACATGCGATATTAGCGAGCTACACAAGCCCAGCTTGGGAGTTTTCACACCAGCGGAAACAGGTGAACATCGGCCACTGTGGAGTAGCCTCCTCAATCAATTTAAAGACAATGAGGGTATTTCAGAAGGCAATTTTAGCAGGACCTTTTAACCTTTCGAGTCTTCAGCCCATTCTGCATTAAATAAATATGAAGAAGATACATGTTCCACCCACATAAGATAGAGGTTTTTTAGTTATTAAAGAAAAGATGAGAGTATTTTTATAATTTTGTTATTGAAATTATCTGTTTATGAGACAGTTGTCTGATCTATGGTCGTCTATAATTTCTTTGCTTTGAATGTGTGAGTGTAGGGACCTGTGCGCCATGCTCTGTGCACAAAAGTCAGACGCTGACCTCGGGCGTTGGTCCTTGTTTCTGAGACAGGATCTCTGCTACATACACCATGCTAGCTGGCTGGCCCACGAGCTTTTTGCTGCCTGCCGTCTTTCTGTATTAGCACATCGGGATGCCAGATGTTTATGCTACTGTGCCGGGCCTATATATAGGTTTTGGGATCTAAACTCAGGTTGTCAGGCTTGAGTGACAAGTGCTTTATGCACTGAGCCATCTCCCCAGTCTGATTTCTTGTACATTCTTGCAATATGAAAAAATAATCTATAACTTATAAGATTACATAAAGCTTGAAATCAACAATAAAGCCAATAGAGAGCATAACTATAATACTGTCTTAGGCCTGATTCCTAGTCTGTTGGATCACAACCACTGTCCGCTAGGAGACATTCAAAGGTGCTTGATATTTATAGTTAGTACACACAGCTTAGGAACAGTTCGGTTTTAAAACGGGCACATGAAGTGAAAGCCTCTGTTGAAACCATTTTCACTCGTTAACTTTCAGAAGATTTTTTGAAATCTAAGAGCGAGACGTCGGTAAGCAGACATCGAACTCACATTGGGTGAGGTTAAGGTTGAAAGAAAAACTCAAGAATGATTGCTCTGATCAGTTCATATGAAGGGTCTGATTTCTTGTTTAGAATTGGAAGCTTCTTGACAGGTACAAAGTTCACAAGACAAATGGCAGGGAGCATAGGAGCTTAAGAAATTGATAGATATTTGAAATTCCAGGTAGGTCAAATAGCACCATGATCCCAGCTTCCCCAGAGAAAGGCAATGGAGGCCAAGTTACAGTCATCAGTCTATTCGATCTTACGGAGACTAACCATGTATTTCTATTAGCTTTCTTTACAGGGGACGCCGAGACACAGGGCAGCACACATGTATGGACACACACACGCCAGGTTGGTCTCCCCAGCAGGATTCCCCATTGTTGGGCTCAAGTCCACTAGGGTCAAAGTGTCCATGTCCTAACTTCTCCTGGGTTTGTCTGGATGGTGCTTCTGAAGAATGGGCGGAATGGACTTCTCTCCTCTCAGAATGTTTCCCAAACACTTTGCTTTGACCCCTATTTCCTCCATGTCTTTTTCTAGCCCCGGCTCACTCCAGAAGCATGAGTTCCATAGCTGGGGCATTTGCTGACCTCTAAGGGCTAAGAGGAAGCACACTACATCAGAGGAAACCCGGATAGTACAAAAGGCAGACCCTTGGAGGCTGGCTGGGTCTCCAGGCATCCACAGGCAACCAGAGAAAGACTTGAGGGAATCCTTCTGGTCCCAAGGCGCTGCACCTCTTCAAAAGGACCTACACTTAGCAACCCCTGGAAGGGAGAAGGATGGGAGGCGGTTTCCTTTACTGATGGAACCCCCTGCCCTAGGTCAGAGTCCATGTTAGCCTCAAAGGTAGATGCAAAACTGAGAGGTTCGGGTTCCCACCATTTCTGAGATGTCTAATCCAATCAGAGAGTCTGCAGGCTGTGTCCAAGACGACCGCCCTGAGGCCTTGTAGGTCATGCACTATAGTGGGAGAGAGACAGTCAGAGTGTCTCTCAGGGACCCAAAAAATAGCCATCCTTTCCTTTCTATTTTCCCCATCAATCTTAAACATCCTCACACCCTTAGAAAGCTCATGCTAGTTTTTCCCACGAAGAAGCTGGTAGTCATTGCTGTCTTGTGTCCCCAGCTCTGGTCATAAACATTTGTCTCATTTCATCCTCAGAGCTTGCTTAGGGAGAGCTTATCCTCCCAATCTTACTGCTGAGCAACGTAGGTTTAGAGCAACAAAGTCGCTTGCTCAAGACCACATAGCTAGTAGGCAGAGACTTGCCCAGTGTGCAGCGAGGTCCGTGTCCCTTGCAGCACAGCAAAAGGCATGGCAGGTCTGTCCGTTGATGACACGATAGTTTTTGTGCAATGCTCTTGTTAAAATTGTATTTAAAGCTATACTTATGTATGGAAAAGTGAGCATTCGCAGCACACGCGTGGCAGTCAGAAAACAACCTGTAGAAACTGGACCCTTCCTTACGCTATGTGGGTCCTGGGGATTGAGGCTGCCCCGCTGAGCCATCTCACCAGTCCTGCAGCAATGGTCTTTGGATCTGAATTCGAGGCCACGCACTGAGACCCAAGGAGGGGCTGTCTTCTCTCTCTTCCCTCCCCTGCACAGATTCCCGTCAGCCACTGTCTGAGAAACACAAGCTGTGGTAGCCACTGGGCTGGCCACAGTGATAGTGGGTCACTTTCCGACAGGAGCTTTCCAGACTGCCCGCCACAAGCAGCCCACTGCTCTGCCTCTGCTGTCGATGTGAGTAGCCAGATTGGAGGGCTAGGCTGCTGCTGGGAAGTGCTGGAGAGCCTGTGGAGCACAGCGGTAGCTCCCCAGACATCCTTCCTGGCATGAGCACAGGCAGGGACCTCCTTTGATTCCTTCTTTCTTTGGAAGCAGCTTAGCGTTTTAGAGACAATTCCATCTCTGAAGAGCAGACGCCTGTCCATCTGCCCTCCTCCTGCCTCTGCTGCTGGGGGCTGCTTGTGGCTATGCAGGCTGCTCTGAGCTCCATCTTGAGGACAGCGAGGCCTCTCCTGACTCGTTGAGGCTTCCTTCTGTATTCCTTGGTCCTTGAGGAGATCAGAACCTAGGATCAAGGTTCTGGAGGATAGGAACTTGATGGGAGTCTCTGGCTCAAATATTTCAAAAGCCACACCCCACAGGCAGCAGCCCTCTTTACTGTATGAAAGCACAAGCGGCAAGTCTTTGGGGGCTAAAGGGACAATGCCCCTGCCTGAGTTCCTGGACCGCATGCAGATGGCCTGCAGTAGTGATCAAAGGCCAAAGGTCCTGGAGGGGCTGTCACCTCTCACCTGTCCACCACCCCCATAGAGCAAGTGCAAGCTGGCACCTATTAGAAGGATTTGGAGTTTTAAAAGGATGCAAGAAAAAAATGGAAAAGGGTTTAGACAGTCACAGACCCAGGCCTTATAGACAAGATCAGAAGGAAAAGCATTTTCTTCCAGCCAGAGGCTGAGGGACTTGGGTGCATCCCAAAAGCCACCACTCTTCTAGGCTCTGTCCCTTAAGTTGGTGGAACCTGGGTGTTGGGTGTTTGAGGAACCCAAGAAATAATAAAATATGTAACCCAAGCTTACCCTGTAATAAGGAGCGAGGGAGTCACGGCCTTGATGAGAGACAGAAGCAGCTGAGCTCCTTTGTTTCTGTGAAGCTCACACTTGCCTTGGTTTTTCTGCTCTGTGTCCACCCTTCTAAAGACTCCAGGGGAACCTTGTGGTATAAAGAGGAAGCTTTCGGGAAGAGCAGCAGCTTAGCCCATCATGGGATAGATAGGCATGGCCTGTCTCCACTCTGCCTGGGTGCTACAAGGGCTGTGTGCTCAGTAACTATTTGGCGAGTTATGAATGCTTACAACTCAACATGGCTGAATGAGGACAGAGTGGACAGGCAGAGGTTGCTTCTGGATGGAGATCAGGGAAACGGCTTGTCCCTGTCCATTGCCTCTCCTGATTACCTGTGAGCTCTGTACTGGCAGCAGTGGCTGCTGGCAGGCACCCTAGGGACAGTCTCTGTCTGCCATGGCTTCCAAGGTTAGTGCTATGAGGTAGGTCGAAGCGGCTGAAGCTTTAGGACCCTTCTTACCAGTCCTGCCTCTGGCCTCAATTCCCACTAGGCCGTTCTTAGCAGGCATGGTCATTATCTTAAACCCTTCCCACAAGGTCAACATGGACGAAAGCCCACTTACTCCTGATTGAATTCCAGAGGAGAGCAGAGGGTGAAGAAAGGACTAAGCAAAGAGATAAGCATGGGTCCCGCATGTTATAGCTCTGTCATAACCAGAGCTACTGGAAGACTGGAGAGGACTAGTAGTCACACAAGGCACCTTCTAGACGCATCCTTCCGTGTCTCACTGCTGTCTACATTGTCCCTCTGACCCAGACATGCTCTGAGGGGCTAATGGCCTCAACTCTGCTCCCAAGACACACAGTAAGAGCAGAGGCATGGTCAGGGTCCAGTGAGAAGCACGGAGAAGCCGGTAGAGGGAGACACGTTCCGATCACAGACCAAGAAATCCTTTTGGTTCTTAACGCCCAGTGCCCTCAATGTTCAAATAAGAAATCAAATTCAAATACAGGATCTTCCCGAGCACACACTATCCTGCTATACAGATGCAGAAAAGGGCTACGGGACACAGGCAGGTCACTTCCACACCATGGCACACCTGGGATAGGGTAGGTAGAACGATTGCTCTGGGAGAGTAGCTCAGGGTGCTTGTGGGAAAATACAAAAGTAAAGTGAAAACTAAAAATTAATTAAAGACTGGAGCTGGTGTCCTCTGACCCTGCCCCCGCCCAGCATCCCGACAGGCCCCGCCCTCTGACCAGCTTCACGAGGGAGCACAGGTGTCCTCAGGCCCCGCCCTCCTGGCCAGCACCCCCACAGAGCACAGCAGCCAGCCTGTGATGTGGCAGGCATGCCACCAATGGCACGCAGATCACTTTCCCACGCTAGAAGGCTTGCCTCTGCCACCACATCCTTTCTTGTCTTGCAGCCTTGCTCTCAGCTGGGCGGGTCAGCGCAGCAACACCCACACACCCCCTCATGAAAGCACTCTGGTGCTAACTAACACTGACCGCGGGGGTCCCCCTCTTCTTTATGTGAGTAGAGGAAGGTGGTGCCATGGAGAAAAGGCCAGACAAGCCAGAGGCCCTTCTTCCAGGTGGGCTCTCCTCATTAGGTCTATGACCCCAGACCCTCTGCCCTTGCCCAGGGGTGCAAATTAATTGTCTGTATGTGGAAGCTCAGACCCGCAGGGTTCTCAATCACCGTCTGTAAGGTGGGTCTGACTCACTGTCCTTCCGTTGGCACATTATGGAGTCTTTCCATGACAAAACAGGACAGTGTGGCATAGAAAGAGCAAGCACCCTACGGGGTGTTAAAAAGGACAGGAGTCCTCGGTCCATAATATTAATCTTTGCTATATTCCCTTAAGGAGCTCACTCGACGGGTGGTGGTGGCGCTCACCTTTAATCCCAGCACTTGGGAGGCAGAGGCAGGCAGACTTCAGAGTTCGAGCCAGCCTGGTCTACAGAGTGAGTTCCAGGACAGCCAGTACTACACAGAGAAACGCTGTCTCGAAAAACAAAACAAAAACAAACAAACAAACAAAAAACCAAAAAGGAGCTCACTCAGTGCCTCAGTTTCCTGATCTGTCAGGAGGAAGTGACAGTCACTATCTTCATGGAGTACAAATAACATCATAATGAGATCAGTTTATAAAATGGACATCAGAATATAGTTGTCTGAGATTATCACCATACTTAATAAAAAAACAATTAATAATGATTGCCAGGATGCATTAAAGAGAAGTTGCTCAGAGACCCTTGTTAAGGAAAACCAAGAGTGACTTTACCCAGGCCATCTAGAGATATAAAGACCACTTGGGTGGGTTCCCCAGTGGGAGAGAGCAGTGGGGCTCAGCTTGAACACAGCAAGGGCAACTGGGCATGTATAACCAGACGTCAGGCGGGAGGGCGTCAGTGGGTGGAAAATTACTCAGAAGACATATCAGGAGTAAGAGAGATTCTGGATAAACTGATGTCACAGGATTCCAGCTGAAGACAAACTGCAGAATGAGACACCCCTGGGCAGACGGTGGAAGACAGGGCTCATCAGATTCTGAGATATTGAGTGTGACCAGGTGTCAAGTGGGAGTTTCTTGCTGTGTTGACTTAGCAAGAATCTCAGTGTTCTAGTAAGCACACATGGACCATGGAGGACAGCGAGAGTCTTGGGGTTTTATAAAGCACACAGGGACCTCGAAGGAGGGCCGGAAGCTCCAGTAAAGCTGGCCAAGCAGAGACTGTCTATTGACAGAATGGTGATTTTGAAACATTTTGGAAACAAGACCCCAAAGACATGTGCTAGAGGAGACCAAACATCTCTGCCTGTGCACACCTGTTTTTCAGTCCTGCAGTAGCAACTCAGGGAAGCCAGGGGCTACTGAGCACAGGGTAGGTTTCTGGGGGGTAAGAGGGAGGGCTGATTGCCACAGTGAGGGTAACTCTTCTCAACCAATTCATTAGCCCACATCTCATGGAGAGGCAGGTGGCTCGCAAGGCAGGGCTAAGGCGTAGACTATATTTGTGAGGTTTTAACTCCCGACAGCTGACAAAAGACTAATAAAATCTGGGCCAGGATTTTCCCAAGAGGGATGTGTCACCGTGGACTAAAAAGGAAACAGAAGGGAGGACAGCCTGTGGAAGGACTTCTCCCTTATCCTCGGCGCTTTTGTGTGACAGCTGAAAATACACGTGGTCGTGGTGCTAAATTAGTGCTCCAGGATCAGGAATAAAAGTACTTTCACATTCCTTTCTTTAAAAATATTTATTCAAATAGGATGAAATGTTATGGGGGCTTTGTGTCTAGAAACAGGGTTAATTAAGGATTTCCTGCTGGCTTTGTGAGGAGGTGACACGCCATTGAGATGCCGTCTATTTAGTCTGCTCGCTTCCCTTTTCTTTCTATTCATCCAGCTGCTGGTGAAATTCCATGGAAGTCTGACTCCGTGCAGTGATGTAAGAGAAAATGCTGTTATTCCCTACATGCTGTGCTTACCAAGAAAAGTAGGGTGTCGGAGACTTGAGACACACAAACCAGAGTACTACAGAACCGGGTCTGGGTCCCCTGCCCTGGGGTTTGTAAAATGTGATGCGGCTGGAGTGCAGAAAACAGGTTCCTGAGCTCCTGGCCAGGGGTTTTCAAAGGAAAAGTCCGCTGCCTTGTGCAGCTTCCTGAAACAAAGGCCCAGGGCAGCCCCTTCGAGCTCAGCAGCTCAGCGTTCCCCACCTCCCCCATTCTCACAGGCCGTTTCCCTGACATGAAAGGCTGTGTGATGCAGTTGCCCCTTCAAAAGCAGGTTTAAAAATGCATGAAACCCAAGATTGAATGCCACCCAGTTCGGCCTCTACCCTAGCTCTACAGAGGCAGCCAGGCCAACCAAGAAACCAAGAAAGCCTGCTTTCTGCCCCTGAGGCATACCCCGATTTAGGGGCCAATCACCCCTCCCCCATTTTGACCTTCTGATCCCAAATAGGTCTGTGGTTTGTTCCTCTTGCAGACCCTACTGCCCTGGAAGCAGTCAGTGTCCCCAAGCAAATGTGGGCAAACAGGGCCTAGCACTGAGAGTTGGGCAGCACCCGACTGCATTTGCTAAGCTGTCCCCAGAGCCTGTCACTGGTCTGTGTTTGCCCCAATTTAATTTTTCCTATCCAGTTTTCTACACATGTCCCTTCCTTCCTTTGAGCATTGTCTCTGAAGGATCATATGTATGCAGTTACTATATTTGTTATATGTGTTAAAAGTATTAGCTTGTTAAAATAGTATGCCACAGTTTAGGTCCTTCGTCCTTTCCTTCCTTTTGACAGGCTCTCACTGTGAGATCCTGACTGGTTTATAATTTACTATACAGACTAGCCAGCCTTGAATGCATAGAACTCCACCCACGACTGCCTCCTGAGTGCCTGCACTAAAGGTGAAATCTTCATTTTTGTGTGTTTCTTTCTGGTCAAAAGTTCAGATCACTTCACCTGGTGATGGGAAATCAGAAGCAAGTGTTGGCAAGGATGTGGAGAGGCTGCGTGCAGACGGTACTGGTAGGGATGTAAACTGGCATAGTCGCTGTGCAAAATAGCCTGGTGGTTCTTGCACAAAGCACAAGTTAAATTATTACATGACCTACCAATCCTGCTTCTAAGTACACATCTGAAGAGACTGGAAACAGACTCCTGTCTACCCACATGCAGGGCACTTCCCTCACAATACCAAGTAGAAGCAACCTAGGTGTCTATCACTGGGTACGTGACCAAGCAAGATGAGACCTGTGCATACAACAACTGGGACATTATTCAGTCTTTAAAACAAGAAGATTCTGGCACATACTAAAGCAAGGTTGAGCCCTGAGGATAATATGCTAAAATAAGAAGAGATGCTAACATTCAAATACTGTATGATTCTGTTTATAAAGGTACATAGGGAAGTCAAAAAACATAGAGACAGAACAGAGAATGGGAGTTGGGGGTGGGGCGGTTGGAGAGCACGGGGAACTGGAGGTTGGTGGATATATAAGGTTTCAGTTTTACAAAAGGAAAAGAAACCTAGAGACTGACAGTTGCTCAACAAAGGATTGTACTTAATACCACTGAACTGTACACCCAAAATGGCTAATGTGGTAAATTTTATGTTGTGTGTATTTTTCCACAAACTGTTAAATCTGAGAGGAAAATATTAGAAGTCTATGTCATTGTCCTAGGCACCAAATATCCTAATATGTCAGTATTCTAAACCGCTCAAGGTTCATTTGTGGAGGAGTCAAGAGAAGCAGAGGAGGAGGGTCGGGGTCAGGTGTAGGGCCTAACTCTGGCAGTGCCACGCCTAATAGGAACCCTCAAATCTCTGTCATTCTCCCATTGTCTGTTAACAACCTCTGCAGGCCCAGCATGTTCCACTGCTTTCAGAGATAAAGGTCTATCGACAGCTAGTACATTTCAGAAGCTTGTGTGTTCAGGGGGGTGGGGAAGAAGGAAGAAAGAAAACAACAGGTGAGCTTGCAGTGTCTCCTCAGCCAGAGCTAGCCCAGCTGAGGACACCTTCCCCCAACCTTCCTCTTAAACTGGCCGTTGGTCCTGACAGGAGATGGGAAGCCACTGAGATCCAGCTCACAGGGATCCCTTAGTGGGTATTGGGGTGGGAAGCGATACCTATGCCTGCTTTGTCCAAGGACACCAGGGTGGGGGTGAACCTGGAGGACTGGGTCCCAGGGTGTGCAATGGTGCACCAAAGCCCACTGGGAGGGGGAGACAGGCCAGAGCGGAAGGGGCCAGAGTGCTTTTTGGATCAAGTACTATTGTTCTTCCTAGCAGGTGGAAAGCATCTCCTGGTGTGCCCCATCCCCCACATAGCCCTGTTTCCTCAGCTCTTCATTCTCTCCATTCCCTGGCTCTCTCTGTCTGTCCCCTGTCTGTTTCTTAGGCAGCTAAGAGCATTCAGCCTAGAGCCTTCCCTGCTCCTAGCAGGAGGCCAGAGCTCTTTAGCCTGTGGGACTATGGGATTGTGCTTGTTTTGCAGATGGGTGCAGAGGCTCAGCATAGGGTACCTTGTCTAGGTTTTCACACTTGAAAGTAGCAGACCTGGGATTTGAACCTTGAGAGTCTAGCTTCAGAACCTAAGTTCATTACTAAGTTACTTTGTTGGGTTGGGTTGGGTTGGGTTGGGTTGGGTTGGGTTGGGTTGGGTTGGGTTTTGCAATAATTCCTTCTTCCTCCACTCATTCCTGTCCCGTAACTTCCTCCGTTCACCCTTATCCTCTGAAGGCAGAATCGACGCTCAGCCATGTTGTCAGGAGGTTGGGTCTCCCAGCATGACTGAGAGGGGAGCAGATGGAGACTGACTGGCAGAGGAGAGGGCTACCAGCATTTGGTTCTGACAGCGTTAATAAAGAGCTCCATACTTAATTCTTGTCTCTCTTTTTCCTCAGAAGGCTCTTACTGACCGTCTCTACCCAAGGCTCCTATGACACCGAGGCTTTAGCAGTATCAGGTGCATCAAACGATGCCCCCACAGCCCCACAAACAGAACTCATGACTCCAAGATTCCCCCTGTTCTGCAGTTGTCTCCATAGATACGGTTCTGTTAGGCTTCCTGATCAAGAAGGGTGGTCCTGGAAGGCATTTACTGTTCACTCACCCCCCCCATCAGATGCAGACGACACTCTCATGGTGCATGTAGCTCTACACATGCTCACTTGTGTCTGCAGGAGCAGCATGCAATCGGATACCTTCTCCTGGCCTTGGAAATAGGGGCCAGGATTGCAACAGGTCATTAGGCAGCAGCACCAGCAGGGGTCCCAACTGGGCAGGGTGATTTATGAAAGATGGGTGTTGTGGGGTAGATGTGGCTATCCAGCAAAATCTGATGTCTGTGATAGCCACAACCAAGTAGAATTTTCATGTCTGGTTGACATGGGGGTCAGAGCTTTATTCTTTTATCTCTTCTGTAAGTCCCAGATTCAGAGGAACATTTAGTAAAATAACAGAGATCTCAACAAAAACTAAACCCCAGGGCTGGCTCAGCGGCACACTGCATGACAGGCAAGTGCAAGCACTTGAAGTTGTAGCATGTAAAAAGGTCATATGCAACCGTGCACATCTGTAATCCCAGCACTGGGGAGGTGGAGGCAGGAGGATCCCTGGGATTGCCATTCAGAGAGTCTAGCAGGCTCAGAAAGCTGAAGGTTCCGTGAGAAACCAAGTTCTAAAAAGTAAGGTGGAGAGAAACTGAGGACAGCACCCGGCACTGACCGTTGGCCTGTCCATGCCCAAACACGCACTCAATCACACAGACCCAAACGTCATTGTCAAGCAGTGATCACAGCAGATCGTGACTCACTGTATCTTAGAGCCAGGAGCTTAGTTTAGAGGTCACGTCCAGTGTGCCCGAATGACTGGTCCTGTTTTGGTTTTGGGGTCCTGAGAACAGTGGCAGGCCCTCCATTCAGACACTGAAGAAGTTAGATCAGCTGGAAGTCATGGCTGGTGGCCTCATGGGCCACTGGAAAGATTTCAGTGGGCTTTTGATTCGGTCAGAGAGGAACTTTCTAGTTCAAATGTAGGAGAAAGCTTCTAGCTACATACAACACTGGTTTAGGGCTGGTTTGGAGGTCGTTCAATAACGTAATTCTGGGCTTCCATCCTGACTGGATACTTAGTAGGCTTGGCTATGTGTACCCTCTATGCGCCTCAGTTTCTTCCTCTGTAAAATGGAAATATGGGATTTACCTTAAGGCTTTTTGAAAGGAATAAGAGTAGTGACAGCTGGGCATGTCCAGCCAGCAGCTGACACCCATAACTGCTCTTTACATGGTATGGATCTGCCCTCCTGCCGTTGTGATGGAGGACAAAGCTTGCTCTCGCTGTCTCATGGATACACAACGCTGGCAGACAGGAACTCAGTGAGTATGTATCGAGCAAACACCACTAAGTATATGGAGGACCCAGTCCTTTGTGGGATGTTGCTTTAGAAACCCCTGTGGAGACATGATCTGAGGATGTTCAGGTACTTTTCAAAATGACAAGGAATAGGGAGCTGGAGAGACGGCTCAGTGGTTAAGAGTACGGGCTGCTCTTCCAGAGGTCCTGAGTTCTATTCCCAGCAATCACATGGTGGCTTATAACTATCTATACTGGGATCTGAGGTCCTCTTTTATCATGCAAGTACACATGCAAATAGAGCACTCATACATAAATAAACAATTTTTTATTAAAAAAATGGCAAGATATTTGCATATAACCTATAAATATCTTTCCACTCATTTGGCCATCTCTAGATTACTTGTAGCATCTAATGCGACTGTGGTATCTAACGTTCTTTAACAAACAGTGGCATTTCCCTCCAAACAACAACTACAAAACTACACTTTTAAGACAGACAAAACCACCACAGTGCTCTTAAGCAGTGGGTGCCAGAGGGAAATGGAAGGCCTGTGGGAGGGAAGCTGTAGAAAGATGGCCGACACATCACTCCATATCCATTCCGACATTATCCATTGTTCCATGTTCACCAGCTTACGTTTGTGTTCTTGGAGCTTTTTATAATTAAAAAGAAAAAGTTTGAACTTGGATGACTCTGTGGAAGCACAACCTGCAAGTACAGAGAGCTGGAGAGTTTACTGTATTTGTTTATTTGTTTGTTTGTTTCTAGAGATTTATTTTATTTTTCGGAGGTGCTGGGAATCAAACACAGAGCTTGGGCATGCTCTACCACTGAGCCACAAGCTCAGTGCCCACAACCAAATTCTGTCTTTTCTCTCTGTGTAAAGTGCTAGCATAAGCTCACTACAACCTAACATTGTGGTTCTTGGCTCCAAGTACCAGCACCCACCTCACTCAGAGTCACATGTTTTCAAGCCTGTGGGCAGCTGCCACTCTTCAGCCTCCACCGCGGAGCATGCCTTCTCCAGGCCTCGCCACTTTCTCCCCATCTCTTGGTAGTTCTCGGAGCACAGAGCATGGGGAACACGGAGCACAGAGCATAGTGCACACGGAGCACGGACAATAGAGTGCATAGAGCACGAGAAGCACAGAGCACGGGGAGCACAGAGCATGGGAGCACGGAGTACGGAGCATGGAGAACAGAACACGGAGCATAGAGCACATGGAGCACGGAGAATAGAGCTCATAGAGCACGAGGAGCACAGAGCACGGGGAGCACGAAGCACAAAACACGGAGCATAGCGCACGGAGCACAGAGCATAGAGAGCACTGAGCACGAAGAGAACAGAGCACTAGGAGCATGGAGCACAGGGAGCACAGAGTACGGAGCACAGATAACAGAACACGGAGCACGGAACACAGGCCTCTTCACTCTGCTGTCCACTGCTTTCTCCCATGTCTGAATTGGCTTATCCTTGGACTTCCCACCTTTATTCTCATACCATCTCACCAACAAAGGGATCCCTGCACACCTCCGACTGACACACGGACACCTTTCTTAAACCCTCCATGCTATCTTCTTTTTCTTCTTCACTTTTACAATGACTTGTTTTATACATTTACTTACCCTGCTTTATGTTGTTTTATTTTACTCTGTTCATGATTGTTTATAAAGCACATAGAGTTCTCTGGCATGGTACACACTTGATAAATATTTGTTGAATAAGTAAATGTATGAATAACATTAGCGGCTGTCCTTGTTTGTGGGCTTGTTTCCAGTGGCACGCATTGTGAGATAAAGCAGAATAGCTGGGTCCTGGCTTACTCAGCGGTGTTCGCACAAAACGGGATCTGCACCCTTGGGAGATGCCACTGAGTGACAGCACAGTTGGAAGGGAGGCAGGACTAGACATTGTGGAGGTAACGTCAACTTTCTGACTCTAGGAGATCTCTCAGTTGGCCTGGGGCCACACCTGAATCATGAGAGCCCTGTAAACCCTCAGATCCCAGAATCCTATGTATCTATACGTATGCCTTAGTACAGAGCTGCTCAAAGCTAAGTCCAGAAGTCATGAGGCTTTGCCTCTCACTCTGACCACGGAGGTTGCTCCATCCTGTGGAGGATCTGGCCTTGCAGCAGGGACTAGGAAGAAGGAACCTGGTGGGTACAACTGAGTCTCCGATGGGTTGGGCTAAGATATTAGCAGAGCCAACTGACAGGTAGGGTCTTCAGAGGAGGGCAGAGGGGTGGGGGAGACGGGGAGAGAGAAAGCACAACCAAGCATGCTGTCATGCAGGGCAAGAAGTCTAAATGGTGTTTGAGGTTGGGAGGCAGTTCCTAAGGGGATATCTGCTCAATCAGGGGATAACAGCAGGCCAGATATATTATATACCAATGTCACAGGTTCAATCTCTATCTTACAGAGACAGGCCTGAAGTTTAGAAAACGTCACAGAGGAAGTACATGACAAAGCGTGGGTCCATAGAGCTATGGGGGAGGGACACCCGGCATCTCTACTGCCAGGAGCTCATTCCAAGGAGATAATCACACATGTGGTATCTGATGCGTTCACAGGAATCTGGAGCAAGTCCACAGTGACATTATTCACAATGTGTCAAAATTCGAAGCCATCTAAATGTCCAGTAGGCAGAGGTAACATAAATTGCAACCCTCCACAGGTACTAAAACTGGTGTCTAGAAATATTTAACAATGAGAAGGGATGTCTGTGATTTACTGTTTGGTCAGAAGAATAGTTACAAAATTAAGTGCATGTATTTCCCAGCCCAGGAAAACAGAGGCCGACATACTCATGAGTTGTGATGTGCATTTTTTACAAAGAATGTTTTAGGTTCTTTCTTTCTTTTTTTTTTCCTTCCTTCTATATTTTTTGAGCTTTCTATACTATACTTTGACCTCATAAACTATGATAAATAGCATGTCTTAAAGCGCATGTGTCTGGGATCTAAATGCAGAAAATGAAGCCTATTGAATTTTAAGCAGGGTGCCGTGGAATTCCTGACTTCCAGATCCTGTGTGCTTGGTTCTCGTCTTCTTTATTGTTTCAAGGCTAGGGTGACTTTCTTAGTGGTAAACGCCTACTTTTAGGGGCAACAGCAAATAAACAAGAGCATAAAGATTGTAAATGTAGTTGGCATTTGTTGTGAAAACAGGACAGTTAAAATATAAAGCCGAGAGGCAGCCTGGCCCAGCCCTGGGCTCAGAGCAGACCTAGACTTGCAAAGTCTCAACAGGAACAAACTGAGAACCCCCTATTTCAGGGGCGACCAACCCCAGCTGTAACCTCAATGCCACCTCAGCTTTCCTGGCTCAGCCCCCAGCCTTGCCATTCTGCCAACTTCTTACCCAGGACCACTGAAATAGAGTTAAGGCCCAAAGGTCTCCAAAGTTCCTGACTAGCACGGATTCCATGAGGTACAAGCGGGAGATGAGAGGGACTACCAAAAAGTCCCCTTTGTGCCTTTGCTTCCGGCTATGCCGACCAGATACATAGCTTGCTGAAGTGTGGGCCCTTTCTCCCTGGTCCATATTGACCCTGCTGTCATGAGCACATGAATGCCAGTAGCTTCCCTCTTGGATCCCCTGGACTGTGGTAGCTTTCAGCCATTCCTCCTGTCCTCTGGCCTCTCCTCCAGCTCCCACCAAGCTAGTGAGCTTCTGCTCACTGCTGGGACACAGCTGTCTTCCGTCCGTTCCCCTTCCCGACACTCAGGCCAGAGGTTTCTCTTGGTTTTCACATTTGGGTTTAGATCAGTTTCCAAAGCCTTAGACGTCTACACAGACGGACATCTTAGCCTTCTGTCCTAGAAAACTCAGGTCCCCCAAGGGTCAGAGAAGTAAAGACAGGGAAGGAAGAGCCAGGAGGGTGGTGTGTGTGTGTGTGGGGGGGGGATGGATTCCTGGGATCTGAAAATAAGAATGCTTCAGAGATGGAGAGACAATCTGGAGATTGGTCACAGCCAGGCGCAGTCACTGGCTGTCACCATTGATACTTCCCATATACCATCGGCCTTTCTACTTACCCAGTCACCAGTCATCCACCCCTTTTAAATTTACAGTACTAGAACACGTTTATTATAGCGCTACCAGGTGCCTCCTTCCACCTGGGCTCTTTATATGCACTACTTTTAATCCTGCCAACAATGCTTCAAGGTAGGCAGGGTTAATTAAGATTGTTTCAAAGAGGCCACGGAACTGACCCAAGGTCACATAACTAGCCATGACAAAGCCAGAATTTTAATTTAGATCATAAATCTATTATCTTTCCACTTCTGCTAAAACTGACCTCACTCAACCCCATTGGATTGTCAGAGACGCAGATGAAAGACAGAAGGAATTGCCAGCTGAAGGGGTGGGAGTGGAAAGCTGAAGTCACTGGTAGCCTGGCCGTGGTTGACGGCTGTCCTTGATAGAACCACATCAGAAGTCAATGTTCACATGGCGTGTGGCACCTCCAAAGCTGTCATTTCAGAGGATATTCGGAAATGCTTAGAACTGGATCAGTTGCAGCCTCTTGGTCCATTTGATGGCCAAATGCAGTGAGAATAGTGTATCACAGGCTAATCGTCACTGAGCAAATGAACACAAATCATAATTCACCTCACTGGTTCTCAGCCCCCAGGGGACATTCTGCAACATCTAAAGGCACTTAACCTTGTCACGAGTCGGAAGTGCTCCTGGCATCTAAGGAGAGGAGACCAGGGATTGCTGGTAAACATCCCACAGCACATGGGACAGGCCTCGACCAAAGACTATTTAGGTCAAGATACCAACAGAGCTGAGGTATCCTGTTCCCAGCATTCAACTAAGAGGGACTTGATTCATCCAGAGATGGACCAAACAGAAAAGTGTATCTTATCCTCAGAAAAGTGCAGCTAGGGCTAAGTGACTGAAGTGGCCACATCCTGTTAGGCTAGGCAGCGGGGCTTTACAGAGTTTTTCCAGCTTGCCTTATTCAAAAGTGGCCTATGGAATTTACATAATTTTGGGGTTAAAACCAGGACTGGAAAATGTAACCTCTAAAAGGAAAACAACAGAAAATGAGGTGTGTGTGTAATAATGGAAGCTGGGGTGTCAGGTTTAGATTTCCTATAAAGCTACCCCTAGTCACACCCCATCTCTCCAGACCAGAGACAGACACACAAATGGCCCCACATCAC
The DNA here is from genome assembly GCA_021653895.1 of Mastomys natalensis. Lineage (NCBI taxonomy): Eukaryota > Metazoa > Chordata > Mammalia > Rodentia > Muridae > Mastomys > Mastomys natalensis. The sequence continues at coordinate 478,646 of JAJTUV010000489.1, read as the reverse complement.
TGAGCAGAGGGAGAGTCTGGAACTCCAACTCCACTTGTCACCAGCCTTGAATGCTCATTCGCACAAGGTTTCCCCTCCATGGGGCAGGTGGGAGGGGCATTCTTTATTAGATTTCCTCCCATTCCCACTGTGTATGTGAAGGTCCTCTGGGGCAAGCTTCTACGTCTTACGCTCCACTGGAGGAGTATTCGATACGTCATGAAAGAGAACCATTGAACTCGATTTATTTTATTTACAACCCAAAGGAGTTGATTGCTTTCCAGAGGATACTATACCGAGTTATAAAGAGAGCACTTAGGGTGCTGAGGCAGACCACATGTAACTTTCCAGTTTGTTTTCATCTTTCCTTGACGGGATGCTGGATTTTCACTCTCAAAATCAACACAACTTCAAAGACTACAGAAAAGGTTGAAATAGAAAAAAAAAAAAAAAAACCCTACATCATCCTTTGATTGACAGCAGGGTTTCTGGTATGAATTAGAGAGGTGGCCCATATACCACATATGTGCTGTTTATTAAGTTTCGTCTGATGATAGCTATTGTAGCACACATGATTTCTCATAACTATTTTGAAGACAAGTGAGGCCTGTATTGTGATGTGCTTGCTGTTCCTGAGAATAGAAACCCCAATGACTAAACTCTCCATGAACACAGCAAGTCTGAGAGCAATAACAAAAGCTTTTATCACCGGGGCCAGCGGAATCACACTTGATTTTCCATTTCACTTCAGCAAGACATCGATCGGCCTGGAGGATGCTCCGCCAACAAATGTCTGTCATCTTGACTTTAAGCTTGGGCCTTGTGCTATCTACTTGTGGAGCCCAGCCACCCACTCCAGCTGAGTGGCTGCCTGGGGATGGTCCCCTCAGGTGTCTCCCTGGTGGAGTGTGACTGGAACATTCAGCGGTGGTCTGTTGCTTACCACTGGACTTCCTCCTGAACAGAGATGGAAAACCAAGAGGTGGGGGTAGACAGGGACCCAGGTCTCTGTCTTCTCTTTCTACTAATCTCGACCAAGGGTGTGCAGAGGATGGCAGGCCTGTTTTTTGCAATAAAGCTTTATTGGCATATCACCTGCTTGTTTGTTTGCATATGTGTGTGGCTGTGGCTGCTTTTGGGCTGCAGCAACAGCATTGAGTAATTGGGAAGAAACCCATATGGACCATAAATCCTACAAGATTTGGTACCTGGTCCCTTGGCCTCAACACTAGGTTACCATTTGAGGACAACCAAGGGTTGACTTTAGGTATTTAGAGAATAGAGAGAAATAAAAACATCAGGGTCTTTGTTCACGAGTCTTTCTGTTGGCAAAGCAAAATATAACTACCTGGAAAGTTAATGAGCGATACCACAGTTATTTGATGGGCATAAGGCAGGCCCCAGTGGTAACACAGTACGACTATCCCTTAGGAGCCAGCATGTATTCAGTGCATGCGCTGGCCACCAAACCTAACATTTTTCATGTATTGTCAAGTCAGCCCTTTGAGTACACACTATACGGCTGTTAACCATCAAGGAGCTCTAGGTCTACAGAATTTTTATTTGCCCCCAGGGACACAGGGCTAAAAAGTACTGACGACAATAGTGTTTGATTCCAGAGCCTAGACTCTCAGGTGTGGGTGGAGCAGCACCAGCGGTGGATACAGGTGACATGCCCCTGCAGCAGGAAGGGACATGATGTCGTAGCAGAGTCAAAGCAATTCTGCTGTCAGTCAACAAATACTCTCCCCAAGCCCCACGTGAGATGCTACACTGTTCACACAGTGTTTTCTCAGAAGTGAGAGGCACACCCTAATCCAGTTTCTCAAAAGTTTGCTGATGGCAGAAAGTTAAAGGGAATAAACAGCCGACTCCTAGTTTATCTTCCCAAAGAAGACGTGTTTGAAGCACTTCTTCACTCATGACGGAGCTAAAGCCACACCCACACCACAGGTGGGGCCTGACAGCTGTGACCTGGAAACCCACTCTCTTCTTCCCAGCCCAGAAGACAGGAGAGTCAAGTCCCAGCTGCACGCTGGCTTCTCAGGGGGTCCCTCTGCCAATTCACTGTTCTGTGGGTTCAAGATGGCAGATTTGCAATGAAAAACAGAGGCTGTGAAATGGATAGAGATGTCTGAAACCCAGATCAAGTCCCACTGCCTGAATTACCAGCGGACTCATTCTGAGACTGCAGAATGTGCTGGTGATGTTTTTCTAAAGGGCAACCCCGGTGTTTCCGAGAGAGAAGGCAGTATTCCCCTGACACGCACTTATTCCATCTTCCGGAGACTGTGCTCTGCAGCTAAGCCAGTCACAGCAGCATGGGTTAAAAGGACCCCAGGCTGCAAGTGATATTGACCCACCAGGCCACCCTAGAAGCAGCCTTGCCTGTAGTCCTCAGAGAGCCTGAGAAGAATATGCCTGCATTTACATGAGACATTAAAGAGTTGACTCAAATCAGGATGTGTGTGACACCTGTTACATGGTGCCAGCTTCATGATGCCTCTGAAGCCCCCTAGATAACATCCTTAACAGAACATAGGCAAAGGTTAGTATCCATTAGAAGATGATCCCAGGAAGCATTGGTAGATGCTATGGACTGCAATTGTGTCCACCAAAATACACTAAAGTGCCACCCCATCAGCACCTGTGCACATGACATATGTGGAGGTCATTCAGATGGACCTTAGTCCAATCATGCCTGTGTCCTTATAAAATGGAGACACTTGGTCACAGAGATACACACAGGGAGCATACTGCATGAAGACGAAGACCGAAATGTATCCACAAGCCAAGATATGCCAATACCCCAGAAAACTGTCAAGGGCAGGGGAAGGAGTGTGGGCAGATTGTCCCTCACAGCCCCCAGAAGAGACAGACCTGCTGACACCTTGAGTTTGGATTGCTAGCTTCCAGAATTGTGGAACTGTAGAACAATACATTTCTTGGGTGTCACCCCCTCTCTCTGTGTGTCTCTCTCTCCCTCCCTCCCTCTTCTCCTCCTTCCTTTCTCTCTCTCTCTCTCTCTCTCTCTCTCTCTCTCTCTCTCTCTCTCTCTCTCTCTCTCTCTTGTGTGTGTGTGTGTGTGTGTGTGTTGTGTGGGGATGTGTGAGTGTGCATGCTTGCATGTGTAGGCCAGAGGACAACCTTGGCTATTGTCCCTAGATACTATCTACTTTTTTGAGACGGAATTTCTCACTGGCCTGGAACTCACTGGTAAAACTCATGTGTGTCATCATGAGAAAACGCTTGGCATTTTTTTAAAAAAGCAGATTCTGAACCCAAACTTAGGTGTTCACATTTATTTTACCAACTGAGTCATATCTCAGTTTAAATTTCAGGGTTTTTATTTTGTTTATTTGGTTTGTTTGTTTGTTTGTTTTCAAGATATGGTTTGTCTATATAGCCCTGGCTGTCCTGGACTCATTTTGTAGGCCAGGCTAGCCTCAAAATCACAGAGATCCACCTGCCTCTGTCCCCTGACTGCTGGAACTAAAGGCGTGCACCACCATGACTGGCTGCAAATGTCAGTTTTTATAGCCACTACTTTATGGTACATTGTTATTTTGTAGTGGGTACAGAAACCAATACCATAGCTGCTGTGCTTTGAGCATAGTTTGTCCCTGTAGCAGGATATTTTCCTGTTACATTATATCTACAGTGGAGCTCGGTGACTGGGCAGTAGAAGAGATAGGCAGAGTGAGGAGTTGGGAGAAAAAGGAAGAGGAGGAGAAAAGAGGAGAGAGCTAGCAACCACGTTGGAAGATGGATGGGTCAAAAGCAGTCCTGGGTAACAATTTATACCTAAAGGTTAGATATTGGGTAACAATTCTAATCATGTGGGCATCTTGTTAACTGAGCATTTCCAAATACAGAAATCTATTGGATAATCTTTAAGTTTTGAAAGTCTTCATTCTACCGGGTATCACAAGCATGGCAGATATCAGGGACTCAGTTGAGCTTTGTGGGGGCAGTGTGGGCAGAGCCAGCCGCCACACTGGTGTCTCGTGGGTGCCAGGGCCGGCACTTCTAGCTAACCGGAGCCGTGGTCTGAGTGAGAACAGCGGGAACATGGCGGCTGCCCAGGAACAAGCTGGACCGACCAAGCACTGTTTTTTAAATATCTCCCGTTTCATGTCCCCTCGGAGAACTATGTTGAAAGCTTTTTGGTTTGTGTGTGTATGATGTGTGCACATTTGTGTACATGTGTGTACACATCTAGAGGCCAGGGATCAAACTTGCTGTCATTCCTCAGGGGCCATCCACCTCGATTTTTCCTGTTGTTGGTTTTTTGAGTGTTTTTCTTTTTTCTCTTTTCATTTTTATTCTTCTCTTAGTCATTCTATTCCATATACAGTTTTCCCTCCCTCCATTCCTCCCAGTCCCTCCACCCACCTCCCCTCTCCCCCAGATCTACTCCTCCTGTTTCCCTTCAAAAAAGAGCAAGCTTCCCAGGGAAGCCAACTGAACATGCCTAACAAGTTACAGTAAGACTAGGCATAAACCCCCATATCAAGGCTGAGCGAGGCATCACAGCAGGAGTGAAAGGATCCCAAGTGCATGCAAAAGAGTCAGAGACTCCTCCACTCCCTCTGTTAAAGGTACTATAAGAACACCCAGGTACACAACCGTAACATATCTGCAGAGGACCAAGCACAGATCATGCAGATTCCGTGATGCTGCTTCATTCTCTGTGAGGCCCTACGAGCCTGGCTTCGTTGATTCTGTGCACTTTAAAATATTTTGGTTTGTTTGTTTGCTTGCTTGCTTGCTTGCTTGCTTGCTGCTTTTGTTAGGACAGGCTCTCTCTCTGGTTGGCAGCTTGCTGGTTAGACTGAGGTGCTTAGACACAGGCCCCCCCGGACATTCTTCCAGGAAGAAGTTATTATCACATGTGGGCTCTCAACCTAGGACCAGAACCATTCTCTAACATGTACCAGTTTGTGGCACAACTGTATTAACAACAGAGAAAGGACCATGAAGGTAGTGAGGAAATGAGGCAGGAAATAGCTTAGAGAAATAGCTAAAGGTGCAGCTGCAACTTCACCGTGGCAGCAAATTCTAGGGGACAATATAGAAGAGGGTCCCTCAGAGCTTCACAACCCAGGGACAGACTTTGAGTTCAGCATTGTTCAGATTAAGTACAGCACATAAAGTTGGCTAACGCAGTGCTTCCCAGATGAATGGAAGCCCCTCTTACAGCTGCCTCACTCTCCTAAAAGAATCATGTAAGGAACTGTGTGTGCCTTTGTTATAGACCCCAGTGAGGGTGTTCTCCAGGAGCCTTGGGATAGCTCTGTGGGACAAGAAAGATGCTGATCTGAGCAGGAGGCAGCACACAGTGCTGGGAGTGGGCCACACAGAGGAAAGAGGCAAGTCAGGACCCCACCTGGAGGAGCACTGGCCTCTCCACTGGGTGCCCATGACAGTGGGAGATGCCCAGAGCCATGTTCCATGAACCAGCCTGCTGGTAGGAGGGGCTACAAGAGCCACTGTTGGTTGTCTGGCTCTCTGAGGGCGGAGTATCCTGTCCCTTCCACTCGATCTGTTTGTTCTCACTTCTTTCTCCAAGCTTCACACAAAAACATCTCTCAAAGTCCACGGCCGAATTCAGACTCACTGATGGTCAGCGTGTGCCTCGGGGCCACAACAGCCCTGCACATGTGTCCTTCGCGGAGATAAAAAATTAGGTGCAGACAGGCTGCCCCTGGTGATCCCTGCTGCTAACCATGTACCTTTGGGTTAGTCATTGCTCCTCTTGAAAGATGGGGACATCATTAACAGCATTCATTACTCCGATGGCTGTAAACAACACGGAAAAACCACCCCATCTTCTCCAAGCTGGGCTGTACCACACAGCCTGTAATGTTAAGTACTATTTGCTCAAATACAAAACAGAAGTGCTCTGTATTTTATGTCTTTCTGATAAGTGCATTTCATTGTTGTTGTTTGTTTTGTTGTTGTTGTTTGAGACAGGGCGTCATTATGTAGCAATGACCCTCTGTAGACTAGTCTGGTCCCAAACTCACAGAGATTCACCTGCCTCTGTCTCTGAAGTGCTGAGATTAAAGGCATCAGCTACTATGTCTGGGACAAGTGTTTTTGATTGTTGTTGTTTTGGTGTTGTGCTTAGTCTCTGAGACAGGGTCTTTTGTGGTCCAGGCTGGTTTTGAACTCCTCTTCCTGCTTCTACTTTATAAGTGCTGGGATTGCCATACTCAGCTCATGAAGTGTATCCTTTGCCTTTTTGTCTTGTTTCCCCTGCCTCATTTCTGTTTTGTTTTGTTTTTTAAGGCACATTCTCATGTTGCTCAGACTGACCTCAAACTTGCTATACAGAGGATCAGCTTGAGTTTCTGATCTCCCTGCCCCTGTGTAGGATTAAAAGCATTCACCACCATCAGTGCAGACTGAGGACTGACCCAGAGCTTTATCCATGCTAGGCAAGCGCTCTAACAACCGATCCCCATCACCAACCCATGAAGTGTGTTTTCTCCAAGATGTATTTATTTTATGTGAATGAATGTTTATCCATCCGTGTGTATCTATGCACACTGTGTATTTGTGCCTGGTGCCCTCGGGTCAGAAGAAGGTATTAGATCCCCTGCACCTGGAGTTACAGGTGATTGTGATCTGCCATGGGGGTGCTGGGAACTGAACCTGGGCCCTCTGGAAGAGCAGGCGATGTTCTTAACCACTGAGCTATCTCTCCAGTTTCAATGAAGTCTATATTTAGAGCAGGGTCTTCACCAAAAGAAAATTACTTGTTATTCTCTGTTTGGTTTCAGTCTTTTCCCCAACTAGCTTGACCCAGCAGGGTAGCCTATTCCTGCCGGAGGTGAGTTTCGTTGTCAAAGTGGACTAGGACCAGTAGATTGCTGCCCTTATCATTACCATGGTTCTGGATAGACTTAGAAAAGAGTCAACGATGCCACTGATTTGTTAGCATTGAGAAACACCTATGTCTCCACTAGAAAGTGCAGGGGTGGAGATGGGGATCTTAGGGAGAAAGCCCTTATGGTCAAGCCCTAGTGCTTAACCTCTCCTTTAGGGGCTCATCCATGCTGACAGCAGACCAGGAGTTCTGAGTCCTTCATTTCCCGAAATGGCTCAGCCAGTAAAGGTATTGCTGTCAAGCCTATGGACCTAAGCTGGACCCCAGAACCCATGCGATGGAGAGAGAACCAACTCCCTTGGGTTGTCCTCTGACATGCCACGGCAGAAATGCATGCACATACACAGATACACACAGAATAATAATTATAGATGTTTTTAAAAAAGTGTAGTATACCTGCTGATTCTGAGAAAATGCAACTAATAAAAATTACCATTCGTGGAAATAACTAAATTAGAAAGTTTATCCTCATAATACTAAAGAATTTACTATAGCTTTTCCTTGAGTGACGTTCTCATTCAAGGCTAAGTATTGGTAGTGTCTAGAGCAGTGGTTCTCAACCTGCCTCATGCTGTGACCTTTAATACAGTTCCTCGGGTTGTGGTGACCCCCAACCATAAGATAATTTTCATTGCTACTTTATGAGTTTGCTACTGTTATTAATCTTAATATACATATCTGATATGCAGGTCATCTGATGTATGACCCCCGTGAAAGGGTCATTTGACCCTCAAAGGGATTGTGACCCACAGGTTGAGAACTGCTGATTAAGATAGTTATACCGATGATCTCTTGCATAAAGCTTTTCAAACGCCCCATCCAGTGAGTAAAGGTTCCTGTTACTTAGAAGATATCCGCACGCCATTTCAGCCTAACTCACCTATCGTCGTGTTAGCGTTGTCTAAACTTAAACATGTTTATAACATAAAATACTTGGGTCACAGGTTTATTCACTGAACTTCTGTTGAACATCTGCACAGGCAAGATGCCCGTGCTTGCGTGCATGTGTGGTGTATGTGTGTGCAAGTGTGCTTTGCAGAGCTAAAGGCTGATGTCAGGATGTCTTCCTTCATTCCTTCTCTATCATACTTTTTGAAACAGGGTAGCTCACTGAGCCTAGATCTCACTGTTACAGCTAAACTGGCTTGCTGGCCAGTGAGCCCCTGGAACCCGTCTTTCTGGCCTCCAGAGCTGGGGTAACAAGTGCATGCTGCCGCTTGTTTTTTCCTCGGATGATGGGGGATTGAACTTTTGTCCTTTGGTCCTTATGTTTGCATAGCAAGCACTTTACCCACTGAGCGATCTCCCTAACCCAAGACCATGGGTTTGAAGAGACTGTTTAGGGACAGCATCCCAAGCCAAGCATACCAGACTCTCTTTGCACTAGCAACTTAGGATTCTTTTTGTGGTCACCCTGCACTAAACTTTAGATGCTTGCCCAATTGAGAGGCTATTATTCTGCTTTTAAAAACTGAAACAACTCAGGACTTGACCACTGCTAGAAAACATTCAATTCCGAACGTTAGTGACCTAATCTTCTCTGTGTCTCTTGGTGTCAAGGAGCCATTTTGTTCTCTTCAAAGTGACAAGAGTTTTTCTGAGGAAGTTCAGGACTGAAAGGAAACTAGCAATTAGACCAGCTTCAAGTCTAAAACTTTGTATCTAAAGAAGTGAATGATGTGTTTTTCTAAACCAAAGCAATCAAGAAATCTCCATGTAGATCAAAAACTTGTTTCCTAAGTCTTCCCGGCAGTCACCTTGGCCTCTTTGGATAGCAAACATTTGTAGACTTAACTCACATCTCCTTTTCAAGTCTTCAAGTAGCTCCCTCCCAACACTGAGACTACAAAGCTCCGAAAATTAGAAGCATCCCCAGTCCAAAGAGCTACTCCCTGATGAGGTGGCCATTGAAATACAGTTTGTTTTAGCAGGTCTTTCTCATGGAATTACAGACTTGAACATTTAACAAAGCACCATTTGCAATGGGCAGTTGAAAGCTGGCCAAGATTTTCAAGGGTATTTCACAGGACAGGTCAGCAGGGAGATGGATGGGTGAACAGTGGTGGATACAATTATTTGACTTTCTGGGCCGTTCTTTTGAAGCCTCTATGCTTAATAGAAAGAAAAAGAATAATCCTCTTTGCCAACCTTTTGTAGTTGGATCTTTATTGTTCCCATCGAAGCCCAAAGAAACCAGGCAAGATTCATTTTGTCTCGAAAGCATTTGTGTATTTTATATAGGTCTGGGCTTTGAAGCGCCGATAGTTAAGTGGGAAAAAAGACAAAGATTTCTCTCTGCTCTGAGAAATCAAAAGAGGAATTTCTGAAGCCCTCCTGTCTAACTCAAAACAGTCCTGGGTGGCATCCCATCCATATGTGCTGTCTTTGCTACTGAACTCAGCGTGGAAATTAGCACAGGTCGACAAAACTGATGGAAATTGGGCCAGACCATAACGCAGGGTGTTGGAAGCCACATTCAGACTCTTTTTGAAACCAGAGAATATCGTTTCCGGCATCATGAATGTCCGTCTCTAAGAAATGGGTCTGCTCAGTGGGCTGGTTAGGCCAATCATCTATAGACTGTTTGGCTGGAGACACAGGAGAGGTGCTTGCAGAGTATTTAATAACTTTAATCAATAGGAATTAGCCAGTCAGATAGCTTAGTAATCAGATACTAAAAACAAACTAGTTTGACCAACTAGATTGCTTGCAAGAAAAAAAAAAAAAGCATCAAATGTGTGTTGACTACTTTGCCCCCAAACACACATGATTGTTGTGGAAGGAACTTGTAAAAATGTGGAGGAGCAGGTGACATTTTCTGATGATTTCTGTGGTGTTCCTGAAACTATCTGTGTGCTAGACCTGAACTCCGAGAAGAGCTCTCAAAATAGGGAAATATTTGTGTTGTGTTTTTAAGTTTGAGTTTGGAGAACAACAATTTTCCACCTTATTTTGCCATTTGAATGCAGATAATTTGTGATGGTTATGGGCTTGGGAGGTCATCAGATATCCAGACTTAGCATTGTGGGTAGGCAGGGCTCCCACAGCTAAGAGTAAGGCAGAGTTAGCATTTTGAATCTTGGGAATTGGGTGGAAAGAGGTGCAAAGAAGGAAATGCCAAGCTCACTTTGGAGACAGGGTGTTCCTGGAGAGTGGGGCCACACCAGTAACTTCTCTTAAAGGACCTAATCATACCTTCAACACACACACACACACACACACACACACCCCACTCACACTCACCTTAGAATCTACATCTATCAGGATGCTATTCCTTTAGATTCTACCCCAAAGCCACACTGAGTGAGGATGTGTTTGTCATCCGAGTATGAACACTGGGACATAGACACCTGCACCCATCAGAGCAGAGGCTAAATGTCCCAACAGGCATGTTCACCAGCATCACACTGAGATTTTAACTCTCAGTACTCAGGTTGGGCCACTCCACAACTGGTCCAATCTGGCTCAGTGTCAGGTTGATCCCACTACCCCTTTCCCCATCTTTCCTCTGAAGCAATGGGATGCAACCTTCACTCTCCATCCCGAGCTTGTCTTCTCTCTCCCCTGCTGCCCCTCTTCTCTCAGATTCTCCCGGTCTAAGAAGAGAACAGGTGGGTCTGACAGGGCTGTCAGTCATGGTGTATCTTGGGGATAGTGCAATGTCACACGTTGGAGACCTATATAGGTATGCGTGGCTGAAGTTCCAGTCTCTTCAGCAAGAGGGTAGTAAGGATTGATTTAATCCTACTTGGTGGTATCTGTGTCGGTGTCTGTTTTGAGCCACACTGTCTTCCTGTCCTCACAGATTGGTTAAGGAAACTATTTACAGTTCGGCAGCCTATTTGTTGCATGGACAAATGTCCTACTGAAGTGGTCACTCTGGAAGACACAGAAATCTATGTATCTGGTTCTGCAATGATTCTGCTTTTTGCTCTGAGCATCTACTTCTTCGGATGCCTTACTTTGTCCTCGTCAACAGCACAAGGCTTTGTCCTCCGTGAGCAGAGCCTAGGCAGATGCAAAGCCCTATGCCGAAAGCAGACATAAGTAATTGCAAACCGGTATTTGTAACTCAGTGACAATTCTGCCATTCTTTGAGGATTTAGTTTTGAGCTTTGAAAAATTCACATTAGGGGCTGGAGAGATGGCTTAGCAGTTAAGAGCACGGACTGCTCCTCTAGAGGACCTGAGGTTCAATTCCCACTGCCCACAACTGTCTGTAACTCCAAGATCTGACACCCTCATACAGACATACACGCAAGCAAAACATCAATGCACATAAAATAAAAGTAAATAATTTTCAAAAACATACTTTAGAATCTATGTCTAACATTATACTATTCCTTGAGAGTATTGAATACCCATAAGACTTTTCCACTGGATCGAAATATATTCCTAACATATTAATTTAGTAAATTCTTTGGAGTCAATCCTCTCAGATATGGTTTAATTTACATTTTTTATTTATTTTCCATGCATAATAGTATGAGGGGGAGGGTGCACATAGGAATAGATGAACTGCAAACTGAAATCTGTCTCTCTCAAGGAAAGCTCCCCAAATAGTTACATTTATTAAGACTAAAATGGAAAATATGGGTTTACCAGGTTTGGGGAAAGTGTGGGTTCAGATCTATAATATGTCAGAGTTGAGCAGAGCTCCATTCTTAACAAGCCCGGTCCCCTACTCAGCAGAAAACCGTATGCCAAACAAGGATATTCAGTGTCAAAACGATTCTTTTTTTACTTTGAAAATTGAGAAGAAAATAGAATTAAGCACTTCCTAGGGGAATTCCTTTAAAGTCAGCTTCAGAATTCTGCCTTCAGGTGTGTGGTAATGCCAATCAGTGAACAATTAGAGACAACTGCAACGGAGAATGCACATTGGAGGCCCAGTCCTCTTGACCAAGCCATCAAATCTTGGAAAGTAATCATCTCTGTATTTTTATGTTTTTATTTCAGACCAGTCGCAAGTAGCCCACGCTGGCTTCCAAACCTCTGAATAAGGATAAGTCTGAACCTCGGCTCCTTCTGTCTCTCTCCGGGTGCCGGGATTACGGCACACACACCAGCCTCGGCCCCATTTTCATCACTTAGAAAAGGAGTACTTTACAACTTTCTGAGCTACTGGCCGTAGGATAGCTGAGATCAGCCTCACCCGGCTCTCTGTGAATACAAAGTATCACACTGGTCTAGATGGTGTCTGATCGCCCTTAGCCTAATGCTTTCTGTTTATTTTCACTTGGAGTCTGAAACTTTGGGCACCCAGCCAACAGACAAGCAAAACGAACCATAGGAACCTAGCGTGTCACCCACTGCGGTCCAATAACTTCAAACATTAATTTACTTTCTCACTAAGTCCCACATGGCCCTCAATAAATCTGCAATCAACAAGCAAGAAAATGTGGGGAGAGGCTAGAGGGTGAGGGGATAAGGCTTTCCGAAAACTTTTGCAATCTCTGACCACGGGTAACTCATTTTGTAGCCGAAGGAGCCTTCAACTTTTTTGTCCTTTATCGCACACGTAAGAAAATTAAGGCCCAGAGAGCCATTTCTGCCCAAGTATATGTTGCAGTTTTGTGCGAGGAAGAGGGGGAGCGCACACTGAGCTGCGTTCCTGCTTGCCACACGGGAGAAATGATATTTTATTCTGAAGACTGGGACACTGAGGCACACATTGTAAGGACTGCCGCCTCCCAAGCATCCTGAGCCTGGACACTCGTGGACACAGTTTCACTCCTCAAGGCCCTTTGTGAGGAGAACACCATCACCGCCATCTTAGGAAGCCAAGAGCTGAGGTGAGCCACCAGCTGACCAACAACTTCCATCCAGCTCTTTCTTCCTGCACAGTTTCCTCTCCCTCCCTCCCTCCCTCCCTCCCTCTCTTCCTCTCTCTCTCTCTCTCTCTCTCTCTCTCTCTCTCTCTCTCTCTCTCTCTCTCTCTCTCCCCTCTCTCTCTCGCCACACAGCATGCCCAGAAGGACACGACCATCTGTAGATGGTAACGGCCACACATATTCTTTCCCCAAGAGAATCATTCTCAACTGGAGTCTGGAGTCCCCTGTGAGTCGTTCTTTTGTTTTGACCTGTTCTTTTAGTTGCCAGTCTTGAATTTGCACGACACCCCCCATTACATGTATATTTTCCTGAAAATTATCTGTATCAACAAGCATTAGCAATAACTTAAATGTCCACCAGTAAGGAAATACTGGAAAAAGCATGATGCATGTATTTGCAGACGGGTCATGAAGATCAAACATGAAAGTCACACTGGACTATAATTCATGGTAGAAGCCACAGAATCTTCTATTCCTGCCCAATACTTTCATTACTTTATTCGCTCATTAACCAGTCTCCAATAATGATGGTCTTTTCCCCAGCACTGGAGAAAAAGCAGAAAATGAAAATAGTACATTTTCGTTTAGTTTTAAGATATAAATGTTAGTTTAGTCATTTGAAATGATCTTTTCTCTGGGTCCAAAATAAACAGCTGGGCTTCCCAGCACAGACCTGTAGTTCCAGCTGCCAGGAGGCTAAGGTAACAATACTGCAGGTTCAAGGACGGCCTCAACTATAAAATGAGTCAAGTCCAACAGACTGGGAAATTTGGAGAGATCTTGACAAAATTTAAAAAGGGGGGGGGGTGCTGGGGAAATGGCTCAGTGGTAGAGTGTTTGCCCAACATCATGCACACGGTGCTTCTAGGACCCCCTAATGCAGAACACACAAAAATTAATAGTAGACTTTCACATGATTGAGCAAGAACATTTTAGTAATTGCCTTTTTGAATCTTAAACTAACTTTGTAATTCACACTGAAGTATTTGGTTCACGGTTGACCTTCTGATGGCTGATTTTTAATTAAGTTTGTTTTTGACGTTCACCATTTACTACTAAGTCGTTTAAAGGATAGGCCATCTAATAAATCATTGACGTGAATCATGTGGAAACTTCTAGATTCCCTTTACTTAGTCACTTTTTAATTCATTCGACAAACACTGGAATATGTATTTGGCATTGACTCTGGTCTAGTACTGTGCTGAGCACCAGGGGTGTGGCAGAGAGCAGCCAGGGGCATTTCTTTCTCTGGGAATGTGGTGACTGTCCACACATAGTGAGAAATTGCAAAATGACATGGATCAGCTAACAGGTCAAATGACCAGTTTAATGTTTTCTACCAGAATAACTGGATAGTTAATCCAGTCGATTACATCCACTATCATTGTGTTGTAAATAAGCAGCAGTTTTGTCTCATGCAGAACTAGAAGAAGAAGAAGAAGAAGAAGAAGAAGAAGAAGAAGAAGAAGAAGAAAGAAGAAGAAGAAGAGCTATTTCTGGCATTTATTTGATCAATTAACTGACCATAGATAGGGGTAGGGGATGTTCTCAAATTGTGTGCCTATTCTAATTGAACCTAAGACAATTCTCTGTGGAGCCCAGAACCTTCTTAATAAAATACAAGACACATGTTAGGTGACTTTTGAAAGAAAAGCTGTATATTTTTAAAAATTAATTTTTTTTTTTTTAAATATAGTGTCTCACTATGTAGCCCAGGCTGACCTAGAACTCACTATGTAAACCAAGTTGGCCTTGAACTCACAGAGACCCACCTGCTTCTGCCTCCCAAATGCTGCTATCCAAGATGTGCGCCACCACGCCCAGTTAGTCTTATTTTTCAAAAAACAAAAGCAAAACTAACAATGCCAAACGCACAGAGAGGAGTAAGAAACCTAGCCTGCTAACAAACCTTGGGGCTGCTGGTGGGGGCGGTTTGTTGTGACAACAGATGCAGTCTGTAGTCTGTCAAGTCTGAGCAGGGCTGAAGTAGGAAAAAGAACCATAAGGCTTGGAAACAGCCAGGTGCTGGAGGACAAAACAAACCAGAGGGTGAAGACGACACCCGTGAAGCACAGCCACATGTCCGTCACTTACGGTCCCACGACTCTGCTTCCAAAGCCTCAACTGAGATCCGGTGTTTAAGATATTTGTAAATAGATCCCTACATGCCGGCAGACTGGGTGGCCACCGTGATCACGTATTTGGCTTTGAATATGCCCAGTCTTCTGTATGTATGCTATACTTTCAGACTCCTTTTCACCTTGAGGCAACATTTTCCTGCATGGTATGTTTAAGAGGTTGAAGTAGTGGGTGCAGTGCTCATCCTATGTACATCCCAAGTTTTGATCCATAGTTGTCACAGGGCCAACCTGCCACTGGGTTCCTGTGCTGGTGTGGGTGTGCCCAGAATCCAGAGGAGGGACAAATTGTATGCCATCAGGAGAAGATGCCCATTGCTGCTTTATGAGTTAATAATCTCAGCCACAGGTTTCCATCTCCTGCATCTAATAATTAGTGCAATTTCTGTTTATTGATTGTCCTTCATTTGTGCATATGTTTGCACATATAGATATATAGATACACACACACATACATGTGTGTGTGTGTATCTCTATATATGAAACATTACATTCGCTCCTTGCCGTCACATCTCTGCAAAGAGGCCAATAGTATCTTTGCTTTAGAGGAGATCTAACAAAACCCAGGACCACTAAGATCCAGTAGGTTGCTCAGGGATCTGCTACTGGGAAGGGTTATGATTAGCATGCCTCTGCCTGCTGCCTTCCTACGAAGCAGAGCTTCTCATAAACCCAAGGCTTCACACTAGAGGTGCATTTTCTCACTAGAGAGTGGACACAGACTGTAGTGACCTCTGGTTTCAATCTTTGCCATGCTAGAGCAGTTAGAAGTAGCAAGAAGCTGAGAGTTGGTGAACAAACTCCATCTTCTCCGCGCTTCCTCTGGCCCTCGAAATGGTCTTGTTGGACTTGGTGAACTGATGAGCTCAACACTGGCTTAGTCCCCTGTGTCTCTAAGAAATGTAATTGGGACCGGCTTAGGCCTTTTTGGATTGGGGTGGAAAAGACTACAGGCTTTGCACCCTCTGGGTGGGGTTTTGTTTACTGCCAACCGTTCGTTTCTCTCCCTATCCTGCCTTAGCTTTCCGTGAGCTTCAAAGCTTGCCGTTCACAAACCAGTGAGGAGCAGATAAAGGCGGAGAGAGAGGTTCAACAATCTCCTCTCTCCATCGTTTGAGAGCCTAGAGTCCTGAGTCCAGAGCTATTGCCTGCAGCGGCTGCTCCTTTAGTCTGTGAACCTCTCTGGCTGTGAAAACGTTTTGCACCTGCCTATTAGTAAGGGCTGCTGTGGGCTCCCTCAGGGGCTATTACCCTCCAGCACTGTGTGAGTCATACCTGCCCGGCCCTTTCTGAGAAAAGCACTATGATTGTACAGAAAAGCGGATTGCTGAGCCCTCAGAACCCCCGTGATGCTAGCCCAGGACTGTGCAGTTTCCTGGTGCTAACAATCATGTGTTGGCCCGTTCCTGCCCTCTCAGCCTTGTCACCCAACAAGCTGCCACTGCCAGGAGAGCTCTAAATTGGAAGAAGAGTGCCCCTTACAGCTACCATCCTTGTCTCTCTAGATTCAAATACAGAGTGTCCCATTTCTTGTAAACCGGCCATGACGCCAGTCTTGTGGGTGTTCTCTCTTGTTTTCTGTTCGCTTGCTTTCACCCCGACTGCTGAACAAGGAAGCATTCCAGGCCTCCAAGGGATCCAGTGAGCACTGGCGCAAACTGTCTTCTGTGCTGATTGTGGCTTGTGATTGTCACGTATTAACACATATTCTTTAACCTGTTGCTAACATTTCTGTCCATGTCACTGGCTGCTTGGCTCAGATAGAAAGCCATGTGAGTATATCACAGAAGATCGGTATGTCACAGGACAGCTGGTAGCTGTGATGTGGGGGACAGCGTTGACAGGGTAAGCTTAGACTTAAATGCTCTGGGCCAGAAGGTGACAATGTGCCTTGCAAAAGGCCGCAAACATGGATGCCGCCTTCGTAAACCACCTCCCTCGGCGAGTCCTCTTGTACTGGCTCTACCTCTACTGGGTGTTTCAGGCCACCCAGGGTCACAGGCTGTGACCCTTTCCTACTGACCATGGTAATGTCCTTTGTTGGCAAGGAAGGAAAGAACAGGGCTAAGCGGCAATGCCAACCAGAGAGGGAAGGAAGGAGACATGATATCTGGAAACCAGAACAGAGCGAGGCCTAGTTGGAGTTTCTGATCCGGTATGGCTTCCCTATCTGCACAGAGCTGTCCCGTTGCTCCCTTGCTGTGTTTCTCCTTGCCCTTTCCCTTCACAGACTTTTTCTTCTGCTTTTATCACTGGACAATCTACAACTGTGTTTTCAAACACCTGGCCCGGAACCAATACCCAGCTTGGCTATCACGGAGCAGACGCCTGGGTGGAACCCAAGCCTGTGCAGCCCCTCTGCCCATTAACTTTGGGAAGACAAGCTTTAAAAGAAACACCAGGTCCTTGGCACCCCTCTGCTGCCACTCAGACACACAAAGAGCCTCTAAAAGTGTCAAACCACGAGAAAGAGAACCCTTACCTGCTCCTGGGAACTGCACGTGAAGGATGCAGGCGAGAATAGACGACTTCCACTTCATCTTCTGCTCCCCCGGGATGTTGCCCAGAGGCAGAGGCAGCTATGCCTAGGAGGATGAGGAGAAAGGGAGGTGCTGAAGGAGTCTCTGCTGTCTTTGTTCTGTGGCTGACACCCCAGGAAGTGGAGGACTGTGGTTCTTTGAGACAGCACCTGCCAGCAACGCCAAGACACTCTCACACTCCCCCTCCCGACTCACTGGCAGGAAGTTCTGAAGGTCTGGAGGTTTGGGGTGTCAAGAATGTGTATCCGTCCGAATTTTGCTTTTTCTTCAATTTGACTGTAGTTTAATGTACTTTATTTATTTTCTAATTCTTGACTAATTTGTTCGTGACTCCCTATGGCTGTGTTGGACCCTAGGCATATCTAAATTGCTGTGTGGCCTTGCATGAAGCATTCGGCATCAACAGAATCAGGCTTCTTTATCTAAAGCACAAAGAAAGGAGGATGTTTGAGTGTAGTCCTGAACTTGGCCTCAATTCAGACCATAAATAGTGTGAGCTGCTATAGCTCACATCGATTTCAAAATTCTTTTTCCCCTAGACCAGATCTCACTATTTAGTCCAGGCTGGCCTTGAACTCACAATTCTCCCTCCTCAGCTTTCCAATGGTCAAGATTACAGGTATGTACCACCAAACCTAGATCAAATGCTTTCGCTAATTGTTAATATTTCTCTCTTGGAGTCATTTACAGTAAGAAAAAGACAACAGTCAGGCACAGATTCCCTGCCTGTAAATCCTAGCACTGTGGTGAAGGCAGGAGGATTGTGAGTTTGAAGTCAGACTGGAATAACAGTGAATACTAGGCTAACTTGAGCTGTGTAGTAAGACTGCCTCAAAACAAAGCACAAAAAAAAAAAAAAAAAAATCCCTTAGAAATAAGCATAATGATGAACTGAAAGATGAGTGTAAAACAAGCTCTGAGCCAAGACGGAGACCTGGAAAGGACTGGGTAAATGGGAAGGTGCATCTTTTTTCTTTGATTGAAAAAAATTTTCTTAAGAAGTGCACAGTTACTTTTCAATCCACCAGTCTTCTAAATGGAAAGACAATATTATCAAATCTGGAAGCAGAGAGCCGGCTCAGGCACTCTCTGTCAAGTCTGACAGCCTGAATTCCATCCCTAGAGCCCACATGGTGGACAAGAACCTACTCTTGTAAGATGTCCTCTGAGCTACACACACACATACACACACATACCATACAGATATATCCCCCCCACATATATACATCATACACACAAACACCGCATACATACATACATGTACACATCACATATACATACACATACACACACCATACACACATATCCCCCCCCACATATACCATATACACATACATACATATACACACTACCCATACATATACATACACACAATACAAATACACATATACCACACACATACACACATGTACACACCAAACATACACACACCCCATACATATGTATACCACACACATACACACACACCCCACATACACACACCCCACAAATACATGCTAAAACTATGTTAACAAATTCTTAAGAGAAACTGATTCCAGAGTTTATATGAAAAACTTAAAATGTGTTAGACCACAGAAGACACAAGCAAGCAATACCAACGTACATAAATTGAACACCATCAAATTCTAAAAGTTTTATGCCTCAAAAAAAAAAAAAGAAGGAAGAAAATCTTTCAAATATTCCACAAAATGAGTGAGTGAAAAATATTTGCAGATTATATACTGGTTTTGGTCCAGTATTCAGAATGTATAAGCACTCCTACAGTTTAATCTGATAAAAGAAAAAAAAGTAAAAATTAGCCAAAGATTTAAATTGACATTCCTCCAAAGAAGATAAACAAATGGTCAATAAGCACAGGAAAGCCTCGTAGTGCGTTAGTCACTAGGGAAACACAAGTCAAACCCACAAAGCAGCCCAACAAAGATAACACAGAGTAACCGATGACCCCGCGCTGAGAAGGACCCGGTGAGGGTGTAAGGAAACTGATGCCCCTGCAGACGCGAAAGGACAGGGCCTTGCGCCAAGCAATTTGACAGTTCCTTAAAATGTTAAACAGAGTTTCCACATGCCCAGAAACTCAACTAAGTAAATACCCAACAGAATCGAAAACATATGCTCTCACAGAAGCGTGTACAGAAATGCTCCCGACAGCCTAATGGATAATGGCCCCAGACTGGAAGCAATTCGCCACAGCCGAGGAATGGACAAGCGGTCGTGGTGGGTTCAAACAATGGAATATAACAGCCATGAAAAGACTTGAAGAACTGCTAGATGCTACCGCTGCAAGCGTGAGTAAAAGAAACAAGACTTAGAAAGCCACTTATTGTATGACTCTATTTATATAAAATAGCCAGAATAGGCAAGACCGGAGAGAGTGGATCAAGGGTTGCCAGGAACCAAGCGCAGCGGGCAACTGGACTAGCCACTGATTGGTGTGAGGTTTCTGTAGAGATGATGGAATACTTTAGAATTAGAAGATGTTGTACCAGCAGATTGGATATGCTAAGGACTGCTGAAGTACACACATGCTAATAGTGAATTTGTCGAACAAAAATTCTACTTCAAGATATAATAATGCTAAAACAAATAAAACATAAGAGATGTGAAATAACCCTGCTGGATAGCCCACATGGTGAGTGAGCATACTAACCATACAGTACAGTCTCTACCACCCTGAATGTGCCCCGTCTTGTTTGATCTCACAAGCTAAGCACGGTCAGGCCTGGCTAGTACTTGGGTAAGAGACTTTAGATAAGAGTAAAAGAAAGATCCAGTGGGACAACTGATAGACTTTTAAGACATAAATGGTACTAGATCGACTGGATTGTCTATGAGGGAAAATACCCTGTTCCTATTTCATGCTGTACCAAAAGTTACCTGAAATGTTTCATAGATGTAAACAAAACAGTAACATTTCTGGAATGAAACACGGGTGAGTGATCTCTGAAACAGAACAAGAAAGCACAGCTCATCAAAACTACAACGATCAACAGGGTTTCATCAAAACTGCCTACTGAGGATGCCATCAGGAAAGAATGGGAGCGAGTCATAAAAAAGAAAGGTGTGCGCTAACACACTCTTCGACAGATGGTTTAAACCTAGACTATCTAAAGAACTCACTAGTAAGATAACCATCTCTCTAAAGACACATTCAGAAGGTTTAAATGCAGTTCCTAAAAGAAGGTCCACAAATGCCCAGTAAATACGTAAAAAGATGTTGGACATTCAAAACTACAATGAGGTGCTATCATATGCTGCCTAGAAGATGGGGAACTCAGAGTTCTCACACACCAAGGCTCATCTGTCTTGGTGTTCCAGAGGCAACCAACCCTCCTGACGCTTCTCCAGCTGAGAGGCCTCCCCAGTGCCTAACCTAGGATACGGACCTTGGCTAGCTGAGGGAAACCGGCAAATAGCAGGAGGCAGGTCAAAACGTTTCCCTAAGTGATCACTAGTTCTTTCTTTCTAAATGTATTATGTATAAATAATTGTATATTTATATATTTTTAGAAATAGTTTATAAACTTATGAATAATTTTATAAATATTTATAAATAGTTTCTCTGTGTAGCCCTGGCTGTCCTGTAACTCATTCTGTATACCAGGCTGGCCTCAAACTCAGAGATCCACCTGCCTCTGCACCATGCACTATTCTATAATCTTTTTTTTTTTTTTTTTGACAGCAGCCCAGGCTAGTCTGTAACTTACTACGTTGCTGAAGATAATCTTAAATATTCCTATTTTCCAAATTCCTAGGTGTGCCACCATGCTTGCTTATGGTGGGCAAAGAGCATGAATCAAGCCCAGGGCTTTCCTCTAAGTTATTCAAACACTCCACTGAGTTCCACTCCAGCCCCCATCTTGTTATCATTCTGATGAGGCTATTAGGTAAAACAGCTCAACTGCTGTTTCCCTAGAATTTTAAAAAGATTTCTTTAACTTTGTGTATATGTGTGTAGAGGGAAGGGGGATGTATATGTGTTCCAGGGTGCCTGACTGAAGAAGCCAGAGCCATTGAATCCCGCCCCCAGGCTAACCTCCTAAAGCTGGATGTAGCTGTGGTGAGCGGCTTGATATGGGTGCTGGGAACGGAACTGGAACCCTGTGAAAGAGTTGTAAGTTCCTCTGACCACTGAGCCATCCTTCCAGGGCCTGTTTACTTAGAATTTAAGAGCGGCTGTGTACAGTGTCAGAGGCCTGAAACCCCAGCGCTTGGGTTACAATTTCATGATCATCCTTGGCTACACAGTAAGTCTGAGACCAGCCCAGGGTACAAGACTATCTCAAAAATAAATAAATAAATAAATAATGTAAAAATAATTAAATAATAAATAAATAAATAAAACCAAACAAAAATTAATAAGGTCTTAAAAAAAATGGAATCAGGTCTGGAAATTCTCTAAGTCGTTTGTCCTACTTGGAGTCATCTGTGCTCTGTCTCTACTGTGGTTCTGTTCCAGAAAACCTGCTCCCCGCCCCCCGCCCCGCCCCCCCGCCCCGCCCCCCGCCCCGCCGCCCAAACTCAATCTCTGTGGCTGGCAGCCAAATGATTCTAATTTATGTATTGAGACGTTTGGAAACTGAATTAGCTTTCTATTGCCCCACAGCGAATCATCACAAACTTTGTGTCCTGAAACAGGCAGTGTTATAGGACAGAAGGACAGACCATAGCATGCTGGCTTGGCTGTTGTTTGGATCTGAAGCTGCTATTCCTAATTCACTGGTGGCTGGAAACTTTTCTTGCACTTACAAGAATGGGGTCCCTGTTTTCTTGATAATCACTAACCAGATATTGCAGACACCTGCGGCTCCTGCAATATAGCCTCCTAGCCAGTTTCCCCAAGCCAACCACAGCACTCTCTGCTTTGCCCTTCTGCATCACAGGAGATTTGGTCAGACGCACTCAAGTTAATCTCTCCGTTTACCATAGACCCCAAGAGAAGCACAGGAGTGCTAGCTCTTCTAGGCACAGGTCTTCTGCCATCGAGAAAGCTACACTGGTGTGTGCACCACAGTGTGGACATCTTGGAAGCTACCCTAACATCTTGTCTCCCAGAGAAGTGTCTCTTTAAAAAAAAAAATGCTTCTCTCCCTTGTGAGCACCAGGCACACGAAGTGAAGGACGTTTGTCCTTTTGGCCCAAGGATGAAGCTGACACAGAGGTGGGCAGAGTAAAAGATGCGTAGAAGACATTCAGCATACCTGTCGAGAGCTCAGTTCATGCCATGATTAAGGGCCCATTTCATGGATTTTTTCCATTTTATGATCCAGTAACTTTTCTGAAGAAAGTTGACTTTGACTGTGCAGTTTGCACTTGAAATGCTCTTGCTGTTACAGACGCTGAGAACATGACCACTGAGGATGTGACCGACCTGGGTCCATTTTGCTGGGAGGCTTATTTTAGTTGACCCTTCTCTCAAAAGACCAATTGTTCTTTAAGAATGAAAACACATTTTTTTTTTTTTTTTAAATTCTGTGAAGTACTGTGGAGGAAAAGCAAGCCCAAGGTTCAAGCACACCAATAAACATAATAAAGGAAGAAATAAGTTTAAAAAACTGCACAAAGAAATAAAGCAAAAATGTCTTTAATAATCTTTGTGAACGATAGCAAAAATAAGGTGGAAGTGTGGCTATTACACAGGTATTATCAGGAGATAAGCTGAGCCATTGATTTCGTATTAAATATTGTCCTCGACAGCCCAATACTTTGCACTGGAAAGAAACCTGTCCTGCCTTCCATCTGAATGTCATTTTTACACGCTGTCATTTTAATCTTTTTAGATGACCCAGGAAGACAGCCGTTACTGATGTGCACTTTCCACTTTATAGTTAAGGAAATTGAAATTTTACCTACTGTCCCAAACCTGGCAAATGGCCAACTCAACACTGGAAGTCACATGTTCTGGGTGGTGGTGCATCATGGTAGTGGAAGAACAGACTAAAGGTGAAAGGATTTACTAACCCGCTCTGTCTGGACAAGTTCAGAAGCATCTGAACCCCTTCATCCGAATTCGCCAACCACGTCCGACTTACTGCATAGCTCTTATCCATTTTATCCCTGCAGTTATGTATTGAAGAATGGACAGCAGGCCTCCTAGCAGTTTTTCTGTATTATATGTCTATGTACCGAGGATGCTGGGAAAAGTTGGCGCCCTTCATATACTCCAGGTGAGGTTGTAACTGTCATCACTATCTGGGAAAGGGATGCCAGAGGATTATAAATGTTTAGCCGAAGAAGCTCTGGCAAGAATTTTCTAGAAATGATGGGAGCTGAAAACGGATTGTGCATGGTCTCTGGGAGGAGGAGGAGAATGGAAAAAAAAACAAACAAACAAACAGGTGGTGGACAAGTCCTAAGGGAGCGTGGACCACACCGGAGTAGGGACCCATGGATTCTTCTCTTTACTTCGTTCTGGGCATTGACTCAATGTGCCTGCCTTGTACGCCTTTTGAACAGATAGCCCGCTTCCCTGAGACCCCAGGGCACCTGAGGAACCAGTTCCGACATCTTGTGGGGCGTGGATGTCTTCGGTTCCTCACCTCTGGCCCCGGCTTTGTCTTCATGCCCAGTTCTGATCTTCCAGAAGGCCTTCCCCTCAGCTGGTTTTTAAGGATGCACCGCCCTGGGATCTGCTCCCAACTTCATCCTTCACTTACTTTGTGACTTTGAACCAAACAAAACAAGAAAATCACTCTCCCTCTACAGGCCCTGTGTGCCTCCTGAAGGGGCTGGATTTTCTGGCCTCCACAGACTGGTTTCGGGTCATACCCTGTATTTGAGGATAATTTTTTGTTGGTTCAGTGCCACACGGCTGCACTCCTGAGCTAGACAGGGCGCTGTGAATTCCTCTGGATGTCCCTGCACTGTCCGACAGTGCTAATTTTTTGGTTCAGAGTGGAGATCAACTTTAGGCGGAAGGTTTGCCACCCAGTGGTGAGACTTTTGACTTCCCGTGGTCACTTTTTTTTTTTAATCATAAGGAACTAGTCTCCCTGTGCGGTGTGAGGAGGCTGCTATAAGTCCTGCTAGCAGCTTGTCTAGAGAGCCGCACAAACAGTCTCCGGCAAAGATCGCTTGCTCAGGAATAATCCTAGATCTCCAACTCTGGATACTGCTGGATACTCTTGGCCTCTCCTTAGGATAGCCATTTCCATAAAGGGAAAGAAAGATGTCAAAAAGAGGGACGCAGCTCCAGCGGAGCAGAGGAGCTAGCGAAAGGACCAATTTCTCCCATCCTGGAGAGGGTGGAAGGGCCGCCCAGTTAGCACCTGCGCGCGGCTCCACAGCGACCTCTAGCGGCCACTATGTCAAACTGCAGCTCCCAAGTTTTTTGTTTTTGTTTTTTCCTCTTTCTCGCCCTGGGGCTGACAGTGTAGCCTCTCAAGTTGGACCTCAGAATCCCAGACCGGGTCTCCTGTTGGATCCTCTTCCTTAGTACTTACAGTGAAGGAGCGTGTCACTAATGCACACACGACAGTTGGGACCCTCCCACAGCCGCATCATTTCCTAGAAGATGTCGGGTTCCATGATTCTGCGCTGGTCTTACATTCTGTGAAAGGACTTAGGGTCATACACATCCTGATTGATAACTAAACAAAAGTTACTATCTAGCCCAGTCTTGGACGTCTGGTGATCTCAGGCTAAGCTGTTGTGTTGAGATTTGAACACACGGTCTGGCTTCAGAGCTCACAGAGCCTACCCCCTACCCTCCCCGCCCATTCCCCACCCTCCACCCCCAAACCCCAAGGTGTCAAAGAACTACTTTTGAAAACTTAGATTTTTCAAACATATGGCCCTTGCCGGTTTTTGTTTTCTTCCACACTACAAACCTTTAAAAACAAAACACAAGGCAAAGCGTTTCTTTAAAGGACCCACAGGGACCTCTAGTGTTGTGTTCTTGAATCAAAATTGTAGGATCTGATGTGGAAATGTATGGACAACCTCAAACCAGCGCTCTGGGTATCCAACCGATTACATAAAATTAAAAAAAAAATCACGTGTGCCTCACTGGTTTCTTGGGTTTGTAACTAGACTTAGAAAAAGAACACTTGGATTCTTTCTACAAATAAGGAGAAAGGGATTGTATTATCCTCTATTTCGAGACTAAAACCTCTGTGACTCCCTGAGCAGATGGCACTTGTTCGATATGAACCACCTAGCTAAGGCTGAAAGCAGCATTTGAACCTAGGCCCATGGCAGAGCCAGAGCACTTGATTTTGAGATTCACTCTCCTTATGCATTCCGAAGGCTCACAGAGAGGATGCTGTTTGGACTCCCAGTGCATGAAGGTTTCTTCTCCGTTATCACTAAGAACAGTGGCAATCAGCAGCAGGCAGGGTGCAAAATGATTTGAGAACATTTTTCTAATCTGTTCTTTGTCCTGTGAGTATTGTCTTTGCAGGTATACCAAATAGCTCAAAGAAATAAAGAGATGTATTCAAGACAACATGTACTCTGCACAGATCGGGTCAAGACTTGGGGCTCCTGCAGTCTAGTCTATGTTTCCAACCTTAGGTGAGCTATGTCCTGCTAAATTGTTCCACGGGCCCACCAGGGACCAGGAGAGTCTTTCCTTCCCACAGCCCAAGGCTCCCCTGCCTTCTCTAGCCACTTTATGCTGGCTCTGTCAGTTCACAGTGCCTGTGCGGCTTTAGATGTGACTTTCAGTTTTCATAAAGGTGAGAAAAATGTTTCTGTGTACTAACCAGCCAGTCTACCACATTTTGTTATGGCAGCTTGAGCAAAATCAGGCACAGATGAATCCAAGAGATTCATTAACAGATGGTCCTTGGTGACTAAATAAGAAGTGTGTGTTAATTGACCTCAGCACATATATGTAATATGTTAGACTACCGTTCTCAGAAGAAACTGATTTGGTCAAACTGTTCTGCAATCATCCACCAAATATTTTTTTTTTAATTACATTTAGTGTGTGTGCATGTGCATGTGCGTGTACATGTGTGGTATATGTCTGTGTGGTGTGTATCTGTGTGTCTGTGTTCATGCCACCACACACACATAGGATAGATGCTGAGAGAGCCAACTAAGGTTTTATTGTGGAAGGACTGGAGACTCTAGCTAAGGAATGTGAGTGCATATTTATTAAACACCCTCAGAGTTTGAGCCTATGAGAATCTTAACAGATTTTGGTCAATATTAGTGTTGAGGGCTGAAGCTGTGGACCGCAGAGCATCTCTAGGCTAGACTGCTCCACAGATTGCAAACAAGTTACATGGGGAGGCCTAACGTAAATGTCTGTCCCTGCTGTAGAAAGACCTGTGTGTAGATGTGGGCTCACACGTCAATTAAAGAGCTAAGTATGAGTTGGGATCGTCATTAAGAAAAAGAAGAAGATTCTATACAAAGTTCAGTCCAGGCAGACTGAAGAACTGAGGGTGAAAACCCAGGAAGAATGGGAGAAAGCCTGAACTGGCAATTACCAAAGTCCTCAAAGGCAAAGAACTAAATTTAAAGAAAAATAAATAGGCTAAGAGGGAAATATTCAATCATGTAAATTTTCATTGTGGAAAAACATAAATCTACTGATTTTAAAACAATTTAAAGGGAAAACGGTTTTTTACCAAGTCTGTATTGATGACAAAAATTATTTATTGAAATAAACACATAACATTCACTAAAATAAATTTTTAAAAATTATTCCCAAGGGCTCAGTGGTAGGGTATATACTTGGATGACAGAGGTCCTGGGTCACCAGGAGGTAAATTAAAATGATTCCCAGAACCATTGGACAATGAGCATAAGCTGACAATTCATAAAGAAGAAAAACAGCTGGCATAACACTTAAAATTAATATATTTATTTAATGATGTGTTGTATATGGCGTGGTACATGAATGCCATGGCGCGTGGTGGGCACAGGACAATTTTTGTACCATCTTATGAGTCCCAGGGATTGAATTCAGGCCATCAGGCTTGGCAGCAAGTACATTTACTCACTAAGTTATCTCATTGATGCAAACTATTTTATATGTTAGAACCTAAACTCAACAACTTAAATACCACAGTAGTGCTTTTCCCTACTAGATCGGGCACAGAACGAGCATTGTGACATTTTGGAGATGTTAGTGGATATCAATCCCTAAAAGCAATTGCAGCAGGAAATTCTATAACCTGAATGTTTAGAAAGTAAGGAGAAGGAAGACAAGGAAACTAGGGTGGTTGACCCCATCAGCCTCTGCTTGCTCAGTCTGACCGGCTGTTATCGTGACTTCTCTCCAAGTCCCGATAGTTCCCAGGGCTGTCGCTGTACCCCCATCTTCTGGAAAGGACAATGAAGCACAGGACCTGGGCTCAGTCACTGAGGGCACCCCACTTCCAAACCCACTTCTTATTCAGGAATGAGTAGGACTGTGAGCATCTTCATTAGAATCGCTGGCTGCAGATAAAACTCAGGAAGAGGAAAGCAGGGCTGAGGAGGTGCTCTGAAGGACTATTTTATTTTAGGAACAGCAAACTCCTCCGCTTTGTTTAAACTGCTCTGATTTGAGTCCCTGTGATAGCAACAGAGTCCCAGCACTGGCGCCCTCCCCACCCCCACCCCCCAAGCAGATGGTTATTTTGTAGCCTGGGTATGAGGACGATTTCACAGCTACTCTGTTACCCTTGACTACTGTGGCTTCTCCTCAGGTCATGTAGATCCTTTGTCTTTTACTAAATTATCCTTGTAAACAACTTCTAGGAACATAAGGAACTCAAGACCAAGTGGAAGATGTAGGTACCTGATTAGCACTCAGCACACTTCTGACCACATGGAAGCAAGTCATCAGAGACTGGAAAGAACCACAAAATACCAGCAGCAAGCCTAACTGTAGGGGCCACCTCTCTCTCTCTTTCTCTCTCTCCCTCTCCCTCTCTCCCTCTCTCCTTCCTCCTCTTCCCCTATCATGTATGCACCCTACAACACAAAGGGAAAAAGAAAAACAAGAAAACGATTGTTCCACATTCTCTTCTAAGCTTATCATTTGTCTTCCCAGATGAAAATACAGACCATCTGTTTTGAAGAGTTTGGAAAACATCACAAAAATACTGGCCAATAAACTCCCACAGAGTATTATTTTCTCAGCACTAAAACAGCTCCAGAATGTGCCATTATAGGAAAGTAGTCTTCAACTACCTTGTGATTCTCTGCCTGAATACTAAGAAACCACAGGATCCTGGCAATCTCTAGTCAGAACATTCCTGTTTCACTGAATCGGGACTCAGTGCATAATGGATCCCCATCCGGATGTAATCCCAAGGGCTTTGAACCTGGGCTAGAAGACAGATGAACTAGATTGTTGGTCATGGTTTGGGCAGGGAAACATCTGCCAAACGCAACCAACGTCTCCCAGCTAAGATCCAGGCTCAATCTGCCGCAGGTGAAGTGTGAAACCCAAGGTCTGAAGCAAAGCCCATGAAGGAAAAGACTGAACCTTGAACCCGCCAGCGGCAGTGTGAGACTAGGTCTTCATCTCACCTCTTCCCTGCTGAATTGCCTATGGTAATGTCACCATCATGGTCAAAATGGACATTGGCCTATGCGAGAAAGTGGCACTGTGCCAGGCATGATGGTGTGCGTTTGTCATCCCAGTACTTAGGAAGTTAAGGCAGGAGAATCACAGGTTTAAAGTCACCTTAGGCTACTGTCTATAAACACTAAGAAATAGAGGAAACAAAACAAAACCAAACTACCAAAACCCAAAACCCAATCTGAATCTAACGGTAGTCTATGGCGCCCCCTTGTGGACATGCAGAATGCACTGTGACAGTCTGCAAATTCAATTATAAAGGAATGTGTGGAACCTGCTGTGAAGAACAGGCTGCTTTGCCCTGTAGAGAACTGGATTTGATCTGAATGTGGATAGTTTTTCATGGTTCCAAGTGCTTAAGACAAAACTCACAGTTAAATGGAAAAAGGAGAGAAAGCCAGGGAGATCTCCTCAAGCCAGCTCTACAGTGCATGCTGCAACCCAAAGGCCTGTGACAAAGCCTACATTTAGACATTGCTCAAATTCTAGGACATGAGCTCTCTGCCATCGGGGAAGTATAATTCTTCTCGAGTTCTGCAATGACCAGAGGCTGGTTTAAAGTGTGATTAAAGAACACTTACTGAGCAGTGCACAAGGAAGCTTTCTAATAAACATCTATGTCTCTGAAATCAGT
The DNA here is from genome assembly GCA_021653895.1 of Mastomys natalensis. Lineage (NCBI taxonomy): Eukaryota > Metazoa > Chordata > Mammalia > Rodentia > Muridae > Mastomys > Mastomys natalensis. The sequence goes on along the minus strand of JAJTUV010000489.1, from coordinate 449,099 downwards.
CCAGTACACCTTGTTAGAATAATGCTTTTAATTATTGATTTGAAAAACAAGATTCTTACTTTAATGGGTTTTTACTGAGAAGTCATTTGCTGGATTTCTATCTCTCCAACATGATGGCTCATATTTAACTCTTGATGCTTAAGAAGTCAGTGGCTTGATTCCCACACTCTATTAAAAGGAATCTTCTACCATCCAAGAGCATGAATACACGTAATAAAACTAAGTAGTACCACTTCTGAAGAAAAAATGTATTGTTTTAAATTATGTGTCTGTGTGTGTCTATGTGTGGGTATGTGCACTTGAGTGCAGGTGACCTCACACTGGAGGTACTTGACATCCTGGAGCTGGAGTTATGGGTAATTATGCCTATCCGACTCCAGCAATGGGAACTGAACTTTGGTCCCTGTTAAAGCAGTCAATCTTCTTAAATGCTGAGCCCTCCCTCTAGGCTAGAAACATGTTGTAGTAGTTCATTTTTATGCCATGGTACTTTGGTATCTCCCACAGAGGACTCAGGCTGCAGCACCAGGAGCCTGGAGATCCAGAACCCCGAGGAGGGCTTGGATTATGGTTGGTGCTGGGTCAAGTCTTACAAAAAAAGAATCCAACATATGTAAAATTCCTGAGATTCCTTTTTTCATGCAAATAAAAATGTTACTTTTGGTTGCTTGTTTGTTTCACTGCTGGGGAAGAGATCTAAGGTCTCATTAGACAAGCGCTCTACCAAAAAAGCTACACCCCCCAGCTCGTGTGTGTGTGTGTGTGTGTGTGTGTGTGTGTGTGTGTGTGTGTTTTTGAAGGTGAGGAATAAATACAGTCTACTTAGATGGAAAATGGATGCAGGAAAATCTTCTTGATTTGTTTTGTTCTGGGTAACTATGACTTTAGGATGTAAGACGTTTATGGAGTTTTCTAGAAGACCCAGTTTTGCCTTGTGCTGGATCAGCCACACAGGTGGACGTGAGTGGGAGGCTCCATCTGTGGTCACTGCTGTCCTTGACTGAAGGATTCATTCGGACACTCTGTATCCGGGCCCACGCTCTGCCCAGCCCCCGCCCCCCAGGCCCCTCTGCACAGGCTCCTAAGGCAGCTGAGTGAGGACAGCACCCTTCAGGCACAGTGGCCATCAGGAACAAAGCACCTGTACCTTCAGTGCCAATGGGCAATCTAATCTATGGTGCCCTTCTGTGGACACCACTGAGGAAAAGCCACCGGGAATGGCTGAAAGAAAACTTCCTTGATTATAATGAAGGGCATTTTTCTCTAAAAATGACTTCAAAATACTTTTTTTTTTTTTTAAATCCAGCAACCACATCTTCTGACGAACAACACTCTGTGAACACAAGCAAACAAAATCGAAACAAGAGACGGCAGAGTGAGCTGACAGCCTGGGGAAGTCCCAGGCAGAGTCAAGCCCTTTTAAGTGTGCATGAGCCTTCGAAGACACTTCGCTGGTGTGATTCAGTTCACCACATTCTGCTTTACCTGGAGAGGGAAAGAGAAACCATTATCTCCTGAGCTGGATTCACCAGTCTTAAAGGTTCATTCATTCTTGGGAAAGACTAGAGAAACACAGCACCTAAAAGTTTAATATTTTAAATTAACTTCAGTGACTCCCAGTCCTGGTGACAGAAAGGGGCCAAGAATCCTTTTTAGCAAGCTTCTCTCCTCTCCGTGTACAGCATCTTAGTAAATGCCACAGAGATGCTAACACATCCATTGCTATGGGGACCTCTCATTTAGAAAGAATTTCTGAAGGGTTAAAATGAGAAAGAAAAAAAAAAAGAAAAAAGCTGGCATGTAACTCAGTTGGGAGAATGCTTGCCCGGAACTCAGAAAACTGAGTCTGATACACTTAGTAAGGTGGCTCACACCTGCAATCACAGGACTCTGAAGGTAGACGGAAGGAGTTTTAGGAGGTCAAGGTTATCCTTGGCTGCTCAGAGAATTCTAGACCAGCCTAGGATACATAAGACTCCCCCCTACCCCCCGCCCCCCCCCCAAAAAAAAGGAATTATGGAGCAAAAACCTTAACAAGACAAAACGGGTTCCTGAATGCTAGAACAGGAGAGAAGTGGTTGGCCAGTACCACCTAGCTGCGAGGTGAACTTGTCTGTCTTCCTGTCCCAGCTGGAATTACCATCCAACCAGAAAATCTACATCCAGGTAAGGGTTTGTTCGACTCAAGACCTTTCTCTGCATCCGTCATGTGATTCATGTGAGTTACAGGTGATGAGTGAACCCTGGACCAGGCTCGCTGCTGTTCAGGCTCCATGGTGAGCTAGGAGGTAATGCCTGTTCCAATCACCGCTGCCTCCAGGATATCAACAAACACAGCACGAGACACTTACTCCACAGGCAGAGGAGCACAGGGGCTTGGTCCAGCAACCCAATGACACAAACCACTTAGGTCTCACGGCAGCCCTGACTGAGCGGTCCTCATTTCAGCGTCCTGGCCATCAGCTACAGAAGACACTGTGCTATTTAGAGAAACAGTATCTTCTGAGGTTGATGTGGGCAAGCCTGACAAGGTGACTCCGACATGGAGAAAGCCCAGGATGCCACGAGTACCCCATTAGTGGCTCCTGAGACTGTGCCAACCCCAGTCTTCATAGCCTCTGAAGTGGCAATCAGTGGCCAGAGGCACCAGGGGACAGGCACCTCCTTCCCTAGTACTTGCCCTGGTCTCCCGTCCTCCCCACAGGATCAGAGCAAAGGCTCTGTCCTGTCTTAGAGCTGCAGAAAAGCACTTATCCGTCTACATAACAGAACAGGAGCCTCAATTTTACTCACTCAGAGCAAAGACTTATGGGAAAACATAATTTTATTTTGTTATTAAAGTAAGCACTGCCCGGAGCGTGTTATTTACACAGAGATAACTGCACTTCGGAGGTTGTGATGTCCTGGAAGGTAAACTTTGACCTCACAGAACAGCTCATGATTCTTACTGCCACTCTCCTTGATAATGTGCTGCCTGGTAACAATCTCACAGCCGCTGCCTCCTACATCCTATAAAGGAGGGTGCTGGGACAGCCCCAGGGAGGGCCAGCAGCCTCTCCTCCCACACACATGGCAACAAAATCAATGCCGGGACAACCGGATTCTTTACTCAGACAATTTGAAAGTCTTTGTTTCAATCAGCTATTAGCAACTGCCCCCCAAACACCTGCTATATGGGCCACTCACCACCCTCAGCCCTGCGCGGAATACAGATATATGAACAACAACCCCGAGTCTGCTGTTAAAATTTACAATCACGGCAGGGAGCCGGGTGGTGGTGGTTAGGGGTTACATAGTTTAATATGGGCTGTTCTCTAATAGAATAACAACAAAGAATGCAAAAGCACTAAGAAGTTAAGCTCCAGGATTTAAGATTAGCTTACACCGAGGTGCCTAGGAACTTGACAAGGTCAACGCTAGCTTCTGGGCTCCCTCAGTTCCTGCTCAGAAACCCCACCCAGCTCTCATTTAACCCTGGAAATCTTTCCCTGTCGTCTCTCCTTACTTTCCCAGGAGACAGCCTTGGCGGTTCATCAGAATAAAGTTTTCCCTTTTCGCCCATAGATGGGCTACTTTGGTTTCTTTAACGCTCCCATATTCATTCGGCCATGTCTTATGTCAGTCATTGCAAACAGGAAGTGAACTAAAAGAACCAGGAGAGGCAACTCCAGCTCTCGGTTAGGAGTCAGAAGAGGGCTGTGGGCTAGGGTGCCCAGCGCTTGAATCCCAGTACTGCCACCTGCTGGCTGAAAGGTATTATGCAAGCCCCTCCTTTCCCAGCCAGGCCCTTCTTTTCCCAGCCTAGGAATCAGTGCTTGCTTCACAGGGGTGTGGTGAGAATTTTAGCTAACCACAGGAGGCGATTATCATAGCATCGACCAGCAAAACACGCTCTACAGACTCCAGCTGCCATTGCACCTCCCGGACTTATAGATGTCCTATATTGCAAAACCCAGGTCACTTAGCGAACACTGTAGTCCCTCCCATTCTGTCCTTTGACCCTTGACCTCACCCCACATCTGACCACTCCCTTTTTCCTGGCCCAGGTCATCTATTTAGTTACTGCTTCTTTACTTCCAGACAAGATGTACTGGGGATCAAACCCAGGGCCTTGGACTGAGCTATGTCTCCAGCCCTTAGTAATTTTATTATTCTTTTATTTTTGCAACACTGAGATTCACACCCAAGCCCCAGGGCCCAGTTGCTGAATTTAAACCTCCCGTACTCTTCTCCTTTCTCTCCAGTGGCCCCGTTGAAATCAACTCCATTACCTCTGAAGGTATAAACCACAGATCCCTTCCAATTGTGTTATAATTGTGATTGTAAAAAATGTCATAAAATATAGATCCCTAGGCTTCCTACTCTGAGAGTTATAGGCTCATTACTAGATCCCCCTTGTTTGGGCTTGGTTTTTGTTCAAACAGGGTTTCCTGTAACTTGAGCTGACTTCCAGCCTCACAGTAAAGCTGAGGCTAGCCTTGAATTCCTAATCCCCTGGTCTCTGTCTCCCAAGGTCTAGGGTTACATGTGAGCTTACTAATTCTGTATCAAACATTTAAAACTATCTTATAGATATATTTTAAGAGTTGTTTCTGGTTGGTTGGTTAGTTGCGTTTCTTTGTTTGTTTGCTGGCTTTTTGTTTATTTGACACAGGGCTTCTCTTCGTAGCCCTGGTTGTCCTGGAAATCTCTCTGTAGACAGATTGACCTCAAACTCAGAGAGACCCAACCCTACCTGCCTCAGCCTCCTGAGGGCTGGGGTTAAGGCTGGTTTGTTTTTTTTTGAAACAAGATGTCAACTATGTAGCTCTGGATGTCCTAGAACTCATTATGAAGAACTCAGACTGGCCTTGAACTCACAAAGATTCCCTTGCCTGACTCTGAGGGCTGGAATTAAAGGGTGCACTTCTATGCCCTGCGTCTTTTGTGATCCCATGTGTTTTATTATTTTGAGAGGTGATCCTAGCAGGATCAGCCTTGGGGGTACTGCTGGGAAGAGCTACAGTCTGGCAATGGTGGAAAATGTATAATTACTTACTGCAGTGTGACGTTAAAATATTCTTCAGGTGTCACTACTTTAGGTCCACCAAAGTAGTCCAAGACCCAGATATTGCTTATTTTTAATTTAGCAAAGAACCACTTATGGCTGGAAGGCCAATGTTTCATCTCAGGTGTCGAACAAATAGCGAATTCCTTGCGTAGTCCTCTTCCGTCTCGTTCACCTGACGGACAAACAGGAGAGAAACAGGCCTTTCTAACAGTTCTTTAATCTCTCTTTTGCTAAGAAGCTGTGTGTCACACCACAAGACTGCCCAACCCTGTTCACTTGCAAGTTCTGATCTTAAGAGTCAAGAACAGCCGGCGGTGGTGGCGAGCCTTTAATCCAGCACTTGGGAGCCAGAGGCAGGCGGATTTCTGAGTTCGAGCCACTGTCTACAGAGTGATTCAGGATGGCCAGGCTACCACAAAACCCTGTCTCGAAAATACAACAAAACAAACTAACAATAAAGAGTCAAGAACAAGTGGGAAGCTTGAAGAAAAACTGAGAAACTTGTAATTTCAAACTTGTAATAACACATACAAATAAAGTAGAAACCACGGTAGGGACGCGGCTTTGCTGTTCAACAGTAATTCCAAGCTATCGCTGTCCATGGCCCAGAAGTACTATGGTGTCACCAGGGCCTGAAAGTACTCTCGTACCCACTCTATTGAATGCATGTGCAAGAAGGGCAAACATGCTAGAAGTAGCACAATGGAACTCCAGCGCATTTGTCACTCCCTTGCTTTTTCCTGACAGTCAAGGACACCGCCCACCCGAGATGCACCCACGGATTGTTCAGACCAGAAGTACAAGGGTCAGAAAGCAAATTGCTGACTCAGCAATACGGTTAGTGTATTTGCTGTCTGCACACCAGCATCCAGTAGTTCTTTTTTCTATAGTTGTTTCATTGGGGTTGGTTTGTTTTTGTTTGTTTAAAGGTTTATTTATTATGTACAGTGTTCTGCCTGCATGTGTGCCTGCACACCAGAAGAGGGCGCCAGATCTCATTATAGATCGTTGTGAGCCACCATGTGGTTGCTGGGAATTGAACTCAGGACTTCTGGAAGAGTAGTCAGTGCTCTCAACCTCTGAGCCATCTTCCAGCCCCCTTGTTTTGTTTTTTTTGAGATGGGGGGGGGGGTGTTTCACACTATGTAGCCCTGGCTGTCCTAGGAATTCACTATATAGATGAGGCTATATAGACCAGGCTAGCCCTCAAACTCACAGAGATCCACCTGCCTCTGCTTCCTTAGTGCTGGGATTAGAGACATGTGCTGCCACCACCACCTGACTGCACCAATGATCTTATTTAACCCTTCCCTCCAGTACTCTTCTCAAACTGTCCAAATGCCCTTCCACAGTGAGTAACAGACACCGCTCTCATTGGTATCAAACACGGGGACAAGGAGCCCACAAGAAATAGAAAGCAATGGCTCTGGATGAGGAGCTGTTTTTAGCAAGAGTGTTTTATATAGGAGCCTTCCAGATGTTATGTCTATTTGGCTCCTGGACATGGGTCCTTTGCCCCATAAGTACCCTACTAGACACACCTATATGACAGACCCTGGTCAGGGCCGTTAGTTGTTGAAATCACTGTGTTAGAACATATTCTTACCAATTGCCCACTCACAAATCAATTGCATTTTATTCTCCAAAGATCCCTCCCTTTGTTTTTAATGCCACCACGTTCTTTTAAGCCCGTCTCTCTTCATGGAACTTACCTTGGTCACAGTTCCTGACATCATTATATGCACACACAGGGGACTCTGGGGATCAAATCCTTGGTTCCTACAGTAGACAGTCTGTGCTAAAGACATAGTCAGCGTAGCCTCTGGATTTTCCTGAGGAGAGAAAAATAAAAATCCTTCATTGTGAAACACGATTTCTGGAGAGTACCAAACTTTACAGCCTGCAGTCCTACTATCCCTGGAACTGACTGCAGCACACTTCTATGAACCAGGGAACTGGGAACCACTGGGTGGGACGTCGGGGTAGAAACCTGTCCAGTCCCCACAAAGTGTGTGTGGAGAGGTGTCATGTTTTAAATTAACAAACTATAGAGAATGTTTTAGCATAGCTATTCTTATCAGTTCCATACTTATCAGAGTTATAAAGTTTCCCCTAAAACAGGGCTGGTGATAGCCCTCACTGAAATATCTACAGGATTAAGCTCTAATTAGAAAAATAATAACAACTGCATAAAATTACCACAGGTGCTCGAACAGCCTGATTGGGTAACTTAAACAAGAAAGTAGCTGAATCATGCTGGGTGGTTATCACTTGACTGCAGAAACTGTCACATGATCTCAAGTTGCTTATTCCTTCTGTAACAAGAGAACTTTTACCTCAGATTTGAAACTCAAGGCAAAACGATTCCTAATTCATTTCTCTCCAGAACCCGGCATTGTTCCAGATTACTGTAAACTCATAACTGTATTTACCCATCTCACGATGGCCCATCAAAGCCATGGAGTCTCAGAGACTCCCAGGAAAGAGGGGGAATGGGACTCAGCAGGAATGAGCATGTATGGCTCTTCCAAAGGCCCATATTTCAGAACCCACATTCAGTGGCTCACAGTCACTTATAAGTCAGTTCAGCTCCAAAGGATCTAATGTCTGGCCTTTGAGGGCACCCATACTCACATGAATATATACACAGAGGTAGCCACACATACACATAATTGAAAATAAAGTCAATCTTGCTGGACATGCTGTTGGGTAAGAAGTACAAACCTTTAATCCTAGCTAAAACACTTGCTGTCTTCAGGCTGTTAGGTAAGAACAGGACACCCACCACCACCACCACCTCCCCAAGAAGGAAAAAGAGGGAGAGCACTTGGGTAAGGTTTCCCCACTGTGAATTTTGCAGGCTACACTCAAGCAGTGCTTTCTAGAAATGCCTACAGAGTCTGTTAAAATGCTGAGTCCTGGTCCCTAATATGTATCCAAGGTTTTATTTATTTTACTATTTGTGAGTGTACGTGAGTGTGAGTGTACGTGTTGTGTGTGTGTGCGTGTGCGTGTGTGTCGTCTGGTTCATTCCCATGTATGTGGGCAGATACACAGGTGTGGAAGTCAGGTTAACACTGGATGCCTTCCTTGACCAATCTCTATTTACTAAGGCAGGGTGTTCTTGTTCAACAGGAACTCATTAGCTTGTCCCAGGATTCTCTGCCTCCATTTGCCAAGCAGTGGGAGTACAGGAAATCCAGTTGATTTTCTGTGTGGGTGCTAGGGCTCTGAACTCTTGACACTTGCACGTCAAGCTCTTTTCCCGATGACCCATCTCTCAGCCCTGACACTCAGGGTTTGAAGCACAGCAGGAGGAGGAGGAAGTGTGTTTGTTAAGTCCTCTGTGTAGAGGGCAACCTGTATTTTTGTTATCATAAGTCTGGTGGACAGGGTGGTTCAGACTGATAATTTAAAAGTTGTATGAGCACTCTATAGTTGAGGTGGTGAGGACTTACCTAGCATGTCAATGAAGAGGAGAGAGCTGAGATGATAATAAAGGAGAAAGACCAAGATGTGGAGAGGCAATGAGAATTCTAATGGGCTTACTGGGAAATAATTCCACAATCCAAGATGCTGCCGGTTGGTCAAGGGGAGGTGGTTTCCAGGAAGAGGAGGGAAATGGGACTTTTATCAGACAGGTATTTAAGGAAGGCAATCAGAAATACAAGACTGGAGAGATTGCCCAGCAGTTAAGAACAGTGACTGCTCTTCCCGAGGTCCTGAGTTCAATTCCCAGCAACCACATGGTGGCTCACAACCATCTGTAATGGGATTCGATGTCCTCTTGTGGTGTGTCTGAAGACAGCCACAATGCATTCATATATATTAAATAAATAAATAATTCTTTAAAAAGAAAGAAATACAAGACTCTGAGGAGGTCCAGCAGGCACACAAACGGGGAAGTAAATCGTAAACGGAAGAGGAGCCATGACTGTGCACATAGCATTCCAAGTATCTGAAGAGCAAAGGGGCAAAGGAGAAAAGAATCAGGAATAACTGGTCATATCACAAGAGAGAATCATCCAAGAGGGACGGAGAGGTAAAAGGATTTTGTTTGGTTTGAGATAGGAAATTATACAGACCAGTCAGGCCGTGAACTCACTGGATAACAGAGAAAACTAACCTTGAACTGATGCTCCTTCGCCCCCCACCTCTCAGATCCTGAGACCACATAGCCTGGTTTACACAGCACCGGGATACAACTCAGGACTTCCCGAATCCTAGGCAAGCACCCTACCCAATTATACTTTTGATTTGCTGGCTCTACAGCATAACTTGGTACTAATATTATCAACCAGCAGAAATAAATCCTTCCTATAAACAAATTCATTATACAAAAATATCACACTGACAAACTTGACAAGAGGAACACCCTAACGGGAAGGACACCCAAACCTCCCGTTGTCTGTGAGGGAGACGGCCGGCATTTCACATAGGGGAAGTGATCTCAAGCCTCAGCCTTGTTCCTTCTAACCTACTAGGAAGGCATGAAGAGACTCTTGGTAACTGGAGGAAGAAAAGCAGGACAGGAACCAATTTCAGCTGGTTAACTGACTGAGTCAGCACCCAGATGAACCTTGGTATTCTTGACTTCTCTGTGCCTTTTCAATAACGCCATCCCAGAAACCTGAGAGCCAGGGTAGGCTCCTCACACCTGTCTCTTTTCTACACAGAAAACATTTCACTGGAGGCCTACCTGTCGGCCATCAGCTGAGCCCCCATCTCTAATCTCAGTGTTCCTCATTTCTGCAGTGTGGATGATACCACCCCAGACACCTCACAAATAGAAATAAGATCACAGGTCCTAGCAATGCTTAGTCTGTCCTCTTACTATTAGAATTACCAGTGAGGGTTTGAGGGAGTAAGGGGCATTGTTCTAGAATAAAGTGGCTTGGTAGTGCACTTTAAAATTTCCCTGCAAGTGCTATGCAGGTCAGCTGAGTACCTCCTCTGGGGTACAGAGAACACAAGAACAGCAGGTGCCTAGGGAAGTCAAATAGGCTGGGAAGAAAATGGTGAGTTTGGGGCCAATATATCTGGGCTGGGAGGGGCAGCGGCTTCTAGAAAAATATAGCTCCGTCCCTACTCCAACCTTTTCAAGAAGAGCTAGAAACTTAAATAGCAAATAAATAGACTTTGTACTGTAAAATTTTATCCTGTGTGTGCGTGCGTGCGGAATGCAGGTGCCCCACAGGTACATGTGTTTTAATGAGTGTATGGTGTGGCCAGAGGTCAATTTTGGATGTCACTCCTCAAAAGCTGGAGCCATCCAGCTTGGTTTTTGAGACAGGCTCTCTCCCTGCGGTCTGAAGCTCACTGGCTCTGCTTGGCTGGCAGGACAGGGAGATGCCTGGCTAGTGCAGGATCACACGTGCATGCAGGCCATCCAGCCTCCCTTTTTACATGGGTGCTGAGGCCCAAATACAAGTCCTCATGGCAACACGGCAAGTATTTTACCAATTGAGCTCTTTCCCTAGCCCCTAAAATTGCAGTTTTAAAAGGCTAATTTAAATTTGTTTAAAGCAGAACTCTGTGTAGCCTGAAGAAAACTGGTCTCTAGCACATGGGTCCCAGTCTATGGCCTGTGCTTTGAAGACAAAGTAGATCTGAGGTTAACTAGGTTGGGGCCCCTGGCTTTATGCAATTAATTAACCTCGTGCCTTCATCTGTAAAATGGGAATAGCCAAGCCTATTTCTAAGAGTTACTACAAGAAACAATGAATGAAAATGAGAGGAACCAAAAAGCCCTTGGCACATGACAGGGCAAGGGCAAGAGTCAGCGTCTCTTGGCTCACCATGCTTTCTCAGCTTTGTGACAAAGACCCTCCACAGAGTCAGGCTCCACTTCTGGGCTCCTGTGTGGCCTTTCCCTCCCAGGCTGTTTCCACTCGAGATGCAAGCTTAGCCCGGTCCCAGAGAATAGTCAAAGGGAGAAGAGGAACCAGCCCTTCAAAGAGCTCTGCTCTCTACTGGGGCAACCAAGCTTACGGAGCCCAAATGACGCAGTCAACCATAATGCTGTGTGGTAGTTTCCCGTTGCTGAAAGGAAAAGGTAGGGAAGAGAATCTCCGAAGTCACAAAAGTCAAATACTAAACTATCCAACAATCTGCGTGCCTTTAAATAGCAAGAGTTCGGTTCATGCAGAGACAGCGCCTTAAGATGACGCCTGACTATTTGAAGGGTGTGAAGTGCTCCAGGTACTGGCAAAGAATTTACCAAGTGCTTAGACCAGTAGCAGGGTAAGAGTAGAAACTTCCTGGTAGCTGCCCAACATCTGGGATGCTACAACCTCCGCCTAGCCAACGCCGGCTAGAACAGACAGTCATGTGAGCTGGGTTCAAAATTCTTATCTCTAAAACCCAGGCTCTCCTTGGTGGGCTAAACTGGAGAGGCTGGTTCCCTACTCTGGCTGGCCTGGGAAACAGCGCCGCGCTCCCGCTCACCTGCAGGTCGTTCACTGCTTGCTGCAGTGGACTCAGGTACATGTAGGGCTCGCCTGTACCTTCTCCCGGAGGACCGTCACTGATTGAGATGATGTCCGCGAAGGGCTTGCCCCGCACCTCCTTTATCGTGGAGATAGTGGCCAGCGAGCCCCAGTCGGAGACGTGAGTCACGAAGCGGGCCATGCGTGGCCCGTCATCGCGGGGTGGCAGCGGAGGCAGTCGCCTGTCCACGTCCCAGTCCCCGTGGTCCCGGCCTCCGCGACCCCAGGCTGGTGACACCAGTAGTGCCACAAGCGCAGGCACCAGAAGAGCAGCAAGCAGGGAGCGCGCGAGCACGAGAGCACTGGCAGCCATGGCGCAGACTGCCGAGCCCCTGCCCTGCGACCAAACTCTGCCGGGGTAACTATTGCCCGCCAGGGTTCCGCCTCTCCGAGAAAGCCAATCAGAGATGAGCAGACCGGAGGGGGCGTGGCTCCAGCGCGTCCTGTGATCTGCTTTGTAAAGAGTGCAAATTTGCCCTAAAGAGATACTTGTTTTGTTTGTTTGATTTACAGACAGATAAGTGAGATCCAGAAGAAATTAAGCAACTCCTAAGTCACAGTGCTAGAAAAAGGCTGCCTTCACGCACGCACGAACGCACGCACACACCACCTTTTTAGTGTCTTTGGGTATACTGCTTGACATCTAAGAGAAAGTGAGGTTTCTATATGCCCTTTTCTGTTTACTCACTGTTAGCAAGCAAGCCTATATGTAGTAAAGGGCAGAAATACCGACATGCAAGAACTTAAAAATTCCTGGCCCAGAAGTGTCTTCAGAAAAAGCCACTAAGAGTGTGTTAGTTTTCAGTATCCTACTCAAGACTTTGATCTTGCCCCTTTGAGACCTGTTGAGTCATCTAGCTTCGTTCAATTCATAGTTTCATGCATTTATTATTCTAGCAGATTCTCCAAGCTCGTCTGATCTTTATTCTGCTACCCTGGGGAGATAGAAAACGTGTGTAAACAACCTGACCCACATTTTTCATCATTTTAAACTGTGGCCACTGTTAGAACATAGACCCTTTTAAGCCCCATCCTATAGTCTGAATCACAGAGAGAGCCACATCTCTCCGTCTCTCTGTAGCTCTCTCTCTCTGTAGCTCTCTCTCTCTCTCTCTCTCTCTCTCTCTCTCTCTCTCTCTCTCTCTCTTTTCTCTAACAGAGTTATGAAGCAACTGGTGCTTGACAGCTCCTCTTAGTTTATGGCACCCAGCTCCCTATCATGTAGGCCATTGAACTAAATCATCATCGGATGTGAAACTTCCTGTCATCTCTAAAATGATATAAAAATCAGACTTAGCCTTTATTCTTAGTGTGAGACTCCTAACAGAGATTTCTGGAAAGATATCCTGAGGTCTGCCTCTAGCTGGGTCCCCCACCCGTCCCACTAATCTGTCTCTCTCCTTATCTCTCTTATTCAGATTTGTTGAGGTTTGGTCTGTTGCTATGTATTGTAATACTAAATTCTATATGGGAAAGTCTAGCCCTATGAATAACTTCTTACATTTACAAACTTGTTGGACAAGCCTTGTTCCTTGATTTACAACTATTGATTAAATAAAATTGACTGCAGCCAGTTACTGGAAGGATTAGAGGTAGGTGGGTTTGGAGTGACCCGGTTGGAAGAGGAGAGACCAAGAAAGAGGAAAAAACGAGAGAGGAGGAGGAAGCTGCCTTGAAGGGAGGGAGGAGGAACCAGGAGCACATGACCAGGAGAAACAACAAGTATCTGGAGTACACCGCTGGAGGCATAGCCAGGCCTGCAGTTAGAAAAGTAGATTACAGGTGCCCCACAGTAATTGTCAAAACCAAATAAAATAACCACAGTCTGAGTCTTATTTATTTGTAAGCTAGTCAGAGATAAATTGTTTGTTGTACCACACACACTCTTTTTTTGTTGTTTGTTTTTTTAAAGATTTGTTTATTTATTTATGTATATGAGTGCTCTATCTGTATGTACACCTGTGTGCCAGAGAGGGCATCAGATTCCATCATAGATGGTTGTGAGCCACCATGTGGTTGCTGGGAATTGAACTCAGGACCTCTGGAAGAGCAGCCAGTGCTCTTACCCGCTGACTCATCTCTCCAGCCCTTATTCACATTCTTAGTGAAGCACCAGGCTTTAAGGGGAAGTCTTTCCTTCCATTCAGGGTCCATCTTGTTAGAGCTCCATAAACTATATTGTCTCTGTCTAATGCTGTCCCTCCTGTCTCCAGGCCCTGGGTTCCTGCTCAACTTCATGAAAGGACTGTGTCTGCTTCTTTGCTGACAGACTCAAGCTGTTCATCTTTGCAGTCTTTCCGACCTGGCCTCTGGTGTATGAAGGGCTCAGTAGGCCCAAGCATGGCAACCATGGCTCTGGCAAGCCTTTCCTGTGCCCAGTCCTTCCTCCTTACTAAACCACAGATTACTTTCTTAAAGCTAGCCACCAAGGTCTATTCCCTTATTTGGCTACTTCCTCCCCCTGAGGCTGATCACCAAGGTCTAGATATCAAATTATTGAAGTCCAGCAATCAAAAGCTCCCTTTTGGCTGCCCTAATTAACATGTCCAATCAAAACAAAACAACTCATTGTAACACAAGGTTTCCTCTTTTCCCTTTATAAACTGCCATTTTCCCATGGGCCACTTCTCTCCTCTATCCAGAGGCAGTCCATTTCCCTCCAGGGCAAATATCTCCTCTCATACCTGTTCTTTCCTTTTCCCCTTGTCATGTTTCCTGTCCGTGTCTCTCATCCCCTGCCGTTTGCCCTCTGGGGCAGATAAAGGTCCTTTGTGCTCAGAACTTGGTCTTGATATGTCCTATGCCAACTCTGACCCTTTCAATGTATTGTTACAAAGTCAGTACGTTGTAAGGATTTGCCAGTGTTAATCTGGTGATACCTGGCTTTTTTGGGTTTTCTTATGTAACTGAAGTAGCTCTCTTCAGGGCTGTGTGCTAATCATGTGAGCAAGTGTGGGTAACAGCTATGGAAGCCAAAGCCCACCTCCACTTCTTGTCTGAAGGTCAGTTTCCCTACATTCAGCCAGCTTCTAAGGCCACACAGCAAAACATGACCCTGCACTCTGAACAAGTCCGAGCTTCCTTCTGGTAGCCAATCTGTGTCACACGGATTTCCACATCTGACTCGGAGTAGTGAGTGTCAACAAGGCTCTGTCCAAGTCGTTTTGCTTTGCAGCCAGAGTTGAGAAGAATTTCAAGCTAGTTGGAAAATTAAGTAGGACACATTTAAATGGAGGAAGATCAGCTCCTCACCTTTCAAAACTACTATAAATGGTTTGAATGCTTGTCTATTAGCAACTGCTCATCATTAGAAATTGTGCTAAGGAAAAGGTTCACACGGACAAACGTGGAGTTCCAAACGCAAGTCAACTTTGAGATTTCAACTGTTCTCATTCAAAATTAGGAGTTGAAAGCTGGTTGTGGTGGTGCATGCCTTTAATCCCAGCTGTAGTAAAAGATATTAAATAAAAATCTCATCATGGGGTTCCTAGCCGCCTTTGACCATTTATGTTCCCGGATGAAAAACCACACACACAGACACACACACACACACACACACACACACACAGAGAGTCTTTATGTTTTAATATGCCTTAAGCAGCACAGTAGTTGGGCAACTGCCTATCTTCTGTGTTGTTAGAATCTGCTTTCCCATCAGTAACCCTGAATTATCACTCACTATTTATTATGTTTCACCTGGACTGCTCTTAACCCAATTGTGCAGCCCTCTGGGCCATGTTCTCTTGGCCCTGAGTCCATGGCAGCTTTCCTTCTCTCTCCTGCACATTCCCTATCCCATGGCGGCCTCTCTCTTCCTCTCTCCTGTACATTCTTACTCGTCCATAGTGGCTCCCCTCCTCACTCTTCCTTGTGGTCTCAAGCTTAGGAAATCTAAACCTCACCTGTGTCTCTTCTCCCCAGCTATTGGCCGCTGGCATCTTTATTTACCCCGTGCATTTTCACAACTTAGGTATGGCTCCCATCAGCCACTTCATCTGAGGAAATAAAAGCAACATTTACAGTACATCTCCACAGGTTTTATCTTTGTACTTGCTGTTCCCTGTGGTCCAAACATGTCTCTCTGCCCTGACTGCCTCCCATCTAGACTTCAGTGAGTTGGATGTCACTCTGCAAAGGTGCCCTAGACCCCAGTTTCTTAAAAAAAAAAAATCCTGTGAATGTATGTGCATGTGTGTCTATCTGTCTGTCTGGTGCCCTCAGGCCAGAAAAGAGCCTCGGAGGCCATGGAAATAGAGTTATAGACAGCTCTGAGCCACCATATGGGTCCTCTGCAAGAGCAGTCATCTCTCCAGTCCTCAGAACCCAGCTTCTTAAACTGAGGTTTGTAGCAGGATACTTATCTGCTACATTGTATTAGCAGTGGAGCTCCGTGATTAGGCAGTAGAGAGGAGGTAGAGCTGGGAGAGAAAGGGAGGAAGGGGAGGGGAGAGATAGAGGAAGGGGAGGAGAAGAAGGAGGCTATCAGCCATGGAGAACCACAGGTGGGTCAAAAGCTGTCTGAGTAGCTATCAAAAGGTTAGATATTGGGTAACAACTCTAACTGTGTGGGCATCTTGTTGATTGAGCATTTCTAAATATATAAATCCTTTAGATAATCATTAAGCTTTAAGAATCTCATTCTACCAGGTACTGGGAGGATGGCAGATATTGTCTGGGGTTCAGCCTAGCTTTGTGGATGCAGCGTGGTGGATTGGCAGAGCCATCCCCAATGCTGGCGTCACATGGGTGCCAGGGCCTGCGCATCTAGCTAGCTGGAGCCCCAGTCAGATCTGAGGAGTAGCAGGAACATGGTGGTTTCCCAGGACCAAGCTGGACTGGGCGCCATTTTCTAAATATCACCCCTATAGATGTTCATGACCATATATGGGACAACCTAACTCAAGTGTGGTGATCATGAAAAATTTGACAATAGTAAAATTAATTGAAAATCAAAGTCATGATGAATCTGAGACCTCATTAGTATCGATTATCTGCATTGCACCAAGACGTCCCTGTAGTCTTGGTTTGAAGCACACAGCATGTTCTTTGTGCTCAATGCATGAGCGATCACACCATGAAACTCCCATGCATGAAATACCTTGGATCAGGATGCAGACTATAGCACACTTGAATTGCAGTGTTTCTAATGGATCTTCAAAGCTTTTTCCTCTTATAGAGAGTGGTTTGATTACAGAAAACAAAGATTTCTTACCATGTTCTTTATCTTATTAAATTAATGTAACTTTGGGTTGTTTTGTGTCATGATATTTGACTTTAAAAATTGCTATTTGAGTTATTTGAGCTTCATTTAAAAAATTGTTCAATGAACTTGGGATTAGGATGGAATTCCTAACAGTTTCTGAAATGGCTTAAATGTACTTCTGCCATTGTACATGACAATATATATAAAGAGATGTTCTCAGCACTGTCTATGAAGTCAAAATGTTGATCATCTCTGAAAATGTGCAATACATTCTACCTCAAACTCACTATGCATCAAAGGGTGGTCTTGAACTGTTGATCCTCTCTCTTCTGTTCACTGGGTGCTGTGCCATGCATGTACACACACACATGTAAACGCACACACACACACACACACACAGAGGCCTGCTCCCCTAGCATAATTGTAGCCATTTTGTTTTATGCCCACAGCCAGCCATCTTCCATCATTACTAGGAAGCTTCCTCATGCCTGAGTTAATTGCCTATTCTATTCTATTCTATTCTATTCTATTCTATTCTATTCTATTCTATTCTATTCTATTCTATTCTATTCTATTCTATACTTTGGTGTTAAACTCCCCAAACCCTAGCACTAGTTTGAAGCCAATTACAATAGACATCAATTAGAATTGCTTTGTGTAGTTAGCCACAATAAGCTTGGACCTGAACCAACCATCTGGCAGCACTTCCTGTGCCTATGTATGAGCTTTTATGGTTTTTACTTTTATAAACTGCCCCTGGGATGGACCCCAACATAAGAGAGACACCTGTACCAATATAAGAAGCCATTTGGAATAAAACTTACATTTTGAGTAGGGGTCAAATAAAGTTTTAAGTTCCCAACACCTCCCTGGGAATTGACATTCTACTTGGCAGAAAGAGAGATGTGTGTGGGTAACTGACATCCTGGTTGACATGTTGGGACATGAATGCTAAGCAGGTCAAATCACCACAGTTAAATAATCCACTCGATGAGAGCAGGGTACGTGTAACACAAAGACTTGTTCCTAAGGAAGTCCCCTATCCCTAAATCCTGATTGGTGAAATAACTTGGCACAGATGTTTGTGGATTTCAGGCTTAGAAGCTCTGTAGGATTCTGGCTTGGGGTTGAAGTTTAGCTCCTAAGTCTAGACTGCCTCCCTAATAGATCAGTCTTGAGGTGTGCATTCAATAAACTAGCCTGTTTGAGATTGTTGTCTGAGTGGTTTATGCAGCGATACCCAGACCTCAACAACACACACACACACACACACACACACACACGAATTAATACTTTATGATTTATCAACAGTAAAAAATCTTATTTCTATACCTATTTTATATAACTCTATGCCTGAGGTCATGTACAAATTTCTCAAGTGAAAAGGGACTGTGAGTAGAAAGAAGTTTAAGAAGCCCTCCCTTGAGTCAAGCACAGGGGCAAATGTCTTTAATTATTCCACTTGGGAGGCAGAGGCAAGTGGTTCTCTGTGAGTACATAGCGAGACACTGTTCAAACAAACAAAATTTTAAAAGCCCTATCTTACAGCACTCCTTCTGAGAGGATTTCTCTAATTACCCTTCATCAGACAATATTATTTCTTTAATAACTATCACCACACCCCGCAATAACAGCATTTATTTATTTAGTAACATTGTCCACTGTTGGATTGGGAGCTCCTGGAAGGCAGGAATGCTGTCTGTCTTGTCTACCTCCACATCCCTCAAGCAGAATGGGCGCTCAATACATTTGTGCCAAATGACTACTTGACTTAATGAATGGTAGCTGGTGGAATTCTTTGCACACAGAGATGTGTAAGATGAGCAATGAGGTGTGAGCATGACAGCTTCAGAACAGAACAGGACAGTGCTTCAGCTCTTAATTAGCACATTCCCCATTGAGATGTTGGGGAAAACTCCCAGCCAACAGTGGCTGAAAATCACTGGGGATTCTTCCGCTGCTTCTTTTCACTTAGTGTTACTGTTTGAGCCATATGGACAGATCCCCTTCCCCAATGGCCCCCCATGAAACAATCCTCTTCCCTTCATGACTGTTCTTCATCCTGCTAAAAAACTTACCCTGCAGGCTCCCTCTTTCTCAAGGCATTTCCGCTGTGTATTTGTCTGCATTGCCACCAAATGTGGTTCCTTTCATATCAGGATCGTCTCTGTCATCTCTGTGTCCCAGCACACAGTGCTGGCATCTCGCAGACACTCATTGTGTGTTGTTAAGAAAATCAGCTACAAGTGTTGTTAAGATCCAAGTAGTAATGTGTCAAATGAGGGGTCTCAGCCTTCAAATGCTCAGGACTTAGTTCTGAAAGAACAGCATATTCTCCTTTGTGATATACACGCTTCAACTTACAGCAGAGGAGTGAACTAGCTTAGAGATCTGCCATTTAAGTGTGACCTTACGGTGCATGACACTCTACAAAAGGGGAGAGCATAGCTAGAGAGAGTGACATCTAGGAGAGTCCAGATTGGACATGACCACACTGGACTGGGCCATGTGAGAGAGAAGAGTGAAGGATAGAGGGAGGTTTTAGCTACTCCGCTTTGTGTTCTCGGCCAGTTGCACAGTTCCAGCCACCCGCCCAGCAGCAATTGGGATCCGAGAATGAAAGCCACACACACACAGCAGCTTATTTTTGAAATGCCTTTGCTAACTTAATGACTGAATATTCCTAACCCTCTGCCTGCTACCCTAAGCACAATCGGGGAAGTGGCCAGTGGCCACTCACCTGAAACCTCACATGGCTGGTTGGCTCTATCCCTGTGACTACAAAAATTATACATTTATGGAGGGAGAGAGACAGAGAATGAACCACACCTGAAGCACCATGATAGGAACTAAGAAATCAAAGATTAGCGGACATTGTCTCTATCCTTGGAGAAATTTTAAATTAATTCATAAATAAGCAAATAGACAATCTGTAATGTACTAACTAGCTTATTGTAATGTGAAAAAATGTAGAGAATTTAAAAAGTATGGAAGAAGGATTTTAGATCTATCTTAAGGGAAGGCTTCACATAGGAGCCTATTTTTTAAAGTGGAAACCTGGAAGACAAATAGATTAGCAGACAACGATAAGGAAGGGGAGAGGAAATAGACGGTTGACCAGCGAGGACACCTGGTAGATTTTGAGGAGCCGCTATAAGCTGAAGAGATTAAGAACCAATGTGTGAGACAGGCATGTTCATTTGAGGAGGGAAATGGATGTTGTTGAGGAGAAGGGATTCTGACTCCTAGAAGTCATAGAAAATTCTTATTTACTTTTTAAGAAAAATCAAGGGCTGGGGATGTAGCTAGTGATAAAGGAGCTAACTAGTATTGGAGAGGCTCTGTGAGTTCCTCAAAGAGGAAGAGAGGGGAAGGAGGGAAGGAGGAAGGCAGGAAAGTCAACACTGTAGGGTAGACTCAGAAAACTAATCATAAATACAGGCAAGGCTGACAGTAAAACTTCCTTACACACTCACGCTATGCTAGAAAAGCCAAGTTGCTGAACTGAAATGCTATTAGATCTAAGCAAACTCCATAAGGTGACTGGACTCAAGACAAACATAAAATCAATATCTTCCCAACACACTGGCAACGAACTGTGAAAAAACTTCGTGGGAAAGATAGAAGTCATTAAAAACATTTAAAGCATTCCTTATTCTTAAGCAAGCAAATGTAGTTAGAATGGTCTGTTCTCAATCTAGTAAGTCAGAGCTTCCAGCCAAAACCCCTACAGGACTGTAACAGAAGTCTCTAAAATTCTAGAATTCTAGTTTAATCATCAAGAAAGTTTTTGTAAAGGAAAAGAATGAGAGATAACGTATCTTAGAACTATCAAGCACTGTGTGCAAATAATAATATATTAAAGACATAGATCATAACTTTAGCAAGCAGGGCAAATGATGGCATTTATTAGACTTACATCAACCTTGCTAACTCAGCATTATGAGAAACAAACGTGTGGTTACGGAGTTCAGAAGTTAAAAGAAGTTTACAAATGACAGCAGTTAAGATGTTGGAAAGAATGTAGGAATTAACTGTGGCTAGCTGGATTCAAAGGAACTGTGCAGAGTTTGGCCTTCAGAGCACCCAGAATACATCAGTACTCTGGGAAGAAAAGGCACAGAAGCAGGCTGAGGCAGAAGGAAGCTAACCCACCCTGTGAGGGATAGCAGATTTCCCCACAAGGAGTTCTAAGTGTGAATGTCCCGTGAGAAGATGCCAAACCTGATGGCCATTCTCAAGATGCAAATTAACCTCACTTCAGAAACTGCTAAAAATTTGTTAAAAGCCTTATAAAGCTAAGAGTAGGGGAGAGCAATCAGCGCTTACATATTCTGCTGAGAGACTATGAGTGTGTTGTAGGCAGAAACTTTTTTTGCAGCCTACTTTTAATCAGAGTTCAACCTCTTCTTTAGCCCATCACCCAGCAGAGGCAGTGGAAGAGAAAAGTTATTAGGATATGGGGGAAGTGGACCTGTTCAGTAATAGTTCTTTGGCAGCAGTTCAGCCTATAGCAAACTCTAATATTGAATCAGCAACTGCAATCCAGTCCCCTAGGCAGGCAGACACCACACAAGAACCAGCAGCTACAATCCAGTCCATTCAGCAAGAAGACACCAGGCAGCACCAGCAGCTGTAGCTCAATCCTGGAGAAACCACAAAGCTCGCCCACTAGCCTAAGGTGAGGCCACAGAAGGGGCAAGCTGTATGAGCAGTTCTCGGGCAAGTTTCTCTCATTGGCTGCATTGCCACAAGTTGAGCTCAACAACACTATGTAAGGCAAACCAATACACGTATGTTGTTAGTGAAGAATAGTGGGGCAGAACAAACCAAACCAAAGCTCAGTTCTTGTCTCCCACTGTCTGTGGGATCATATTTATATTCCTTCATCACGGGTCCTTTCATGTGTTTGCTATATCAAAACATCCTTTCACCCGTGTCTGCTTCAGGAAAACATTCTTTCACCTTTGTGCCCCAGTAAAACATTATTTGACATAACTAACTTTCCAAAGAAACTAGAAGTTTCCACTTCGGTGGGATGACTGGAAGGATCTATTGAACATGAGGGTCAGAAATTCCACTTCTCAGTATACACTCAGCTGAAATTCTTATAAACGTTGACCAAGATATATACACAAGAATGCCCATAACAGCATTATCTGTAACATTTCCCAAATGTATATCAACAGTAGAAAAGAAAATTATATTGTAGTGTACTCATGGTGAAATACTGTCATGAGAGGGTTGTGTCTTTCCAATGTCAAAATGTATTGAATCACAACAAATGATTACGAGGTATATTGATTTTGTTGGCAGCAGTTTGCCAAGTTGTCCTGATTTCCTTGGCCAAAGAAAACATAAGTTCTCATATTTGGACCTTAACTACTGTATTAGTCAGGGTTTGTATTGCTGCACAAACATCATGACCAAGAAAGCGAGTTGGGGAAGAAAGAGTTTATTCAGTTTATACTTCCACATTGCTGTTCATCACCAAAGAAAGTCAGGTAAGGAACTCACACAGGGCAGGAACCTGGAGGCAGGAGTGGATGCAGAAGCCATGGAGGGGTGCTGCTTACTGGCTTGCTTCCCCTGGCTTGCTCAGCTTGCTTTCTTACAGAACCCAGGCCCACCAGCCAGGGATGGCACCCCCACAATGGGCCCTCCCCCTTGATCACTAATTGAGAAAATGGCTTACAGCTGGATCTCATGGAGGCATTTCCTCAAGGGAGGCTCCTTTCTCTGTGATAACTCCAGCTTGTGTCAAGTTGACACACAAAACCAGCAGTACAACTATTAATGTACGTTCTCAGATCACACACTGCATAGTAAAAATGTTCTCTCTCTCTCTTCTCTCTCTCTGTGTGTGTGTGTGTGTGTGTGTGTGTGTGTGTGTGTGTGTGTATGTTACAAAAGGGTTAAAGAGGCACCACAGTAGTTTAAAGAATTCCAAAGAGAACCAGATGACAGGGAAGCAAAAAGAGTAGGGGAGGAGGTGTCCCACCATTAACTCTGTCAGAGGTCTGATGGACACTCTGCTGCAGAGTCAAACGCCAGGTCAGACTTGAGCTGCAAAAACAGAGGTGCAGGACCCTGGAGGCCACTGAGATAAAGAACTGGATTGGATCTAGATGAACAGATAACAGGTTCAGATGGATAAGCAGATGGATCGCCATTGGGGGGGTCACATCTAAGGTGGGGGCTGAGCTGAACTGAAGTCCTTGTGACAGTTCAGAGTTCTCTGCCTATTGATCCCTTGACACAGCAGGTGGCCACATGTCAGTTCAGCAGTGGGGATGGGGTGGGGTGGGGGAGGGGCGGGTGGATGATCATGATTGCAGTGGTTAACGTCCTCCTCTTTAGGCGGTTCAGGTAAAGGCATACCCTTTCATCTTTCTTGAGTGTTTGATAAGTTTCCGTATATTACGGTAAACAATTTTTGATGTATATATTTTATTTTATGCGTTTGAGCATTTTGCTTGAATGTGTGTGTACCAGGTCTATGCACTGCTCACAGAGTCTAGAGAGAGTGTCAGATTCCCTGTAACTGGAGTTACAGAAGGCTGTGAGCAGCTGTATGGTTGTTGGGAACTGAACTCAGGAACAGAAATCAGTGCTTTTAGCTAGTGAGCTATCTCTCCAGCCCCTTTAGATGATTTTAACATACCATGTGATCATATGATGCCAACCTATTTTGGCAAAAGTACAGGTTAGCACCCTTTTGACTTTTTGGATGTAAGATGGTGAAGGCATCTCTCCAGTCCAACCCTTTTTACTTTTAAGAAACAGTTATTTATCAGTGTATGTTGGACAGATGGCATTGTCTATGTGCCTGCCCTCGTGCCCAGTCCTCCTGCCTCTGTACCCACATTGGCAAAGAAGTCCAGCGCCTTACACTTTGCAGGGCTTTGTCTGGCAGGGCACAGCACATTTTGAAAAGCACTCATTCAGGCATTATGAAGTAACCTGGAATACGGTACAACCTGACCTCAATAAGTATTACAGCAACGAGCCGGGCAGTGGTGGCACAAGCCTTTAATCCCAGCACTTGGAAGGCAGAGACAGGGGGATTTCTGAGTTCGAGGCCAGCCTGGTCTACAGAGTGAGTTCCAGGACAGCCAGGGCTATACAGAGAACCCCCCACCCGCCAAAAAAAGTATTACAGCAACAGATGTACCAACGTGGATGAATCACAAGGTGCAAATACATATCACCCACCTTGACTTGTATATCAAAAGCAGACAGACAGTTCTCAGAGGACAAGTGTGAGAACAGCAGTCTCTCTAGAGGGGCAACAGCAGGGGTCGGTGTTTTGGTTCAGAATGCTAATTCTGTGGAGTGCTGACCCAGGGGTTGTATAAAACAACCCCCAGCCTGCTCTGATTATGCTCGCACCTGTGTTTCTCCATAAGGCATGCCCTCAGATGGAATGGCTCAAATCATCAGCTGTTGGACCAGCCATCTGTGGTCGGGAATCCAGATGTGGATAAGTTCAGAGTTCCAGCTCAGTGTCTCTCATCCCAGCCACAGGCATCCCCAGTTCTACTGGAATCTCCTTGTAACTCTTTATGATCTCAGAACAACATCTGTCGCTCGAGGAGAAACGGTGATCACAGGGCATGATCCCAAGGCAGAGAGCACTACTCTGGAGTTGAGAGGAGAATCTGTAGGACACAAGAAGCCTTCGTTGTATCCTTTAGTCCCTGCCTGACATCCTTGGTCCTATGCCTAGAAGCAGAACGTAATGGAAAGAGGAAGAGGGGATTGAAAATCCCTCAGCCGCAGAAACGGAAAGTGAACTCTGGCAAGCACACTTGGTGATCACAGGGTCCTCTGTGAACCTGTTAGGAAACTCGGAGTCATGACCTGTGCCTTGATAAGTTTCCTTATTTGCTGAAAACAAAGAAACAAAAAAAAAAAAGAACCTTTTTATCAGGTCGGTCACTCGTCTTCAATCAGGCAATTAAGAACCAAATCAATAGTAAAAAGCAGAAAAAGGAGATTTACTCAAAGAGATCCAGGAACTCCCGCAAATCCATCTACAGATTCCTGAAGTAAGGTGAAGTTTACCTAGGAGAAAGAGTAAGGAGGTGCACATCTAAGCAGTCCTGGTCAAGGTATGGTCCTGCCCACCACTGACCCATCCTCGCCTGGGCTTCAGTTCACCCGGAAGTGGTCTGATAAGCTCTTAGACCTGTGTGAAGTCTCTATCAGGGAATTGAGTTGGCCTTCTGGCTGGGGCTTTTCTTTCTCTGAGCATGAGATTCCTGGAGAAATTTTCATTTCTCTGAGGTGCATTGTCTCAGTAATCTGGTAGTCAAACTGAGAATATCTTCCTTTCTTCCAGGCCTGTTACGAAAACTGGTACTAGAGTGGAAGGCATGGGCCTCAGTTGAGAATACTCTTCATATTACTGATCTGCTAATCCATAGCCTTCAAGGATTTTTCTATTGGTGAAGAACCTGACAAGAGACTGGGAATTGTGTCAACTGAGGGCTCTCTAGAAGATCAAGAAATTAAAAACAAAACAAAACACATAACCTGTAGGACTGTTAAGGTGTTGTGTGGTGTGTTTACATCTTGTGTCATGCCTTCATTACTAAAGCCAGTGTTGGCTACATATTTGTATACCTGCACATGAGAAAGAGCCACATCTGTCAGCCAGGTGTGTTGGTTTGGATCTTCACAAGTTTTTACATCTGCAGATGGTTGAACTTTGGAGATTGGGGTTCAAGGCCTCATGGATGCTTGCGATGGGTTCTAGAACAGAAGGTGTAACTAACCTTCGCTTTATAAATTCAACTGGGAAGTTGTTAAGGCAGGAGCAGAGTTAAGCTTCTTGAACCAGGATTGCCTTGAGTTTTTCAAACTTGTTCCTTGATCTGGCTTATTATAATTGCGTCCCTTGTCAGTCCCCAACCCCCACCTCACCTCTCTCCAACTCCCAGCCTTAGTTTCCTGATTACTCTGCACTTTCTGCTCCTTTTACAGGTAAGTAAATGTCTCTCAGATACACTCCTCTCCAGCCTTGCAGTGAGCCCAGAGCAGGGCTCAGTCCAACCTCTGCAAGGATCGGCAACTCTCCCACCAGTTCCTGGATCTGTTGGCTCTCAAGCCTCAGCTTTGCTAGCCTCTCAGGGGCCTGGAAAGAGGAAGAGTCTGGAGTGGGCTGGAGGGAGCTGCGTGAAAGCTCTGGTCAGCCCTGGCTTCACCGGCTGCCTGGAGCAGGAGTAATTTTGAGAAGGGAAAGCACTAGCCATTAGTGGAGACAAAGTGCTGCTCTGGGACGACCCATTGCTGGGACTGTCTGTGCCTGCCGCTCCTGCTATGTACACTAGAACTGAGTAGCTAAACAGCCCTGGTAGGGCTAAATCAAAATGCTGCCTTTCCAAATCGGAGAGACACCAACTTGGATCATCACTTCATATGCTCCTGTTTAATCCTCTTGTCAGAACTGCAACAGTGTTGTGATAATGAAAAAGATATCACAAAAGCTGTGGCAGATCTTCCAAATGACTGCATGATAATCCTCTGGGATGGACTGGGATGGACGAATGCCCAGGCATTGTTAGTTACAAGATGGCAATACAATCACCAGCCAGCTTGTGGGGAAAAATGAAAAGTGGAGACTTGTACCCACAATGGGCAGCCATGATATTACGGACACTCATTTATTTTGTAATTGACTTTGCTTTGGGGTGCCTTATACTGGAAGAAGAAATTATCTTGTCTTACAAGAGCAGTTGAAAATATATAGGTTATGGCCAGGTAGTGGTGCTCACCTTTAATCCCAGCACTCAGGAGGCAGAGGCGGATGAATCTCTGTGAGTTTGAAGCCAGCCTGGTCTACAGAGTGAGTTGCAGGACAGCCAGGACTACACAGGGAAACCCTGTCTCAAACAAACAGCAAAGGAAAGGAAAGGAAAGGAAAGGAAAGGAAAGGAAAGGAAAGGAAAGGAAAGGAAAGGAAAGGAAAGAAGAAAGGAAAGGAAAGGAAAGGAAAGGAAAGGAAAGGAAAAAGAAAATATAGTGATTGTTCTCAACTGAAGAACTGTCCTGATTGCCTTAACTGGTGAGGGAAGACCTCCTAAGTGTAGACCCTGCCTTCTGGTAACTATTTGCCATTTGCTGCCTTTGGTGCCTGAGTTGGTTTACCTGCCCCTGATTATTCCGCTAATGTCAGAACCGATGTTCCCAGGTTTCTATCCTTGACTAAGGATCAGCAGCTCTCCAGGGACCTTCCAGGGTTTCAGTGCCAGACTGCAACTGCTGAGAGACCCAGCGTCCTGGGCTGAGCAGCTATGGAATCTCTGCTTTCTCTCGGTTCAGACAGCCACTGTGGGACTACGCTGACCACTGAAGCACCCCACCTCAATGACTTAGCAACCACCAGTTCTCCAATACTTGGGTATTTACTTAGGTATGAGATAACGTTGTTATTATTTTAACATAAGCTCATACACACACACACACACATTCTGTTCTTCTAGAGAATCCTAACTATACACAGATTAATGAATAGAATAAAAAGGTAAGTATGTTACAACCAAAGAGAGGTTTTCAAGGCCTGTAACTGCCCTTTATCAACACTGTTACCCCCGTATGTTACTCCTGTAGGCTGAGAGCTATTCATGATGTTTCTTTGTAAAGGAAGCGACTTGAAACAAACAACTTTCCATCCTGTCTCAACAGACAGACATGCCTCTGTCTGTTCTTGAGTTTCTAACTGTGAAACTGGCACTTCACTAATCATCTAAAAGAGGAACTTGCATGGAGCAGGCTTTGCAAAGAGTGATGGGGGAGGGAACAGCCCAGTCATATCATTTGCACAGTTCTGGAAATGACTTTTAAAGTTTTAAATAATTTATTTCATGTGTATGGGTGTTTTGCCTTGTACGTATGTTTGTCTACCATGTGTGTGCCTGATGCCAGAGGAGAACAGAAGAAGGAACTGGATTCCCTGGGCCTGAAGTTACTGAGGTTGTGAGCTGGGAATTGGACCAGGAGTTCTGGAAGGGTAGCCAGTGCTTTTAACTCCTGAGCCTGGACATGTCTAAGTGCTAAAACCCCACATAGCTTTGCTGTGTCAGTTACAACCTGCAGCCTGTAGTTACTCTGCTGCAAGTAAATTTCAGCCTGGATATTGGGAGTTTCTTAGGGGTCAGTCTTTTAAAGACAAAGACTCAGTAGCATCAGCCACTATGTGGAGTTGGAAGTCATGAGACCTGCACATCAGCTCTGTAGTTGCCGATTAGACAGGAGTACGAACATTAGTGCCTCCTGACACAGACCGTGTGGCCTTCCTTCATTGCACTAGTTCAGCTGAACTGTAGTGTGATGGCGTGGTACAACAAAGACTCGCCGAGAGATTCATCCCAGGAGGAAGCTAAGGAGGACATGTGACTCCCTAGTGAATCTGACCCTTTTCCTTGACTTCTCTACAGTGTATAAATCATGTTTGCAAAGTATTTGTAACATGTTTATAGTCTGTAGTTTGTATGCTACATAGCTATAAAAACAGACAGAAGAAGATGCTGAAAGTAGGAAGGACTCTGTTTGTTTAGGTTTTTTTGGTTGGTTGGTTGGTTGGGTTTTGTTTTTTTTTTTTTCATTTCCACCATGAGAAAGAGTAAACATAAATGTGGATATTGAAAATTCGTTATACAACAAGGTAAGGAGTCAGAAAAACGTTACACTATAACCTCCATTATCTCTCTAAAGGAACCATTTATTTAAAGCCAGGCACTCCAGTTCATTTTTGTGAAATACAAAAAGAAAGAGTTTAATGTAGTTAGTACTATTTGTTATTTAAAATAACCAGCATCCCTCTTATAGGCTGAAATTTGCAGGCATTCCTAAGACAGACATTGTAGGGATTTGGGTTTTGTTTGTTTGGGTTGAGTTTTGTTGTTGTTGGTTTGGTTTGGGTTTGTGGGGGGCAGTTGGAGACCTGTGTAGCCTTAGCTGTCCTAGAACTCACTTTGTAGACCAGGCTGGCCTTGAACTCATATATCCACCTGCCTCTGTCTCTTGAGTGCTGAGATTAAAGGCGTGCGCCACCACTGCCCAGCTGGACATTGTGCCTTCAACTAAAATGTACAAAATGGGGTGTGAGTTTCCCTTGTCTGGTTTTTTTGTTTTGTTTTGTTTTATTTGTTTGTTTATTTGGTTTTGTTGTTGTTATTGTTCTGTTTAACTGTGAAAATAACAATTGGCTGAAGTCAGAGAGTGTGTTATCCTCTGGCTTTCTTTTGACCAAGGCTCTCTGAACCACAAAGAAAGAAGCCAAAGCTTTACATTCTTTTAAGAAGTCATGAAAACTGTAAACCAGATTCTCCTTTTCACACTGAGTCTTGTCACTGGGTGGTTGGCTCAGCAGTTATTCCTGCTGTTCCTGCAGAGGACCCAGGTTTGGTTCCCAATTCTCCTGTGCAGCTCACAGACACCTGTGACTCCAGCTCCCGAGAACCCAAACTCATCCTCTGGCCTCTGAGGGAATCCACACAGGAAGATCAGTAAGAAGTTCAAAGCTAGTTAAGGCTACATAGCAAGACTTGCCAAAAACAAACTACTGCCCCTTAAGTGTTTACAGACAGGAGTATGTCATTTCTGTTTAGACAGTAACTCCACCATAGGTGCTTACTACATTATCCACACCACTCTGTGCTTGGACTTTAAGACATTCCCTGACTGAACTGGTCCCAACCATCCCTCTCCTCCTTTACCCTGCTTTGGCTACAAGCTGTCCTCAAGTATCCTTTTCAGTTTCTGGTTACATTTATTATATCATATGGCTGAATTTCCCTAATGCTGAGATGGGATGCTTGACCCAAAGCTCACTTGCTGAAGAATACGTGGTTGCTATTAACCAAGGCACATCTCACTAGCGGCACATCAGTCATGTGTTTATATGTGATGGGATGTTTCAATAATGACTCAGGAATCTGCCCCTTACCAGGCTAAAGAAGAGGACACAAACCAACCAAGTCCTAAAGTACCTGAGTGACTTGAGGCTTGATTCAGCACGCTTCCAGAAGAATAAGTAAAGAAGGAGCTTAGGATAGCCTGGAATCCTTCCTTCACACTGGTGACCATAGTTCAAGAGACTTGGATTTTATTAGGGAGGGTCTTCTCAGTCCCTGAGCATCTGTCGCAGTGCATTTAGTTGTAGGAACTGCTCCAGATCTCCCTGCAGGGATATTGCAATAATGTTTTTCTGGAAAATTCTAAATTCTGGTATACATCAAGCCCCAAGAGTCTTAGATAACAGATTGTGTTTTCCTTTGTTCCATCTAACAGCTGAGCATGCTGAGGCCTGTGGGAGTTAAGCGTTAACTGAGCAGCTATACAGTCTGTTTTCTGAAAGTCACTCCAGGATGCTAGAGCAGATGGGTCACAAGGACAAGGACCTGTCAGTCAGGAGCCAAACCCAGAGCTTGTGCCTCTGGACAAGGATGACGGGGCCTGCATGGCCTCCCTCCACCCCGAGGCTGAGAACTAGCAGGGAGAAAGGCCTCCTTTATCTGACACGTACTGACTCGTACTTTTCTGACAGACACCTACTTTGTCTCTGCTAGGGTTGATGAGGAAGGTGGTGGCCTTCATTTCTCTCCTTTATTTCCTTCTTTCTTGGTCATTGTCAAAAATTTTTTTCTCTCCCCCAAGAATTACATAGGATAATTTTTTTTTAAAAAGCCTGATGAATTATTGAAAATGAAAGGCAACTTGCTTAAAAAGTCTATAGTGTTCCAGCCAGGCCTTCTCGTTCTTGGGGAGACTGAGGCAGAGGTCCCCGTGGCTCCCCTAGCCATGTGTCTGCATGGGTGAACTTCCCACTGACCTTCAGCAAGACCTCTCAAGACTTTCATACATACATACATACAACACACACACACACACACACACACACACACACACACATACATACTTCCTAGCAACAGAAGGGGAAAGCACCAGTTTCAGCTTAGAATGACCAGGTTCGTTTTTTGTTTTTAAATAAAGAGAACTCACATGCTGGGCTGTGAAACTTCCCTGGCATCATGCTGACTGACCGTTCCTCAGCAAGCTGCTTCTCACACGTGTCATCTGCGGTGCTCCTGCTTGCTCCTAGCTTGAGCCTCCTTTTGCTACAATGAACACACCAAACACTTTGTTGCCATTCCTGGCCAGAAACACAGCTTACCCAAAGTTCCACAGACTTTTGTCCAGTATTTAGGATGTAGTCACACTGTGCTCTACCACAGCAGCTAATTTGACATTGAATATTTGGATCCCTGGTCTAGAAAGTTCCTCAGACTAACTAAAGAATGAAATTCTTTTCACTTTGATATGTATAGTAACTTAGCTCTATGTCTTTTTATTATCCTGCCCACTCAGGCCCTTGGACTATTTTTCTACATCAAAGTGACTTTCTGAGATTTTAGTAAAGAAAATATGTTTCTTTCACTTCGGGCATACTTTGGCAAGAGGTCTGATTGGGGGAGGTGTACAGAGAGGAGTCAAGACGGGGATTCTCTGAGGAACAACTCTGGTGGTCCTGGAACTCACTTTGTGGACTGGGCTGGTCTCAAACTCACAAAGATCGGCTTGCCTTGGCCTCCTGAGTGCTGGGATTAAAGGCATAAGCCACTATACCATGCTTTCTGGGCATACTTTTAAAGGTCTTCTTTCAGACTTACAGAACTGCAAAAAAGACACTATCAGTAGCATTAGATACCAATCGGCAGACACTCAGTAAGTACATGATAATAGAACTAACTCCCTGCACAGTGGTTGACTATGTCTTATTATTTCGTGTATACAAAGGCTCAGAAGATATTGCAGATCTCTAACCTATAAGCTATACATGGAAATAATGTGAATTCCTTTCACCTGGCTGGTGCAGGGCCATCTGGGGCAAAGGTTGTGGATGTTCCCTGTGGTGGTCATTATGCTGCCTACCCTCTGGTTGGCTTTAGTTTGGGACATGAGGAAGGACAGCAATTTCTTGTAGTTAGTAGAGCCATGTGACTAGCTCTAGCCAATGAGATGCAAGTGGAAATAGTGTGAGTTCCTTCCACCCAGCTGGTGGCAGGCTCCCAGAGGCCTCTCTCCTTTCACCAGGCAGCTGGTAATGTTCCAGGCTTCTGTCCATGCATTCGGGCTTTGTAGAGGACAGCCATTCACCCTCTGGGTCTGACTTCTTGAGTTCCTGCTTGCTCTCATTCTCAGTAACAAGAGGCCACTCCTTCACTGGCATTAGAACTGACTTCTTCAATATTCTGGTGTATTCGGAAAACCAGCTGAGACACCAGACTCATGGACTGTACTAGATTCTTGGACCTTTCATTGATAGCCATTGTTGGACTAGCTGGACCACGGCTTGTAAGCCACTCCAGTACATTCCATATATATATTTAGAATTTTATATTTTATAGAATATATATATATTCTATAAATTCTGTTCCTCTAGCAAACCCTAACTAATATAGTTACTATTACACAAACTACCCCACCTCCAATTTATTGACTGAATCAATAAATATCATTTTCAATTTATTGATTGAATCAATAATCAGTCGAATTACTGATTGCAATCCTTGTAAGCACCCTTGAGGTAGATCTTATTGTTACCAGTGAGCTACCTGGAATCCTATTAACCCTGGATAGAGATCATTAGTGGACAAGGAGGGTGTCTTCAAGAGCTAGCCTTGGGCAGCTTTTGTCTCTGTTGGGATTTGGCAACAAAGTGTCTCTTCCAGTATTAAGGTCTGTGAAGCCTAGAGAACCTAAGGAGTTATTTGTCTTTAGTGTTGAGGTATGTTCCTTGGCTACAGGCATCCTGGTTTTGAGTATGATTTTGATCCAATAGTGAGTCTCTGTCTTTTGCTATGAAAATCGAATTCACTGATATTTATAGTTCCTGAAGGTGCTTATTAATCCCTGTCATTTGCTGAATTTGTGTGGTAAGCTGGTTAGTTTGTGTCAACTTGATACAAACTAGAGACATCTGGGAAGAGGGGACCTCAACTGAGGAATTGCCTCCATTAGAATGAAGTGTGGGCATAGCTCTATGGACATTTTCTTGATCACTAATTGATAGAGAAGGGCCTGGCCCACTCTGGTTGATGCTACTCTTGGCCCTGGGCTGTATAAGAAAGATAGCGGCACTGGAGCCTGGGAGCAAGCCGCAAAGCATCAGTCTTCTGAAGTTTCTGGGTCAAGCTCTTGCCTTGAGTTCCTGCCATGGTTTTTCTGGATGATGGGCTGTAACCTATAACCAAGTAAAAAGTAACCTTTTTCTTTCACAAGTTACTTTTGTTTATGGTGTTTTAGCATACACCAGATAGCAAAGGAAGTCACGCCTTCTCTAGGAGATCAAATCATAAATTCTCAGAAACTGTTCATGGAACACATTAGCAAGGAGACACTGGCTCAAAGCTATTTGTTCCCCCTTTGCAACTGAGTCTGTTGTAGGTGTGTAATTGTCCCACTAGGCCTGGGAGGTATCTGTTTACACAAAATCCCTGATGTCGTGGGGTTGGTTTTCATCCTTGATGAGCCTGGGTTTCTCAGACCAACAGTCCTTAGCTGAAGCACATGGTTTTCTAGTCCACATTCCACAGCTTGTAAATTTAATATCCTTTGAGGAACTTTGTCTGCACCAGGGTTTATTCTCTCTTCTTCAGCCTTTGATCCTCTGACCAGGAAAGTTTACAGATCAAAGTTGTACCCACTTAGTCACTTGAGATGTTTTGTTTTGTTTGTTTTGTTCAGGGTGAGGCTACTGTGGAAAGACACTAAGCCCATACCCTGAATTACACAAATAAGAGTAGAGGCTTTGTGCCCAGCAGGAGGAAAAGGTGACAGTCTGACCAGACCAAATGTCAATCTTGTATTCTACATTGTTGTAAGAATGTAAACAGACTTGGCCATTGAGGAAAACGATTTGCAATTATCTTCTACTTAGACCTAGTTGTCCTCAAAATTAGAGTAGCATTCTAAGAGGGCTTTGCTCAGCCTTTATAATAGAAAAGGCAGAATAAGACAGAATAGAACCGATCACATTTCCTCAGCAGAAGAATAACATGGGAGCTGTTCACCAAGAGGAACATTATACAGCAACAAAAATCACCTCCTGCTACGGGCGTCAATACGAAAGCACTGAATAAATACAGAATGTTGTGGGAAGGCCTTCAGAGTTGCCTCGGTGGTTAAGAGCATTTGCTGCTCTTGCAGAGGACCCGAGTTCAGTTCCCAGCATCTGCATGGTGACCACACCAATTGTAACTCCAGTTCTAAGGGCTCCGAAGCTCTCTTCTGGACTGGGGACACCAGGTATGCACATAGTACACATACATACATGCAGGGCAGCACTCATACATATAACATAATACAGATGCTGCATAAATGAAGAACAACTAACTCTGGTGTCATTTTCCAAGAGTGGGTCTTCTCTAACTCACAAGAGTTTTGATCTCCCTTGTCCTAATCAATCTGAAACAAGTCTAGTCTGCAAGAGAATGGTCTAATCAAAGAGAGGCTAATCTTAAGAAGTAGTGGCCCAAGCGACGGCTACTCTCTTTGTAATTGAACAGCACAGCACATATGGTAACAAAAAAGGAACGAGGAACCTTTGTCTTAGGTAATCGATGCTGTCCAAACCACACAAGGCCACATAAACTCCTAACTGAACTAGTGGATTCAATCTGCTCTAAAATCACATGGGTTCTTACAGACAATAAATTTTGTTTTTGTTTTTTTAAAAAAGGACTTGAAGTAGGAAGGGGGGGGTGTCTCTGGGGTGCCTGATGCCTAGGGGGATGAGAGGGAAGGACAGAGAATGTATACAATCAAGATACAGTGTTTACATGTATGATATTGTCAAAAAATAAATAAAAGATAGTCTATTTTTAAAAAGAAAGAAACCACAGCTTAAAATAAACATAAATCAAGGCATTTTGCTGAGAGATGTTTGTCCTTGTGAGCAATGGCATCTGCTCTCACTTCCCAGCTTGAATCATCACAGTCTAGAGTAATGGTGTCAGATCTGTGAGTGAGGCTGCATCTGTAACAAATGAAGACTCTCCCAGCACACTGCCATTTGAGAATCTTTCTGCTGTCTCCCTTTCTTTCATGAGCTACAGGACATGCTGACTGTTTTTCTGAAAGGGACTAGAAAGCCAGGAGTGCTGGGGACATCTGTAGCTACAGCTCTCTGAGAGACTAAGGCAGGAGGTCATCAAGTTGGAGGCCAGCCTGGGCTACATTGCGAGATGAGATATCTAACCGATTTCAGTAGCACCAACAGGAGATTAGGGTCTAGTTTTCTTCTGTTGAGATGAAGTCGGCACTGTGAGTCATGTGTCTAGGTAAAATCTGTATCATTTTCTCAAATGCAAGCACAAGTGCACCACCGAGAGGAGAACTTGGGAGTCAGCTCTCTCCTTCCACCTTATTGAGCCAGGGTCTGTCTTGTGGTCTCTGATGAAGTGAAGCTGAGTACTCCAGGATAGCTGGGTTACAGATGAGGGCTTCTGTCCCTGACTTTAACATGGGACCTGGGGGTGTTGAACTCGGGTCCTCAGGCTCCGACAGCAAGGACTTTTTTTTTTTAACCTGCTGAGCCATTTTGTCCCTTCTTCTTCTTAGTTACTTAAAGGACAGCAATCTTACTGTTTGTCAGCAGCAATGCCTCTTTCAAGAGATTGCATGTTTGCATTCTGTCATGTTTATCAAAAACCCACTCAGGAGAAATAATATCCGTACTTGAAGATTTCCTGAGAACGTGTGGCCCACTCATTTAAGCATTTTAAGCAGCTCTAAACTCTACTTTCGAAACAAGGAAACAGTAGCCTCCATGGGATGTACTGTTTGCCCTCTCACTTGGATGCTTTACTTGCTCCGGAATTATGTCACCAGTCTTACTTTGAACACTGTTGAGACAAAGCAGGATGCCAGACACGGTGGGGCTTTTGGAGGCTGAGGCAAGAGGATAAGGAGTTTGAGTTTGAGACCAGCCTGAGTTATTTTGTGAGTTCTATATTTACACAGCAAGACCCTGCCTCAAATAAATACAGAAAGAGGGGAAGGAAGAAAATGAGAGTGCATTGTGGGTGGTGGGGACCAGAGGTCACCACAGTTCTAAGACTGAAAGTGTATTTCTTTGGAGACGGTGTGGCATGCTCTGGTCACAAGAGGGCGATGTTTCTATAGCTTGCAACAGTCTTACAAATGAGAAGTTTGCTGTGTCTCAGAGTGAGTCGATTTCGGCAGTGGAGCATGTTTCAATGTTCCAGACCATAGCTGGAGTCTCCCTGAAACTAGGACGCCTGTGCAGAGACAGAACCAGTATGTCAAAACATCAGCTTTAAGCCGGGCGGTGGTGGCGCACGCCTTTAATCCCAGCACTTGGGAGGCAGAGGCAGGCGGATTTCTGAGTTCGAGGCCAGCCTGGTCTACAGAGTGAGTTCCAGGACAGCCAGGACTACACAGAGAAACCCTGTCTCGAAAAAACCAAAAAAACAAAACAAAACAAAAAAAACATCAGCTTCAGGGTCTAAACTGGAATAAAAGATAAGTGATCTGGAGTACTTTCTTGGCTTAAAACCGAAGTATTGGAGCTGAAGGGAGGGCTCAGCAGTTAAGAGCCCTTGCTGCTCTGACAGAGGACTCAAGTTGGATTCCCAGCACCCACATGGAGGGTTCCAGAGGATCTGATAACTTCTGCTGGCTTCTGCAGGCACTACATGCATAAGGCATCCGTACATAGGTAGTCAAACCACTCATAAACATAAAATAAAAATAAGTAAACCTTTAAAAATGGAAGTGTCATTCCATCCCACGAGGCTGTGGGGAAGACCACACTGGCATCCATCTGAAGCACCCGTCGCAGCACCTCACACCTGCCAGGGACTCAGAACACAGAGGGCCAGTGAGTGGGTTGTGCTCTACTGCACAGATTTTACTGAACTAAAGAAAGCCAACAGGGAAACTTGAATTGGAAGAGGCAAGTCTGAACTCAAAATGGAGGGCAGAGATCCAAAGGAACCCGAGCAGTTGAGAAAGCTGTTTATTGGTGGTCTGAGCCATTTCTAGAGAGGCCCAAAAGCCCCGGTGCTCATTGAAGAGTGAAGAAAAATGCTGGTAGTACAAAAGATATTACAGAAGAGTATATAATCTAAGAGACTACTTTGAAAAGTATGGCAGAAACCATCTACATTATAGAAGTCAGACAGAGAGGGGAAAAAGAGAGGAGTTGCTTTTGTAACTTTTGATGATCGTGACACAGCTGATAAAATTGTTCAGAAATACCACACGGTCAGTGGGTGTAATTGTGATGTGAGAAGGGCCGTTGCTAAACAAGAGATGCATCTGCTGACCACAGAGAGGTCTATCAATGGGCATAACTGTGAAGAGGAGATGCAGTCTGCTGGGTCGTAGAGAGGTTGGGGAGGAGGATATGGCAACTCATGGGTCCTGGAGGAAACTTTGGAGGTCATTTTGGTCTTGGTGGAAACTTTGGTGGAAGAGGAGACTATGGTGGCAGAGATGGTGGCCAAAGAGGGAGTTACAGAAGTGGTGATGGTGGATATAAAGGATTTGAAGATGATGGTGGTAACTGTGGTGGTGGCCATGGTTACAATAGTAAAGGAGGCTATGGTGATAGACCAGGATATGGAGACCAAGGTGGTGGATGTGGTGGAGGAAGAGGATGTGAAGGGGGAACTGTGGGGGAGGTGGGAACTATAATGACTTTGAAAATTAGAGTGGATAGAAGCACGGATCCAGGGGCGGGCAGTTTTGGTGGGAGAGCCTCAGGCAATCCCCATAGTGATGGCTGTGGATCTGGAGGTGGAAGTGGTGGCTATGGTAGCAGAAGGTTTTTATAAACAGTAGAAAACGGCTATCATTCTTAGCAGAAAAGAAAGCAAGGAGTTGTCAGGAAAGCTGCAGGTTACTTTGAGACAGTTGTTCCACATGCCTTAGAGGAACTATAAAAGTCTGCAGCAGAAGGAACGATGGTCCGTAGTCAGAAACGTTGCTGCAGCTTAAATAGGAAGCCCTTCTTGCTTAGAACTGTCATAGCCACAGTTTGTAAAATGTGCAGCTGTTTATTAAAGCAGTGTAGTGTCATCAGGTGACCATCCCTGAGGCCTTTCATCTGCTGTGCCTTGCTCTTTTTCTTTTTATGACATCAGGCATATTGCCCTGTAAACTGTGGTAGTGGTACCAGGAATAAAAAATTAAGGAATTTTTAATGAGAGAGAGAGAGAGAGAGAGAGAGAGAGAGAGAGAGAGAGAGAGAGAGGAAAATCAACAGATAGCTCAGTGGTTAAGAGCTGCTCTTTCAGAGGACCTGGGTTCAATTGCCAGGACTCGGAGCTCACAACTGTCTGTAGCTCCAGTTCTAGGGGGTTCACCACCTTCACACTGACATACATGCAGGCAAAACACCAATGGACATAAAACTAAAACTAACTGAATTAAAAAAAAAAAAAGACTAACATGTATGACGTTAAGTGCCTTGAGATACAGAGCAGCCACCTTATACTAAATACTCTACAGCTATACTCTGCTCTGTGTGTATGTGTGTTCATGTGTGTGTGTGTGTGTGTAAATGTTGATGTATGTGAATGGGTACACACATTCTATATTGTGCACATGGAGGTCAGAAGAATCATCCTGTGTCAGCCCTCAAGGTCTACCGTGTTTGAAACAGGATCTTTTGTTTTCCATTACAGCGTCCACCAAGCAGGCTGTTCCACTAGCATCCGGGGGTTCTCTGTCTGCCTTCTATCTTGCCACAGGAATCCTGGAATTACAAATGTGTTCTACCCTGTAGAATGTTTATAAGGGTTTAATAAGGGCTTTTATAAGGGCCCTAGGACTCTGAACTCAAGTCTTCATGCTTGCAAGCCTAGGATCTTCCCACTGAGCCATCTCCCCAGCCCCCGTGGACCTCTTGAGTCTCCTTGTAAAGCAAAACTCACAGAATTCCATGACTGGGCGGGGAGGAGTCAGCGACTGATCCTAGAAAACAAACAAGCTTTTGGTTTAGTTTGGCTGCGCTTATGAAGTGCACTGTCACCCAGCAGTGACCCCATCCTAGTGTGGAAAGAACTAGAACTGTAAGGGGTTGCCACCCATGGTGAGCCACGAATCTGATGGCTCTATGGGGAGCATGTTCACTTCCCCAGACGCAATTCTGCGTGTGTCGTAAGGGACCTTGGGTCACTCCTCCTTTTTTGTGCAACGAGATCAAAAGAACAGTTTCTGCTTCTTCAGCTGCCTCTTTCTTAAACCACAAAAAGTCAAAGGTTTTTACTTATTTTATTTTATGTGTATGAGTGTTTTGCTTGCATGTATATCTGTGCACCACATGCATACATGGAGGTCATAAGAGGGTGTCGGATCCCTTGGAACTGGAGTTATGACATCAATGGGAGGTCTGGGGACAAACCCAGGTCCTTTGCAAAAGCAATAAATGTCCTTAATCACTGGCCTGTCCCTCCAAAGCTGATTCTTACTGTCATCAAGGTTCCTTGCGAATTCTCAGGAAACACATCTGCTGTGACCACTGTTGGCTTTTGACTGGTTATCTGGTTGGTTTTGTTGAAATAAGACTTCACTAAATAGTCCCGTCAAGCCTCTGACCACGGCCCTCCAGTATCAGCCGGACACCTCCGTGCCCAGTGTGATTTTTCCATCGCAAAGCTCCCCCAGATTGCTGACTGAGCAGAATAGCAGCAAAGGGAGGCATATGCCTGAGGCTACTCATCTCTTGTGGGTAGACAGGCTTTGCAGAGGCAGGCCAGCCCCGCCTCTGCCTTTCATCTTCTAGGTCTTTCTAATAGCCTGCTTTAGCCATACTTTTCAAATGAAAAGACAAGACTCATTATCTGGCTAGCACATTTAACTTTCTTCCTTTTATCTAGTTTTAAGAAAATTTTCTTAATCTTTTTTTTTTTTGTTTTTCTCTTTAAAGAAAGGAGCTCACTATGTAGCCTTGGCTAGTCTATACGTCTCTATGTAGAGGAGGCTGACCTCAAACTCAGAGAAATACACCTGTCTCTTTGCCTCTGCCCCTGCTGCTGTCCTGCCCCTGTCCCTGTCCCTGCCTCTGCCTCTGCCTCCCCAGTGCTGGAATTAAAGGTATGTTCCACCATGCCCAGTTTCTTATTATGGTTAGTGTGTGTGTGTGTGTGTGTGTGTGCGTGCAACCACATGCATGTAGAGGTCTGAGGGCCTCAGTTCTCTTCATCCATTATGTAAGTCCAAGAGATCAAACATTGTCAAGCTTGGTGGCAACCACCTTTACCTATGGCTATCTCTCTGAGGCCCACATAGGACTTCAGCACCCCGGGGATAAACAATGTGAAACTGGACCATGCCAGAAAACCCAGGATGGATGCCCATGACACCTGGAAGATTCAGTCGCCCGTGGACACACGTTGGAAGCGCCATCTGCTTGTGCCAGAGTCTCATGGCTGCAGGTATGACACAGGCATCAGTCACAGCTGCCCCTTGTTTGACTCCTGCTCCAGTTTTCCCAGGAAGCCCAGCATAAAAGCACCATAGGAAACCCTTTGGCAGTGTGAAGGCTCATTAGACACTTCCAGCTCTTGGAATGCTGCCCTGGTTGTTTTAAAACATGTATCCACGGCTGAAGAAGTGACTCAGTGGTTAGGAGCACTGGCTGTTCTTCCAGAGGATCCGGGTTCATTCCCAACTCACACATGGCCATACATAACCATCTGTAACTCCAGTTCCAGGGAGCTCTGACACTCTTTTTGGCCTTCCTGAACATCAGGCACACAACTGGTACCCAGATATACATATAGGCAAAACACTCATACACAGAGTAAAATTTAAAAAAAAAAAAAGAATACTTTAATCTAATAACCAAAGTATACCAAACACAATACTGTCTGTGTACTGCCAGGGCTGGGGTTGGGGGTGGGGTGGAAATGGTGAAAACTACCATTCAGTCAAATTTTGAATTCCCAGCAAGGGAATTTTTTTTTTTTTTTTTTTTTTTTGGTTTTTTTTGAGACAGGGTTTCTCTGTGTAGCTCGGGCTGTCCTGGAACTCACTCTGTAGACCAGGCTGGCCTCGAACTCAGAAATCCGCCTGCCTCTGCCTCCCAAGTGCTGGGATTAAAGGCGTGCGCCACCACCGCCCGGCCACAACCTCGAGTTTTTAGGCTTTCCTGCTTAAGTGTGATTTTAAACAAGTCATGTAAAGAGCCAGTCTTGGCCTCAGAAGTCCTGCATTCAAATCTTACCTCCTTTCTCTTGGTGGCTGTATGCTACTGTGCAAGGCTTTCCCACAAACTCAACTCCTCCCCTACCAGCAGGTAAACTCAAATTTCTGCTGGCAGGGGTCTGGGGCAGGGGATAAATACTGGCACATTGTATGCCCCTGAGTCATGTAATAGGTGGCAAGAAAAGGTTTTCTCCTAAGGAGATTAAAGGCTAATGGATAAGAACAGGTCTCTGTAAAACAGGCACAGGCTGGAGATTGTCACAGACTCCACCAGGAGTGTAGGACAGGAATACTAAGGCTGTGTTTGTGCCTTGCTGCATAAAAGGGGAGAGGAATGGCTCTGAGGCATCCTGGGGGCTGTCTAATGGCTTCCTTCTTATGGAAGGTGCCAGTCTCTCTACTCAAACTCACTCACTGAGGAGTAAGCTCCAACAGCCCTCATCAGCTACCTGCGACTACAGTTCAGGAGTCAGCAGGCACTGACCAGAGGGAAGCATAGAAGGCCAGGAGCAGAGCCTCTGAGGTCACAGTGCACAAATGGAGCTGCAGGCGTGTACAGCACAGGCACATTAGCCACAGCAGAACACGAGAGGACAGGCAAACTCAAGAGCTGCTCTGCAGGTCTCTTACCTACAACCAGGCTGAAGCCGGCTTGGGCTGATAAGTTTAAAAGCCATACCAAAACGATACTAAGTGGGTATATGGTGGCTGTCAAATTGCCTTTTGAGTGTTCATGTTTATGGCTATAGGTTACTGAGGCTGTCAACTTTGTCCAGACAAGCTTGTTTCCTCAGTGGGTAGCAGTTACAGCTGAGACTCATAACTGCTCAAGGTGCTGAGAACTGGTTAATGGATGGAGTGCCTGTATCACACACATGCACATGTGCGCGAGCACACACACACACACACACACACACACACACACACACATGCCCTGCCCAGCAGCCAAAGCCCAGGGCTACTAGGGATGAAAGGGCAGAAACAAGGTGATGGCATTGCGGTACACTGTTTTCTGACGTGACCTGCCTACTGCATTC
The DNA here is from genome assembly GCA_021653895.1 of Mastomys natalensis. Classification (NCBI taxonomy): domain Eukaryota; kingdom Metazoa; phylum Chordata; class Mammalia; order Rodentia; family Muridae; genus Mastomys; species Mastomys natalensis. The sequence continues at coordinate 407,078 of JAJTUV010000489.1, read as the reverse complement.
TTGGGCTTACAACATGTGTGATTGCTTGCAACAAGACTTGCACACAACTGGGTCCATTAACACAGGGTTGTGGATGAGGGACTTGTGAGGCCTCACTCTACCAAAGAAGATCTATAAGAGGTTAATGTTTGCTGGAGGAGGGAGAATTTTTCTTCGATGGTGTAACCTCTGATAAGGTACTGACACTCCTGTAAGCAAGTCTAATTAGTTTCAAGGGGCGGGGCCAAGGATGGGGGTTGGGAGGCTCGAATGACTGTAGAAGGGAGATTGGTTAGGAAGATAAAGGGAGTGGGCTGAGCAGAAGTGGGAGGGAGCTAAGATGGCAATGGGCTGTTAGGGTGGTGATGGCCACATGCCTTCAATATCAGGAGGCAGAAGCAGGCGGATCTCTGAGTTTGAGGCTAGCCTGTTCTACAGAGCAAGTTCTAGAATAGCTAGACCTACACTGAGAAACCCTGTCTCATAAAACTATAGGTGACAGTATCAGGCATAAATAAATAAATAGGGTGGCAATGGGAAGTGACTATGATCAAAATGTAAAATATATATGGGTATGAGAATGTCATAATGAAATCTACTATGATTTGTTGTTATGCTAACAAAAACTTAGAAAAACAAGGCAAACAGCCCTCTAGGTATCCCAATATAGGGCCTCTTCACTTTCTACCTGGCCTGGTATCCCCCAGCAGACTCTGGGGTTCATTCATTTATTTGGAACTTCCAGTATCCTCTTGAGATGTGTAGATTAATAATTCTCATCACTTCACTGGGCAGAGGAAAAGTTGAATTTTGAAGAAGTTATACAGACTTACTAAGATCAAACCTTCTGGACAGAGATGTCACAAAGCCCCTCCTTCTTCAAGCCAGGCAAGAAGCCAGGCAGTAGCAGCTGTTATCTGTTCTCCAAATATGTTCTCTCTTTTAAAAATGACAACAGATTTTTTTCTTTTATTTTTAATATAATCTTTATTAAGATTATAGCTAAAGACTACATTTCCCAACATGCTTTGCATCTACCGCTGTCTGTATGGATCAGCATAGGTTATAAGTAAAAGAGTATGTGCAGTCTTCCAGGCCAGATGTCCTATACTTTCCTCCATCCTGAATGGCAGATGAAGAATGTGATGATTGGAGCCAAGGAAGTCATGTTGATGAATACTGGCTCTGAACTACTCACTTGGGAGTTTTATGTGAAGAAGTAAGCTGAAGTCTAAGCCACTGCATTTTATATTTCTTTGCTATAACCACTTAGCATTTACTCTAACTGATGTGACTCACAAATAATCGTCACAAAGAAAGGAAACTGTGGTACAATAGATACTAGCAGCTAAATCAGGTGTCAGAGGACATTGTTACCAATAGGTTATCCCTGATACTGTCACCTATAGTCACCATGTGGGGCCCAAGCTTATACATACACATGATGCCCTGCATCTTTACTGTACCACATGGAAATAGCAGCCACTCTTTCCTTCAAAGTGAGTTTAAAAGACCCAGGCTGGAGATGGAGAGGTTAGAGATCTAATCCCAGCTCAGCCTGTTCTGCCTGACCAAATTGCTCACTCTCTCTGAGTGTAAGCGTCTCCATCTGTGAAATGAAGGTGATTGTACCCACCTGTAGCCACTCTTCATTCTCCATACCCATCCGTCTCCCTTGCCCCAGGTGGATCAGTCTTGCATGTGGGGTTTAATCTGCCCAAGTTAGAGGGCAAAGACTCTGGGGCCAGCATCTCTCCTGCCAAAATTCCAATAAGCCAGGAGTCTTTTTACAAGGGCAGTGGTTCTGTGACGCCTAGAGGAAGAGGAGCCTGTGGCATCTGTGAACTCCACAGTGGGAGCCATTGTGTGGATGAAGGGCTAAGATCATGATGGGAGCTTTTGAGTTCTTGGCTGAACCTGAAAGGTCAGAGATGCCAGAAAGGAATGGCTGATTGGTTCAAGATCAGCATGCCATAGAACTGGTGGCTCCAGTCTACACCGAGAAACCTGGGAAACCTCTCTGCTGGGTAGCCCAGGGCTGACATCACCCTGAACCTTACCAAGTATCAGTAGATACAGAAAAAAAACCAGCAACAATTAAACACTGTGCAAGGAAGCTGGACAGCAGGTTGTGTTCCAATCCCATGGCCAGCATTCCTGAGTATCAGCTTAAACCAGCTAGTGAGAGGTGGTGTCTGTCAGGAGACTTGAATCGCTCAACACTCTCCAAGCACCTCTGTGGCTCTTACGAGTTCCCAATTTTCTTAGGCAGTGAGGCCCACCCACGGATACAGTCCTATCCACCTCCCACCCACTGAATGCTTGGGAACTGAGTGACAGATCCCACTTGTGGATTCTTAATTCCATATTTCCCTCTCAACCCAGTCTAGCCCAGTGTCTGCAAGCACTCTAGGGCATTCCCCTTCCACCCACACAGTAGCTGAGGCTCCCAGCTGGTGAATCCTGAGTCAGATCTGCCAGAGGTTTCCTTGTTCTACAGGTATTTCCTAAGGTGTACGTGCAAAGTTTGGGTATCAGGAGGATTTAAAAACTCATACTATGGTAGTGCCTTTAGTGTAATGGACATAGAGAGAAAACAAAACAACAGTCTGAACTAGTAATTTCCTAGGGATTGTTACTTAGAACAATACTAAAATGTAACAACCATGTAGCAACCAGGGACTGGGGAGATAGCACAAGGAGCAACAGGCTTGCCTTGCAAGCATGAGGGCGGAGTTTGGTCTCCAGCATGGGAATTAAAATTGGAAGTGGTGGAGAGTATTTGTAATCCAGTGTTAGGGAGATAGAGACAAGCAGATCACTGGTGCCCTCTGGCCTAGCACCTAACCTAGTCACCCAGCCCAGAGAAAGACCTGGTCTGAGAAAACAGTGGACAGGCCCAGAGGACTAACTCCTGAGGCTGACCTCTGGCCTCCAGATGCACTCACACCTCTGCCACATCACATGCACCCACACACAACACACTCAGTGAATGGTGGATGGTGCAAGCTCCATGACACAGAAACAAAGATGATGCCTGAAAATGCCTTTATCTCTGCTCACGCCCTGGATATAAATTAGAAATACAATGGCGTTAAATACTCCTCCCAGTTCCAAAGCAGTTCGCTCCTTCCCAGCAGGACCAGGTACTAGGGAATTAAATATCAGAGAACAATTGTAGCTGAATGGCGACACACGTGTGTGGTCTATAATCCCTGCACTTCAGAGGCTGAGGCAGGAGGATCATAACTTCAAACAGAGTCTGGGCTACATCATAAGATATCTTTATCAAAAGAACCAAATAAATGAAACTTGACAATAAATAAATAAATGAAAGACAGCAGGTCAGACTTATATTTAAGATGAGTGTGAAATAAAGCTCTCTGCAAAAGACACGGAACCCTTGATTCATTTAGAAGTTCAGATTAATTATTGCACAGGACATATTTCTACAGAAAATTATTCATAATTTGATATTCCATATTAACTACATATCCTGTGCTTTCATTGGAGAAATCTGTCAGCTTTATTTTGAAATCTTAAATTATTCCAAGCCCCTTTAGCTCCCTGCCGCATCCTAGGCCTGACTAGTTTTTAGATCTTTCTTCCTCCCCAATTTAGGCCTATCTCAACCCTACGCTCTCCTGACTTTCTCTGTTCAAAGATGTGTGGCCTGAACCTGCTGTCAAAGTCACCTTCCTAGAACATAAACCTGCCCCATATGAAAAGCCCGTGAAAATGGCCCTTCCCCTGGACACAGGGCTGAGTGAAGCCCAGACCCCTTCACCGGCCTGAGGCAGGCTCCATTCCTAGTCACCCTCTGAGGTACTAGGGTTTTGCTGTCTATGCTCACCAGTGAATCCTGTCATGAAGCAGCCTCTGGTTTCCACTTCTAACAGCCCGACACACTACAGAAAATCTGATCTGAGTCTCCTGTTGTTAATCCAGTCATCCTGTCTGCGAATGCTCCCCAGTGCCCCAGCATCCCACACCTCCTCCCACACCCCGGGCCACATCCCTGCTCCAGGATGTAGGGGTTAGCCTCATCTAGGGCTCTCTACTCAGGCTGCTAGCGACCACCGGAGGTGAGGCTGGGGTGGGATTCTGACCACAGCAGTAGCACCCTGGATCCCTTGAGCCAGCAAGAGATGAGAAGAGCAGAAAAGAGAAAAGGTAGAAAGATTAACAGAAGCAGTCTGGGAAGGGGGTCTTCCCCTCTTCTGTGTTAATTTGGATAAAATTTTACTTTACTACAATGTGCAGCCTCCTCATCTCAGATTCACACAGGATAAAAAGAGTTTGCATGATTGGTCCTCAAACCCACAACAGTGAAAAAAAAAAAAAAAAGTCCAAAATTAAGACCCTTGTCTTCTAGTAAGAACGTGGCATGTATCATTAATTCTACACTTCCTCCCACTCCACGAGGTCCTCCCCACTGACCCTTGTGCTCCAGGAAGAAGCCCAAGAAAACAAAGCCATTTCTCTTTAGCAAGCTACATGCTCATTATTACGTACATGGCGACTGTATCCTGCTTACTGTATTGAATTGCGGATGGCTAGGGCTTTGCTGTTTTTGTTTTCAGAAAAAATAAAATGAAAGAGAGAGAGAGAGAGAGAGAGAGAGAGAGAAAAGAGGAGAGAGAGAGAACGGACTTTTTCATTGCTTCTGGGCCTAACAGCTGGGTAAACAAGACCGATATATTTTCAAAAGATTGAGGAGCAGAATCTGGGATGGAACTGGAGTCACTTGTCTGGTCCCTGGAACATTCCAGATAACAGTCTCTAGGTTATCAGGCATGATGAGTTCCGTTCCTGCCTGTAATCTCCGAACTTGCCAGGTGTCGGCGGGACGATCAGGAGTTCAAAGATTTCCTCAACAACCAAAAGAGTTCCAGGTCATCTTGGAATATGGACTACGTGTGACATTGTCTCAAAGAGAAAGTACGGAAGGGAGAGAGGAAGGAAGAGGGAGGGGGAGAGGGAGAGGAGAAGGAGGAAAGAAACAAAGTTTGTGGTGGCTCAGGCTTTTATTCCCAGCACTTAGGAGGCAGAGGCAGGTGAAATCTCTGTGAGTTACAGGCTAGCCTGGTCTACATATCCAATTCCAGGCCAGCCAGGGCTATATAGTGAAATCCTACCTCAAAATAAATAAGTGAATAAATAATACCTATTTTATTTACATAGCATATATTACATATATTACATAAGATATTACATATCTTATATATATATATCCTAAATTTTGCTCATTTAAGTCTCTTAAAAATTCAGAGCTTTCAGCTGCTCTTGACTTGGAGCGCATCCTGGGTGGGCTGACTATCTACAGCAGGTGACTTGCCTAGGGGCCACAGTGCCTGAAGCACCCTGGTACCTCTAGAGAAGCCCTGGGAAGCCTGAAAGAATTCCCTCCTGACTCACCCCTACTCAACACTTCCAACCCAACCCTCCCTCCCTCTTACCTGTCAGAACTTCTGAGAAGCCCCTGCAGTGGCTAGGAGAATAACTGAACCTCTGCAATCCGGAAGCCTCCTGCTCATCCATCCTGCAACAGCTGGGCTAGGACCCCAAACCACAAGTACTGGGAGGTTGAAAACCGCCATGTCGTTCCTCTCCAGGGACTACCAGAAGACTATCTCAGATGTCCTGAAAGATAATATATTCAACAAGGATCATAATGATCATAAGATCACAGTGATTCTGTGAATTTCCTGTGTGAACATCACAATGTCTCAGAGTCCATCCATATAACAAGCCAGTCCTTGGACAAGCAAACTTGCCAGCATTGTAGAAATCCATAGTAGAAGACCAGCTGTTCCAGAGGCATCTCTAAGCCAATTGCAGTAACTATCGCAGAAGCCTTGCAGCTTGCAGGGTGGGGTTGAGATGGAAGCATCGAATGTTCTTCACGCAGCATTGAGACAGTTAGGGATGGGTACAGAAAATGAACAACACAGCTATGACCAACACCATGCTGGGTGTTCTGGGATGCCTTAAGAACAACTCCCATTCATCAGAAGCTGAGCTTGGGTGTGTGGAGCATAGGGTGTGGAAACCAGCAGTGCTACTGCAATCTCTCTTAGTCACCCATTTCACTATCAGTTGGTACAGAGGTGATCTTCTTAACATCTTATTATTGACAATGTTATAAAATGAACCGCCAGCTAAGGGTAGGTTATATGCACCAATCATTGCTATTCAGATCACCTGAGGAGGCAGGCCAGGAGAACGTAGGGATTTGGTTGTATTTGTTGTGGCTTTAGCAGCTAACCTCAATTCCCAACCAAAGACTGAGATAGTGTGCATAGCCCAGGGCAGTCTACCTCTCCCCTTGCCACTACTCAGCTGAGCCCTGTGGGTCATCTCAGAATCTGCATGTTGGAAACTACCTGGAAAGTCAAGGCATTAGAATTGGTCGTGACACGGGTAATTCCGACATCCTTGTCTGAAGTTGGCTTTGTCTCCAGCCAGTGGCCTTCAGTCCTGGAGAACACACACACCTTCATGAGGCAGACCACAGTTTAGGGTTTGGTATTATAATGGTTCTTTTTTATTGGTGTCATATCTGTTTTCTCAGAAATTTTTATCCAGTGAGTCATACACCCGGAGAGAAGAGTGACATTTATGGTGGCCATTTGTGGTCAGGGGTATTCAAGAATTCGGTTTAACACCTTCCTCCCCCCCCACCCCGCCGTGGTCCCACCCCATAGCATAAGATATACCATCTTAGCCAATGTCCAGAGCAGTAGTACTGACTTAGCTTTAAGCTGCTGTGTGGCAGCCCCCAAGCCAAGCACAATGGAACAGAGCAACACTGTAAGTCTTAGCTGTTGAGGACATGGAGGTAGAAACTTTGCTTGTGCCTATCAGGTTGAATCCAGCTTGGGGAAACAGTAAGACCTTGTCTCAAAACTCAGCAATGACAAGTTTTATCTGTTTGCTAAACAGAGATTCTATACCTATTGCAAAGGGTGGGCAGGTGGGAAGGGGGGCTCTCCTTGAACTGGAGAGATGGCACAGCAGTTTAGAACACTTGTTACTCTTGAGGAGACAGGAGTGCAGTTGCCAGCACCCAGACGGCAGTCCACAACTCTCTGTAATACAGGTCCATGGGATCCAGCGCCCTCTTCTGACCTCCTCCAGCACAGGCACAGCATGTTGCACATACATACAAGAGGTAACTGCACAAGCACATAAATGTTTTTATATATTATCTTTTACATTCCTTTTTTTTTTTTTTTTTGTTTTTTTGAGACAGGGTTTTTTTCTGTGTAGCCCTGGCTGTCCTGGAACTCACTCTGTAGACCAGGCTGGCCTCGAACTCAGAAATCCACCTGCCTCTGCCTCCCAAGTGCTGGGATTAAAGGTGTGCACCACCACTGCCCGGCCTATTTTTATAATTTTATATATCTTATATAAATTATATTTTATTTGGTTTATATTTATAAAATATAAGCTACTTTATATTAAACTTTATCAGATACATGATTATTTTCAGTGGCATAGCTTGACTTTTACCATAGTATTCCTGTTAACATGCTAGAGTCTTCAGGTCTATGTAGTTAGCCCCTATGTCTATTTGGCCTCTGTCTTCTGTCCTTTTGGTGCTAAATTCAAAAAACAAAAAAAAAACAAAAAAACATTGCCAAATCCATGGTGCACATTTTCATGATAGATCTTGGTTTTAGACATTTATTTATTTTTGTGCTGGTGATTGAACCCAGGACTTCCAGTACCTGCCACTGAGCTGCGGACTCAGCTCTCCTTTACATTTAATTTTGAAACAGGTTTTCCAGGCTGCCCCTGAATCCACTCTGTAGTCCACCAGGCCTTGGCCATGTCATCCTCCTCTCTGCATCTCCTGAGTCACTAGAGTTCCAAGTCTGTGCCACAAGCCAAGCCTTTAATTCAGTTGTAATTAATTTTTATACAGAATGGACACATGTCCACCTTCATTCCTGAGCTTATATGAACGTACAGTGTTGTAGGAGGATCTAAAGGTGGGAGGAGTAAGAAGAGGAAGAGGGGAGCTAGGAGAGAGGAATGAAGACAGAGAAGAGATTGAGAGAGAGAGAGAGAGAGAGAGAAGAGAGAAGAGAGAGAGAGAGAGGGGGAACATGGAGGCAGATTTTCACGTGTCTGTAGCAGTCAAAGTAGTTGGTATATCTAGGTTGGATACTGAGTTACACTTCTGATTGTATGGGCATCTTGTTATGATCTTTTACCAAATATATAAGCTTTTGGATAATTTAAGCATTAGAGTCTCATTTTCCTACTGGGCCCAAGTGGATGGCGAGATGGTCTGGGCAATGCCCAGCCTTTGGAGATAGCATGGGAGAGCCATCTCCCACTCTGACGTCTAGTGGATGGCAGGCTGGTGTTTCTAGCTGGCCATTTCTAGCTGTGGAACGCAGGTGGCCTCCAGCCGAGAAACATGGTGGATGGGCTAGGCAGAGCCGCTACAGCTTAGATAGTCGGCTTGACACGCGGCCAATATTTTAAATAATTACTTCAACACAGTGTTTCCATTGTTGTGTGTCGGGTCCACCCTCTCACCACACAGGATGCCAGTTCCCTTGTTGAAGATCATGTGACATAGATATGAGGGTCTGTTTCTAACCTCTATTCTGTTCTCTTGGTCCACGTGTCTGGTTTTGTGCCAATAATCACATTGTTTAGATTACTATAGCTTTGTCCTATGCTTTCAATTCAGAAAATCTGAGCCCCAGCAACTTTCAAGACTTTTTGGTAATTTGGAGTCCCTTGAGGTTCCATATGAATTTTTCAAGTCTTCTTTTCCTTCCTTCCTTCTGTCCCTTCTCCCTCCCTCCCTCCTTCCTGTCTGTCTTCCAAAAAGCACTATTACAACCTTGACGGGGATAGCACTGAACACCTGGATAGCGCTGGGAATATGGCTGCTTTAACAATGTAGCCTGGCCTGATCTATGAACACATAGTATCTTTCTCTTTATTTAGCTTCCTTTAATTCCTTCAATGTTTGCAGTTTTCTGTGTCCCGGATTTCCCTCCTTGCTAAATCGACTCCTTGCTATGCAGTTCATTCTTTTTTATGCCATTCAAATAACACTGTTTTCTTGCTTCCCTTCTTCGATTGCTCGTGCTGTGCAGAGATAGAGTTCTGTGTTACTATTTCCATCCTGCAGTGTTGCGGATTTGTTTATTGCTTCCAGCAGTGTTTTCTTGCCGAATCTTCAGGGGTTTTATACAAATAAAATCACCGCCATCTGAAAGCGAAGTTTTCTTCTTCCTCTCCTTCCGTTTCCGTATTGTTATCTTTTCTTGCTGATTCCTCTGACTAGAAACTCCTGGTGCCTTGTTTGAGCACAAAGGGAAAGATGGAACCCCTCACCTTGCTGCTGACTTATTTGGAGAAAACTGTCAGTTTTCACTGTGGTATGATGCTTTATTTTTTAAAATATAGGGCTTGTGGGCCAGCAAGACAGCTCAGTGGGTAAAGATGCTTCAGGTCAAGCTGGCCAACCTGAGTTCCATCCCTGGGTCCATATGGTGGAAAGAGAGAATCAGCACCCTTAAGCTTTCCTCTGACTTCCACACGTGTACTGTGGCTTGTGTGGACAGAGGTGGGAGGGAGGATAACGGAAGAATACATCCCACACATACTCCAGATTGCTGAGTGCAGCTCTAGGTTTCCATATTCGCTCTTCTCCTTCCCTGGGAGAAGGGCCCTGATGGGGGCAAAGAGTTCTGGTGCAGAACTTGCTTCGCACTTGTTCCCAGAAGCGGGGTGTGGTGTTTTCTCTGTGGATCATCTGTCCTCAGCCCAGGGAGGCGCTGCCTGAGGAGGGAGGGGCAGGAGAGCAGCTGTGTCTCACCTTGGTGGCTGTGGTATTATCTGGCCTAACGGTTTCTTCTGGGTAGATACTTCCGCCCTGCTGCTTGTAGAGCTGGAAAGATTCATGCTGCTGTCTTTGAGCGGAAAGAAGCACCCAGCTCTAAGAAAAAGGGGGCAAGTCAGCCAGACCTGAAGGCACACACCTGTCATCCAGTATCAGGAGTCAAGACAAGGGATCAGAAACTAAAGATCAGCAAGGCATTCTTTTCTTGCTTCCATCCTCTCTGTTTTAGAATCTGTTTGCAGCTGTGTAGATAAAATAAGGGAACTCTTCCTTGGGAACCCAGAATCCCTGACTCTTAAATAAAAGGACTATAGGGTGCTTATCCATCTGAACTATGGAATGAGACACATGCTTTTAAAATAGCTGCTCTTTCCAAGTATCTACCACACCGAGAAGATACAGAAAATGAAGATCAGATAAGAGGCTTTTCTAAAGGAACACATCTAGGAAGCACTGGACTAGACTCTCACCCTCCGTCTGCTTCTGAAGGCAGAGGTCTTGCCCCTATACTCTGCTGAGTTCAGTGAACAGAGGCTGCCCTGACATCATGTTTTACAAAGTAAGGTGTAGAAGTTCCTGTGACCTCAAGGTCCACAGACCAACTGTGATGAGAAGCCGTCAGGACAGCCTTCGCAGCGGGGCTGAATTCTCTGCCGGTTTCCGGTAGTGGTTTCTTTGGGGTTCTTTGCACAGGGGCAGCACCAACATGCCCTGTGCTATGGTCCACCGCTGTGTTGGCGCTCTCTCTCACCCTTGTATAGCAGGTCCAGGTTTGAAGTACAAAGTTAAGGGATGCTGTAAAAGACATATAGGCATCCTTGTCAACCAATTCCATGAAGGCATTTTCCCTAAGAAATGGGACCCTGCAGGGGCACCCAGAGCTATATAACCAGTAGCAGACAATGGCTTCGGCACAGATTCAAGTCCCTACATCCCTCCCACACAACCCTTTTGCTGTCCTGAGGGCTGTATAAACCGACATTCCCTGGGAGAGTTACTAAGCTGGGCCGTATGTGAATCGGATGTTTAGGACTGTGCCCTTTGCTATATTTAATAGGAATGGAAAAAAAGGTCCTTTAGAAAGCAGCATGTAGGAGCAGATATTCCCACAAGCCCCCATGCTGCATGCATCAGAGCAGATGAGAAGAGAAGCTGGCGCGAGTGGCAGGAAACTTAGGAAACTTTGCTTGGATTCTTCCCCCCTCTTCATACACAAATAGATAATAGATGAACAGACTGATAATTGTTTCCTGCAAATGGAATCTTGGAAGGTGGACAGGAAAAGATATCAAAGCAAAGGTGGTCCTATTAGGCTACTGAATACAGGAAGGGCAGGTATGAGGTTACGTTAATACAGGAAAGGATGTGGAGGGGGAGAGAAGGAGAGGAACGGAGGCTGGGGAAAAAATGGCAAAGAGGAAAAGAATGAAAAGGCAATTCTAATCTGAGGGGCAGGCTGAAAGAGGGAAAGTTGAGGTGGTCTGAAAACACCCAAAGCCCAGGGTCCTGAGAAACTTCGCGAGAAAGGGGGCGCGGCGCTGCCCAGTCCATGTTTGGGCAGATTAATGGAGTCGTGGCTCGGGCTCTTGAGTCCTGCCTTGGGAGGGACAGTATCTGTTTAGATTTGTGTCTAAATTTAAACCCCGATCCGGCCTCCCTCCCTGCTCCCCTCCCCTCCTCCTGCGTCCCTCGGTCCCTCCCTCCTCCTCCTCCTTCCTCGTTCTCTGGCGCAGGGCCCCCAGCTGGGGCAGTCCCGCAGCCGAGTGCAGCCAGGCGCGCACCGCCGCCCACTCGCTCTGTGCCCGCTACAGCCCGAAAGTGACCCGGGCTGGGAGCTGAGGGGACAGCGGGGATCCTGAGCTCTTAACCCGGGCGAGCGGGCGTGTCCACAGCCGAAGGACTACCTGGAGGACATGGAGGTAAAAGACTGGCGGGGACGCGCGGGCCTGGGGCTGGGGGTGAGTGAGGTCAGAGCGCTCCTGCCCAGGTCGCTGTCCCTGCTCTCAGCAGGGAGCATGTAGTCAGAACGTCGCCAGGGCCAAGTCAAGAGAGACTGGTCCTGCTCCTAGGAGACCCCTGCGGGCGGGAAAGGACCTCAAGGCGAAGGAGGGGGCCCTTTGTAGGGATTCAGGTGTTTTGACTGCACATACATGCTTTTTTAGAACATAAAACTTAGGTACAACTAAAGTCATAAACGGATAAAGGTGTGAGGCAACAACCCCAAAACAAAAAACTCCAGCAACCCTGACTCAGGCATTGAGAAACAGAGCTGGCAGTTGAGGCCGGGACTCTGGCCGCATGGCTTCCCCTTTTGATTGCAGCGTGGCTTTTCTGACCAGTTGTTCTCTTACTTCTGATGTCCCTTGTGTCTGACACATCTTCTTTCATAAGTTTCTGAAAAGCTCCCTTGCCGCCGGTCAAATAAACTTATATCTGAGAAACTGGAGGCTCTCCAAGATGCCCTGTCTCCTGAGGTGGTGTGCACCTTGGGGTGTGGGTAGCCATATCTGAGAGGTAGACGGGTGAGTCCCAGACTTTATCTGCACTTTTCCAATGTCAGAATACTAGCCACCGCTTTCTAGCCAGGGAGTACTAGTTCACCTAGCTCCCTCCTCCAGGTCTACAGATTTCCAAAGAATGTTTCCCTTCAAACCCAGACCAGCTGTAGGTGAGCTCAGAGGCACAGCATGGGCAAAGCCCCAGGTTCAACCCCTCCAGGGATACACACACCCCAAGAAAAGAAAAAGAAACTGACCTTTTATCCTAATCAATCTCAGCAGGACCTGGGATTTTCAAAGAGGAAAAAGGAGGTGAAAAAACCCCTGGCCTTTAAGGTGATTCCTACTCCCACTCAAAAAGGAAACCGCTCCTCCTTAGCCCAAGGTCTGTGGAGATCCCAGCGCACAGAAGTTCAGTCCCTTCCAGGCCACTCACCTTTTCTAAGCTTCACTGTCTGCTTGCCCTCTCTAAAAGAACAATAGCAAGGCTACATATTCAGCTCAACCAGTTGTCATAAAGTAACAAGGATTGCACTCTGCTGTGTACTAGGCCCTTAGGGAGTGCTGAGTACCTGGGATGCTGGCGTCTGAGATGGACTTTCTGTAGCGACATTTGCAAGCCGGGGAGTAGTTGATTAGGGTAGACAGACCACAAAGCATTCCAGACGGGTTCTTACATATGACCAAGACCTTGCAAAGACAAAGCTGAGCTGGCTACCACTACGGGACAGAGGAGGGAAACGGAGGAGGGAATAGTCAAGTTGCTGGACCAGGCAAAGGCTCATAAAGAAACTGCTGTACTTATAAGCTCCCTCCTCAGGAAGAGCTCAGAGTATCTCTGGTGACAAGCTGGAAGCTATGGGGTCACTAACAGACTGTAATGGGCATAAGATGGAAGCCCAACTGGGCTTAAGCAGGGCGCTGCTTGAAAGCCCTGATGCAAGTTCTAACTTTAATCTAGGGAAACACAAAAGGGCTCCCATCACAGGGCCACTTCTTCCTCCCTCAGCTGAAGAAGAAACAGAGGGAGTCCAAGGCCCTGAAAGTATCAGCCCAGCAACTTCCTGTGTGGCTTGGTAGGTGGGAGGCATGAAAAGAAGAGACTCTCCTGTCTACAAGCTGAAATATACAGTAACGGAAAAGGACTTGGATGGAGATAGCCAAATTCCTGTGTGCCAAAGGCTTGACCAGCACAGGGAGATTACCTAGTCAACCAGAATGCCAGACAGATCTGCTTACACCCATTCATCCTAAGGTGTGCCATGGCCTTGCTGGCTGGCAGTTACTGTTTTTGAAGTTTCTTTGAGAACCAGTCACGAAAGCCTAAACAAACAAGCAAAACACCACAGCAGCTAGCAGCTGAGCTGTTAAAGGAAGTAAAGAGGAAACAGAAGACAGAGGAGGTGACAATTCTCAACTAGGAAGTGAAAGTCAGTGACAGGTGTATTACCTGCTCATGAGTGGAGCTAGGAGCCCTGAAATCAGCCTCCTGAAGGAGGCTACTTATTTTATTTGAGAAGAAACTGAGTTACATCATGTCCCCATATTGAGCATTCAACCCAGATCAACAGGGTTTGTTAACCACCTTCAGTTTCTATCCCACACTTGCTTACCTTGCCTACTGCAAATGTTAGGGAAATCTTCAAATCCCTGGGACTACTGTCAGCCACATCAGTCACACCTCGGCCTATAAGGACCTCCCTGGAATAAACAAAGCAAGGTGGCATGTGACCCGTGCCTCTCTAACACTCCCAGTCCATCTAGGAAACGGACTCACACATCCTGTCACTTTGTGCTTAATGAATGCTTCTGCAAGCGTGCCGTGTACAGGCTCAGAAGCCTTGAGAGAAAGGCAGTGATTGGGTAGAGAAACACAGGGAGAACACACCGGCTTCATTCAGGGAAGCAGGACAGTTGGTGAGAAGAGAAGATAGGGAGTCCCTAAAAGAAGAAAAGTGAAAATAACAAGATAAGCCATGGAAGCAATGAGGTCCCCCATAGAGTTGGCTACCAGGGGAAAGGACATCTAAGCCACCTAGAAGGTGTTACTTTTTCTGCTTCCCTAGCTGTGCTCCCAACTCTGACCTTCTTCTAATTCGCCATTTTCAGACCTTGAAGGCAGATCATGAATGGCCTTGGATCCTGCCCCATAGACAGTAGGAAACTGAGACAGTCCTGCTTGAGGTGGCAGCCACAATGTAGCCCATTGCGTGTGCAAGATTCTCAATCTAGGGAGCCCCTCTGAGGCCCTGGGTGGGGTGTAGTCTGATTCCAAGAGGACAGAGAGTAAAGACCATGCACTAGAGGGGAAGCAGAAACGTCTGCATTTGAGTTCACAGAGTGCCCAGGGAAGAGGACATGGCCCTTGCATAGTGGGTGTGAGGCCCTGGGTTTGATCCCTAGTAGAGGAACAGAAGGAGCGGGGAGGGGAAGAAGCGAGAGAATATCTCAGTGTAGGGGGGGTTGTCTTACTGGTGGGTGGGTCTCTATAAACCAATACAGTGCCCATCACAGAAACCCAAACTTCCCAATAAAATTTGCCTAATAAATTAATAGAAACTCTGTAGCTCAAATCTTACCACCTTCCCAGTGGCCCTCAGCCTCTATAGAGCACTTAACTAGTCCCACTAGGGCTGGTTCTTTGGCTCCCAGTGAGAAGGGAGGGACCGTACTTTATATATCTAGGGCCTCATGAGCACCGACTAAGATATAGTGATTGGGTGAATATGATATTGGAGATGAGAGACATTAGACTTTTAAGAGAGAAAGAAGGAGAAAAAAAGAAAGAAAAGAAAAAGCAAGCTTTATTATGTTTATTTGCTGGTTTGTTCTGGACAGTATTTGAGCACTATGAGACAGGCAGACCTCTTTGGCTACGAAATCATTGTTTCTAGAAACAATATTGATGAAGCTATTGTAGATAACTTCAGATACAACCAGTGAAAACTCCCTTCTGGCCTTTGAGGGCACTTGCATGAGTGTGTGCATACACATAAGTAATGTTTTGCAAAAAAGCGATCTGAGAGTGGTGTCGAACGCCTTTAATCCCAGCACTGGAGAGGTAGCTGCAGCAAGGTCAGCCTGGTCTACAGAACCAGTTCCAGGCCAGCCAGGCTCCACAGTGAGACAAACCCTCTCTCACAGGGGTGGCATGTGTGTCAAGCTGGGTATATTAGCCCACCTTTTAATTGCAACACATTGGACTGGCAGCTGCAGAGCCAAGTTAAAGATTATCTTCAACTACATACTGAGTTCCGGCCAGCTGGTGCTTCGTGAATCCTTTTCTGAAGAACATTCTCTCTCTCTGTCTCTCTCTCTCTCTCTTCTCTCTCTCTCTCCCACACACACACACACACACAAAATGAAGCTATCTTTCATCCTCATATGAATGTGTTGTGTATGTATGCATATATATATATACCCATATATTATTTATATTCATTCGGAAACCTATGTCTTTTTAAAAGATTTTATTTATTTATTTTATGTATATGAGTACTTTATCTGCATATGCACCTGCATATCTGAAGAGGGCATCAGATCCCATCATAGATGGACATGAACCACCATGTGGTTGCTGGGAATTGAACTCAGGACCTCTGGAAAAGGTGGTCTTAACCACCTCTTAACCAGAGAGTCATCTCTCCAGCCCTGTAACCCAGTTTTAGGTTCGCGTATTTTTTTACCTTGTTAAACATTTGCTAGTTTATTTTTTAAAACATTTTAACAGATTAAATGTTAGTTTTATTAATAATAATTACTATTATTGTGTATGTGTATGAATATGGGGTTTCCCATGCTACGCTGTGGGTGTGGAGATCAGAGGACAATTTTCAGTAGTCAGTTTTCTCCTTCACCATGGGAATCCCTGGGTGAACCCAGATTTTCTTGCTCACCCCGCAAGTATATTTACCCATTGGAGTATCTACCCTGCCCCTCTACTTTATTTTTTATCTCGTTTATTTATTAGAAGGGAAAACTCCAAGTTTAGGGAAGAAGGATTATTTGGGGATGTCCCTGTGATCCTCGCTGGTTTTCCCCATCCTGTCACCGAGCCGTGGTGTGCTGTTTGAGGCTGGTGGTCATAACGGGGACCAGTCGGCCTCTGAAGGAAGAGTTAGACTGGATAGACTTGCGGGCAAGCCGGGATATCCACTCCCCTCGGCTCCGGCTGGGTGGAGACCCTTGCAGTCACTCTGGCTCCCCTTAGCAGACATCTTTCATTTGCTGGCCTGTGAGAACAGGAGTAGTTTCGGGTAGGCACGCTGTCAAGACCCTACCCTATCACTGTGAGCTGAGAGCATTCCTGGAGCGGAATCGGGTTTCAGAGCCTGATCCTCACAGGCTGCCCACAGCGAGGAGGGCTGGAGCCTGGCTCCTGCGGTTCCGTGGGAAATCTGAACGCTGGCGGCTCAGCAGCACGTAATCTTATCAGAGCCACAGAAGAAAGCCTTTCGGTTCCAGAGAAGGCAACTCTGCCTTCCTCTAGTGACAGTGTCTGAGGTTTGCAGGACCAATCGAGCCTATCTAACCCACTGGAAAAAGGTACACAGCCCTGTAAGAAACAAAACAGTCCCTAATTGCTCCCGCCTTACTGGGAAGGAGCAAACGGACTCTGAAGTATGCTGGGGCCGTGGGTGCAGTCAGACCTTTGGAAAGCAACAACCTGTGATTCTCCTCTTATCTGGGGAGTAGTTTAGCCCACGCTCTTAAGAAGTCAGTCTCGTAAAGTTTCATCACAACAGCAGCGTGTGGCTCACATCCACCCTCATCGTGTCAGGTGGACACATCTCTCAGAGATACCACAGGCAGAGCACAAACGTTGAACGACCACCCTCAACTGCATGCCCCAGGACCCTCCACGAACCCACCTCCCAAACAGAGCCTGACCAGAGAGAACATTGCCTTTGTCCTTTGGTCTTTCAGGCAATGTCCTTCCCACCCCACCCCACCCCCTTTTTTTTCCTTTGGGGCTTTCTGAATACTGGCTGTGGGGATTTGTGGACCCATGAGGCTAATCGTGTAAAGTTACACCTTTGGGTGGATCAGACCTTGTTCTAGTAAGAAGACTTCTGACTGCCATTCAAGACTCAGTAGGTCCCTTGAAAAGGTAAGGAGGACTTGCAGGACCCTTACCTCTCTAAGTCTCTTCACGTGAAATGTCACCCTCAGATGGACCTTAGGAGTCCCTGGCTGGAAGCTCTTAGGTCTGGCCATTGGAGATAACAATCTTCCTAGCATCATAGATGCCTCTGTCCCATCTCAGGGCCACCTTCCAGGCCTACGGATGGCAATCACAATTTTTTTCTCCTACCGAGTCTCTATAATCTATTGGTGTCAGTTTGCAGGATAACAGCTGGTTTTGGTTGCTGCTGCTGGTTTATTTGTATGTGTGTGTACGTGTGTATATGCTGAAGTACACATGGAAGCCAGATGCCGACACTGAGTGTCTTCCTAATTGCTCTCTGTCTTGCATTTCTGAGTCTCTCACTAAATCTAGAGCTCGCCGATTCAGACATGTGTCACCATGCCTGATGCACACCCTCCATGTAACCTAAGTGCTGGGAACTGAACCTGAGTCTTCACACTCGCGGGGCTGGCATCTGATTCACTGAGCTATCTCCCCAGCCCACAGAGCTGTTCTAATTAGGATTAACCAACACATAATGATCATTTACAGCCTGTCAGGCACTGGGCCTCTATCTGTGACCTATCTCTCACCTTGCTGACCCTCTCAGAGGGGAAACAAGCACTTAAGCCCTTAATTGCAGAACAGGATGAAAGCTTGCCCCAGGGAGGAGGGGTGCCACACCCAGCCTGGGGCTCAAGGAGGGCTTCCGGTGAAGGGTGACCTCTGGGTTGAGTGCTGAGGGAGTAGTTGAAGTTAACCAACAGCAGAGAATGAGGAAGAGTGCATTCCAGGCAAAAGCTGCCCTCACAGGATTCGTGTTGATTCCTGGAAGGTAAAAAGAGATAACAGGCTTTGAGGGGGAGCCCTGGGTGGTAGCAGAGAAATGGAGCTTGCCGTTACTACCATAAAAGGCTCTTTTCTATTTGGAGAAACAAGATCTACATGTATGACAGGACATGTTAAAAATACAAGATGTGATCTTGATAAGCTGGGAGGTGCGCAGTTCAAAGTCACTTCTTCTGTGTAGGAGAGAGAAAGCAGGCTTCCTCCTTGGGCTTCCCTCCAGGTGCTTCCCCTCCCTGTCATTATCTGACTGCCTTGGGGGCTTCAGTCTCCGTGAGCTCACTCCAGTCTGCCACGTCTACTGAGGACATTCATTTGACACAGGGTCTGGCCCTGAGGGGAGCCTTGGATCAAGCCCACCAAAGGCATCTTCAAGACCACCTCTTCTAACTAGAGGCCTCAGAACAACATCACACACACACACACACCCCTTCCGGTCCCACTCCACCTGCCGCCCCATTATGTCTCCTGTTGCGGTTGCGCATTCTCTGAAAAGCCAATTTGTTTCTCATTGTATCCAGCCAGCCCAGGGATGAGCCAGATGGACCAAGGAGAAACAGCAGACCAAACGCACGTTAGCCCCACCCAGTTAAAACACAGCACCGAGTAAAGGCCGAGCCTGTGGTTGCCGGAACAACTCAGGCACCCACCAGAGAGGGCATTTCCATCATAGAAAATGTCACAGAAGGCTTCCAGCTCCTCTGAACCTCCCTCCCTGCTCGACCCTCACCCTGAAGGGTTCATTCCAAACACTGAGCTACAAGGGCCACTTACTCCAGCCTGCTGCCCCACCCCCACTCTCTCAGTCCTCCAGAATACATTCCTAGGCCTCAGGTCCCGGCTTGTCATGCTTCTGAGATATGAACTGATGGATTGTGGGAAATTAACTCTGAACAGCCACAGCAGTGGCAGCGTGGGCAAACATCTAAATGCTGTCATCACGGTGATTACTAAGATATGTGACAGACTTACTATGTGAGATTGTTTTCCATAAATGTATCTTTTTCGAACTCCTTATGCAATCACAGTCCCTTCACCTGCCTCCTCCCATCGTAGTACTTCCTAAGTATCTTTTTAATCTTTAATCTACTGATTGTTAATAGTGATAAGGGGCTGGCTGCTGGAAGATCGAAAGGTGATCATCCAAGAGCCACAAGGGTACTACTTCGTGAGTGGGGTCCTAGGGCCCCTATGCTTTTTCTTCTTCTGCCTGGACCAACTTCCTTTAGCCAATGCTAGGCTAGGCAGCTCAACACTTGGAGTCTTTAAAGCCTGAATCAGCTGAGTTAATTCTGATCCTCATCTAAAAGCACATCAAGAAGACTCCATTGTGTCTCCAGTAGGGGCAGAGGACACCAACATCCACGACAAGGAAGTGGAATTTTGAAAGTTCGTTTTTGTTGTTAAGGTTTTTTTTTTTTTTTTTTTTGAGACAGAGTCTCCTACGGCCCAGGCTGACATTAAATTCTTGCTCCTTCTGCTTCCACCTACCAAATACCAGGTTTTAAAATGTACCTTATGCCAGGCATGGTAGTGCATGCTTTAATCCCAGGGAATGCAGAGATAGGCGGATCTCTGAGTTCAAGGCCAGCCTGGTCTACAGAGCAGGTTCTAGGACAGCCAGGGCTATACAGAGAAACCCTGTCTTGAGAAAACAAACAAACAAAAACAAACAAACAAAAGGGCATTAATGGACTTTTAGAGCATAAGAGTTTGAAAGTCAAAGGGATTTAGCAGTTTCTTTCATCTCCCTTTCCTTTAAAGGTTAGGTGTGCTGGAAGTCAGAACTGTGGCAATGGCCTTCTAACCCCCATGGCACTCGCTAGAGGATCCACAAGCTATGTCTGATCCACAAGCCTCACCTGACTCACACGCACTTTGCTGTTTCTGCAGCTCAGAGTCTGACCTTCTGCCAGCTCTCTGCTGTCTACTGGATCTCTGCAGTCTTCCAAACTCAAGGCTTCGTGTGTCTCGAGGTCCTCCCTGCAAATCATTATTCTCAACAGGAGTTCGGAGAAGAAACGTTTTCATTATCACTGTTTTAACTAAAGTCAAGAGACTACGAGCCAAAGCTAGAAAAGGTCTAGCCCCTTCCAAGTGCAGCACTGGTTCTCTCTCACTAGGCTGCTTTCCACCTTGAGGGAACTTCCTCAAGGAGACTTGTGGTTCTATTGGTTGGTCATGCCCATGTCCCCTCAGGATGGCCTGGCTTTGAGAGTAAGGAAGATTCTAGAAGTTTTTTCTTGTGGAAGTGTGTGGGAGGCTCAGTGAGAGAGGCTCACTGGGATACCTGGTGCTCTGGGCTGCTGTGGAATGGGACAGTGGCGAAGCCAAAGTCAAGGAAGTTAGCCAGTGTGTGTGTCTCTGCTAAGTGTGTGTGTCTCTGCTAAGAGATGGCCATGGCCTGGTGTTAGCTGGACCACACTCCTTACCGAGGCTCCAAGGAACAATCCTCTTCACACCTCTCTTCACTCCTGGAACTTGCTGGCTCTGGCTTGAGGCCACGTCTCTCTTTTCTCTGTGTCTTCCTAACAGGGACATGTGTCACTGAATTATGCTCTCGGTGACAATTCAGGATTATGATCTCCTCATTTCAAAACCCTTTAAGTCCATCTGCAAAATCTCTTTTTAGAAATAAGGGTGTGTTTACAGGTTCCAGGGATCAGGGGGTGACTATGTGTTTGGGGAGCCACTGATCACCCCTTTTACAGCACGAAACTTGTTATCCATACAGCGGTAAAGGGCTTGGGGGGTGAATGGGGAAAACCCTTGGTATTAGGTCATAGTGTGAGCATCCTTACTGCTATGTTCAGGAGGTTATGTCGAATAAATCTAGTGGATATTCATTACCACTCACTGTGTGACAAACTTCTTATCCCCTTAGGTAGCCCATTTTCACTTTTGTCTTCTTTAGACCCAAACCGGTGCAGAGCTTAGCTATAGCTCTTCATTGGGAGAGCTGCTGTTAAGAAGGGGAGCCCCTGGGGTGCAAAAGAGCATTTCCATGGAGCCATCATCACCTCCTCCTGACCGCTTCTCTTTCTAGTGAGACTAGCTGGTTTAGCAGGCTGGCAAGAGCTGATCAGGAGAGGTGAGTGGATAGCTCTGTCTCGTGAGTTCCAAGTCAGGTGAACTTTGCTGTAACAAACAAGGCCACCGTTCTAGTCTAAACAGCAAGCGGCTGTTCATTCCGACAATGCTATATGACCATTGTAGCTTAGCTAAACCTCCACCTCATCATTTGTCCTTCATCTGAGACCTAGAAAGATGACAAGTAGCCACGCAGCTCGTCACAACCACAGGAGCCAGAGAGTACAGTTCCTCTACCACCTCCCACGCCGACACGAGTGGCTTTCATAGGCCAGGGAAGTCTTACTTCACAGTACTGCCCATCTCTGAGCTGGTCTGGAAGCAAGCCTGTGTCCTTCAGGCTGCTGAAGGTGGGAAGACCAAGGAAGGCAGCAACTTTACAGACGGCTCAGTCTCCAGCTCTGGAAATTGGCAGAGCTCTGTGGTCAGATCTGCTCTTCCTGGTTGAAGTGAAAGTTGCTTTGCAAGCAGAAAGCTTGTTTCCAGTGATGCCAACTGCTCTTGGCTTGGGGATGGTTTAGAAAAGCACTGGGTTTGGAGGGAAAGTCAAGACTACATATATACCCATTTCTATAGGAGACCAGTGGAGACATCTATACCTAAGCCATTAGGTGTGGCTGCTTGGACAGTTTCTTAACCATCATGGTCCTGGAACATCCCAACCCAGAGCATGCCATCAGGAAATGCAGTTTATAGCTTTATTGACTCCTAGGATTTGAAAACCTCTTTGCCTTTTGCAGCAACACAGTGCTGAGTCACCCCAAAGTCTTTGATTGTAAACCCCACTACCACCAAACATGGAACCCAAGTCCTTCTTTCTCCTGCTTGCAGTTACATGACACCAACAATCACCATTCTTTCCCATGACCCTTGTTCATAAGTCCTGCCTTTTGTGCCTATAGAAGGGTTAGTGAAGGTCACTGGAACTTGGTGGTGAGGTTGAAGGACATGGTCCCATCATTAGACTTGTGGCAAGCCTAGGAGGGCACTGCACCAGAGGGGGCTGGGAACGCTGAGTGTCAGGCTCAGGGTTGATAGCGTCCTCCATCAGTAAAGCTAACATCTTTTTACCATCCAGGCTGTCTTAAAAGGAAATCTGATCAGGCATGTCATAGATAAGATAGTGGATGGTGTCAACATGAAAAGCCCACAAATTCATGGCAGTGGTGTTATTAATAATGAATGTTTGAAAAACTGGGACAACCCTGAATAGGTTTTATAGGTATCAGAAGAGGATGTGAAGAGGGGGCGTGAGCAGATCTTTGAGACAATAAGGATCATAATATAAGCAAGAACACTATCTCAGCATAGTAGTGGCTCTGGACACTGAGCATGGTGGCTCACACCATGAATCACAGCACCCGGGTGGCAGAGGCAGGTCTCTTTGTGAGTTCTAGACTAGCCTGCTCTACAAAGTGAGTCAGCCAGGGCTATTACAGAGAAACTTGTCTTGAACAACCAAAACAAACAAACAAAAAAAGTAGGTCTGGGCCAGAAATACAGCTTGGTTTATAGAGCATTTGCCTAGTATGCAGAGTCCCCAGTTCAGTCCCTATCACACACCAGGTACGGTACTGCATGCCTGTAATTCAAGGACTTGGGAATTAAAGGCAGGAGGATCAGCTCACAGTGAGTTGGAAGCCAGCCTGGGCTAGACAGCCTGTCTCAAAACAAAACAAAATAAAGATTTGGAGGCCAGTAAGATGTCTTAGCCAGTAAAGGACTTGCTGCCCAAGCCTCGTGGCCTGAGTTCTATCTTTGAGTTTCCATGTAAAGATGGAAGGAAAGAACCTACTCCACAAAGTTATCCTTTGACTTTTAAATGACTGCTGTCATATATGTGTGTGTGTGTGTGTGTTTTTTATACATATATATATCCTCATATGCACATATCTTACACACAATAACAGCACAACAACAAGTTCTGACCTGGGCATGCAAAAACACTTTTTGCTTCTCTAAAGTGGAAGATCTAAACACTTTGGTTATAGACCCTATGACAAGACTGATACATACACAGAACGCTCTTGTCTCTGCAGGCAGAGCACAGGTGTCCTGTGGATTCACAGATGGCCACATGCAGAGACAGCACTGCCCTGTAAGAGCTAAAGAGCATAGGTCCAGGAGCCAGATGGCTGAGATTCAGTCTGATCTTACCATTCACTAGAGTGTGAACTCCTGCCCTCTTGATTTCCCACCGGTAAAGTGGAAGTCTTTAGAGATCATCTCTTGAGTTACTTAGTAAAAAGGGCCAGGTGTGGATAGTGAATGTTGGGGGGAGGGGAGCTATTATTGGAGGAGAACAGCCCAAGCAGTTGGTGCAGCTTTGACTGGAATGCCAGGACATCTGAAGGTCCCCTCTAGCCCCAGGGTCTGTGACAGGCACCTAGTTATTGCAGACCACACACAAGCCCACCTCTCTGGATTTCTGCAGACAGCTGGACCTGGTATGAAGTAATGGATCAAAGCTGTAGGCTCCCAGGGCAGCCAAGGCCTGCCAGAGGAAGGGAAACTCCTGTACTTAAATCATTTTAGAGAAGGAAGAGGGGGAGAGGAGACAAGTATATTTTATGCTTTGAACCCAGAGGAATGATGGAGTGATTGGAGGAATGATAAAGGGAGGAGCCAGGAAACAGGGAAAAGATCAGTCGCCCTTGATATGGTCACAGACCTCAGGGATGCCTAAAACCAGAGTACCACATTCGATATTAATATTTAATGTCTCCACATCATCCATCATCTATCATCCATCCATCCATCCATCTATCTATCTATCTACCTACCTATCTATCACTTCACTCATATCCCAGACTGTCTGGCCTGGAACTCACGGCAATCCTCCTGCTTCATTCAGCCTCCCAAGTGGAGATCTGGCAAGCCTGAGCCAACAAGCCTGTCTTTGCCCTTTCTATCATGACTATAGCATGTGCTGTGGCCGTAACCTCTATAGTGTGAGGCACACTTGCAAAACTACAATGCACAGTTTTGTTTTGATTTGTTTTCCCTTTGTCACAATCTTATGGATAGAACATTCAGTCTTACAGAGTCTTAGCAGCCTGGGTTATGATTTCCTTTTCCCTAACTTATTGGAAAAAAAAAAAAATGTCCAAGCTTTTCACCTGAAGGAAGTACTTCCTAACTACTCTCCGGAATATCCGAATCACCGCTGTCGCTGGTCGAGTGCTTTGAGGCCATAACCAAGGGAAATAAGGTCGCTTAAGCACGAACAGCAACATGGCAGTCGATCTGATATGAGCCAGCAGGCAGGTAGCATATACAGAAAGGATATGCTGGACAAAGAAAGAAATTTTGTAACTAGTAAGTTCTTCCTGTCTGGGAGTTTCCATTTAGTATTTTTGGATTACAGTTGATCACGAGTAATTGAAAGAAAAAATACAATCAGGCCCTAATGGAAAGTATAGTCTGCCCACTGTCAGCCTCCCCTCTGCCTCCCACATCCCCAGGTCACTCAGCCCACCCAGGGCCCCTGCTGACCTTCTGTACAGAGGCCCCCTGGGGAGAACAAAGTGGGGTGCCTTAGGAACACAGCGGGGATGGGAAAGTAAACACAGATGCAAGCCCTTTCGCTCTCAGCTGACATCAGCCAAGAACCCCAGCTAGATTTAGAGAATCAAATGTTTTCATATATCAACAAGGGCATTCTGATTTTTCAAATAGTCACATTACTTACATTACAAAGGAATTTTTTTGCCAAGACAGATTCAGAGTAGATTGAGCTGCCTGTCCAAAGTACCCTCATTAGCGACCTCGGGTCTTTCCTGAGGACAGTCTCCAGTGTCAAGACACAGCATTCTGTCCTTGGCATGCACTTGTTAAATATTTTTGTTAACGATTTGAATGAAACCTAGAAAGAATCCAGATGACCCACCGCTGGGATACTTAATATGATCCATGACACATTCGAGTTCAAAATGATTTATATAGGATGGGACTCGGGGCCAAAGCCAACATAATGAAATTAAACAGGGAAAAATGTGAAGTCCCCTGCTTAGCTTTAGTGTAGGACAGACCTGGCTTGGAAAACCACAACTGTTTGCTCAGTCATTCTGCAACGGTTTGGCAGCTAAGCACAAAGAATGCTGTCGTCTTCTTGGAGAGAGTAAGCGTAAAGACGGTGAGCTGAGGTGCAGTGGTGAAGTCCTGTAACCCAAAAGGAAGCAAGGGGTAGGTGTGCCGAGGTGCTGTGGAGGCAGCGAGGACTCGGGGTTGGAGGATTTGAGGAGAAAATACATTATCCATTTATGCAGCTGAAAGTGGCTGTTTTATATAACAGGTAGCGATGGTGAAAGTCTCTGATGCGTACGGTGCACGCAATACCGGACACAAGGATGGGCCAGTAGGAGTTCATGAGACGAATTAGAACGCTAATTAGAACGTGCTAATTAGTGCTAATTAGACGATAGCATTGATCAGTGACCTCCTCCTCCCCTCCTCCCTCCTCCTCCTCTCCTCCTCTCCCTCTCCTCTCCTCCTCCTCTCCTCCTCCTCCTCCTCCTTTCCCCATGATGAGGGCTCTGGAAGAGGGGCTTTAAAGGCACCAACGCTGTTCTGGCAGGCTCTTGACTGCCGCAGTGTGTTGTGGGTGAAAAAGGAGAGGCAGACATATCAGTTGAGGGCTGAAGCACTAGTGAGAGGTGGCCTTGGGATCGGGACGGCAAAGCTGCAAACCCAGCCAAGGGAAGGATGGAGGTAGAGCCCAGTCCAACACTCTCCTTCAAAAAAGAAAAGAAATGAGAAGGGGGAAGAAGAGAGAGAGAGGAGAGAGGGGAGGGGAGGGTGTGAGGGGAAGGAAGGGGAGAGAAGGGGAGGGGGAGGGAAGGAGAAGGGAACAGAGGAGAGGGGAGATGAAAGTAGAGAAGAGAGGAGGGAGGAGGGGAGTAAAGAGGGCTCGCTGTTAGGCTTTATTTCCATCAGATAAATTCTGGGCCTATTAGAGTTTCTTATCCCCCTAAGTGACCTCTGGAATCTGTGGAACCCCTCCTCCTTCCCTCAAGCTTCAGAATGGGGGACTCAGAGGAGAGTCTACAGGACTGCTGGGCTGTGACCGGGAGGTTGGGGAATGGTGGCCAGATGGAGAACTCCATAGACAGAGCTATTTGTTCACTATGCAAAAATGTCTTCTGCGAGCCTTTAGTAGCTGTCAAGCTACAGACCCACATAGTGGGTATTTATAAACCCACCACCAGGTACAGGAGAGGTCCAAATGAGGCATGTTTTCATCAGTATATTACATGATAAAGTTGCATTCGGGTTGGGGGGTCCTTCTAGGAAGCCCTAGCACTTGTGTTCAGGGGTTTTCCATAGTTTCTAGTCACAAACAAAAAAACCATTAATGTATTACTAAGGGCTGGAAGCAGGGGCATCCTGAGATGGAGGCCAACCTAGACTATATGACCCAGGTGGGTCTCCTCCTGTTCTGTTTTTGTCTCAGAGCAGAGGTGGGATAGGGAGAAAATGATGATCTCACTAAATATGACTGCACCCAGCTTGTGTGTCTTTATTATTCTTAGCCACAGGCATAATTCTTTTTAAACTATTTTTTATTATATGTGTATGGGTATTTTTTACATGTATATGGGTGCCTGACAAAGCCAGGCATCGAATCCCCTGGCTATAGATAATTGTGAGACACCGTATATAGGTGCCTGGGATTGAACCTGGATCCTGCAGGGCTCTTAGCTGTTGACTCTCCACTTACATGATTATAATAACATGTGTACATACAACTCTGCGCTGTAATCTTTTTATTTAAAGTGATTTGCAAGATGATATCCTTGTCCTTACAAAGATGTATTTTCGTTTTAAATGTCTGCTACCCAAATACACCCTCGTTTATTTTATTATTTTTCTATTTTGGGACATGGCATTTGCTTCTACTTTCTCTGTGTTATAAATAACATAGCTATAAACAGTACATGTATCCTTTTCTTCTTTTAAGCGATTTCTTTGGAAGCAATTCCCAGGAGTGGAATTATTAGGCCGAAGGATGTGGATATTTTTATGACTCTTAATGAGCACTGGTGCATTGGCCTGCCGGCCTTCTTCCACACAGCCTGGCTGTACCTGATCTACACAAACTGCAGGCTCAGCAGAGTGGACCAGGGAGGGAACATGAGGTGAGAAGGACTCACAAGCATATCCAGCAGGCGGTCCACTCCTTCCAGTGCCCTGCAGCCTGTGAGTCCTGTGGTTTCCGCTGGGAGGGGAGAGCAAGGCAGGGCAGGAAGGGGATGTGGACACTCTGGGAAATGAAGCAACCATTTGGTACTTCCTGCTGAAGCATCTGCAGATGGGGGAAATAACAGGCTGGTGTGGTGTGTGCACACACAACTGTGCTCGTGCGTGTGTGTGTGTGTGTGTGTGTGTGTGTGTGTGTGTAGCCAGGGGTAGAGCAAAACCAGAGTACTGGGTTAAAGAAGGGATGTCTTCTGGAAAATCCTTTGCAGCTTAGTGTGGTCTGTTTGGATTGGGGAGGAGCAGCAACCACTAACTCACTTACTCGACGGATAAACCTTTAACAAGTAACCACCAGGTCAGGTTCTTTGCTGGCTCTGGACTCAGTAGGAAAATGACTTGGCTCCTGTCTTCTGAGGGGCCCAGGGGTTTTGCTGTCTAGTGAGGGAATCAGAAAGATGACAGATGGTTCCTGTAGTGTGACCAGGTGTTTGAGTAGATATGACCTAGGTATCCTGTTCAGGGAAAGGACAGATGGGGCATTTTTGCAAGGGGAGGTGACCCTGAGCTCAACCCACCTTGAAGGACAAATCAGGGACAGGTTGCTGAAGGATTGCACAGGAGGAGAGAGAGCCCGAGAGTGCACCCCACAGCTGGTTACAGCGAGGAGCTCCTGTCAGACCTTCCCAGCATCTTTGGGGCTTGGGTTGGGAGAACCCAGGATTTCTGCACAGTCTAGTTTCAGGGAAAAGTCTCAGGGGCTAGCCTTAAATCTGTGCCCAAATAGTCAAACCCTCTTCCACTTCAACTGGATGTCCATGGGTGTGGCTGACGGGTTACAGAGAGGAAGAGCTCTCCCAAGCCACTCTTCGGGGTTAACACTCATTTTATCTGAAGAGCAATGGGGCCAGGAATTGTATGAATATACTAAGCTCACTGGGCCTTGCAGAGAGAGAGGTGGAGATTTCAGGCTATGAAGACCTTTGGGGGCTGCTCAGGTATCCAACCTCAAGGCAAGGAGAGCTGGGTTTCATGGGGGACTGGGAGGGAGAAGCAGAGAAAGGAGGGAGGAGGACCTTTTTTTATTGGGACAGGACTTTTCTACCCAAGACCTAGAAAACTAAGGAGCTTGGGTTTTAGTGGGGACTCTAAGGTGCAACCATAATTTTAAGGACAGGCAGACAGGGACTAGACTTCTTGTTTCCATAGCAACAGCAAGCAGCTCACCTGGGCCTCTGGGCACATGTCCATGTGTTGGTGTGGTACATATGAGAGGAGAACGGGATTTTTAATGTCTTTAAAGTCTAACTGGACCTGGTGATACTAGACAGAACTCCATCACTAAACTGCTATGGAGTACTGCATCAGGCATGCAAGGTCTAGAGACCTTGCCAGGATATAGGTTTTTTTCTGCCTGCCTGACTTGCTGGAAGAGTTAAATGAGATAATATATTCATAGACAAAGACTTGGAAGAATTATGAAGTTCCCACACATGCAAAGTATTGTTACACATGTACTTTTTAAAATACAGGAAAATATCTGGAAAAGATTTAGTCCCTTAATCAGGAAGCAGGTACCCTGAAACCAGGAAAGGTGTTTGGGTGTTGGGATAAAGCTGAGGACAGTCACCTGTTTGGGGCTCGGCCTCCCCTCTCTTTATGGCTTTGATGTACCAGAGGGCAGAGCTGACAACTCACCTGGAGGCTGAGTTTGAAGGGGACAACCAGAGACTTGCAGCACTTTCTGACTCTCCTGAAGAGGGTTGAGCGCTGGTGTGAGACATGCAGACACAGCCGTTGCCCAGCCTTCAATGTCTGCTTGCCCAGTCATCCAGCCGTTAACTGTTCCAGTCACAGCAAAGACCAGGCTAGCAATCCCCCTGTCCCGGCAAAGAGTTAAAGTTCTAAAAACACATCTCTAGGTAAGGATAGAGCGAGAAAGGCAGACATCCAGAGTAATAGCCCAGCCAAGGCTCTGCCTTTACAAAGTCACAAGTCTGGGTAGGTTGGGGAGCTGGGACAGGCAGTGAGCAGAAGCAGCAGAGTGGGGGAGGGGAGACCTCGAAGTTTCTGCCAAGCCATTCTCTCGGAGTCAGACGGCTCAACCATCACATGAACCTTTCTTTCTCATAGTTCAGAGGCTGGGAGACAGAGATCAAGGTAGACAAGTTGTCACTTCTGAAACTGCACTTCAGGGCTTGTACAGGGCCATCTTCTTGCTATGACCTCACATGGCATCTGTGTGTCTATTAGTCACCTTTCTTGTGAGAAAATGCCTGATACAGGAGGAAGGCTTTATCTGGGTTTACTGTTTCAAAGGTGCCAGTCTCTCATGACCGGGTTGGGGCCACAACCACATCAAGAAATAGAGAGGGGCACAAGAAGGAGTCAAGGAGCCGGGACCAGATACTTATGAAGAACACACATACCTCCCACACACTCATCCTACCCCCTCCCCGTGCTCCTCCCTCATGATCTGCTTCCTCCAGCTAAGTCCCATCTCCCAGAGTTTCCAACTCCCAAATGTCCTAAGGAACAAGCATTCAACACAAGAATCTGGGGACGACTTTTCATGTTCAAGCTACAATGGCGTGTGTATGTGTGTGTGTGTGTGTGTGTGTGTGTGTGTGTGTGATTATCCTTTCCTCTAAGGCTTCCTGTCTTGGTTCCCTCCTGTGTCCCTTTGTGTCTAGCAGTCAATGGGATCCAAATCAAAAAGACCATCCTTGAGGATTGGGGAGATGGCTTAGTGGTTAAGAGCACTGCTTGCTCTCGCAGAGGACCCAGGTTCAATTCCCAGCACCACGTGGTGGCTCATAACCACTGTAACTCTAGTTCCAGGAATCAGCGCCCTCTCTCATCTCCATGAGCACCAGGCACCTATGTGGTGTACATGAATACATATGACAAACACACAAAAATAAAAAAAAAAAATTAAAACTACCACCTCAAAGCCACATTTAGCTAATTATCTCGTATAGACCCTATGGCCAAATACAGTTGCATTCTGAGGTGCTGAGGACAAGGCTTCAACAGGAGAACTATGAAGAGCTCAAACCACCTCATAACAATGCCCCCAACCCTGAACCTCACTGTCTGTGTGGTGAGAATGGGAAGGTCTGCTTGGGTGGTGGTGGCCCATGTCTTTAATCCCAGAAGCAGAAGCAGGTAAATCTTTCAGTTCGAGGCCAGCTTGGTCTATAGAGTAAGTTCCGGGACAGTCAGAGCTACACAAAGAAACCCTGTCTCAAAACCAAACAGAGGGGTGGGGATGGGTTAGAATGGAAAAGTCCAAGCAAGTAGTAACCTCTCTAGCCGTCCTGTTTCTTCCTGACAGAACAATGACATGTGCTCTGGACAGCACAGACCTTGGGAGAATTCTTTGACCCCAGTTGACCTTGTCCCAGAGTTCTGCAAAAAGTTCTTACTGGAATTTATTCTCTTGTGTTTATTCTATGTGAGAAAGTCTGTCTTCCCATTTAAGACAGGAGAGAGGAGACAGGAGCACAAACCTGGTGGAGCACTTGCAGGAGGCTCAGGAGGCGCAGGAGGTGTGTTTCCATGACCCAGTCCCCTTCTCCTTGTACCAATAGTCCTCGGTCTGAGAGAGGTAGATACATAATGAGTCTCTGTCAAATAACTCCAAGCTCATTCTAGGGGTGTCTGTGTAGCCCTAGAACTCCCCAGCCCCCATCTTTCCCAGAGGAGTAGAGCCTAGATGTTTCCTGTTACCCAGCCATCCCCAGTGCCTTTTCCAGAGAAGAGCCTAGCTGGATGAGCAGTAAGGAACTCTCCTTCCCTGGCTCCCACCGCCCCCCCAGCTTTCCACCCCCTATGGGGCCACCATTCCTTCCTTATCACCTGGACTGACTGGAAAGAATTTAAGGGTAAAGAAACTGAACCTCTTTAAGGTTGAGCCATCTCTATAGCCATAGACTTGAAGGTATTTTCAGCTCCCAGGGTCAAGCGAAGATCCTAGCAGTTGTCACTGGAACCTGGCTGCTGTCCCTAAAGATGTCCATGGTTGCTGGTCCTGGGAAAACACAGATTCTCTTTCCGTATTCTATTTCCAATATTTGATTATTTTCACATTGTGAAAGGTGTGAACAGTCCCAAAGCTAGTAAAAAAAAAAAATTACCAGTTTTTACCACGCTTGCAAATTCTCCTCCAGTCTGTGTTGACGCTTGGTGCCACATCCCTTCTGCTCAGTGACTCTGCACACTTGCTGTAGGTTTTTCCAGTCATTTTGTGGTTGTTGTTGCTGCTGCTTCGTATCAACTCACAGTGCCGGAGTGTTGTCTGTGTTTTGTGTCCAGCAGGAGCATAATGTTTTATGAACGTTGTGCTCTGTAACTGACTTCAGATCTTCTCGGAGTCTCAGCAATCAGGTGGTTTCTAAATTTTTCACCTTTATAGGACTATCACCGAGCACGTACAACTTTGTGTAAACAACATGCCTTCTCTACTTCCTTAGTATCTATTCTAAAAATACAGCATTGCATGTCAGACCTCTTCGGATGCTTTTCCAGATGACTGCACCAAAAGGGAGCGGCATTAACCAATGTGTAATGCTCACAGCGATTTTGAAGGAACCAGTTCTCACCATAAGCTGGCAGCTTTGGCTTCTCACCACGATGACACTTTGTTTTTTCTGCCTTTCCGATAAGCTGGACAACAGTGCTTCAGTGCTTAGCATCTGATTAGTGTCACTCCCGCCTTCCCAGGTGGGAACTAGGAGTTGGTGTTTTCTTACTTGAGAAGGTTGCCTCCTGGAGCTTGCTTTGCCCAGATTTCACACCTAGGGACAGCGGGAATCCCCCGGGGAGCCTTTGTGTCTCCTTTAGACTCCAGCAACGGGCACAAGCCGAAATGCATGTTAGGAGCACACAGGGAGACTGTCTAAAGTCTCCACGCCCTGGGAACTGTGCGGAAGAGCAGAGCTGAGCAGAGCTGAGCTGTCTCAGTTAATACACAGGGAACCAAGTCACTGTAGCTGGGAACCTGAATCCCCAAGCTCCTCAGCCTTCTCCGGTGGCTGATGTCTTGAAGCCAACTGACTTTTGTTGGATAACGGGGAACCCAAGATCAAGGCTGTGGTACCCACCTTGTGGCTAGTGAGAGGGACAGGGCTCCAGGTGGCAAAGCAAGGGTGTGAGAGAGGATGAGGGGCGGTGATGAGGCAACTCAGGGAGAAATTCCACATAACTCCTGGGAGAGGTAGCAAGGAGCTGGGTCGTGGAGGATAACAAACAATCTAGCCAGGGACAACAGGGCCTAGGCATCTGAGGTACGGGAGCAGCATGTGCACGATGAGGTGTGTGTGTGTGTGTGTGTGTGTGTGTGGTGAATGCAGTGTGTCAAAGGACTGCAAGAGGCACGTGATGGGAAGTTCAAGGGCCTGCAAAGGGGCTTCCAGTGTTGGAACCCCAGCCTCACCACCACAGCGCTAGGCCCTGGGAAACCATTTAGCCTCACTCAGTTCCAGTCCCATCACCCACCTTGTGATCAAAGTGCCTGGCTTGGAAGGCCTTGGTGAGGAAGCAGTGGCGAGGGCTCGTCTCCATGGTTCTGCCAAATGGCAGATGTTCAGTGAGTGTTGGCAACTGCTGCTGTGGAAACGTGGCCTTCTCAGAAGGATAGACCAGCAGGGCCTTATGTTCTGAGTGGGTCAAATATCTCTCATTAGAAAGGCTTGGGAACCAGAATTGGTTTTTTAAAGATTGGTTCTACTGTGTGTGTGTGTGTGTGTTTGTTGTAGTTATTGTTTTGTTGTTTTTGTTTTGTTGTAGACAGTCTTACTATGTAGTTCTGGCTGTCTTGGAACTCTCTCTGTAGACCAAGCTGCCCTCGAACTTACAGAATCTTTCTGCCTGCATCCTGAGTGCTGGGATTAAAGGCATGTGCCACTATGCCCAGATTGATTCTGCTATTTTAATTATGTGTATATGTCCCGGTTATGTGCTTATGAGAGGCCAGAGGCGTTGGATCCTCTAGAGCCACAGTTACAGGTGGTTGTGGCCTGCCCGACATGAATGCTGGGAGCTGAACTCAGCTTCTCTGGACGAGCAGCAAGTGACTTTAACCACTGAACCATCTCTCCAGAGCACAAAATTATTTTTTTAATCTTAGATTCCTTTTCCAGATTCAAATCCGTGGCTATCTTGAGTTTTTTTGGGATGCAAGTACAAACAAAAGATTCGTGTATGCTTCATTTACGCCTCTTATGTATAGACTGGCAATAATGTCTGATACAGTTTTATATTATTTATTTTTATTTATTTTGGTGTTCCTTCATTTTGGCCTCCTCCTATCCCATGAGATCGGGTATGGAATTTTCTGTTTGTGCTGTCATGTTTTAATCCAGAGTTTTAGGTTATGGAATCACTTCTGGTTAAGGATTTGAAGATTCAGGCTGTTTGACCCTCACAAAGATGTTTTGAGCATACAGTGGGTAGAATGGAACAGGTAAACCAAGTAAGATCATGACTGAACTCAATTTTGAGAATGATTATATTTGTGCAGCAGAGGGAAGAGCAGAAGCAAGAAAAGCAGGGAGGTGAGCACCACCAGTGGCCAGAACTGAGGGAGAGGGAATAGCAGCCTGGTGTCAGGGCACAGAGATGCGGCTACTCGGCCAGTAATAGATGCTAAGGACAAAATCGCTAGGCTTGGTGATTTCTTGCAAGTGAGACATCAAGGAGCCAGCACAGTCTATTTCTGGATTGCCACCCTCAGTCTGAGCCTGAGCTCAGCCAGGTCCTGTAAAGACAGCACCATGTCCTCTCTGGCGGTTGTCATCACCACCCTTTGTGACCCTAGGGACAGACTTCCTGGGATTGGGAAGACAGTGGAGGAGGAGCACAAGGGCCCCTTGTTTCCAAAGCTGGTTGGAGGCTGCATATCTCTCCAAGGAAATGAGGTTATCTTAGCTTCCCCTAATGCACCCTCCTGCAGAAAAAGCCCCAGCTCGGGGACTGAGAACCTGTTCCAAGCCCGTCCCTCATAGGCACCATCAATTATCAGGATGTCTTGGGCTGTTCAGATGTGTGGTCCAGGCCCAGCTCTGCCTGGGGAGGGCTGTGCTTTGCTGAGAGGAAATGGTTCAAACCAGATATCGCTTTGTTTGTTTTCCCTGTAAAGACAGGAGACCATTTTCCTCTCATCTTTTATTTTTTTAAGGGATCAGGCAGATTTTATTTTTAGTCTCTGAAGCTTCCCGCTGTCTACAGGTGTTTCCTATGGAGTCGCTGTGGAAAGGACAGTCATGACATCATCTGCTTTGTTCTCCAAACTCCCTGCTCTGACCTGTGCACTGCCTAGGACCCCTCTGGGCAAGGTGCAGTAACTGCACAACTCCACCAACCTTGCAACCCATCTACCCCCCCAGCCCCACCCTGTTGCCCCACCCCATCACCCTCTCTCACCCCCACTCCCCACCCCAAGCTGTCAGAAGGTACAAACAGGAGCCCAGGTGGAAGCCTCCATCTCTCCATCTCCACAGCTGGCTGCGGAGTCCCTGGGGACTGGGCGGAGGGATGGAGCTGCTAGGCAACCCAGTAGAGCTGCTCTTGGCTTCTCACCTGCAAGACAGCTCGCCCATCACCACTTACTGGACAGGTGAAAGCCTTTTCCTCTGACACCGAAAGCACACAACACTTCTTCACTTAAAAACAAAAAGTTGCTCAAACCTAAACCTTTTGTGGAAAACAGCAGACCCTCCATGCACCAGAGAGGCCTGTTACAGGAAATCCTTTTATAAAGCGAAAAGACAGTTATTAAAATAATACCTTCCTCAGTTTATTTGTTTACAGCCTACGTGGATTTATGGCACCTCACGCCTGCCTTTTAGACTGAATAGAACAAATGTTTGTGGGCCGAGCGGTGGTGACGCACACCTTTAATCCCAGCACTTGGGAGGCAGAGGCAGGCGATTTCTGAGTTCAAGGCCAGCCTGGTCTACAGAGTGAGTTCCAGGACAGCCCAGGCTACACAGAGGAAACCCCGTCTCAAAAAACCAAAAAGAAAAAAGAAAAAAAAGAACACATGTTTCTGGAATATTTTTATTATGTAGTTTCCTTTAAAGCCATTCTATGAGATGGATCTTGTTTTGTTTGTTGTCTTTTGAGACAATTTCTCTGTGTAGCCCTGGCTGTTCTGGAACTCACTCTGTAGATCAGGCTGGCCTTGAACTCAGAACTCAGAGACATACCAGCCTCTGGCCAAGTGCTGGAACTGAAGGAATACACCACCACTCACAGTGAGATGGCTCTTTTTTTTTCCTTTTTGTGGGGATAGCAGAGTCTTACCATGTAGATCAGGCTGGCCTCAAATTCACAGACACTTGCCTGCCTCTGCCTCCTGAGAGCTGGGATTAAAGGTGACACCACCACACCTGGCCAAATTATTCTTCTTATGATTTATTTTTACTTTAATTATGTGTACATGTGTCTGTGTGTAGGTATGATCATACGAGTACAGATATCCTCAGAGGCCAGACAGGCCATTGGATTGCCTGAAGCTGAGTTACAGGAGATCTGAGTGTCTCAGCGTAA
Source organism: Mastomys natalensis (assembly GCA_021653895.1). Taxonomy (NCBI): domain Eukaryota; kingdom Metazoa; phylum Chordata; class Mammalia; order Rodentia; family Muridae; genus Mastomys; species Mastomys natalensis. Next base: position 370,915 of record JAJTUV010000489.1, on the reverse strand, counting down.
ACATTGATTCATTTTGTTGATTAGGAAACTAAGGCTCTGAACGTTAAGAGGTCTAGTAGTTGTTAAGGGACAGGAGGAGAGTTTGAACCCAGACCTTTTATCTTATCTGGAGATTTATAGTATAATCCTACTTAGAATTCAAGGAGGAAGAAATAATACCATTCACATCAATTAATACCATGAAAAAATACAAGCTTATAAAAATTAAAAATAAATTAATATATTAAGCCAAAGACTGTCACATGTAATTGGTGAGGGAAATGGGTGTTGCATGATGACAGAATTCTTCCTATGAGCCAGTGGTGGCAAGTGGGTACCTGGCTTGGCCAAATGCACGCTTCCCACCTGCGTTACGTTGTAATCTTCTACTGAAAGTCAGATCAAATCGTTTATTTGGAGTCTTAGCTGAGTAGCAGCAGCCATATTCATTTAGATGGACATGGCTTACCCACCCATCCTTTTTTTATGTCATTTGCTTGGTCTCTGAACACCCCTGAGGCCTCTGTCCCTCCGGGCATGCCATGGACTCAGCCTGCAAAGGTCCCCACCCAGGCTCAGCATGAAGCTCATGTATTGGGGAGATACGTTTCCCATCTATAAGGAAGTGGGGCTTTGCTCTCAGGGTTAAGCTATGTTCTCAGTAGCATCTTCTGTCCATAACACCAACATGTAGAGCAGAAGTAGACCTTGAAGAGTAGGATCTTGCATGCTGAGTCAGACTCAACAAGTTTTGAAGCCAACGCCATTGGGCCAGCATGTGGTCAGCATCTGACCCCGCAGTGCCATGTGGCTCCTAGGATGCAGCGAGGGCTAAGAGCAGATGTCCGTAACATATACACAGGAAGTCTATATTGGCTCCCGTCTTCTTTGTCCTTTCCCAAGCTGACGACTCCATGACCTTGGCTGGGGATGTAGTCTGTTTATTGCCAGGAATATGAGGTTAAACTGGGTCATTCAAGGCACTTAGGAAAATCAGAGGCGTGGGGACAAAAGGAAATCACCTATGTTCCTAACTCTGGAAATCTGCTCTTCTGAGGGAGCAGTGAGGTCAAGTGGCTGTGTGAGTTTCAGACGATCATAGGAGAAGGAAGAGGCAGCATTTAAAAATGTGTCTGGAGCTACTGCGAGTTAGCTTAAGTTTCAGGTTTCTTAAAACCACCTTGAGGGCACACATATATACATTTAGTACCAAAATATCTTCATGCAATTATTAGTAACTCTATCTCCTCTCCTCCTCCCCCTGGGCATGCATGCCCATTCTGTAGACACCTGGGACTAGGAGTTGACATTTGAGAGGCTGGCAACTCCCACCCTTGGGTGTTTTCCAGGTTTTACCCCCAAGCCACACCTTCCTCAGAGGACAGAGCTTAGAAATCTCACTTCGGCAATTCAACTTTTTTTCTATATTTAATATTTCATATTTTAATATACCTTAGCGATTCCCTTTCTTTCCTTTAAAACTGTATGACAGATAGCTTTATAATCAGCTCTGAGTTACTGTCTATCTAGTTCGTGTGTGCTCAATCTCGTACCTTTTCACATGACTGAGATCATACCAGCACCCTAGATTTTCCCAAAAATACTTTAGTTTTCCCCTCAAATCAGCTCTCTTCCCCCACAGTCCCTAGAAACCTCATGTACATCTTTCTGCAGAATACCTGTGCCCATGTAACTATCCAGTTGCATATATTTGTACACATATGTACAGGTGCAGATATGCATGTCCGAGGCACAGGTTTTGCACATACTGTTGGCTTCTCTGTGTCCGATTCTCTATGTATGTTATAATATTTTGTGGAAGTTCAGAATGTTCTCTTTCATTCCTTTTCATGGTTTTGTAATAGCCTGTTATGTGGATACACTGTAAACCATTTCCTTTTTTACGAGTATTCTCTTTGTCGTTGTTACTTTACTGGTGTAAACCGCGCGGCGGTGGCCTCTGCCCATACACACAGGGCCTTTTACAATCTGTGAGGAAGACAGAAGACGAGGCTGAGCCGGGAAGATTTGTATAATCTCGTTTAATAGATGTTTCCAAATTGCTTTCCCCAAACACTGAAACAACTCGTATTTCCTCCAGCAACATATGAGGATTCCCCCTGGCCTCTGGTTCCCCAGCTCCTCCTCCCTGCCCTGTGAATGGCATAGCAATCTCTGTGCTACTTTAATTCACATTTCCTTATGATGAGTGAGTCTGAGCATCTCTTTATATAGACTGGCTTTATACATTTGCATATTTGTGCGCGCGCGTGCGCACACCACACACACCCCGTTCTTGTCATGCCAGCATGCCCCCCTTTTTGTCTGTGTTACAAGTTCTTTTCTTTCCCTTTATGTGTAGTATTTTTACCATACAAGTTTTTAAGAGACTGGAGAGATGGCTCAGTTGGTAAACTGCTACTCTGCAAGCTTGGGGACCTGAGTTCAAATCCTCAGCCCCCCGCCCCCCCAGCAGCTGGGTGTGGCAGTGTGTACCTGTAACCCCAGCCTTGGGGAGGCAGACACAGGAGATCCCTGGAGCTTCCTGGCCAGCCAGTTTAGCTGAATCCGTGAACTCCAAGTTTAATAAGGAACCTTGTCTCAGAAAATAAGGAGAGCAATGGAAGAAGACCCCAACATTGCCTGCTGGCTTCTGCATGTGTACATACTATGGGTCCATACCTGCACACATATGTGTATGCAATGTATGGACAAATATACCTATGCCACATACCAAGAACAGCTTTGAAAAGTTTTAATAGTTATAGGAAGCTTCTGTTTTTAAAGTTTGTTTTTTTTTTTAATAGGGTCTAGGATCTCTGTCTCCATTTAAAAGGGGAAGTATGTCCTGTGGGCACACATGTGGCGCGAACTGAGCTGAGTAATCTCAGTTTGCCTTTGAAATCCCCAAAACCCCAGAACCAAGTGTGGGAATCTAGCAAAGCTTGCTAAGTCCTGTGATGCAGCTCCCCTCAGGCCTCGCTGAGTCCCGTGGCTGCAGCTCCCCTTAGGGACTAAGTCATTCTCTGACTAGACCCCACAGCAGATACCAGTGTGGAATAATTCTGTGTTTTAGCCGCTGTCTTCCTTTCCCTCCTCTGTAAGCCCTCCTCCATGTGCTCCTTAACCGGAAGTCTCTGTTTCCCAGCTCTCCTCTATACGTTCCCATTTGCTGTGGTGGACTACATATGGAATGTTCCTGAACTCTCTATGCCCCTGCTCCAAACATGCCCAGTACTACATGGTCCTTTCCAGCATTCTCAGTAGGGTCCCTGCTCCTCCCTGGATACCCAGTGCTCTCTCTACAAAGATGCCTGCAGCACTGTGGGTCTGCTCCACTGTCTTGGTTTTTGCAATATCTCTTTAGGTGGTAGAATCCAGGTCGAGTTGCCCCTTAAAATTCTCCCCAGCTTTCACCTCTTCAGGATAGCTTCCAAAACCTTTTGCACTTGTAGAATATTCAAGCTGATACTTGATTTGACTTTTTTAAATTTACTTACTTTTTCTATGTGCATGAGTATTCTGCACACACCCCTTCATTTGATTTTTTTTTTAATTTATTTTTTCTATGTGCATGAGTGTTCTGCCTGTTTGTCTGTGCATCATGTGCATGCAGTACCCACAGAGTCCAGAAGAGGGCGACAAATTCCTTGGAACTAGAGTTACAGAAGGTTGGGAGCCATCCATGTGGGTGCTGGGATCTGAACCCCAAGTTCTCTGCAAGAGCAGTTTGCACTCAATCTCGGAGCCATCTCTCCAATACCCTCATTTGATTGTTATACAAACCCATGATGGGAAGACTTAGTGTCTCTCCTTTATAGACAAGGTCCTGAAGGTTCCAGAGGTGAAGTCATCGGTCTACAGTCATGTAAAAAAGTAAGATTGGCATTAGGTTTTTGCCTCCACAGCCCATTCATAACTGCCTCGGGCCTGTCTCCTCCTCATTCTCTCCCCAATTCTCCTTCCTGTAGAGTCTGACCCCCTCTTCCCACCTTGTTGAGGTAATCTCTTATCTCTGCTATGCTGAATGCCCTAAGCTACGGACCTGCAAACTCTGGGGCAGTCTCCATCTCCTATATCATTATAGATGTGCTGAGACTGCAGATTCACACAACCACATTGAGGTTTTCAGGTTTCAAAAAAGTTTTTCTAGAACTTTATGTATATGTATGTGCATAGGTATAGGTATAGATTAGGTATAGATTAGGTATAGGTATAGGTTAGGTATAGGTATAGGTTAGGTATAGGTATGTGTGTCTGTGTGTGAATGCCTCATATATGCAGGTACCTACAGAGGCCAGGAGAGGGCGTTGGATGCCCTGGATCACAGACAGTTGTAATCACCCAGTGTGGGTTCTGGGAACTGAACTCAGCTCCCCTGGAGAGCAGCAAACACTCTTAACCACTGAACCATCCCTTTGGCCTCACACAAGCTGCTTTTTCTTATGGATTCCGGGATCAAATTCAAGTCATTAGGTTTTGCGTGGCAAGTGTCTTTACCCACTGAGCCACCTCACTGCCCTGTTCCCTGACTTCTAGCTTGTGCGTTTTCCAGCCTTTAACTCCTTCTCCCCATCCACTGGTTTCAACCTCTGTTCCATTATCTTCTTACTGGCTGGGGTTTAATCTTCCGCTTGCTTCCCATTTCTGCAGTGGGACTCTCAGCTCAGACAGCACAGAGACAGTGACTTATTTCCCTGTAAACACACCCTTTATTGTGTTAATTGTCTGCATTTCAGTTTTCAAGAATTTTTATGGTCTCCAGAAAATGAGGTTTACTTGGGACTCTATCAAGGTATTGTCTTAAATCTCAGTTGTTTTAAAATATCCATGACCATGAACTTATAGGAAGAAGTCTATGCTTGATTCAACAGTTACCAAGCACGTTCTGAACAGTCTGGGATCATAGTTACTAAAACAGTCTACTCAGGGACAGTAAGCTGAGGGTGGGGTTTTTAATAAGTTTTTAAATTCCCTTATATGCATTATTTCATTAATATTCACAGTAATCTTAGCTATACAATGCCATAGATATATCCTCATTTTATAGAGAAGGAAAATGAAATTCTAAAGTCACTGACACAGAGATAGACCATGCCCTTCTGACTGTTACATTCTCCTGAACAGATCTCGCCACCTCTGCCCAGATGTAGGCTGACTACAAGCAGACCAGAATAGGCTGGTCCAGCCTATTGCCCGCACTATCCTGACCCAGGTGACAATGACCACGTCCCATTTCTACTCTGTTTCCTGAGAGGATGCAGAGGTCCTTTCAACCCCAGGTCCTCCATGTGAGAACTAGGCTAATAGCTACGAAGAGTGGAGAGACTCGCCTGGACAGACCTCATCTGTGGCCTCCTGGGTACCACAGAGACAGTTAGGAAGTGTGGTATGTTCCAGGGCGGTGGCATAAAGCATTGCCTTGAGGCCCACTGATGACATAAAGGAAGAAAGGAAGGAGGGAGAAAAAGAAGGGAGAGAGAGGAGGCAAGGAAAAAAAATCATTTTGTGGATTCCATGGCAAAGTAGCTATGTATGGAGCGGGTTGGCTGGACTCCAGTGAGAGACTGCCCAAGGGCAATGGACAGGGGCTCAGACGCTAAGGGCAGTGTAGCTACAGGAGGCTGGATTATTTGTCTTAGCTCTCATGAGCATTACGTCTTGAGTTGGAGCCAGTTTCTTTCTGGGTTCATGATTAGGAAGGCCCTTCTTGCATCTGGGTTTCCTATGAGGGATGTAATGCACACTCGCCTGCCAGACCCTGGCTCTTCAGCCCCCAGGGCAGACACTGTTCTTCCTTGGTAAGGGACCCAAACTTATCCTCAGATCACTCCTTGATGAAATGGGTATGAAAAATGTGGAATCACTCGCAGAATATTTAACCACTACAGATAAAGAAATAGATTTGAAATCTTCTAGAGAACCACCCCGTCCCAGAGTAGGTTTATTATAAACTGGAGAAGGAAGCACCCAGGGACAGAACATGAGACACTAATGGATGTCTTAACTCCATGGAGACACAGAGTTCTGATTCTTAAGTAATGGATTGGGCAGGGGGCCATTCTCCCTCTGCCCTCCGTTGCTATTCCAGTGACGCTGAAGAGTTGCCGAGGTTTAGTGAAAATGTGCAACCCGGCTTGGTCAGAACCATCCCCAGCTGACAGCATCTCTCCACTTTCACCTCAAGGTCGGATCTATATTCCTAAGACCTTCAGAATGTTGGTTTGCTGTGGTGTCGGCTTGCTGAGGCATGGTCTGTTTCTTCATCCACTCATGTGCAGGCATGTGGTAGGCACCTGCTATGGGCCAGGCAACCAGCCTAGAGGCTGGAACGAAACCACACTGTATCTGTGCTCAGGGATGACTGCAGGAGAGACTCTCGAAGAGATATATCTTAAAGGACCCCTTAGTTCTGGCCACACAAGCTTTCTAGTCCCAAGAACCTCTTCTCAACAAGCTTTTATGTAATTCTCTTGTTGCAAACACACACAACACCACCGCACCACACACACACACACGCACACCACCGCACACGCACACACACATTGCCCACACCACTTCTACTCATCTTATTTAAATGTCACATCATGGATCAGGTTTCTTTCTCATATGCTTTCCTCATCCTTCCTCTCTACATTTTTTGCCCTAATAAACTATAAACAGAAGTTAAATTGATGATGACTGTGGAATGAACTTCTCCTCGCAGTACCCGCCATTATGAAAGGAGCTATTTCTTGGCACGCCCTGAGTACTTTGAGGTGCAGGACACAGGCTACAGGAAGCTTGGACGCATGAGTCTAAGACAAGGTAGGACAAAGAGGAACAGCTACTTCTGGACAAATGTGCAGATGGGTGACAGCCACCTGGCACAGTTTGTACAAGTGCCCAGGCTGCTCTTGGGGGGACACGGGGACACTCAGTGACAGTTGAGAGGAGGTCTCTGTATACCTAGGCTCACAGCACTCTTCAGGGCTGGACAGTGTTTTGCCAGAGTTGTTAGCCAGGCTTGTGAACTCAGCTATTTATTTAAAATAATTAAGTTTTTTATCCTTCTGTTAGCTTCTGTCTCTACTGGACAATTCCACATGTGTTACTTCTAAGAACAGACCAGGACCAAGTCAGCTTGGTGCACAGGAGACATTTTCTCCTTGTTTTCAAACAGCCAATTGGCTGTGACTTCAAACACTGAAAAGCCTTGCTATAGGGAGCGTCTTCTCTGGAATTTTCAAGGGACTGTGGGTGAGTTATACTAGGCAATTTAATAAATGGCCATGTTTTGTAAAACCATCAGCAAATACGTATTGACTAATGGGAAAACTGTCTAACTTCCTCCCTTCTGATAGTATAGGCCTGGGCACCCTGGCCTCCAGACAAGCCCTCAGCTGTGCCTTGAGCCTGCCGGATCCATCATTTTCGACTAGCCCTTGCCTTGTCTGTTCCTTACAACACCTGTGAAAGTACTCGTCCGTGAGACACAGAGTTCTGTGCACATTCCTCAGAGTGGCACCAGAGAACATTGCCGTCCCTACCACTTAGGGAGTATCGCCTGTTAATAGCTCTCTGCCTCAATTTCTCTTGCCATGAGAAGCCAGTATTCCTCCTTCTATTGATAAACTCTATTGTGTTGCATAAGTTCTATGAAGCTGTGTATATAGATGGGTTGGTATTTGGGAGGTGCTCAGGGCACTGTAAGTACTGGAATTACCAATGGGTTCTTCTGCCTGTAAACTGGGTCCACAACTCAGAGGGAAGATATTTTAAGGGACTTTCTCCTCCCCACATCACTCCTTGTGAGGCTCTTGACATTAGGGATTCCGGGACTCAGTATTTCTGTGGCCACCCCAAGCATGGAACATCCTGAGAACCTGTGATAAAACCCCCATTCCTGGCTGTGCTGGCTCCAGCCCACAGGGAGCCAGGAGGAGGCTGCTGTAACAGGAGAGGCAGCAGCTGACTGGCAGGCAAGCCTGGTCCTTGGGAAATCTGTTCTAATCTTAGAAGTAGTCTCCACCTTCTGCTGCGGCAGGCAGGACAAATGTCACAGACCTCAGTTATACATATGCTGTCACCACTGTGGTCCCTAGAGAAGGGTTTTTGTGGGTCCCTCTAGGTGGCTGCCCAGAGAACTCCAGGCTGACAGTGGGAGGGACTCTTTAGAAGGTCACATATATTTGTAGAATTACCAGTGTGTGAGCATAGCACGTGGCCAGGAGGAAAAAATTCTAGAAAGAGACAGAATGTATATTTACTTGTTGAGGAAGTGAATGAATTGTCTAGGAATCAGGGGCACCTGACATTTTGACATTGGGACATGATGCTGCCATCTACAAAGTTCACAGTCAAATAGAATTGTACAAGTGAGTTAAAAAAAAAAAAAAAAACTTGTGTTTTGATTTTGTGTCAGACTGCACTGATAAGTATCCTTAGCTGAATGTGGTCTGCGATCCTTGATTTCCACCTGTCTGCGGGCTCTGCTGTCAGCTTGTAGAACAAGCCAGGCTTCAGCTCTGGGTTCCTGACTCCCTCAGTCTCGCATTCGGTGCTGCTGGTCTGTGACATCCTCTCAGCCTTTCTGAGTTCTCTTCCTATGGCGCCTTCTCTAACTTCGTTTCCTTGGACCTGTCTCTCCCCGGGCCTCTTTGTCAGTGACGCCCTTGTCTACCCAGAAGCCTCTTGTCTCTACCCTCTTTCCTCCAGTCACCAGTTAGGACGTCCCTAGTCAAACCAGGAGCATCTGCTCTACATCCCCGCCCTCCTGCCATCAGGACACATCGTCCCTGACCCCTCTACACAGGTGATGACAGCCCCTGTGCTCCCAGTCTCCATCCATCAGGCCAGCCCATCCCACTGTGCTCATGGCGTGTCACTCGCAGGCTACACATTCACTTGCTTCTGCTTCTTTCCATTGGTCCATCTATTCTCTCCCAAACTCCTTTCACCCCTCTCTCTGAGACAAGGTCTCACGTAGGCCAGGCTAACTCTAAACTTGTGATGTACCAGAGGATGACCCTAAACTTCTGATCTGCCTCCATTTGCCAAGAGCCAGCATCACAGGTGTGCACCCATACCCAGTTTTTTTTTTTTTTTTTTTTTTTTGTTGTTGTTGTTGTTGTCTGGGGGAGAGGGGTGTTCAAGACAGAATTTCTCTGTGTAACAGCCCTGGATGTCCTGGAACTCACTTTGTAGAACAGGCTGGCCTTGAACTCACAGAGATCTGCTTGCTTCTGCCTCCTAAACACTGGAATTAAAGGTGTATGTCACTGTCCCAGCTGGGTGGAGTCTTTCTAGGCTCCAGCCACTGACTCTGTCTTTCAGTCTGCTGTCTTCTCTACTTTAAAGATCTTGTGGTTACATGAAGCTTACCCAGACCATACGGAACACACTCCCTGGTTTAAAATCAGCTGATAGGCAACTTTATTTCCCCCAGCCCCCTCATCTGTCATTTACCCTGTGATCTAACATACTGACAGGTTCTAGGGACTAGGATGTGGGTATGTTTGGTAGGGCCATCTGCCTCTGATGACAACTGCCTGTTGGTTGTACTTTAACACTTGCTTCCAGAGGTGCAGGGTGCTCATCCCACCCAGATGTGCACTTCTCACCCAACCTGCTCACTCACTCTTCATGGCCTTGAAACCTGGTGGCTATCTAGGACAGAAGGCAAAGCAGGGGCAATTCTGATGTCGCAGATTCAGAGGCTGAGGCTCCAGTAGGTCATGTGACTTGGGTCAGGGTTACCTAGAAAAAGGAAGCCTAAGACTACCCTCCTCCAATTTACTTGACAGCAGGTCTCTGAGAACTCCTGCATTACAAGGAAGGGACATGTATAAAATAACAGAAACGGTCAAAACCAGGGCAATGGATGAGAGAGGATACAGACGATTACAGTGTTTGTCTTTTAGTGGGACTGCATTCAAAGTCATAGCACATTTCCCTCCAGTTGCCCAATGTCCCCAAGATGGATTGAAATGTCCAGTATTGTGGCTGGAGAGATAGATGGCTCAAAGATTAAAAGCCCAGACAGTCATGAGGCATGGTGGGGCACCTTTGATCCTCTGCTGTTTCTTGGATCAAATTCCCTCTGTCCTTGAAGAGCTTTAAGGTTTGGTACCTAATTTATAATCATCTCATCAGGTCCTTGCCCCCCGAAGCTGACTGAAAGAGACTCCTCAGATACATCTGCAGCCACAAGGCATGCTGGGAACAGGAAGAGCCTATCCATGGGGGATGCAGAACAGAGGGGAGAAAAGTCAGCACAACGGACACAGAGTCAGTTTTCCTCCCTGTTATCTTCTCTATCTCAATTTAATAGTCCCTTTAGGCTGGGTGTTAAGGATTTGCCATTTTTTTAAAGTAATAATTTGATTGAGATACAGTCAACACACTATATAATTCACATATTTAAAGTGGACAATTGGTGCTGGCAAGATGACTTGGTAGGCAAAAGCTTCCAAGTCGGACAACCTGAGTTTAATCTCTGAGACCCAGAGATTGTATGTAGGGAGGAGGGGGGAAGAAATGACTCTGATCTCCAGTGTGCACACTATGACACTTGTGTGTGAGTGCACACACACACAATTAATAAATAAGTGGATTTTTTAAATTAATGGGCAATTAGAACTGGCATGTTGGCTCAAGCCTGTAGTCCCAGCACTTGGGACTGAAGTAGAGGGATAGCTGTGAGTTTAGTACTAGCCCGTACCACAGAGTGAGATCCTGTCTCAAAGCGAGATGGGGAGCACAGTGAACTGGTGTGGCGTGTGTTCATGGCTAGTGGACATGAAGCTGGAATTCTAATCCAAGGGCTTTGATTTGAGATCTACACATAGCTGGGGGCTGGGGGTGGTGTTTGTGGTTCCTGTGAGATTTTCCTGGGGATGGGAAATGAGTTCAGGGTTGGAGAAAGTGTCTGCCGTGCACCCACCTTGGTAATAAAGTAGCCCAGTGGTCGGCACAGGTATGCCACACTCCTAACCGAGGAGTGCAGCATCTTAGCCAGCTGGGCCTTCTGTACCCCAGACACAGTAGAAGCGAAGATTAGGCATAACTATGAACACCCCTCAGCCCATGCAGGCAAGCTGCTAGCGCTGTAACCTACACTCATCAGGAGGGAGCAATTATTGAACCCTTTCTACATTTGACATTCTATAGAATGTCAAATTCTATTCTAAGCATTTTACATGCATAACTCATTAAATCCTGTCAGTGGCTCTATAACAGTACTTCTGTCTTTGTTCCCATTTTACAGATTGGGAACCTGAGTCACGAAGTTTGGAAACCATTATATCCAATATGGCTGAAAGTTGACCTGATTAGGGACCTGGAGAAAGAGAGGAAAAGATAGACATGTGTACCCAGGAAAGCTGGGGACAGTTGGTTTGTGCAGGCTCTGCTAGAATGGTGCCAACTACCCCTGCATCCCAGAACCTCACCGTGCTTCTTATGTACAGCACAGGGGTGGGGTGAGGATGTGCTGGCCGCTCTCTCATAAACACTCACACTGGGCCAGAAGAAGTCTTTGCTCAGTCCGAGCCTGACCCAAATGGTTCTGCCAATTTCCTATGAGTCAGAGGCCTAGATCCTTGACATGGCCGGCTCATTTATTCAGGACTCCACTGGCTCAGGACTTCACATCTGGGGCCACAGAGTGGAAAATGCAGAGCCAGCATTTGAACTCAGTCAGTCGGAAGTCTGACTTGCTCCCCACACAGAGCACGGTAAAGCCATCCATGAGCCCCGCCTGCAACACAGGGCTCACTCCCAATCAAGTGGGGCTGTGTGGGTCTTAGTTTCTTGCCATCCATGAAGAAGGGTAGTGTGGCCACCAGGCTGCTGGATATTACTAATCTCACTTACAAACAGGAAACGGATGTTCAAGAAAGTACAACTGGTCCACTTTCCATTGGTGTATTAACAAACAGCCAGGCTAAATCAACTTTTAAAGTGGGAAAGGTTTGTTTAGGTGTGTGACCTCTGAGGTTCCATGGCCAATCAGCCTTGCTGCTTTGGACCTGTGGTAGCATACGTACTACATCACAGGGAGAGTGTGCGGCAGAGGAGACTTGCTCGTCTCATGGCAGCTAAGATGCAAAGAGAGAGGAGAGGTCACAGGTCAGCATCATACTTCCAGCTAGGACATGTCTCCAGTGACCTACTGCCCTAACAGTAGACCCAGCTTCTCAAAGGTTTCACCCCCTCTCAATAGGAGGCTGGAAACCAAACCCCCAACACATGAGCCTTACATTCAAGATTTGTCGGAAGCCCCTACCCTCCACACACGAGGTGCATCTAGAAGCCAGCATCTGACTCTGAATGCACTGCTATCATCTCTTGTCCCTGGGCCTTTGTAAGCCTAAATACTTTCTTTCCCTACCTTGTACCTCAGCTCACAGTTGGTTTTGATTTTGTGTTTTCAGAAAATGTAACTCCCAGATTACATTGCTAAGCCCAAGCACGGCCATGGCCTCCCTATTCGCTCTGTTACCCACCACTGTCACATGGACATCCACTGAACTCTACTCCTGTTTGCTTATGTTCCTACTATTATACCTGATGGCCTCCACTTGGAGGCCTACCCAGGGCCCCTCCCCTTAGGCACCCAGGACTGTGTCCCATAGTCACCCCACTAGGATCAGGGGGCTGCAATACCAAGTCCCAGATGAACTAGAAAGCCCAGAGTCCCCCCCCCCCAACCTGTGTCTGCGGCTCCCACGGTGTGAAGGGTTATTTTATGTGGGTTTTCCCTCAGAGGGACTTGCAGAGGCCAGCTTCCACTTTTAGGTCCTCAAATCCTACAGGTAGGTAGTAGGTTGGAGGTATTCAGAACTTTCTTAGTCTTGTGTGAAATAAATATGTGTTACCACGTGCCTGTTTCTTTTCTTCTATTAAGTGGTGTTTGCCTCTACCTAGTGTTCCCTTAGAGCAGGTATTCACAGTTTAAGGGCATCATTGGTTCCCACATTGCATTTGACAGTCTCTGGTGATGCTCAAGAGAGAATGGATGAATCACCCACCAGCAGGGATGAGGAAAACTACACTGTCTGTGTGGACCATTTGGGGGTTCTTGCCTCCCATTCACTTTAGTTGGGAAACCTTCTGGCATTGCCCTATCCCGTTGGCAGTCCACACTGATGCCTCCCTTGGAGTAACAGTAGCGATCCACCTTCGTGGATAAAGGCTAGCTCATGGCAGAGGTGACCAGCAGTACCCAACCTTTCATCTCTGCCCCTCCCTGTTCTGAGTTTCCTCTGATTTGATCCAGTCTTGTGGCTTCAACTGCCATCTCTACCTGGGTACTCCTCCCTTAGTTTCCTTCTTTTATCTCTAAACCCAGGTGTATTTTCTCTCTCTCTCTCTCTCTCTCTCTCTCTCTCTTTCTCTCTCTCGTGTCTCAACTATGGTGACTATGAGATATTGCAAATTTTCATAACCGAGAAAGTACTGTTTCCTCCCCATCTGCCCCTCCCACTCTTCCACAACCAGCCTTCCTTAACCCAGAAGAAAATAGGTCAGGTGTCCATTGTCTGTAACAAAAGTCCAGGTGTTTGTTTATTCTGTCTTGTCCCTCACATCTGCACATCCTCCATCAGTCACTCTCCTTTCTCCCCATCTCCTGGCTGCATGTCTGGTCCACTCTGCCTCCCTGGACCATGCCCTGTCAGCACCTGCCTTCGGTCTCTTTCCCATCCTTATCCGCCTTCCACATGTAGCTTCTTTATGAGTAACCACTCACTCCAAATGAACCGGCAACAGTTTGTTACAGTGTATCCATGTGGGGCTGACCCCAGACTAACTCTGACCTATCCCTTACCTCCCCACCTGACTCTGGTGCTCAAACTATCCCTGCTCACTTATCTCTGCTTTCTCTCATCCCGTTGCTGTTTGTGCTTTTGTGCAGGACACCTCCTCTCCCTGCCTGAGATTTAACCAATACTCCCTCTTTGGAGATATCTTTCCGAATCTACATAGAAAGGTGACAGGCTTTGCCTCTGTCACATCCTTAACAAATCACTTTGTTGTTGATCTATCTGTATCTTTGTTGTTGCTTTCTCTCACAGGAATATTTTGGAAGGGGGCAACCATTCTACCTTATTCATTGTTACACTCAGAGCCTGAGATACACCCTGCAGTGAAGGGGTAGGGCTAGTGGAGACTGGGGTGTGGGAAAAGCTGGTACACCAGAACCCAGGTGGCTCTCATACCCACACTTAATAGAAAGTTACTCTGTAGCTTCAGTCCAATTTTCTCCTCTAGAATAGGGAAGAATCACACAATGTGCCACCCACAGCTCTGAGGACAGAGCCTCTCACAGAGGCAGGCAGGATAAATGGACCTGCCTAGTCTAGTCCAGTAGCCTCTCCATCATCCTAGGATAGCAATAAAGGAAACAGTGGGATAAACTGAAGAGTTAGGAACAAAGAGAATGAACGCCCCAAGACTCTCTATTGAGCCTTCCCAAGTAATGGTGAAGCAGCTTTGTAATGGTTGCTCTTCATGGGAGACAGCACTGCCTTAAGATCCTTCTCCTTTCTGGAGGACCAAAGAAGCAAGCATCTTTTATTGCCTATGAAGCTCTGGGATCAGTGTTCTAAAGAGCAAGGAAGCTTTTTATTGGCTGAAAGCAAAAGTTCCTTCACCCTCAGGCAGCCCCCTCTCATTGCCATGCGCTGTCGGGCTTCCCATCATGCCTTGTTGCCCTAAACTGTAGCCCAGAGACTGTTAGGCACTTGGAGTTTGGAACAACTGAGAGGGTGGAGAAGCGAGAGAGCCAGGGAGGTAGCGGGCCCTTCCTCTGGCCCATACACAAAGGTTCTACTATGACCAGCAGCCTCCAAATTATTACTCAGCATGGCAACAGTGTCCAGGAAGTTCCACATAGTCTAGACATAGGCTCCTCAGTTCTCAGAAAATCCCCCAGTCTTGGGAAAAAAAAAAAAAAAACACCACAGGTGATTTTTCTCAGGCCCCGCAGAATGAATCAGACCTTTTGTTTGTTCGTTTGTTTGTTTTGTTTTTGTTTTGTTTTCTGTTTAGTTTTTTAGTTTTTTGAGGCAAGGTTTCCCTGTGTAGCCCTGACTCTCCTGGAATTTACTCTGTTGGTCAGGCTGACTTTGAAGTCAGAGATCCACCTGCCTCTACTTCCTGAGTGCTGGGATTAAAGTTGTACATCACCACTGTCCAGTATGTCAGAGTTTCTTACAAGTGTGGCCTCAAAGGTAGTTGGCAGAGCCAGGCTTACATGGTGGCAGGAAGGCTATAGCAAGCAAGATCCAGTCCCAGAAAGATGTGGAGTTTGGGGTTGCTACCAGGGGTTCCACAGGATGAGTTAGGGTGTCGGTGACTGTAGGACCAGGTGCCTAGGTCCTACCCTGGCAGATAGGGCTGGATGAGAAAGGAACAGAGGATCGAAGCTCTGATGAGCACATTCTACATTTCAGGCCCAATGCTAAGTACTTTATGAACCAGAAGGAAAAAGAAAAAAAGATCTTTATCCAAGGATGCTGAGGGTCTTGGGAATGTCTAAAAGGAGACAGAGATGCTGAAGTCTTTCTTAAAACCAAGAATATATGGGCTGCAAATGTGTTGCTCAGATGCTAGGGTGCTTGTCTAGCATGCACAATGCCCTGGGTTCAATTCCCAGTGCCAGATACAACTGGGCATCTTGATGGGTGTGTGTAAGTAAATCTCAGCACTTGGGGGAGAGGAAGCAAAAAGTTTAAGGTTATCCTCAGCTTCACAGTGTATTTGAGATCTTGGTTTGCATAAAAATCTCGGGATATGTTACTTAACCTTTGCTGAGTGGCAGGGTCAAATAGTCCATGGTTAATTCTATTTTGTTTCTTCTGTGTGTCACTGGCTAACTGATGTGCGTCTCCAGGCTGCAGTGTATTCCATGTGCAGTAAGCAGTCTTTCAATATTCTGAAATTTAGGAGAGG